>CM050512.1:56347291-56957083 GCA_027563665.1 Antrozous pallidus
GCCAGACAACTCTGCCTCTCCCCAAATGAGTCTGCACACCCAAAGTCTCGGCCAGGGTTGTAAAACAAAGCAGTCTGGTGGTTTCCGGGACCAGGGGGCAAGTTGCCAGGGAGCACGTCGCGGGTCTGTGCTGTCGCGCACTTTACGCACACAAACTGCTGTTCCAAGCTACGTGGATTCTTCTCAGACTAGGAGACCTCTGCCGTGCCTGACTTTTACGGTGCGTACCCCAGACCTCGGACCTCACCTGGCACTGGGGAATCTGTGCAGCGGGATGTCTCCACCCTCCACATTGGAGAAATCCAGCTGGGGGTGCTGCTGCCAGCCCTACAGCCCTCTCGCGCCCCACGGCTCCGAACCTCTGGCTCCGCGCGTATCTTCAAGGCTGAGCTCCGCCGCTCTTCTGGGTCTCAGTGTCCCACCTTTACTTTTATTTGTGGAGTTTTCACTCAGCCAGCTTTCTGGTGATTCTGGATGATGTTTGTCTTGTTGTTATGTTGTAGTTTTGGAATTGTTGCACGAGGCAGAACAATATGTGTTTACCTATGCCGCCATCTTGGTTCCTCCTCAACATAGAGTGATTTTTGTGAAGGATAGTTGGAAAGGTTAAATACAGTAAAATATGCATAGTGCATGGCAATATATTGTGCCACAATTTGGGTACATTATAAAAGTTACCTTCTCCTATTCAAATGATCTCTGCCTTTGTGACTTACCTACTTTTTATTGTTTATATCATTAATTTCTGATCATATTCTTTTTTTTTTTTCTTTTACTGTCTCTTGTACTTGAATGTTTGGATCTTTTTTGACTTTACTCTTTTTTTGTTGTAATTGTTAATCGTCACCTGAGGATAATTTTCCATTTATTTTGTTTGTTTGTTTGTTTTAGAGATACTGGGGAAGAGAGGGGGAGAGACAGAGAGAGAAACATGGAGGTGAGAGGGACACACCAATTGGTTGCCTCCTGTACACATCTCTCCCCCCACCCCCACCCCCCACCCCCAGGACCCAGGATTAAGCTTACCAACTAGTTATGTGCCCTTGAATAGAATCAAACTCAGGACCCTTTAGTCCACATGCTGACACACGATCCACTGAGCCAAACCTGCTAGGCTTATTTTACTCTTTATTTCTAATATATATACAATGTAAATTGCCTTTGGATTGCATCTTGGGAACCTTTCCATAGATTTTGATATTTTAGGCTGCTTTTATCTTCTTCAAGGTATTTTTCACTCTCAATAATGATTTCCCCTTTGATCCAGGAAATATTTAAAGAAAATGTTTTACAACTTCTAAATTAATGGGTTTTCTTACTGTTAATGGATTTTGTTGGTTTGTCTATGCTTTGTTGTTCATTTCTAATAGTCAATTTTGGTTAAAGAATGCGTTCTACATGATTTCTGATTTCTGAAATTAACTGAACTTTTTATTTTTTATCTCTTAAAATATTAGGGGCCAGAATGTTGTTTTATAGTGTTTTCTGTCAAGTTTGATAATTGTCTTAATGAACTCTTCTGATGTGGACTTGTTTATTTATTTATTTTTGTAATAGTTTCTGCTATATATATAGTGATGCCTTGTTATTCATGACTAATAAATTGTCATAGTTGCCAACTACGTGATATTTTTTTCAGGAACTGTAAGCATAGTAGATAAGGTGGAGAGCTCTTGTGTCAAATGCCATAAAGTCTATTGTATGTTAAAAGTAAAGGAAATAATTTCTGTTCCAATAATTTATCTGATCCATTTCCTCTCCTCTACTTTTTAAATTCCAATATTTCTTTTTTAAAATTTAATCTTTATTGTTCATTTTATTAATTACATTGTTCCCCTTTTTTATCCCCCTATAGTTCCCCTCCACCTTGTACACATCCCACCCTCCACCCTCACCCCCCTCCACTGTCCTCTCCCATAGTTGCATGATTTTTGTCCAGTCTCTTGCTGCACTTCCCACACCCCTTTTCTCCCCAAGAATTGTCAGTCCATTCTCTCTCTATGTCCATGATTCTGATACATTCACCAGTTTATCCTGTTCATCGGCTTATTAATTCACTTGATTTTTAGATTCATTTGTTGATAGATGTCTATTTGTTGTTACTAATTTACACTTTTATCTTTTTCTTCTTCCTCTTCTTAAAGAACATCTTTCAGCATTTCATATGATATTGGTTTGGTGGTGATGAACTCCTTTAGCTTTTTCTTATCTGTGAAGCACTTTATCTGCCCTTCAATTCCGAATAATAGCTTTGCTGGATAGAGTAATCTTGGTTGTAGATTCTTGTTCTTCATCACTTTGAATATTTCTTGCCACTTCCGTCTGGCCTGCATCGTTTCTGTTGAGAAATCTGCTGACAATCCTATGGGTGTTCCCTTATAAGTAACTGTTTTTCTCTTGCTGCTTTTAATATTCTCTCTTTGTCTTTTGCTCTTGGCATTTTAATTATGATGTGCCTTGGTGTGGTCCTCTTAGGGTTCCTATATATTGGAGTTCGGTGCACTTCTTGGACTCCAAAATCAATTTCTTTCACCAGTTGTGGGAAGTTTTCGGTCACTATTTCTTCCAATAGCTTTTCATTGTCTTGCTCTCTCTCTTTTTCTGGCACCCCTATAATTCGGATGTTGGTATGCTTGAGGTTGTCCCAGAAGCCCCTTACACTATCTTCAATTCTTTGGATTCTTTTGGTTTCTTGCTTTTCCACCTGAGTGGATTTTCCCTCTTTGTATTTCAAATCTTTAACTTGGTTCTTGGGGTGCTGTAGAGTACTTTTAGGTCTTTGTATAATATTTTTTATTTCAGTCAGTGTATGCTTAATTTCTGGTTGGTCCTTTTTCATTTCCTTGAGAGTCTCGTTCATATTCTTGAGAGTCTCGTTCATTTCCTTGTAGGACTCATTCATTTCCATGTTAGTCTTGTTCATTTCCTTGCAGGTCTCATTCATTTCCTTGTAGGTCTTGCTTATTTCCTTATAGGTCTCGATCTGTTCTAGGAGCCTCTTGAAAAGCCCTATAACTGTGGTTTTGAATTCCATGTCCAGTTGTTGGTTTTTTTCCTCCATTTCTTTCACATGTGATTTCTTTCCATGTCTCTGCATGGTGGCTGCTTCCCTGAGTTGGTCAATTAGCTTTGTATGGTAGACGTCCTACAAGGGACAGTGGCTCAGCCTCCCCCATTACCTGAGGTGGATATGGGTTACACAGTCTTGTTGAAGTTAAGCTCAGGTTAATCGTTGTTAGTACTTGGAGGGTTTGACCCCCAGGCCAATTGTCTGTGAAGTTCAGCTGTGCTCAGGTTGGATGGGCGGGGTCTCCGGGCCAAGCAGACAGCGTTAGCTCCGCCCTATGCGGCCCCAGGGTCCACCGGCTGCTGGAGAATTCAGCCTCTCCCCAAATGAGTCTGCACACCCAATGTCTCACCCAAGGTCGCAAAACAATGCAGTCTGATGGTTTCCCGAATGAAAGAGGAAGTCACGAGTGCTCCCAAGATCACGCGCCTTCCCCACAAGCTCACCTTCTCCACAAGCCCGCCGACTCCTGCAGCACCCGAGCTTCGGCTTGCCCTCCCACTGTCCAATTTTTACCCCGTATGATAGTGGGTTCCCTAGACTTTGCCCAGAGCTGGAGAATCAGTCCAGTGGGATGTCTTTGTCTCCCCAGTTCAAGAAAACTGGCTGGTTTTCAGCCGCCGGCCCTTTCCGCTGGCGCGTGCGCTCCTCTAAACCTCTGACTCGGCGCGTATCTTCAATGCTGTTCTCTGCCACTCCTCCGAGTCACAGTGTCCTATCTTCACTTTTATTTGTGGAATTTTCACTCAGCCAGCTTTCCGGTGATTCTGGATGCTTTTTTTTCTTTCGTTAAGTTGTAGATTTGAAATTGCTGTGTATGGCGGCAAGCTAGGTGTATTACCTATGCTGCCATCTTGGTTCTCCTAAATTCCAATATTTCACCTCCTATTCTTATCCTCTGTTTTTTACCCCCCCCCCCTTTTTTTTTAATATATATTTTCAAGTTTGTGTATGATTGGAACATTCTGGATAGTATCTTATCACCCAACTTTTAGTTCACTATTCTTTTTAGCTGTGTCTAATATGTTGGTAAATATGACAATTATACTTTGAATATTTTTTCCCGTTTTAGACTTCTTTAATTTCAAATTACTACGACATGTTTTTATGGTTTCTAGTTCCCTACAAAATTTTCAAGGTTTTCTTTTGTCTTTAAACATGGCAATAATAGTTATTTCATAGTCTTTGTCTGATTTTCCATATTTGTAGTCTTTGTGGTCCTCCTTTATTTGTTTCTGTTACTTGCTTCTCTTCCATTTTTTATATTCCCTTGAAGCTAATTATTGTTTTCTGTGTGTTGTAAATTGCATTTCAGAAATTGTTCAAAGAAAATTTCTGTTTGTTTCTTCCATTTCCTGACTACCCTAATCCAATGTCTTAAGTTAGAGGGTTCCTTTATAGTCCAAGTGAAGTACAGGGTTACAAATGTATATCTTTGCTTTTGATTCACTTACTCTGAGGGTGAAACTCTTCAGGGTCTAAGAGTATTAGTTGTAAGGTCTTGAGCTAGGACTTTTATACTCCATTTTCCTTAGGATTCAAAAGCTACATTTCTGGAACTCAGTTCTCTTTCTGGAGTTAGCAAAATATTCTTAGGGCTACATTTGAGTACTTCACTTGGTTTTTACCTTCCCCCTAATCTTGGCTTAGCAATTTCTCATTACTTTCCAGAAGGTGTTTTACCTATTTTATTCAATATTTTAAAATTTCTTTTATAGTAATGTTTAAATTATCGAGACCTTCCTTATGAGAAACAGAAGCCCTTGCTGGTTTTAAAAATTCTATTGGCATGCATAAAAGAAGAAAATTATTTTGAGGGCCCTATTTTTTAATTGACATTTAAAAAGGAAAATTATTCTCTGTGTAGCTAGACTTTGTGATCAAGCAATCCTAGTATATAACACTAATCAGGTGAGTAGTCATTTTCTTGTACATGTATCTGATTTTAAAAGAAATATTATGTAAATGTCTATAAATTTAAAGTAGTCAACAGAAATGGAACTATATACACTTCATTGCCAGTTGAGGATAGTACTTCTAAAACTAAAAACATTTTTATTTCTATTTGCCTTTGTTGTGTACTTTGATAGAAAATATGACCTCATTTTTAAGGTTGTTTTTTTTTAATCCATTTGATTATATAAATGAAATGGCTCACTTATGAATAAAAACAACAATAAAATTGTTTTCATAATTTTACTAACTCACCAAAGGACCATCATGTATAAGAATGTACCTGGGTTCCAGGTCCTGGTTGGGGCACCTGTAGGATCAATGTATCTCTCTCACACTGATATTTCTCTCTCTCTCTCCCCACTTCCTCCTTTCCACTCTCTAAAAAATACCAATGGAAATAATATCCTAGGTGAGGATTAAACAAAAAAAAAAAGAATTTACTCAGGAAATACTGATGTTAACAGTAACAGATTTATAGATTTTTAACTTGAAGATTTTTGTTCAAATTTATAAGTAAAGTCAACATATTTGTGAAGCAATGTGCAATAAATTACAGCATTGGTTGTAATATGCATACTGGTTTTAAACTTTGTAAATTAATATTTTATTTTTCATTTTAATTGCTTAAGTTCACATAAACTGTGTTTGTATTATGTTAGTTTATCTGTTAGAATTCATTCTTGTACTTAATTATATCTTTTTGGAAGTTTTCAATTTCAAGAATTCTATGCATGTTCACAGACATCATTTTCAGTGCTGCCAAGCATTTGTTTTTTGATTTGCTGAGTTGAAGCATTCAATTTAAGTCATTAGCTAAACAGAAGTCCTCAGTTTATGCTAATATTATTTTGTCATAATGTCAGTCAGCAAGTATTGCTGAGTGACACCATGGCAGTGAATTTCATTGCCGTTAATCTAAGAAAGCTTTGGCCTTTCCTTGGCAAAGAGCAGAGGTGGATTATTTCAAGGTTATTGAGGAGGTACAAATTTTACTTTCTTTGTGATGTCCTTAAGTGCTGTTTTATGATATCCCTACAATTATAGGTAGAAATGGAACCTAGTTTACAATTAAAGATAAGAAACTTGAGGGTAAAGAGTTTAAGTAACTTATTCAAGATATCCCAGCCTGTTAGGGCAAAGCCTTAATGGAGCCCAAGTCTCTACTTTCGCGTATTTTCTCTGGTTTCATTCAAATGCAAATGTTTAAAACAGGAAAAGGCACAGTGTGTACATTACCTTTACATCTTCCTGACAAAGGTATTCGAGGAGCAGTTAGTCATCTATTGCAGTGTGGTAATGTAGACAACCCTACCTGGGAATCAGATGTTCATCATTTCAGTCTGTTCTACATTATATGCTAGTCCATTTTTGGAAGATCACCAAGTTTCTAAACTGGAGATTACTTGTACTGGCTGATCATAGAAAACTGAATTGGCAGAATGTCTGGTAATAAACTTTAACATACTAGGAATTCTAAGGTAAATAAGTCATATGTGAAAATGATGTGATGTTATCTTTTTTTTTAATTCTTAGGGTATTCATCTTTTCTTTCAGGTTTAGCAGTCATTTTAGTATTTCATGATACTTTTCTAGTTTGGTGGCTTATTAATCCATTTCTAGAGCATATATATCTATTATGCTAGAAATAGTAGCATTGTTTATACCCTGTTAAAGTTACAGTGAATACAATCCATAGCACAGTGTCTTGGCCTTATATTTATATTGAATGCCACAGTTAAGAGTACATTAAAAAAGGATTCAAAGCCTGGATTTGAAAGTGTCTTTTTATATAAAATTTTCTGTTATGGGTATGTGCTATATGTTTAGCTAATGGCACCCAGATAAGAATAAGTTTGGCAGGATCTTTGTTAATCGTGGCAAGTACCTACAGTTATTTCTTGAAAGGACTGGAAGGCCTACCTGTTTTTAAATACGTAATAATGGTAATATCAGGGAAAATTGAATATTAAGCAATATTGACATTTCCTTGTGTCAGGTACATGTGTACATGTGTTTGTGTAAGAAAGAAGAAAAGTCCCAACTGGTTGATTTTGTTATTTTTAATTGTTGGGAGTGCTGGATTGTGGTTTTCTTTGAGGCTTATTAGCTCTATGGGCTAACCTCCCTTTTACCTATTTAGCGTCCTACAACCAGGGATCTGAAGTGATTCTGATTTACTGTTTGCTTAAGCTGGGGAATATTTTGAGATATCAAAATCTACCAGTCTCTTTCTGAGTAGTGTCTTTGCTGGTATTCAGATACACATTATATTAGAAGGAATAGTTCTGTGGTATGGATCTTGATATTATCAGTGTGCTTGTTTAAATATAGATTTTCACTGTCCTGTTTTATGTTCTCTTGGTAACTTGAACCATGAGAAGTAAAAATTACTCAGAGTAATACATGTTGATTTTACAAGGAATCAAGTTGGCTTCCTGCAAAGTTCTGACTAAGACCTAGTGCTTAAGGAATCAGTTCTGGTCAGTTGCAAAGCTTGGACACTTCCAGGATACAGAGGAGGCATTGGTAATTTGCCAGCTTACTAAGGCCAGTCCTGCTGCTTGCTTCCCAAGTCACACAACTATCACTGCCTTGGCTTAAATCCAGCCCTCTAATCAAGGCAGGAGAGGAAGTGGTGCTGATACCTTCTCATGAATTCGGATCTGTAAGGATCAGGTTGCAGTCAAGATTCTGTATTGTGGTCCCTGATCATATCAGAGGAAGAGCGGTGCTTCCCTAATCACGAAACTTAAAATCCTCTTGGCCCCATTCTTCAGAGTCTGTAGCCCAGATTCGTCTAGCCTGAGAGAATACAGTGTGCTTGCCCCACAGTGTGATAGGGCAGCGGGGACCTGCACATCTAAGGATCCTGACTGTGGTTCTTTTCCTCAGTAAACATTGTTTGGCATGCCTGAAGTGTGTGCTGCTTGAGTACTATCCTTGTTTACACAACAGATCAGAAATAGAATTTCAGTTTTGAAATCATTTAAATAATAGCTTCTTGTGATAATGAATGATGCCCTAGTGAAATATTATAGGTACATATACCTGTAAGAACATGCTAAGGGCAAAGGAAATAAATCCAGTAGTCCCTGAGGGTTCGAAGTACTAGAGATTTCTCCGTCACTAATCCCCTGTTAGGCATAGTATGATGGCATAATTTAGCAGTTATAATCTATTTGGATACCCTGATATTTATTAAAACCTTTTCACATGTCTTATACCCTACTGATAATTTAGTGATTTTTTTATCCTAGACAAAATACAAAAATATAGGCATTTCAGTTACATAGTTTTAATGTCATTGTGAAAGAGTTTATGTTTCAATCAGATATTTAAAAATATTATTTCTGTACTTCATTTTTACAAATAAATCTTTATTCAGATTATTACAGTTATTCCTCTTTTCCCCCCCCATATCTCCCTTCCACCCAGTTCCCACCCTACCACCTGCCTTTACCCCACACTGTCATTGTCCATAGGTGTATGATTTTTGTCCAGTCTCTTCCCGCCCCCTCATACCCCCTTTCCCCCAAGAATTGTCAGTCCACTCCCTTTCTATGTCCCTGATTCTATTATATTTACCACTTTATTCTGTTAGTAAGATTTTTTATTCACTTGCTTTTTAGATTCACTTGTTGATAGATGTATTTGTTGTCACTTTGTTGTTCATAATTTGTATCTTTACCTTTTTGTTCTTCTTCCTCTTCTTAAAGAATACCTTTCAGCATTTCATATATTCCTGGTTTGGCGGTGATGAACTTCTTTAGCTTTTTCTTGTCTGTGAAGCTCTTTATCTGACCTTCAGTTCTAAATGATAGCTTTGCTGGGTAGAGTAATCTTGGTTGTAGGTTCTTGCTGTTCATCACTTTGAGTATTTCTTGCCACTCCCGTCTGGCCTGCATAGTTTCTGTTGAGAAATCCGCTGACAGTTGTATGGGCACTCCCTTGTAGGTAACTGTTTTTCTCTTGCTGCTTTTAATATTCCCTATTTGTCCTTTCCTTTTGGCATTTTAATTATGATGTGTCTTGGTCCTCTTTGGATTCCTTTTGTTTGGGCTTCTCTGCACTTCTTGGACTTGAATGTCTATTTCTTTCATCAAGTAGGGGAAGTTTTCCATCATTATTACTTCAAATAGGTTTTCAATATTTTGCTCTCTCTCTTCTGTCAGCCCCATAATTCGGATGTTGGTGTGCTTGAAGTTGTCCCAGAGGCTCCTTGCACTGTCTCCATATTTTTGGATTCTTTTCGCCTTTCCAGTTGGGTGTTTTTCCTTTTTCATATTTGAAATCTTTGACTTGATTCTTGGGGTCCTCTAGTCTGCTGTTGGATCTCTGTATATTATTCTTTATTTCAATCAATGTTTGCTTAATTTCTAGTTATTCCTTTTTCATATTCTTGAGGGCCTTACTGTGTTTCCTGGAGGTTTCTAGAAGATTCTTGAGTAACCTTATAACCATGGTTTTGAACTCTATATCCAGTAGTTTTCTTTCCTCGATTTCTTTCATTTGTGACCTATATCTTTGTCTCCACATTTTGGCTACTTCCCTGTGTTGATAGAGTGACTTTGTGTGCTAGGTGTCCTATAGGGCCCAGTGGTTCAGCCTCCATAATTTCTGAGGTGGACAGTCTTGGTTCACCCCTTTGTGGGCTGTGTGCACAGTCTTGTTGTAGTTAAGCTTTGATTGCTGTTGGTATCACTGGGAGGAAATGACTTCTCGGCCAATTGGCTGTGAGAATCAGTTGTGTCTACAATAGGAAAACTTCTGTGCTAGAGCCACCTTATGGGGCAGGACTTGCTTCACTGGAGCTTTGGAACTCACTGAGTCTGCCCTTTGAGTGTGTCTCTTATGGATGTGAAGAGTTAGTCTGGATGCTCTCACTCTGACCACTGGGTACACTGGCTCTTAGATCTCCAAGGAGATGCAAAGTCAGCCATTCTCTGAGGCCACCCAGTAGGAGCTACAGAGACATCTGCAGATTTCCTTGTCTTTGGGATTTGGAGGTGCCCAGATGAGGCCCAGCTGTGAAGCAATGCAAGCTGCTTTGGAGCCTTCAGCCTTCTTTTGGAAGCTGTGGGGCTCTCTGACCCAGCTGCAGTTCTCATTGCAAAAGCCTTAATATGTGCAAAAGCCTCTGCACAGAACTTGGGTGAGGTTGTAAATTGGGTGAGGTGGGGGTCTCATGGAATCACCAGGGCAGAGTACACAGCAATAGCTGCCTGTCATCCCTGCCCTCAAGAGGTCCCTGGGTCTCTGTGTCCTGCAGCACTGTGCAAAAACAATGATTGCTGCAAGCACCTCTGAGAGAAAGCTCCCCTCCCCTCATTCTGGCCCAATCCCAGACGGTCCAGTTTCTCTCCGTATGAGTCTGGATCCCCAGAGTCTAACCTGGAACTGGAGTTCAGAGCAGTCGGAAGCTTGTATCTCCCTCCTGATTGAAAAAGACAACAGCATACCCAGTTGCCACCCCCTTTCGCGTGCACCTCCATACCTCCACACTTCCACACCTCCACACCTCCTACTGGACTCAATGTGCTTTTCTCTTTCCTTCTAGTTGTAGAATTTCCACTCAGCCAGCCCTCCCATGGTTCTAGATGATAATTTGTTTTGTCTTTTAGTTGTAGTTTGATATGGTTGTACACAGCAGCAAGTTCAACTGTTTACCTATGCCTCCATCTTGGTTGTCTCTTCTCTCTGCTTCATTTTTACAGTTTATGTATTAGAAAGACTTTTTAAAAATATATTATTGATTTCGGTGAGAGGAAGAGAGAGAGAGGGAGGGAGGATCAATGATGAGAGAGTCATTGATCAGCTGCATCCTATACACCCCACACTGGGGACTGAGCCCACAACCCAGGCATGTGTACTGACTGGGAATCAAACCATGACCTCCTGGTTCATGGGTTGATGCGCAACCACTGTGCCACACCGGCCGAACGTATTAGAAATATTTTTAAACAGCAGGATAAAGCACACTTAATATAAATAAGTAAGATTTGTATGTCTTGATATAGGAATTTAATAACTTTTATTATAGAAGTGATAATATAAACACTCATACTTTTAAAACAATGATCTCTATACATCTCTAAGATAATGATATAATTTAATAATTACATACTAATAGAATTCATATATTTTATTTTAATAATAGATTTCTCATCTTAATGTTAGGTCTTCAAACATGAACTAGCCTACTTATTGACTGGAATTCTTGGAGCAGCAATAGATTATTGGATCTTCCTTGGTCTTAAAATGGGTAGAAATGTGATACGCCACATGTCTGATGACTTAGGAAGTTATGTTTCCCTTTTGTGTGATGGTAAGTTTGTCTATATTTTGTTTTTCTTAGACGTATTGTGGAAATTAGTTTTGAGTTTCCTTTTGATAGTCTGTAATCTTCAACATATCTTTATGTGAAGCTTTCTTTAAGATATTTACGCCCTAACACATCTATACATATACATATAGATAGACAATATAAAGAAGAAGGTAACAATTATCCATAATTAAAGCTCCCACACAGATAACTGCTGTTGAGCTTTTAATATATATATTTCTAGTATTTCCAAGCATTTTTACTAGTGCATAATTGAGTTCATACTGTATATATAATTTTATTATTCTCTAAATGTTTCAGGAGCCTTCCCCAACACACATCATTTTTCAATTTATTCTCTTCATTAGAAAGAAATATTGTTTGTTTATGTATGGTGCTTTTGAAGCTCACGTGGTAGGAACTCTTCGTACCTTTAAACTTCTGATTCTTCAAGTTTAAGAGAAAACATGTGCATCTCTAACCTTATCTATGCCATATAAACAGTTCCTAGGTCTCTTCTTGAATGAATACTTTAATAATATTAAAAATGAAATAAATTCAATTAGAATAGTTACATTTTCAAGTAACTTGTATTAACTTTGGTTATATCACTAGTTAAAACATTTTCCTATATATCGCTGTATAATTTTTCTTATCCTATATAATAAAACCCTAATATGCAAATCAACCAAACAGTGGAATAATTTTCCAGATGACCTTCCAGATGAAGCTGGGGCTGTGAGGGCTGCCTGCGGCTGCGAGGATTAAGCCCCTTGCACAAATTTCATGCATCAGGCCTCTATTTATAACATAAAAAGCTGCTATTATTTGTTGCCCCACTGACTATGATAATCTAACAGATGAGCATGGATGAAGTAAATAGAAATGATAAATGTATATATGTATTTCTTCATCTTTCTTTTCTTCCCATTATCTACTTTAAGGGTTTCTCTCACATAAGGGGGGGGGGGTGGATATTATTTTAGCAGTGTGATGACAAAATTTAATTTTAGTGCTCACCTTATAAAAGATTTCTCCATAACTTTTTTGGGTTTCCAGAATAAGGGAGACTTCCATATAAAGCCTTATGTATATTCCTAAACTACAAAGCCAGTTTAGGGAGCTATGAATCCTTTTCTTCTTCTCTGTCTGTCTTTATTTTTTGCAATCCTAAATTCCTGAAATGAATATATTTTAAACCAAGTGAGCTTTTTCTCATCCTCAAATATAAAAGATGATTTTTATATACTTAAAAATATTTTAGACTGCCAAGTAAAGTATTCTGTTTTGTTATATGTATTTTAATGTGTCTTGGTTTTATATAAAAGAAAAGTGATTGAATATGTTATCAATCACTTTAATACTTTGTAAAGAGGATCTGGAATAAGAATCCAGGTTATACTTAGGCTCAGGATTTATTCCATAATGCCCTGTGCAAAGTGAGATCTCTTCTTATACTACTGAGGTTAGAAGATTTTTATCTAAAGCATTTTATCTCTTTTTTTCTTTCTTTCTTTTTCATTGAGATAAGGGCTAATTACTGTTCCTTTTGTGGAGTAGCTGTCCTTTGTTGCATGACTTTTTAACATTTCCCAGCTCAAAATTTAATCTTCCTTCAGAACCCTTTCTTATTTCTTTCCCAGCATTCCTACTAGGTAG
This sequence comes from Antrozous pallidus, assembly GCA_027563665.1. Lineage (NCBI taxonomy): Eukaryota > Metazoa > Chordata > Mammalia > Chiroptera > Vespertilionidae > Antrozous > Antrozous pallidus. Next base: position 56,360,296 of record CM050512.1, read on the forward strand.
TTTTCCGCTCTCCCCCCCCCCACCCCACCCCCACTTCCCATTTTAGATACAGCAGGATTCTGGCATTATTTGCTAACACTGTCCCCAAACAATCAGTTAAAGGGATTCCCTGTTTTAAGTCCATAGTGGAAACCTTTTTGATTTTGGCAACTTAGGACAGGATTAGCAGTTGGTTTAGAGATCATCAATATAGTTATGTGTGTTGTTTCCAGTATCTAGGGGAATATAGTTTAGCCAAAAGCTAAAGAATGAATCTTTATATTAACAGGGTTCTATTATTAATGGGTTACATTAGCTTTAATGCTTTCTTTATTCATATTCTGAATTTCTCTTCTCTTTAAAGGAAGATGATGTTACCCACTGTTATTCCCAATTTTCACATGACAAGATTGAGCCTGTAGCTGATTTAAGCTAAAATTAGACTTTAACATTGCCATTGCTAACATGAAAATTAAAGTGTTTATTATAGAGCTGGTAAAATAATGTACTTGTCCCAAAAAGTGAACAAGATGTTCTGATAATGTCCTTTTTTGTCAATATTTTGATATTTTGTTGAACTACTTCTTTTTTCTCTGAGAATATTCCCTCTTTTAAAAATTATTTCTTTGTATTGTTGTGGATCGACTTCCACAACCAGTTGCAAATGACCATGGAGATGGTTAAGTTGGTAATAAGCAAGGATTTATTGAACTGGCCAGGACAGTCGGAGGGTACCGCACGCGTGGAGACCTAACACTCACGGCCGTGCTGTCCCGGGTGCAGGCAGTCTTTTTAAAGGGGTCTGAACCATAAATTTTCTTTGTTTTAAATTCCGAAAACAGGCTGCAGGGTAGTATCTGAGGTAGGGAAGTGCCCTGTGGCCTGCTTCTTATCTCTAACCATACATCTTGATAGACATGGGAATGTAGTCCTATCTTGTAAAAACTGAAGGTACAGCTCAACTTCTGGCGCCACTGAGTCAACAAGAATTACTCCTTTATGGTTCTGGTCCTCAAAATAGATTTATGTGAGTTTTTAGGTCTCAGTCTGGAAGCTAAAGTAACTACCCTTTTGCTTTAAGCAAGCAAGTGAGAACAGCGGCTAGAATAGCAAGATCAAGTTTCACACTGCAGTTTTACCTGAGATAAATGCTACCATATTTCAGTATTCTTCAGCTCAGTTACTGTTTTTTGCTTTTCCTAAATCATTTGGCTGCTCTATAACTTCTAGTTGAAGATATTGGTCCATCTTTCTCATTTATGGCATACTGGATGTTTTAGTTTTTCCTAGTCCAAAAATAAAGAATTTATATTATGAAGTTACTCAGATTCAGATCTATTTAATTAATTTTAGTTTAATAAAGTTGTTGTTAGTTGTTGTTTTTTGGAAAATTAAAGCAGAAGATATTTTAGTAGATAAATGTCCATCAATCCCGCAGAGGCTATTATTTTTAAACACTTTGAACAGAGTTTCCTTTTATTCTTTCTATATATTATGATCATGTGATCAGAATTTTCTTTTTTCTCTGCCTGCTTGAAAATTCTGATGTATTGGCTTAAACTAAGGATTTGCAAGCTGTGTTTTGTACAGTACCAGATAGAACATAATTTTGGCTTTACAGACTCTCCAGCAGGGATGGGAACCTTTTTCTGCCAAGGGTCATTGGATATTTATAACATCATTCTTGGGTCATACAAAATTATCAACTTAAAAATTAGCTGCTATATTTGGTTAAACATTTAATTAACTCATCCCTAATGCTTTGGCAGAGCCAGACCAAATAATTTGTAACCCATGGGCTGGATGTTCCCCACCCATACTCTACAGTCTTTGTCCCAGCTACTCCTGTCTGCAGTTACAGTAAGAAGCAATGATACACAATACATAAATGAACATGGTTGTGTTCCAGTAAAACTTTATTCGTAATAATAGGCAACAAGACATAGTTTGCATATCTCTAATTGAAGCTTATTTCTTCTCTGCAATGGGAAGAAAACATTATCAAAATCTATATTTTTCACATCTTTAGATAACTTTAATAAAGCTTTCTTTACCTTTGTTAGGCTACATCATCATCATTTCTTGCTGATAAGTAGTTTTTCCAAATCTTCTTTTTCTTTTTAAAATCTCTATTCTAATCCTTCTTCATATTTCGAACCTCTTTTGCAAATTAAGTTTTTATGATTTACTAATCGAACTGCCTCAGTCAAAATTTATTTAATACTAGAGACCCGATGCACAAAGATTCTTTGAAACTTTTTCAAGCAGGCAGAAAAAAAAGAAAATTCTGATCACATGATCATAATATATAGAAAGAATAAAAGGAAACTCTGTTCAAAGTGGCCCTTCCCCTGGGTTCTGGCACCGCCTTTTTTTTTTTTTTTCCAGAGCCGCATTTTTTTTTTTTAATATATTTTATTGATTTTTTACAGAGTGGAAGGGAGAGGGATAGAAAGTCAGAAACATTGATGAGAGAGAAACATCGATCAGCTGCCTCTTGCACGCCCCCTACTGGGGATGTGCCCACAGCCAAGGTACATGCCCTTGACCGAATCGAACCTGGGACCTTTCAGTCCACAGTCCAACACTCTATCCACTGAGCAAAACCGGTTTCGGCTGCCGGAGCCGCTTTTGTGCTCTGGCCCAGAGTCGCCTTTCTGCCTTCCCACACTGCCCAGTGGCCCTGAGTGGCTGGGGTGGTGCTGAATGCCTGCATCATCACCATGGCAACAACACAAGCATCCTGCCCCACTCCCAGCAGCTCAGCACCTGTGTATGCAAATTAACCCACCATCTTCATTGGGTTCATTTCTATACTCACTCCTGATTAGTTGATGGGCGTTGCAAAGGTGCTGTCAATTTGCATATTACTCTTTTATTAGTGTTGATGTTTTTATTGGCCCTCTAGCAGTCATTGATCTAAGCACTTCAAATGCAGTGGAAGAGTGAAACAAAACATGGTCCTTGCTTTTCAAGCTGCTGACCCTTTGCTGGAACTTAGAGCTAGTATTTGTGAACAAGTGTGCTCAGGAAGCAGCCTGTGTCTACAACAGTCCTCCATCTCACCTAGATGGAATGCTGTTGATTTTCACAGCTAGATGTTTTGGATATTCTTCCTCCAGGCCCTGGTGCTCCAGGCTGGGGAGTCCCATGTGGGGCTCGTATCCCTCATTTCACTGCCACAGCAAACTCAACTCTTAACTGCTGCACATGGGTGTAGGACCAGCCACTTTGGATCTCCCCTACTTCTGTCTGTCTCCATGGATGACTTCTATATTTCCTTAGCTATAGGTCTTCTGTTCAGTTAGTTTTCAGGTGATTTCCAGGGATGTAAAATTTAGCTGTACTTTTGACATAATGGGAGAAGAAAGCAAGCACAACATTCACCTACTCCACTATCTTGGCTGGAACATCAAAACTCTCTGGCAATTCTATCTAATTTTTAAAATGTATTTTAACCTATTGTGTTTATTTTGCTAATTTTATTGACTTTTTTCTAATTCTATATTTTTCTCATGTTTCTAGTTTAATCTGCCTTATTGTATAATATCACAACTTTTTATTCTTTATTGATTAAGGTATTACACATGTGTCCTTTGCCCTCCCCCGGTCCCCCTCCCCTCATGTCCCCATCCCCCTGGTGTCTGTGTCCATTGGTTAGGCTTATATGCATGCATACAAGTCTTTTGGTTGATCTCTCCCTCTTACCTCCACCCTCCCCTACCTTCCCTCTGAGGTTTGATGGTCTGATCAATGTTTCTCTGTCTGAGTCAGTTTTTGTTTATCAGTTTATGTTGTTCATTATATTCCATAACTTTTTTTATTTTGTTTGTTTTTGCTTAATTTTAGCTCTTTGGTGTCCTATTGATTGGTCTTTTCTAATTTTTTATCATTCCACTGTATTATTAGTAGAGAGTATTAGTAGAGAACTCATCATAATAAATAAATTTCATGGGAAATAGTCACTCAAATTCTTTATCACTTAGAGTCATGTGTATGTCTATGCATTTCCATGGTATTGTAGAATTTTGAAAAGAGACTTTAGATTCTTGTTGTTTTTGTTTTGTTACTTAAAATTTATATTTTTCCTCCCACTTACCATAGTAGGGTGGGTACAAACTTCTATGAAATCCTTATACATTCTCTTGTGCTACATTTTTTTGTTGTTCCTCCTTCTCTGCAGTTTCAGGAATCATGGGTTTTGTTAGGAAGAGGAGTATAATTTATTTATTCCTTTAAGCTCAAGATTAATCAGTGCAAATTAAATACACTTGTACCATGTGAAAAACAAGTACTGGTTTTCCAAAGTTGTAACCCTGTTGTGGAAAGAGATCTTGAATAGTAATTGGGAAGTATAGTAATAAATCCCATGTCTACTCATATATCATCAGTCTATTCAGATATACATATATAATTTTAAGACTTTTATTTAAAATAATAAAAAGTAATGATTGTTTCAAATGTGAGAACATTACCATAAAACAATTTCTCATCAAAGGCAAGGAATAGAAATATTATCTATTTTTCATGGTTTAAAATTGTGTGGGTGAATTTTACTGGTGTGGAAATCATTTGCATGAATAAAACCTATGAAGGAGATAGTATATAGAAAGAAATTTTATCAGGTGTAGCAATAATTGTATTTACTTCTCTTGTTTTCCACAGACTTTTCTTCACAGGAGTTAGAGGTTTTCATTTGTTCCTTTTCCTCCTCTTGGCTGCAAATGTTTGTTGCAGAGGCAGTTTTTAAAAAGTTGTGTTTACAGAGTTCCATCAGTATTTCTTCTGAGCCATTCTCTCTTCAGAAAATGGTAAGCACCACTTTTAATTTCCAAGAAGTGAGTTTGTAAACTCAATATTAAAATATTCTTAGTTATTTCTAATAATTATAGCATATTAAGCATAAATCTTTCAAATCTATATGTGAGTATTTTTCTACCTCAATAATTGAGTAATTACTGAATAGAGAGTTTAATTACTTAAAAATAATTAAGGATTGATACCAAAAAATAAAATAAAAATACAAGAATCTTGGTTTCCTGATCATTTGTCATAGCGTATAGGATGATTATTTTGGAAAGACCTACTGTCTCTGTGACAACATGGACAGACCTTAACAATATTATGCTAAGCGAAATAAGTGGGCCAGAAAAAGCTAAGAACCATATGATTTCACTGATATATGGGATATAAAACTGAAACTCATAGACACAGTAAACAGTATGGTGATTGTGAGGAGGTAGTAAAGAGTAAAGGGTGAGGGGATAGTAAAGAGTAAAGGGAGGCCAGAAGTTGATTACACTTTAGGTGGTGGGGGCGCTATGGAATATACAGATTATGTCATAGAAATGTATACTTGAAGCCTATATAATTTTATTATTTAATATCAACCCAATAAATTTAATAAAAAAAGAAAGACCTACACCCAGAAAATATTCTATGTAGTATTTAATGGTATTTAAAATTACAAATGGTTTCTAAGATTCCTGTTTATTCTATATATACTAGAGGCCCGGTGCACGAAATTTGTGCATGGGATGGGAGGGTGTCCCTTAGCCCAGCCTGCACCCTCTCCAATCTGGGACCCCTCAAGAGATGTCTAGCTGCCTGTTTAGGCCCTATTCCATCAGGCAGTCGGACATCCCTGTCACAATCCAGGACTTTTGGCTCCCAACTGCTCGCCTGCTTTCCTTCCTGATTGCCCCTTACCGCTTCTGCCTGCCAGCCTGATCACCCCCCAACCACTCCCCTGCCAGACTGTTTGATGCCTACTGCTCCCCTGCCAGCCTGTTTGCCCTCAACTTCCCTCCTTTGCTGGCCTGATTACCCCTAAATGCCCTCCCCTGCATGCTTGATTGCCCCCCAACTATCCGCCTTTGCAGGCCTGGTCCCTCCCAACTGCCCTCCCCTGCTGGTCATCTTGTGGTGGCCGTCTTGTGTCCACATGGGGGCAGGATCTTTGACCATATGGGGGAAGCCCTCTTGTGTGATGGAATGTTGGTCAATCTACATATTACTCTTTTATTAGATAGGACAGAGACCTGGTGCATGGGTGGGGGGTAGTTGGTTTGCCCTGAAGAGTGCCCCGGATCAAGGGGGTGTTCCCTTGGGCCATGGGGTGGCCTGGGCGAGAGGCCTGTGGTGGTTTGCAGGGCAGCCACGACCCCCAGCGACCCAAGTGGAGGCCGTGGTATCTGGGATATATCTTCTACAATTGAAACTTTGTAGCCTAGAGCGGAGCCAAGCCTTCTGCTCCCTCTGTAGAGACAGCCATTTCTGTTGGGATTTATTTCTCTTCTGTAAGTGAAATTTTATAGCCTTAAGCTGAGGCCTGGGCCAGCCAGGGTGTGTGAAAAGCTTGGCTTCCTCCATCACCAGGGACACCCAGTCCTCCCTCCTGCTTTCTCCATGGCTGCCAGCATCTTGGTTGGGGTTAATTTACATACTCGCTCCTGATTGGCTAGTGGGTGTGGCTAGTGGGTGCAGCAGAGTGATGGTTAATTTACATATTATTCTTTTATTAGATAGGATACATACATGTAAGCTACATTTGATCCAAGTTATTCCAGTTTTATTTTGGCTTTTTTCTTTTAGACAATGATTTTATAAAGAGAGGAAGGGATAGGGAGAGAGAGAGGAACATCAGTGAAATATCCGTACATCTTCTACTGGGGTTTGAGCCCACAACTCAGGCATGTTTCCTGGCTGGGAATTGAATCAGAGATCTCTTGGTACACACAGGACAACGCTCAAACAACTGAGCTATACCAGCCAAAGCCTCATTAATATCTAGTATCTCCAGCAGTTTCTTTAACAAATGAGAAACATTGTTTTTAATTGGTCAGATTGGGCAAATCTGTTTTGCAACAATCCTTGTCTTTAACAACTTTTGCACTCTTTATTTTGTTTATTCCAGACTTGTTTTCTCTTGAAGGAAGGCATTACTAAAATGGAAGAGACAAAATACCAGTTGTACATAAACCATAAATATTTAAAATATGCAAATGAATTATGACAAGTTGGGTATAAGACTAATCAAAAGAACTTTTCTAAATGAGCATCACAATTGAATTTGAAAAAATAATTATTTTTAAGAAGGCATTTTTTTATGTATGTCATGTGGATCTCGTAGCTTTCTTAATATTTTAGCATGTTCAAATGAGATTGGATGATAACCATAGTGATGAAGACAAGAAAATATAAACAAAATTACATAGTGAAATGAATCAAGTAATTTTTTACTGCTTCCCCCAGGTCTTTGTGGTGGAGAAACTAATATATTATTCTTTTTCAACAGTTATATTCGTATTTGCCAGCTGTGGGGAAAACTGGTGTTCATGGTATTGGAAAGATGCAGATACTAAAGAAAAAAGAACAGCGGCCTTGTCTTGAATCTCAGAGGGCCTTACTAATGCTGAATGGTGCTAAACAAAAACAAGTTGAAGGGCTAACAGAGTTACGGTGGGTAATGCTCATATACCAAATATGCTTTGTTTTCGAGACAACTCTTTTCTGAAACATTTCTTGAATTTTACGATTATCTGTAATATCTTCTGAATTATATTGATTAGCAGAAACTCAGTTTTATAACTATAAATGCACATGATCCAGAGTTTCCCTTTCTTTAATTTGGGGCACACGCTTTCTTTCTGTAAGATTAAGTGCTTTCCAAAAGAAATAAAACTATTCATCACATTATTACTTCACACAATTTTTGTTCTGTGACTTAAATTTTACTCGCATATAATAAAGGTAGATTTCAGAATATACATGATCATGTGAGGTACTTTGAATTGGTATAATAGCTACCTCCCAAATGAGAAACTTTTCTCTGGAAGTATGTTATATAAAATTCAGAAAACCAGAAATGTTTTAGGAAGAAGAGAATAGGGTCAGATATTAAACTAAGAATGGGGAGCAGAGGCCTGCATTTTAATTTTTGCATTTTCCTTTATTCTTTTGGCCAAATATCATTTATTTGATCTCTTTCTCTACATGATATTTCATATTCATAACTTTCCAGTGGGCAGTTGGGATACAAAGTTAATAAAATGAAAATTAATATATTAAAATTTGTTTCGGTACAGTTGAAATAAATGTAAAAATAGAAAGCAGTAAAGATTTGAATGAATAAAAGCATTTAAATTAAAAGAGGGCCAGATTTTTTTAAATATTCACCATCTAATGTATACTGCCATGCCTTGGTGGGGAAAAAAAAGCTTTTACATGTCTTAACTTTCTTTTCAGAGAACTGAACCTTGCTAAATGTTCCTCATCAATAAAAAGGTGGAAAAAGAAGTCAGAAGGAGAATTGTCCTGTTCTAAGGAAAATTGCCCCTCTTTACTAAAAAAGATGAATTTCCACAAGACTAATTTAAAAGGTATTTCAAATGTCTCAATCTATGATAGGAACTTTTCATGGTTATAATCAATATTTGCAAGTTTTACACACTGGCCCTGATGAGTACCTGAACTTAACTGTTAGAGTAGGTCCAGTAAACATTTTTCTGAAAAGCATTATTTTTTTTAACTGTCATTTATTTGAAGAAAGTAATTTTTAATTCCCAGTATTATAGTGTATTCCTTCCCTTCTTTTCTCCCCGTCTCTCAAATATAAAACGCAATGTATATAGTTCACATTGAGGTTTTCCCAAACTTTTGCCCTCCTTACTTTTTTATTCTACCTCAACCTGTGCTGCTTAGGATCAGTGTCTTTTGATTTGAAAGTATAATTCAGTCTTCATCTCTCTCAGTCCTAGACATTTTGTGAACAAAGAATGAGGACTAGGCTATGTTTCATAGTTGTGTTAAGCATATGGACTCTTTTCTTCCAGGCATTGAGCCCAGACTATGAAATGTGTTTGGCTTTTGGTTCTAACTATACTGGAACCTCAGTACTTAAAGGATGGAGTAACAAGAATAGTGTTGTAATCATTCACTCCAGCACCTCTTTTACTTAGGCATCTCCAAACTCACAAATATAAGTTACCTTTTTACAAGTCTATTCTTGGTCAAAGTAAACTTCTGAGTCTCTTGTTTATGTGTAGTGTTGTCTTTTTAATTCAAGCATCATTATGACACCGGTGGAAACTGTAATAGTGAAGCTATTAATACCCTTTCAACATGATATAAGTTCATAATTGCATATCAAAAAATTAAAATAACTGCTCATTTGGCTCAAAATGTGAAAATATGTATGAAATGAATAAAGATATTAACTTCACAAAACAGTGTCCTTTATTATGTCAGAAAATAAAAATCAATATGAATGACTAAGCAGAGGAACTGGGAGGGAGAAGAAAATTGAAAAGTAGTAGAGAAAAACTTGAAAAGCTTTTCAATGCATGTAAAAGAATGTTTTGGTAGAAGTTACAGAGATAGTCTATAAAATAGAACACTGAAAATGTGTTTAATACTTTCCAGCAAGAAAAAATTTGATTCAGTATTTCATTTGTTTTTTAAGTACTTTTAAGTTTTTCTTTTATCCTCCTTACTTCAAATGATCACTTTATAATTTGGTTATAGCAGAGATAGATGTAGACTATTTTAGCCAGAAGGCACTAATTGCTTTCTTCCTAGAAAAAAAAACTTTGCCATTCTATTTGTCACTCTTGTTCAGCTTTAAATGGTACTAGGATTTTTTTTATTCGTGTGTGTGTGTGTGTGTGTGTGTGTGTGTGTGTGTTTAAGATTCCCCCATTTCTCCTCCTCTGTGCTGCTATAAGCCAAGCCAGACAGCCTATTGAGAAGCAGCAAACCATCTAATGGATTTGAAGTTCTTGAGTGTGTAGAAGCACTCATGCTTAGCCAGAAACATTCATTTGAATTAAGCTATAAATGCTATATTAAATAAAAAGCCATACATTTAACGTAGATTCATGAATAAATTTAAGAGAGGGCAATTGCACGCTAAACTTTTATTGCTACAAAACCCAGTATTTTTGGTGTTCTCTGATCATTTGGGGTTTTATAGCAGGATTGAAGCTTTAAACCTTGAACTAGGTGGAGACAAGGCCTGTGTTAAATCTTTTGCAGTAGAATTTGATTGCTGAATTGCTGATAGAACAGAAGCTCTGTGGACTGGTGGGGCTCCCTCCCCTCTTTATTTAATGCGGATGTTTAAACCAGTGAAAAGGAATACTCAATAAATTATGTTATGGGGCCATATCTCCTAGTTCATGCCCTTTGATTATTTTCTTTAGTTGCTATCTTGTCTTCTCTGGAATAATCTATTAATATTTTATGGCAGGAGAAACAGCCCTCCATAGAGCTTGCATAAATAACCAAGTGGAGAAATTGATTCTTCTTCTCTCTGTGCCAGGAATAGACATTAATGTTAAAGGTAAGTTCTAAATCTTTGGGTCTAATCCAATATCTTAATATTTGTGATATTAAATAATTAAATGTCAATGTTAAGAAAAATCATTTAATATGTTTCCTAACATATCTTTAAAATATTACCAGTGGCAAAACCAAGAAATTCATATAAATTGATTTATAGCTAGTAGTAGTGCAGAAACATTTTTGATGTTCATATTTTGATCAGATCCCAACATCAGTGTTCTAAAATTGTTTCAATATATTTAAACTTATTTTTCTTACAGCTATAAATATGATTGCACCCTAGGTATTTTTATCAGAGCATTCTATTTGTATATGAAGCACCTAGAAAGTCAAACTGATAAGAGAAGTAGAGTATCATTACTTCACTACTTAAAGTCCTACTTTTGCTATTTTAAAACTTGTCTTGATTTTTAATGTAGACAATGCTGGCTGGACGCCTTTGCATGAAGCTTGTAACTATGGCAACACAGTGTGTGTCCAGGAAATTTTGCAACGTTGTCCAGAGGTAGATCTGCTCACTCAAGTGGACGGGGTGACTCCTTTGCATGATGCACTGTCAAACGGACATGTAGAAATTGGCAAGCTGCTGCTCCAGCATGGGGGTGAGTGCATTTATGCTAAACGGGTTTTGATAAATTATCCAGTTTTTTTATGAATCAGAGGTTGATAGCATTTTATAAATTTAAGATCTGTAAGGAAAGATGCTTTATTTTATATTAATGAAAAAGTAAAGATAAAAAGTCTCCTAGAATCAGAGCACCTTTTATTAAGAAGTAATTAAAAGCCTTTTCATAATATGTATTTATTTATTGTAGAATTAAGCCTTATTTAAGTTGTGTATGAAAATGTATTTTTAATTGAGTGTGTGTGTTTTAATTAATCCTCATACTTAAAGTGTGTAATTGTAATCTCTTTGTGAAGCAGCCATTTCTGAAATCTTATTAATAAATGGATATAAATGTTCAATTGTGATTACTTGGATTTTTCATTCTTGTTTCATTTCCTATATATAACTGCTAACTCAATCTTTTTTAATGAGTAATTTCTTTACAGACTATTAAAAAAAAGTATCCAAGAATATTTTCATTCACATTTTGCAGTCAATTACGTTAAAGTAGGAGGATTTTTAAAAGGTAATGTTGTGCAGGGATTTGGTAATGGAGGCAACTTGAGCTTTTCTTCACCTTCTGCCTTTTCTGCTGATATTTTAATCTTTGCTTTCATTGCCCCATCCCTGTTCAATGACATTCTTCTTATATATGAACTTAATATAAATTTTACACCAAAATATTCACAGCTGATTTGCATTTTAAAAGAAAAACAAAGGAAAACTAATGACTTGCTTACAATGCAAAAGTAAAGATTTATATAAATGTACTGGGATTTTTTATACCAATTTTAACTTGAAATTTAAAATTCCTTTCATAATTAAAGCTATTTGATTCTGCATGAAAATAAAAAGCATATTTTCTTTTGATGTCTTTTTACAATATACTCTCTCTAAGAAAGGCTGTATAGCTTGGCAGCTTAAGATATTTGGTTATTTATAGTCTTCTCCTGCCCCCTAAAGGCCTTCATGTGTGTATTTTTTTTTAATTTATTTTTTTTATTTTTTTTTATTGATTTTTTTGCAGTATAATAGTAGTATATGTTTTCCTTTCCCCCTTCTTCATGTGTGTATTTTACTGACACCATTTTATGATATATTTTTCAGTACATTTTTTAGTACTATATGTTTATTGAAACATAACATTTTATCTTCTAAGTGTTTTATTTTTCTATTCAACCTTGCATTTGTCAAGGTCCTTTGTCAGTCATACAGACTTATCTATGCTTTAGTTATATTCTAAGTTTGGACTTGTCAAATGCTTTGGTACCATCATTTTAATAATTATATTACTTTTTCATTGTGAGTCACTTAGTCTTAAGAGCAATAACTTTTTAAGAGTTTATTTCTGCCTCTAAAACCTTTACTTTTGATATCTCGTGTGTCTATAATGTTTTGATAATTTTTAAAAATATGTTTTTATTGATTTCACAGAAGGGTAGGGAGAGAAGGATAGAAACATCAATGATTAAATTGATCGACTGCCTCTTACATGCCCCCTACTGGGGATCGAGCTTGAAAACCCCCAGGCATGTGCCCGGACCAAGAATTCAGCCATGAACTCCTGGTTCGTAGGTTGATGCTCACCCCTGAGCCACACTGGCCAAGCAATGTAATTTCTTTTAACGGGAGTAACTGGTAGCACTTTTTTTGAAATATCAACATAATGGAAAGAAACCTAATACAGATTTAGAATTCTTTTTCATAAATTACACGTGAATCATATCATCAGTGGTTGATCTTATATATTAAATATATTTTATATAGACCCTCACATATGTCTGATCACATCATTAAGAGTTTTAGTAGTTATAAACTATGCTTTCTGTGGCAATATGATCTATATTATATAGTAGAACCTTCTCATTGTCTGCTAGTACTAAAATTTTATGGCAAAGTGTATAAATAATTATAGGAGTTGACTGACATATATACAAATATTTCTTTACTACGTGACCAAATACTGAGTTATTGTTTTGTTGCTCCTCCATCGTCCTTTACCAACTAGAGGACACACTTTATTGTCGGTGGTTTCTAGGTAGGTGGTTAGATGGGTTTAGCTGGAATAGATGGATGAAATCTGAGCTTCACCCAAAAGAGTTAACACTTTATTTATTTTTTGTAAATCAGTTACCTATACTAAAAATTGAACATGAACAATGGTAATTGAAAGGTTCTGTATTTGTGCAAGGTTTTGCAGCCTTTGCACTGCTACAATCACCTGTCATCAGTGGAAGGGGCACTACTTTTCCCTTTGATTTATGAGATACTTTAAGACTCTTACACAGAATTTAAGATGAAGGTTTTAGTTAATTTATTTTAGGAACGTTGAAATTTTTATTTCAAGATGACAATTTATGAAGTTTCATGAAATTTTTTTTAAATTTATAATCATATAATACTTAGGCAATTCTCATTAGGTAGTGGACTAGAATTTTGTTTTCTCTAAATGTACCTTTAGTCAGTCAATGTGTATAGCCAGTTAATGTCAACATGAATTAGTACAAAATATGATTATAAACAGAGTCCTGGGTGCTTTAGATAAAAAGAGAAAAAAAAAACAAAAACAGCTATTAAGCTGCCAAAATAAAAATGGTTTAACATTTTGCATTCTTTTCATAGGCCCAGTGCTCTTACAGCAAAGGAACTCCAAGGGGGAACTGCCCTTGGATTATGTTTTATCATCTCAAGTCAAGGAAGAACTCTTTGCTATCACAAAAATAGAAGATACAGTGGAGAACTTTCATGCACAAACAGAGAAAAATTTTTACCACCAACAACTTGAATTCGGCTCATTTTTACTTAGTAGGATGTTGCTAAATTTTTGTTCAATTTTTGATTTATCTTCAGAGTTCCTCTTAGCTTTCAAAGGGTTAACTCATCTAAATGAAATGCTTATGGCTTGTAAGAATTATAAGGAAACCACCAGTGCTCATACTGACTGGTTGTTGGATCTTTATGGTAGAAATATAAAGACTTTGCTGAAACTCCCAAGTATTCTTAAGGAACTCCCTGAGAATTTAAAAGTCTGTCCTGGAGTACACACTGAGGCCTTACTTGTGACATTGGAAATGATGTGTCGGTCAGTCACAGAGTTTTCATGATGATGCCAAAAAATATGAGTCAACTTTCTAAACCTGCTCAGTTTGCTTTGTCATTTTTGTGCTCATTAACATATTTTTATTTGATTTGATTTATTGACAGAATTTGCAGTCTTGAATTTTAAAAGCACTTAAACAACTTGTACAAAACTATAAACTTTTCTGTCTTTTTCCAGTATGGAATTTGACTCAAAAGTAAAAAAAAAAAAAAAAAAAAAAAGTTTTGCTTGATACACACTGTTTTCTTTCATCTTTATGATTATTTTTGTTCCAAAAGTGATATTATTTATTTTATTTATATTGTATATGTAAATATTTTTTAATTTAAATGTGTTTTTTTTCCCCCCAACCAAAATGTAATGTTCTCTATTCTAGGTATTCCAGGTCTTACAATCATGGCAAGGATATTCATGCATATGTTCACCTGTACATGTAGTTCCCTGTTTCTTCTCTGTAGACTCTTGGACTGAAATATCTATTTTAGTTTTGTGTGTTTCTAAAATAAACATTGCTAAAATTACAATAATTCTTATGGTTTTTAAGTGCAGTGGATGTGCAGAGTTTAACAATATGATTCCTTGATCTATTTTATTACATCAGTTCACATAAAAATGTGTTTCCACTCTGTGTAACCAATACTCTATAAGTGAGAACAGTCTCTTTAATAAGTTTTATTAAATATTAAGATTATAAGTGAAAACTAAGTAATAGATTTCAGATTATCTAAAATCTTAATGCACAGTGTGAATTTACACAGCAATAACATTTCAATTTGCAGTTTTTTCATAATAGCTATTGTAAAACTAAAAGAAAGTGTGTGGATAATAGCCACTTTTGAAATTGGAGTTGCTTCACTAGTGGGAATAAGTTACATTGTGATACAGCTGGAAAAGAAACATTAAAACTTACATTTATCTTTATGTAACTACTAGAGGCCTGATGCATGAAATTCGAGCACAGGGAGTAGGGGAGTGTCCCTCAGCCCAGCCTGCACCCTCTCCAATCTGGGAACCCCTCAAGGGATGTCCGACTCCCCGTTTAGTCCTGATCCCGGTAGACATCCTTCTCACAATCCAGGACCACTGGCTCCAAACTGCTTGCCTGCCTGCCTCCCTGATTGCCCCTAACTGCTTTTGTCTGTCAGCCTGATCACCCCCTAACCATTACCTTGTCAGCCTAATTGATGTCTAACTGCTCCCCTGCCACCCTGATGCCCCCAACTTCCCTCCTCTATTGGCCTGGTCACCCCCAACTGCCCTCCCTTGGAGGCCTGGAACCTCCCACTGTCCTCCCCTGCTGGCCATCTTGTGGTGGCCATCTTGTGTCCACATGGGGGCAGGATCTTTGACCACATGGGGGCAGCCCTCTTGTGTGTTGGAGTGATGGTCAATCTGTGTATTACTTTTTAATTAGATAGGATAGAGGCCTGGTGCATGGGTGGGGGCCAGCTAGTTTGCCCTGAAGTGTGTCCTGGATCAGGGTGTGGGTTCCTTCTGCTCGCTCCATGGCAACAGCTATTTCTGTTTGAAACATTGTAGCATGGAGTGGAGGCCTAGGCTGACCAGAGCTGCAGAGGCTTGGCTTCCTCCATCGTCCTGGTAACCTTATCCTCTTCTCTCTCCAGCTCTGCAGCTGCCGCCATTTCTGTTGGGATTATGTATCTTCTATACTTGAAACTTTATAGTATTGAGTGGAGGCCTAGGCCGGCAACAGCAGTTGGAAAACTTGGCTTCCTTCATTGCCGGGGAAACCCAAGCCTCCCTCCTGCTCTCAGTGGCTGCAGCCATCTTCTTTGGGGTTTATTTGCATAATTTGCTCCAGATTGGCTGGTGGGTATGGCTTGATAGGAGGTATGGTCAATTTGCCTATTACTCTTTTATTAGATAGGATATTGATGATTGCCCAACAATTAATCTGCTAAAGAAACACACTTCAGTTTTATCTTAGAAATAGAAATAGATTAACAAAATAAAAATGCTGAGTGTTTTATTACTGAGTTTATAATCTAAATTGAAAACTATATTAGTATACCAGCTCTGATTAAAATCAAAGTTTTTTTTCTCTTTTTGTATCAGTAATTTTTATACATACTGTAAATATATTAATTGTTCGAGTTAACCTTCAAATATGACATTATATAAATTTTTTAATAAATTTTTATTGATTTCAGAGAGGAAAGGAGAGGGAGAGATAGAAACATCAATAATGAAAGAGAATCATTGCCAAGACCGGTTTGGCTCAGTGGATAGAGCGTCCGACTGCGGACTGAAGGGTCCCGGGTTCGATTCCGGCAAGGGCATGTACCTTGGCTGCGGGCACATCCCCAGTAGGGGGAGTGCAAGAGGCAGCTGATCGATGTCTCTCTCTCGTGGATGTTTCTGACTTTCTATCCCTCTCCCTTCCACTCTGTAAAAAAAATCAATAAAAATATATTAAAAAAAGAAAAAAGAAAGAGAATCATTGATTGGCTAGCTCCTATGTGCCCCCTACTAGGGATCGAGCCAGCAACCCAGGCATGCGCCCTTGACCGGAATTGGACTTAGGAACCTTCAGTCCACAGGCCAATGCTCTATCCACTGAGACAAACCAGCTGGGGCATAAATTCTGTTTAATCTTTACTTCATCTGCCAAAGTCCCAGTGATGAGAGGATATTAAGGAACATTCCCCAGATAATGAATAAGAACATTTTTATTCCAAAGAGTAACCACTTTATAATTGAGGGGATACAGAATAACATTTGCTTTGTAAACTAATATAAACGTAAAACTATAGACTTTGACATCAGACTTAGTTTCAAATCCTTGTCTAATTTCTTATTACTGGTAACTAAATTGCAAGGCAAGTTCCTTTCTGAACTTTAGTTTCCTTGCCTATCAAATGGAGATTACACCAGGCATCTCTGTTGTGAAGAATTCTTAGTGCTAACACCTGATATGGCACTAATAAGTTACTTCCTTTCTAGTTCTTACTTTCTTTTTTTAGTTGTCATGAATCATTTAAGTGAAAAGTTAGGGTTTTGCACTGCTAAGAAAAAGTTTTTTTTTAATTTGATGTTCTGAAGAAACATTCATTTATGCAATTGGTATATTTGAATTCCTAATTGTCAGTTTCTACAAGCCACGATGACATGAAGTATTAAATACTCAAAGCCATTGAGGTGTCTGTCTTTAAGAAGGTGTTGCAGCTTTGCACTTCTGCAGAAGCACAAGTTGGTCCAACATAAGTTACTGTGCTCTTTGGCCTAGTTAGCAATACCAATAAAGGAATATGAACCTAACTAAACCTGCAATGAGAGTATTCCCAATATAAGTTCTTATAATTTAGAAAACATAATTGCATCAAGTCTATCTTAGAGGTGGAAGAAGTCAACGTTTTAATAAAAAATTAAAATTCATAGTCTTTGAATCCTGACTTTTTATAAAAGTTAGTGGCTGAAATAAAGAGCCCATAAAAGCCCTTACTACAATACAGTTTGAAAAGGAGATTTCTGAGCTGTTGAAATTCAGTTTTTATTACACATACTCCCCACAAATATTACGAATATGAAAAATTTAAAATAGTTCCTAGAAACTCCTTAGGAAGGGTCTCTATAAAGTTAGATTTTTCTAGCTTGTTAGTTCTTAATTCCCTAGGTACGATAAAGTGGTTGAAGTATATACATTTTTGTCATATTGTTAACTTCAAAATGACTAGGAAAACATTAATCCTTGTATAAACCAAGTGTGAAATTAACCAATGTTTTAAATTCTTCATTTCTTGAACACTTATTAATTACCAAGTGGTGTACTTGATGGCCTGTCCACAATGAAAGGAGGAAAGCTTATAGTCCAGGAAAGTAAACTGGCCTTAAATATTGTTAGTTTTATTGTCTTCTGTATAGGCTGTTAAATAAATTAATTCCAGTTTTGCACATCTCTAAAATTTACATTAATGGTGCTCTGTTTTCGCTTTTAAATGTGAATATTACAAAGGTTTAATAGTTTACTCCTTTGATCAGTATGATTTTTAACAATTTTATTTTAGAGTGAATAGAATTTAGGGTATGCTTTTGCATTCTTAATGAACTGGTACTCATTCCTAAGTAAACACAAATGCGTTAATACTACTATAGTTTATATAAATGCCAGGAAATGCTTGTCATTTTTGTTTATGCTGTTATAGAGACTTAAATGAATATCTCCATGTGAAAAAATTATTGGTGGAATGTGCAATCCATATGACTTTACACACCTTTCCAGTTAAGTGATGAACTTGATGAGAGCCTGTCACTTGCTTCTTAATCAGTAGGAAGAGGTCATCTTTGAGTGACATGAGGCATTCCTTCCCTCAGGCATTTATCCTGTGGCTTCCACACCAGTCACACCTCTTTTTGACGTGCAGTTTGCAGAATTCAGAATGATAATTGTTTTTATAACAAATGTGGATTGAGTTAGAAAGGTCAGTGATGGCATCCTTGAAATTAATGGTTGCTGATGTCAAAACTGGAGAAATGCAACAGTTAACTATTTCTTGTGAATCAATTTATCAAAAGATTCACTTTGTATGTTAAAATGAAGTTTGGGAGGATATCTTTTGGTGGCTACTTGTTCTGATATAGAATTAAATATTTTTAGGCTATTTAATTAATTAGAAAAGGTTGTGGTACCGTTTTATTTAGTTCTAGGCATCCATCTTTGAAGATACTACAAATCCTAAAAATACAAACAGAATACCCTTCAGAAGAAACAAATGTAAGATATTTTGACATCATTGATTGTTAGATGTTTAGAAAAGAGTTTTTCCTCAAGTAAATATTAATATTTGAGAACATCAAAATATTTTAATCATGTTTTAATATTTGAATTCAGTACTGTAAGTCTGAGCGTAGCTATGTACTTTTGTTTAGAGATGCACTTATATATCATTTTTTAAATATGAAAATCTTGAAATATATGTAACCCTTTGTATTAGATACAATTGATTTTTTTAATGCTGTCTTCATACTGTTGAATATACACATATATTTTCATTTTTAAAACAAATAAATAGAGAACTCATCTGGCTTTTTAAACTACTAGCTGAATTATGATCAAGCAGTGTAATTAGCAGAGCAACTAGTGATCACTTATTATAAAAACTAATAAGTATGTAATATTTATATTAATATAAACATATATCTAATCCTATGTAGCAAAGATGGAATATGCAAGTTGACCATCACTCTGTCAAAAAGAAGGCAGCGCTCGGTCTCCTCAGCCCTGCCAGAGTCATCCTTTTAGCTCTTGCCATGGTGAGGGGCAAGCAGCCCCCTGCAGAGAGCAGACACCAGGGCCCTGCTTGCCTCTGGCCATGGTGGCAAGGGGCAAGCAGGCTCCTTCAGAGAGCAAACAGCAGGGCCTGTGGTGGCGATGAGCAAGCAGGTCTGCAGAGAACAGAGAACCAGGGGGAGCGGGCCTAAGCCATCAGTAGGACATCTACTGAGGGCTCCAGATTGGAGAGTGTGCAGGTTGGGCTGAGGGACCCACTCTTCATCCCCCATGCATGAATTTCATGCACTGGGCCTCTAGTAAGTATATAACATTATTTATATAATATTGCCTTTGACGTAGACCAAAAAAGTAATAAAAGTTCCTTATTTAAACACAAGTTGTCTCCAATTAAAATTGAACTATTTCCTCCATTTTTAAAAAAATTATGACCCCAAAGCTTTATAGAATGTTCAATTCAGATTTGGTAAATCTAATTTACTTCCTTTCAAAAGTATCTAAATTGGATCAAGTGAACTTTAATGCGTAATGGGTGTTACACATTAATAGAGAATGGCTAACTTCTTTGGAACATATGATTTAGCTCTACCAAAGAGTGCACATTTTTTAAAAATGTGCTTAGCACTTTCAGCAGGTGAATTATACTGAAATGAAAATCTGGAGTCCAGCTTTGAATTTACACCGATTATGTTATCATTTATCTTAATGGTAGATGAACTAAAATTTCCAGTAATTCTCCATTCTTCTGTCTTCAAATGAAATAGTCATGTTGAATAAAATCATTAATCTTAAAGTGGTGACAGATTAAAAAAATAACTTAGTTTGTTGTCAGTACTTATCAACTTAAAGGTTAGGTCAGCAATGGTTTATGTCATGACACTGACAAATTTTTCTAGTGACCAGAATTATTTGATTTATCATAGGTTTTTGTTTCAAATTCATCCTAAAAATTCATTATTTTTAAATTTTGTATTGCTTCTCTTTTGCACACTAGAGACAAAATTAGAGCAATAACTCAAATTTGGTAAAATTAAAATACTCATTTTAAAGAGCATTTTATAAAAACTAAAAAGAATTGTAATAAAAAATTGGCAAAGGGATGAGGGGGGAAGGGGTAGGAATCATTCTGGTTTAAAGGAATTAAAAAGGTAAAGATTTTTAGGTGCTGTTTAATATATTGATTGAGAAGTTAGAGAAGGTATAAGATAAAAGGCATATAGACAAATCTAATCACAGGCATAAATTGTGTCTTTGAAAAATGTTAATGTTTAATATACTCAAGTGTGAAGATAATTATCTTGTAGGGTCTTTTAGGTGGAATTCAATAGAAAACAAAAAAGAAAAATACCAGTTTTAATGGTAACATCAGAAATAGGATATTTTGACTAGTAATATTCAGTCTTCTCAAGTTTAGGCAAATCTAGATTTCTCATTTTTATCTTCTCGTGATTTCATGTCTTTTACTCTTCTCAAAATATGTTTAAATTCATACTGTCATGTTTTTGGAGGAAATAGTTTTAAGGAGAGGTTTAGTCATTTACAGAAAGTGACTGCAAAAAAAGTGGCTGAATTGGTTCCTCAATGATATTTTTATTGACTAATTTTAGTTATTTGAAAAAACTTAAACTATTTCAATGTAATTAAATTTTTCTCTAAGTAAAATCACACAGGGGAAAGGATTGTAAGCAAATGCATTGCTTAATAATGGTTGTGTTTGTGATATAATTTTGAATATTTCACTTTCACTTCTCCAAATTTCTTTGTAATGAAACTTACATTTGTTTTTAATACCAATAGCCAATTTATTTTTTAAAGCAATGCTCTTGATATCGGTAAGAGGATAAGTCCTGAAATTTTCTAAAAGGTGTCATATTTAAGCTGGCATCTACTAGATTTTTAAAATATAAAACATATTTTAAAATATACCACTTTTCTTCATTGTAGGATTTATTTAAACATAGTATCACCTAATGCAAACCTTAAATAACACACTTATACTGTATTTCCCTCCTTTGAAAATAAATCTGGTTTATCTTGTCACTGATATAGTTGTTTAATCTTCATTGTAATTCCCTTGTAAGTATTGCCTCACCATGTTGGTTGAGTCATGACTCCTTAGTGGGATTAAGTTGCTAAAGTTTGAACTTTATGATAACTTGTCTTCACTAGCACCTTTTCTGATTTTAGAAGTATTCATGGAACCTCTAAATTACTTGTCCTCTGGTAGGTTTCTTCCCCCCCCAACCCCCCTCAGATTCAACACCAAAAAAGCAGTGAGACAGTAAGATTAAATGATGGCTACACTTATCAAAGGTTGTACCTTAAATGACTTTGGAAGGAGTTCACTACTATATTATTAAATTGATAATTTCTTTCTTGTATCGTCATAGATCTGCAGAACATTCACTTTTTAATATAGATCTTATTTACCACATCGGTGCAGGAACAAACAGCCAGCCATCTACTGAGAAATCTGAGTCAAAGTATCTTGCCACAGTCCTTCAGAGGTTCTTATTTTGCCCCTCTTCTGTAAAGGCCAGGGAAACGGCTTCTTATATGGTACTATTCTAAGTAGCACAATGAAAATACACTGTTTTAACAGTTGTTTTATTTAAATGCATTGGGTGCCTACATCATAATTACAGAATGCGGAAGACAATATCACATCAAAGTGTTTTGAGGAGGAGATTTCTCAACTGCTTGCCAGGGTTGTATCACAGTCATGAGAGATGGGGGGAAATCAAGTAACTTGGTGTGTGTGCTTTGTGTTAGCATCAGAGTGCCACAAGAATGGATGGTGTGTACCTGGCCCCCTGTCCCACAAGTGTCAGGTCCCTGACTCTTGGTTATCAAGTGCTGAATGTTTTGTGATAACACACCCTCTCCCCCCCACCCCGCGCCCCCGGCCAAAAAAAAAAAAAAAAAGTTTTTCTCTGGTATACCTGAAAATGAATCTTTTCATCCTAAAAGGAAATTTATAAAGTCATGTTCATCAACTTCAAATAAAGTGGAACACTACTTTGGTCTGTTTTATTTATTTATTTATTTTTTTAATCTTTATTGTTCAGTTTATTAATTACATTGTTTCCCCTTTTTATCCTCCTATAGCTTCCCTCCACCCTGTACCTAACCCACCCACCACCCTCCCCCCCTCCCCACTGTCCTCTCCCATTGTTGCTAGATTTTTGTCCAGTCTCTTGCTGCACTTCCCACAACCCTTTTCTCCCCAAGAATTGTCAGTCCATTCCCTCTCTATGTCCATGTCTCTGTTATATTCACCAGTCTATCCTGTTCAACAGCCTATCAATTCACTTGATTTTTATGTTCATTTGTTGATAGATGTGTATTTGTTGTTCATAATTTTCATCTTTACCTTTTTCTTCTTCCTCTTCTTAAAGAATATCTTTCAGCATTTCATATAATGTTGGTTTGGTGGTGATGAACTCCTTTAGCTTTTTCTTATCTGCGAAGCACTTCATCTGACCTTCAATTCTGAATGATATCTTTGCTGGATAGAGTAATCTTGGTTGTAGATTCTTGCTGTTCATCACTTTGAATATTTCTTGCCACTCCAGTCTGGCCTTCATCGTTTCTGTTGAGAAATCCGCTGACAGTCGTATGGGTGCTCCCTTATAGGTAACCAACTGTTTCTCTCTTGCTGCTTTTAATATTCTCTCTTTGTCTTTTGCTCTTGGCATTTTAATTATGATGTGCCTCGGTGTGGTCCTCTTAGGGTTCCTATATATTGGGGTTCGGTGCACTTCTTGGACTCCTAAGTCAATTTCTTTCACCAGGTGTGGGAAGTTTTCAGTCACTATTTCTTCAAATAGGTTTTCATTGTCTTGGCCTCTCGCTTTTTCTGGCACCCCTATAATACGGATGTTGGTATGCTTGAGGTTGTCCCAGAGGCCCCTTACACTATCTTCAATTTTTTGGATTCTTTTGGTTTCTTGCTTTTCCAGCTGAGTGGATTTTACCTCTTTGTATTTCAAATCTTTAACTTGGTTCTTGGGGTGCTCCAGGGCACTTTCAGGTCTTTGTATAATATTTTTTGTTTCAGTCAGTGTATGCTTAATTTCTGGTTGGTCCTTTTTCATATTCTTGAGAGTCTGCTTTATATCCTTGAGGGTTTCTTTCATTTCCACGTTGGTCTTGATCATTTCTTTGCAGCTCTCATTTATATCCTGGAGGGTGTTGTTCATTTTCTTGTAGGACTCATTCATTTCCTTTGTGGTCTTGCTTATTTCCTTATAGGTCTCAATCTTTTGTTGGAGCCTCTTAAAAAACCCTATAACCGTGGTTCTGAATTCCACGTCCAGTTGGTTTTTTTCCTCCATTTCTTTCACATCTGATTTCTTTCCATGTTGCTGCATGGTGGCTGCTTCCCTGAGTTGGTCAATTAGCTTTGTGTGGTAGACTTCCTACTAGGGATAGTGGCTCAGCCTCCCCGGTTACCTGAGGTGGATATGGGCTGCACAGTCTTGCTGAAGTTAAGCTCAGGTTAATCGTTGTTAGCACTTGGAGGGTTGACCTCCAGGCCAATTGTCTGTGAAGCTCAGCTGTGCTCAGGTTGGGTGGGCGGAGTCTCCGGGCCAAGCAGACAGCGTTAGCTCCGCCCTATGCGGCCCCAGGGACTCTGTGCCGGGGGCAATGGCCGCCAGCACCTCTGAGAGAGAGCCACTACAGAGCTCCACCGGCTGCCGGTTGCCGGGGAATTCAGACTTTCCCAAAATGAGTCTGCATGCGCAATGTCTCACCCAGGATCGTAAAACAAAGCAGTCTGAAGGTTTTCCGAATGAGAGGCAAGTCGCGGTGCACTCTCTGTGCCGTCACGCAGCCGAGCTGTTCGTGCAAGCTGCCTTCTCCAGAAGCCAGGAGACCCGGCAGCACCCGAGCTTCGGCGTGCCCTCCCACTGTCCAGTTTTCACCCCGTGTGATAGTGGGTTCTCTGGACTTCGCCCAGAGCTGGAGAATCAGTCCAGTGGAACGCCTTTGTCTTCCCCATTGGAGAAAACTGGCCGGTTTTCAGCCGCCCGCCCTCTCCGCCCTCTCCGTGGCACGCACTCCAAACCTCTCTCTGCGCGCGAATCATTCAACGCTGGTCCCCCGCTCAGTGTCTTATCTTCACTTTTATTTGTGGAATTTTCACTCAGCGAGCTTTCTGGTGATTCTGGAAGGTGTTTGTTCTTTCGTTAAGTTGTAGTATTAAAATTGCTGATTATGATGGCAAGATAGGTGTTTTGCCTTTGCCGCCATCTTAGTTCCTCCTTACTTTGGTCTGTTTTAAAACTACTCCAAGCATTCATAGTATGTGGAATTTTTCAGGTGGGTTCCCATGTGTGCTTCAGAAACCTTGCTATGGTTTGCTAGTTCTCTGTGTTAATGGAATCTGAAGTCTATAAGAGTTCTAGGATTAAGGTAAGTGATAGGTATGCCATTATATAAGGTTGGGTCAAACTTGGGTGAGCTACCTCCCTTATTATAAAACAAAGACAAAATCATAAACATTCCTCTCTGTATAGTAGAAAATAGATATTTAAATCTTTATCAAATTTGACAGCAATAAATTGTTTTCCATGGTTCTAGTATTACATGGTAGACACAAATTTTGACTTGTAATTATCATACTCACTACTACATAAAAGCAAGAATGTTTTGTGGAGATGATAAAGAGTTTAAAGTTTTCCACTTCTTTGAGTAGCTTTATTAAAAGAAGATCTCTGAACTTAGAACAAGAATGGCATTTCCTCCCCCTCACTTTTTTCCCCCCTGTGGTCCAGCTATAACTATAATTTATCTTCACTGTGACTGCAGGTATGTCTCCAGTAATCAAGAGACAATCAAGAGTAGTTGGGGCCAGGTGTGCACTTTTCGCTATATAGGTAGCATTTCCCCTAAACTTGTTACCTTTTCGAACTCTGGTAAGATAGCGTGCCTCAAGTTGACTCTTGGCATTTTGAAGCTTTTCTTTGACTAGAACGTGGAACTGAGCTTATATTATCCCCTTGCCTTAGAAGCAGCAGCAGCAGCAGCAGCAGCCAAACTCGGCCAGATCTCAGAATGTCGTCAGAAGCATTCCTGATGGGATGAAGGTTTGCTCATTGACTTTCAGGGGGGTCATTCCTTTTCTCTTTGGGATAATTACTTTATTTTTGCTACAACTGAAAATACTTTAACACAAAGCTACTTTTATAATTTTGTTTAGCTTGATAAAAGAAACGTTTCAAATTGCAGCTGGGGGGACCTTCAGGCCCACAGGCCTTATAAGGCCCTCAAAATCATTTGGTCTGGCCCTGCCAAGGTATTAGGGGTGAGTTGATTAAATGTTTGACCAAATAGAGGAGGCTAATTTTTAAGTTAATAATTTTGTATGTCTCTCAAATGATGTTATAAATATCCAATGACCATTGGCAGAAAAAAGGTTCCCCACCCCTGGTTTAGAGTAACACTGTTAATTGACCAGAGCAGAGCAGCTGTGCTATTTGGTTTCCTTTTTAAAAATGGAGTCAGATAATTTTTCAGTGACATTTGGAGATGCAACCATAATATAAATAAACCTGTCTACAAAAATATTGTTTGTGCCTATAACAGTTTTATATTGTCAGCTTTGAGTGTGAAAGATGGAAGATCCCAATAAGTTGAAACTTATTTGAGACTTAATTATATATTTGGTTGTTTCACCTTTTGGGGTAAAGGGTGAGGGTTAATCCAGATCCCCTGGTAAAAGTATAAATGTAAAAATTATGTTTTCAGCAAACCTTTCATAGTGTTGTTAGTTTCAATAGCATGAGACCACTTTGAACATTTTTATTTCCATAATGTTCTTACATAATGAGATTTTCCTTGATATTTCTTAAATCTCAGAGATTCAGCTAGAATAAATCTTATGATGTTACTGCCATTCTACAAATGTAAAAAGCCTGAGGTATAAGAGGTTACATTTTCACTAAAAAAACAAACATGTTTATGGGCTGCTGTTGTCTTCAGTGAGTTATAGCAGTCATCCTAGGAAAGAGAATTATAATGTAAAGGAATGACACTATTGTAAGTATTCATTATGTTATTTTCTTGTGGTTTTAATTCATAATTGTCTGAGCAATTAGAAAAGGCTGATTCTAGATATTCTAACCAAGTGAATGGGCATCTGTCCATACACAGATTCAATAAGTACCAGAATTTAAATAACTATTAATTTAATAATAACCTGAGGCTTTTGCAAAAAGTGTAATGATGGCTGTCTTTATTTGTATTTCTAGAGCATTAGCTGCCTTTTAAGCTAAGTGAGTACAAAAGTCAAAGATAAATATTTAGTTACATTTAACAGATGTAGAAACTGAAAGCTTCGGAGTAAGACTTGTTAATACAAGAGTAAACTACATTCAGTATTAGGGACATTTGGATATTAAGATCACAATGGAGGAAGAAAAGTTCCTATGAGTAAGAGAGCTTACCACTGAAGTTTTCTTCACTTTTAAATACAGAATAAAACTCTATAAAAGATACTTTCAGAAATATATCAGTTAAGTTTTGCTCTCACTATACTTTAGCTCCGGAATTGATTTTAATACACAATCATTGGGATAATTATTGCCTATGACAGGGCAAGTCATATAGTAGGTACTCAATAAATATACCACAAAGCAAAGTTATCTGAAGAATCTGTCTATTCAGATTTTCCTTGTGCATAGAATGATTCAAAAATATTTTGGAATCCCTACAGAATCTTATCAATTTGAGTCCGTGCAACAGTACCAAAATGAACCAGAAGTACTAAGTTCATTTTATACATGAAAAAAAGTTAAGATATGCATTTCTTATGAAGTATCATAGTTGGATATGAATGACCTTCAATGAATTGACTCACTGAAAAATACTGAGGAATATATTTAGTAGTTCACAAATGTTACTGATTTCTGTATTTAGCCATCTAAGTAAGTGTCAGACATCTTGAAATATTTACATGGCAAATCTCTCAAAACTAAAGTTAAACAGCTCTGTAAACGCCTCACAAAGGGGAAAGAGTTAAAATTTTACTGGACATAGTCTCTTGTTGTTAGCCTGTGAATGTAGTGGTTTCTAAAAGCAATGAAGATTCCTACGAATATCACTTTCATGCGTCCAGATAGTTCTTACTGCTCCGTCAGCTTCTTCGGATGCTCACCCTTCAGAAGGTATTGAATTTTAAAAGGAAAAAAAGTCCAGGATTCAGGGAAAGCCTTATATGTCCAAACCAAACATGAGATTCTCTAAGTGTCACTTACAAGAATGTGTACAGAATCCTCCCTCAGCCACCAAAAAAAGAAGTACTGATTATACGTAGAAAAGATTTTTTATTTAATGCAGTGAAGGTATAGTCAACATTGCCATTGAACTAAACATCTGAAATTTCAGAATGAAACAAAAATTAGTCATCCATTAATGGTTACTATTCGCTAGGTACATCTGGGTCGTAGAATATCAGGCTTATAGACATTTGAACAGACACTGTCAGCGTGAAATGTAAACCTCACACAAGATATAATCAAAGGTAATTTCAAACAAATTATTCTATCAACAAACTTTCTGTAGTAACCTCACCTTCACGGAATATTGTCTTAGCAACATAGTGATGGTATGCGAATATAAGCATGTCATTACAAACATGATGCGCTAAATGGAGCTTACTGAGGTCAAAGCCTTTCTATAGAAAGGGATTTAATTGTCAATCTTTCAACCATAGTGTATAAACAGATCAAAATAGTTCTATCATAAGAAATAGTATTTAACATAGCTTTAAAATAAAAATACTTTAAAAAATCAGCTCTGATGAGATTAAATTTATTGTTAAAGAATTTAGAGAGAAATATGTGTTTCTTGCTTCGGTCTTTTCTACATTTTTCCAACATAACCCCCATCTTCACCCTTTCTCAGTCTATTATTAATAAAGTAGTGCAAAACATTCTGTAGCAATTTTAGGTAAACTTAATCCCCTACCCTACCAAGTCGGGGGGGAAGTCAGACATTCTCACCAAATTATTTCTCTTTCCAGAGGTACACTCGCTTGAAGTTAGAAAAACTACCAAAGAGTCTTGGGAATGCAATTTTTAAATATAGATTCTATAGTAAGTAATGAAATCTTTTTAAAGGCAAACTCCCCCTCCCCATAAGCAGTTTATTTTACAAAATAAGAGATTTACATGCATTCATACTTTCAAGAATAATTTTTTTCTGTAAATGAATGTAACGAAACACTGGCATATCACTTAGCACACTACATTCTCTTCTACATTACAATTCACACTAATAACAAAAATCATAGTATGCATTAAAGATTTCAGTAATCTAATGAGAAAGCATATAACTTTTTTTCTGTGAGAACATGTGAGTATTAAATATTTTTAGATATTCAGGGGTATAATCTGACACCAAAAGCAATATAGATTTAGTTTGCTAGTATGTTCACTGAAATTTTGCTATTTTTCTAACTTGATACAAATTAAAGTAGTGGTAGGTATAAAAATTCAGATAGGCATTCATTTATAAACCTGGCAGTATTTATGTTTAATCCTATAGAGATTTTAAGGTTTTAGATGGAATGATAGAAGGAAAGTTTTCTTTATAAGATTTCAGAGTATAGAAGATTCTTTTGAGGAGTGAATATACCTTCACTCATTAGCTTAAAGTCAGCCTAGTCATAGCTAAATACTTTGCTCAGGAATAAATGTCAGGATCTGAAATCAGAATGTATGTGAAATTGAAATGCATCCGTTCCATTTTTCACATCTTGGGACTCCCTCCTCCCTTTCAAAGAGTGTAAAACATAGAAAACCGTAATGTACTTTTCAGATAAAAAATAGTCACATGAAAAAAACTTTAACATGTATGTAGATTTAATCAGGCAAAACAAAGCATTTAATCTAATCTGGTTCTCCCACTTGTAATTAGAGAAGTGTGTATCTCCCAGTGTTAGCATTCTTACATTTGTTATTCCAGTGTGTTATATTATTAGCCATCGCTAACAAGGCTAAGTAAACTTTTATCAAATTGATTCTGTACAATGGAAGTATATTTTCAAAGACATATGCCCTTATACACTATTTACAAATTCTCACGATCATTTTTTTAAGAGGTAAAATAAATAAAAAGCAGAAAGAAAGGAACTGCTGCTGAGGCTTGAAGGCTTTTTTATCTTCCCAAAAAGATGCTGGTCTTCTCAGTGCTGGGAGCTAGCTAGCCAAGATTGTTTTTCTTCCTTTTGCATGGGCTATGAGAGGGGTCTGGTTTCAGTTCTTGGTATTGCACCTGTTTAAACAGAGTTCAGAGAAAGATTGGTCAGGTGGCCACTTTCTGGCAAAGGAAGGAAAGACTGCTTGGAGGAAAAAAGTGCTCACTCTGGAAGCTGTCTGAGATCTGCAGCTGGGATGCAGAAAACAATAGAGTGATACAGCAAGAGTCTGAGGGAAATCCTGCCAGAAGCGACATGAGAGCCCCGATGTGACCTCTGGCAACAGACTTGGGTTTTCACTGTCCATAATTCATAACATTAAAAGCAAAACCATCTCATCTATTCTGAAGGGATGGATAATGGTTCTTTACAGATTATTGTTTAATATAGGTTTAATATCCAGCGCACTCTCATGTCTGACACTAAATAAAAAACTCAACTGGAACAAAGAAAAAAGGTACCACTGTAACCCAGTTTTAAGATTTTGATAAAAACATTTCTCATTTTACTCTGAAAATAGTTGAATAATGGGTGTTGATTAATGGGCATTAATTAACCTGAAATGATTTTAAAGAATTGAGATATGCTGCAGTCTTCAAAAAGCCTTCTCCTCCACTCACTAACTTTAAATATGCATCTTTACAATTTATTCAATTTGTGCAGATTGTGCAAAGAAGTGTTTTTCTCCCAAATGTCCACTGGCACATTTCGCTCATCATTTAATATACCTGTTTCCTCCCTTCAGGTAATGGTGACTTCCCTTCAGTCTCTAGCTGAACCTTCCTTGTCCTGGAAAGCTCTGGTAGGTTCTTGATGCAACCCCTCTCATTCCCCATTCTCCTCTATGAGTCCTGCTAGGTTAGCCCCCCAAGGAGGCTAAATTTCTCAATGGCATGACCAGGCTTTATTAACTTTACCTTTCTCTTTAAAACCTTTGAAATAAAAAGGATATAAAGTTAAAAACTAATGCTACCCTACATTGAAAGAGTAGTAGTAATAATGAAATCTACGTACCACTTGTATATCTGAAGGGACTCTGGAAAGGAAGTCAAGCAGTTCGTTGTTGTCAATTGCATAGGGACACCGAAGCTTTTTTGTAAATTTATTGATGCCTGAAAAAGTGATAGATTATTGAAATCTCCATAGTTTGTTATAGAAAACACATTTCTGGCAAATGTATTAAAATGATTTGAAGATCTCGATTTAAGCTGCCCTTTAACCTTGAGTGAACCAATAAATCCAACTGTCTTTCTTCTCTGAACCCTTCCTCCCTCTTTCCCAACCCAATGGCTGCTGTTTTTCTCTTTGTACTTTAGTGGCTTCCTTTGCAGAAAAAAAAGGCTTTGTATTTGGGAAACAAAAGGCACCTGGCAAGAATAGTCAGTGATCTTATTTGCTTCTCCCCTCCCCTCAGTGTTACTTTAGTGTCCCATCTATGATGAAAATTGTCTTCCTGCAATTTGATTGGGATTGTTTTTAAGGCAAGAAGTCTCATTTATTTTCTCTTTTTCAAAAGACAAAATGTGTGTATGTGTGTGTGTGTGGGGGGGGGTGTCACTGTTATGCAGGCTAAATGTATAGACCTTGATTTTATTTCAAAGATACTTTAAAAGAGAAAGGATTTTGTCACCAGTTTTTTTAAAAAAATAGCTTTGAAGATGGTGGTATAAGAGGATTCTGAACTCCAATAAACACAACAGATCTACAGTTGCTTATGGAAAAACTTTCTCTGAAAACTGACTGAGTGAATAATACACATTGGACGAACAAGAAAAGGCCCACATGGAAACAGGTAGGAGAGTCTGCGGCACAATGTCACAATAAACACCACCCCTGGTGCAGCACCTATGTCTGGAGGGAACTCAATCCAGAGCTTTTCCCTGAGGAGCATAGGATTTGAACCCCATATCAGGTATCCCCAATTATTAAGAATTAATACATGAGAGAGAAGCCCCAAACTACTTAGCTTTTTACTTTTTCAGTTTTATTGAGAAACTAGTGGCCCAGTGCACGAAATTCATTCACTGGGGAGGTGGGGGTGTCTTTTAGCCTGGCCTGCATCCTCTCTAATCTGAGACTCCTGTGGGATCGGGTCTAAACTTGCAGTTGGACAACCCCCTTGCAAACTGGGACTACTGGCTCCTAACTGCTCACCTGCCTGCCTGCTTGATCTTCCCTAACCACTGTGCCTGCTGGCCTCCTTGCCCCCAACTGCACCCCTCTGCCAACCTGATCACCCCCAACTGCCCTCCCCTTCTGGCCTGATCACCCATAACCATTTCTGCCTCAGCCCCGCCACCATGGCTTTGTCCGGCAGGACATCTGGAATGTCTCATGGTCTAATTAGCATATTATCCTTTTATTAATATAGATAGGATAGGACATACTGCTGTAACTATAACATATGTACAATATTACCTATGAGAATACATACTTCATGAGATCGGAAGGCATTTAATACATTATATTGTGTATGTTGTAAGTAGCAGGAAATACAGTATATGTAGCAATAATATATACCCTGTGACTTCCCTTCCTGATCTGGGAATGGTTCCTAGGTCTTTGAACATTTCCTGGCCCCTAATGTATATATTTTTTTTTTTTTTGCCATTCAGTGTAACTTTATTTACTGTTTATTGCATATAATTTAAGGTCTTTAATTTCTAACCAAAGATTCAAAGGACTATTTTTTCCATGAACTTTAACATTAACATTAGTGAATTCGTGTACTCATGTGTTTTTATTGTAAAAATCTGAATTATTCACATTGTCATAGATGCTGAACTCATAAGCGTGGACCCACACCGGGATGGAGCAGCGCAAGGGGCGAAGCGCCCGGAGGCGCATCGAGGGCTGTTTCCGGAGCAGCCAAGAAGCCTGTGTGGCCGTGGGGCCCCCGGAGAGAGGGAGGGAAGGCGAGACTGAGGGAGGGACCCCCTGCTTGGGAGCCAGAGATTGCATCTGGAAGGGCTTCCAGGCGCTCAGAGTCTGGCGAAGGCATGGCTGTTGCTTGTTTCTGGTGGACTAAGTTAGAAGTTGGAAACAGCCAAAGTGTGCCAGCATCTTTCCCTGCAGAGCGGCGTGCTCCACAGTCCTCCTCAGCTCGAGCATCCTCTGTCGTTGTCCCTCCTCCCTGGAGTCCCCCTCTGTGCCAGGCTATGTGCCAGGGTGTGTACCAGGGTGTCAGGCTCCACCAGGACACAGACTCCACTTCCCCTGTTTCTCTGACCTGTTGGTGGCCCGTGCTCAGCACTGTGGCTGCCCCACATGAACTTTCTAAAATGCAGATCTTACCCTGCCAGTCCCAACCTTGACTGCGGAGATCGGCGGGAGGAGGGTGCGGGGGTCTCTCGCCTTCTGGACCTTTGGGCCGAGTGTCCGCAAAGGCTGCCCTTTTCAGGGCCCTGCTATGCATGCAGCGCCTCCCCGGCTCCCATTCTCCCGCCTTCCCTGCCATGCCCAGAGGTGCTCCACCGCAGAACCGGGACCCCTTAGGCACCTCTTCCCGTGCCTCTGCCAAAGCGCACCCCCTGTACTTTTACAGCTCTCTCTTTCCCTCTTGAAATTGGAAGTTATTGAGGTTGCTCAGGT
The DNA here is from genome assembly GCA_027563665.1 of Antrozous pallidus. Classification (NCBI taxonomy): domain Eukaryota; kingdom Metazoa; phylum Chordata; class Mammalia; order Chiroptera; family Vespertilionidae; genus Antrozous; species Antrozous pallidus. The sequence goes on from CM050512.1 coordinate 56,393,369, forward strand.
TGTTGCTCCAGCAGTTTCCTTCCCCGCCCCCTGCAGCCATGCCCTTCCCCTTCCCTCATCCAGTCTTTCCATTCCTCCTCCCTCCGGGGTTCTCCTGGCAGCCCAGCCCCACTGCAGCGGCTCCTGCTCGCAAAAGGCAGAAGCAGCTTGGGGTCTCTCCAGCGCCCCTTGGCTATAGCCACGGCCGCTCGCTCCCTGGTGCTCCTGGGGCTTCTGCAGCCTCTGAGCCCCCAGGGCTGCTGCCACCATGCACTCCGGCGAGGCCACCCACTGCTCCCAGGACCCTCCTCACTTGCGGTGCTTACAGCCACCCTCATGGAGCCGCAGGGCTCGGAAGCTCTGAATGTACAATAGTCAGTTTCCCTCTTTGCCCTTGGCCCCACCCTCCCCCACTCCTGATCGGCTGGTAGCATAGTGATGGTACAGTCACATTTGCATGTTTCTCTTTTATTATATAGGATAATTTACAAACTTGACTATATAGGTTTAAGGTATGTAGCATATGAAATGATTACACAGTAGGGCTACAAAATATTTCTTGCTATGAGAACTCTTAATATCTGTTCTCTTAACAGCTTTCCTTTATATAATACAGCAGTGTTACTATATATAGGAAGTATATATAGCATGATACTCCCTAGGTCCATTCATGTTGACTCAAATGGCAAGATTACATTCCTGTTTATGGCTGATTAATATTCCATTATATAGATGCATGCCAATAATTTATTGATGGATCCCTAGGTTGCTTTCATGTCTTATTATAAATAATGCTAAAATGAAGAGGGATTATATATATATATATATATTTGTCCAAATTAGTATTTTGGGTTTCTTTAGATAAATACCCAGAAGTGGAATAGTTGGATTATATGGTAGCTCTAATTTAATTTTTTGGAGAACCTCCATACATTAATGAAAGAGAAATATGTAAATTGACCATATCTCCATGATGCCCACTAGCCAATCAGGAGGGAATATGCAAATTAGGACAGAGATGGAGGTGTCCCTGTTCCCTAGCCACTCCAGGCTTGGAGCGGCCAGGTGGGGCAGGACACCTACTATGAAGTGTGGGGGGCCAGGGGAGCTACAGGAGCAACCCTCTGGCTGGAGGGAAGCAAAGCCTGTAGACTCTGGCTGGACTTGGCTAAGACTCTGGCCAGAGCGAAGGCCTGGGTCCCATGGAGGAAAACCAGTGCCAGCAGCCAGGTGAAGGAATCTTTGTGCAACAGGCCTCTAGTCCTATATAATAAAAGGCTAATAATGCAAATAGACCGAATGGCGGAACAACTGGTTGCTATGACATGTGCTGACCACCAGGGGGTGTATGCAGGACATGGTGGATGTTGGCTGCTGTGGGATGATGGAGCAGGTGATTGGGGGTGCCATTCAATGTCATCAGGGTCAGCCACTGGTGGTTACTGGAATTCTTTGCTCCCCCGTGCTGCAGTCCCGCCCAGCACTTGCACCTGCTGCCAGCGCCAGACCTGCTCACACCCACTGCCTACACAGGCCCCCCTCGAACCCACAGATGGCGCCAGTCCTGACCACTCAGTGCCGTCAGCAGGTGTGAGCAGTGGCTGCAGGCCTTGATCGCCCCTGAAGGCTTTTCTCCCCCTGTTCCTGAAGGGCTATTGGGGCAGCAGCTGCCGCTTGAACCCATTGCTGGTGCTGGCCCCAAGTGCTCTCGAATTCAAGCACTGGGCCCCTAGTGTGTATATAATATGTATGCATGTGTATATGTATGTATTTGCATGCATGTATATAATTAATGTCATAGTTTTATATGTTAGTCTTGGAGATTAAGAATTGAATTTTCAAACCAAGAGTTTTGTCAGATATAGGGGGGAGAGAGGAACCTCAAAACTATCAAGAATGCTGAAACTTGGTACATGAGAACTGTTGGCATGCGGCATAACTGCATTAAAAAATAGGACAAAAATGTTTTTAAAGGGGCTTTTTGCAGAAGCATTCTTATTTAGTACACACAAAGTAGGTTTCTTGTTCCTAAGCAACCTGTCAATGACAGGGACCCTTTTCTGTATCCTATAGGTGACCTTTTAAACAGGTGGCCCTATATAGTACCATGTTTACAGACACTTCCATAAGACAAAGCACCAGCACAAAAGCATATTGTCCTGAATGCACCATATGGCTCGAAATGCCTTTGTTTACGTATAAGTGGTGAAAATAAATCAGAGTGATATCTGGACAGAGCTACTCTTTGATGTATGAAGAATCTGCACAGCTACCTGTTTATACTATGATGGAGCCTATGGTGCCAGATAAGAAAAATGCATTTTGCAGGTAGACTTAAATCGTTATACTGTTGTGATTTTTAACCAACCTGTCTCTTTTCATCATGGAGTAGCTTCATGACCATAAATATACGGAACTACTGACAGTATAATTCATCCCTTAAAAATAGTTTGTTCTTAGCAGCTAAGACGTTAAAAAAGAAAAGAAAAGGGCTTTACTTACCCCAGACAAGGACAATGTATCTCAGTGGAATGAAGTACAGGATGACTGTGAACACACAGAGGGCGACGATGGCCAGCCAGCTTAGGAATGGGACCGTCCAGTTGAAAGTACTGAATGAGAGGTTAATATTAGCAATCTAGCATTTCTTATTAGGAAGGGAGGAGGCCTCAAAAGATATTTAAAGGAAATAAATTTTACATGATGTGAATAAATGTTAGTGTTTTTGTTCTAATTTCTTGGTAATATGTGTTATATTCACTTGGAATAGGGTTTGTCCTGGGCAGTTTTTGATCCAATAAGGCAGTGGTTCTCAACCTTTTTAATGCTGCGACCCTTTAATACGGTTCCTCATGTTGTGGTGACCCCCCCAACCATAAAATTATTTTTGTGGCTATTTCATAACTGTAATTTTGTTATGAATCGTAATGTAAATATCTGTGTTTTCCGATGGCCTTAGGCGACCCTGCTAGCTATTCTCAACCTGTGGGTCGCGGCATTAAAAAGGTTGAGAACCACTGCAATAAAGGATGATTATTAAGAGATTTTATTCCAATACTGTGTCTCAGCATAACTTAGGAGTTATTCCTTAGTTTTGTAGCATATTGTGTTTCTAATCAAATGTTTAATTTTTTTTTTTCAGTAAAAGAACCAAAGTTGCATCAATCTGATTGTCTTGTTTCCAATTACCTTTATGGTCTGGCTTTGGACTTTATTATTTTCCTCCCATGGCCAGAGTGAGCGACCTGTAAACTGCCAAGTAAAGAATCACGGCTTCCCTCCCTTACACCTGTGCTTCCCTTGCTTCTGCTGCTTGTGGAGAGAACAGAAGGCTGAGGGTCTGCCTGCTCTCCTGGGGCTCAGCTCAGAGCCATCCATCACACTGTTCCTTGTGCGAGGGCACTGGCTCTTCCCTCAGAAACCCTTCTTCTGGGCAGCTTCACTGAAGGGCTCCCTGTGTTCTTTCTTTCTCCTCTTGGGAGAATAAGTATCCAAGAATCCTTACCAGTGTGGCTAATGTCAGGGGAAACAAGGCTGTTCTTTTCTGTTTCCACAATGCATTGTGGAATCTAAATAAAGAATATGATCCCCATTCAAGAAAGTTGTGGAATGCATAATAACAAAATGTAATTATAGAGGCTTTTCACTTTGTACTTAAAGATTGCTTCCGAAGCTGCTTTCTGATTAGATGCATTATATTCCATGTGACTATAGGGGAATTTCTCTTTTTAATATTTCTTTTTAATATTCAAAAGATTATTGTGTAGAAAAGATGGCTGCACCTCAGTTTATACTTATACCTGTATCACTACTGTACCTATGGACGTTCTATAAAATCCGGCTTATCCCTAGGCTGGTCCACAGCCAGGATCTGGTCCTATGCTTCAACTGACCCTCATGTTTTCTAGCCAGCACCTCCTCTGAGGTCTCTTAGCACCCAGAGAGATAAAGAACCATTTTCCCTCAGGCATTCACTAGCCTGACCTGAGAGCTGACCCAGGGTCTTCTGGTATCAGTGAGATGTGCCATCAGGTAACACCCAGTGCACCTCAGAGAAAGGATAACACTCAGGAGGGAAAGGCCCCATATAGGACTTCACCCTGTGCTTCATGGACAGGGTGTGGAGAACAGGGAAAGGTTCTTAGAGATGGAGAAAAAAACATTGAGAGGAAGAAGGGAAAAGAAAGACATGGGAGTCGAAGTCAGATTGATTGTTGCTTCGGGTCACATTTGAGAGAGGGAGGCTGTTCTGTCTAATGTGATCTGAGAACATGGAAACTCAGCATTTATGCATGTATGGAAATGTATTAAACAAAAAAAATGACATAAAATAAGACTCATTATCCCTTGAAACATCAAAAGCACTAAGTGAATGACTCATACCTTTAGTTTAAATAACGTACTCCTCTCAAATTCTGTAATCCCAAGGAGTCAAGTCTGCAGAATACTTTGGGTTATGAACCATAAACAATGAGTAGATATATGAAACTAGGAAAATGTATCCTTAACCGAATATATAGCACCCCTTCTTAAGCGGGCCAGTTTTTACATAGTTCAGTAGTAGTATGGGACCTTAGTATATTTTTACTGATAATCAATTGTTGTAAATCACCTTATTGTTTTTATAATTAAACAGTTGTTTTAAAAAGTAGATGAGTAAAAAAGTATTTCAAATAAAACACAAGTAATATAAAATTAGGATTGTTTCTTAATTTTACATTAGACATTTCTTAAGGCAATTATTTAAAAACATCCACAGAAGTAAAAAAAAATTAATGACCAAGCATTAAGATATTATAGATGAAATAAACTAGTTATATAAATACACAAATTTGAAAGTATATTTTGGTAGGGTGCTATATATAATATGACTTTCAAAAAATTAATTCGAAAATATAGCTCAACCAACAATAAAATGTGTGTCTTCCTTACCTGAAATCCTCATTTTTGCCATAATAATAATAGTTTACTATTATTTACCATGATATTTACCATAATAATAATAGTTTATTATTTTCTATCATGAGTTGATATTCTGCTTAAGAACAGTCTTTCACTATGAAAATGTGCTAAAATTTAGAACGGTGTTATTTCTCCAAAGCTACAAGTATGCTTTCTTTCCAACCAATATGTTCTAAATTTCAGGAAGGAAATTGACATAACTTTCATAAAACCAAAGACTGACAGAAACAAAGTAAATAATGATGAAACTGAGCAATAGATCACCCAGAAGGAGTGTTCCCTGCCAAAACGAATTGGCATTTCACCCTCTGAGAAACAAATGGACACTCTGTCTCCACAGAAGGCCAGAATCCACATGTCAGCATCACTTACTTCTTTATCCTTTCACCTAAGGAAGCCGCTTCATCTAGGATGTTCTGGACACTGATGCATACCTCCTGAATGGCATAGATTTTATTTATAAACCCCTTCTTTTCACTGTCCTAAAACGTAATAAAAAGAGAGGTTCTATATGAGTAATGGTATTCTTCAGTGCTTGAATTCTTTGCATTGTTCCTGTCTTACATTTTTAAACTTAAACTCTATGTCTTTTACATACAAGAAGCCAGTAAGAATTTCAGGATGTAGAGGGAGGGGAAGGAGAATGAGTAGTCAGTATTGTGGATCTGTGCTAGTATAAAGGTAGCTGCAAAGCAGGGCACTCAGACTCTGTTGCTGGTGCCCCGATGAACAGAAAAATGTCAGCCAAGGGTAAAGAAAGGTATAAAGGTGTAAGAGAGAGGTCATGTCTCAGAATGACCACAACCAGGGTCTGCACTGACCCTGGACCCATCATGACTCACTAGTTAGTAGATCTTGTTTTTTGACCCCACCACCCACACACCTGAGTTTGGTTTTAGCTTCAGATATTTCATCAGCAGAGACTGCTGGGTACAAATTACAGGACCTGTCAGGAATGAAAACTGCAAACAAAAATGACAAGGTTGCCCAGTCAGTGTGGTTCAGTGGATGAGCATCAACCTTTGAACCAGGAGGTCATGGTTGATTCCCAGTCAGGGCACATACCCAGGTGCAGGCTCGATCCCCACTAGAAGTCCAGGAGGCAGCCAGTCAAAGGTTGTCTCTCATCATGGATGTTTCTCTCCCTCCCCCTTTGAAATAATATATCGCCACACACACACTCATGCCCTCTCCCCCCTGGTGCCTGTGTCCATTGGTTAGGCTTATATGCATGCATACAAGTCCTTTAGTTCATCTCTCCCCATGCTTCCCTGCCTTTCCTCTGAGGTTTGACAGTTTGATCGATGTTTCTCTGTCTCTGGATCTGTTTTTGTTCATCAGTTTATGTTATTCATTATATTCCACAAATGAGTGAAATCATGTGATAGTTACCTTTCTCTGACTGGCTTATCTCACTTAACAAAATACTCTCCAGTTGCAAATGGTAAGAATTCCTTCTTTTTTACCAAAGCAAAGTATTCCATTGTGTAGGCGTACCAAAGTGTTTTAATCCACTCATCTGCTGATAGGCATTTAGGCTGTTTCCAAATCTTAGCTATGGTAAATTGTGCTGCTATGAACATAGGGGTGCATATATCCTTTGATTGGTTAAATGACAAGGTCCATTAAAATCCACTAAGTGGACACTTTCTAGCATAGTACCGAAGAAAGATGAGATATACAATAAGCCTGGCCCCCTCTTAAAAATAACAGCCATGGACTTCATACAGTAGCTTATGCTATATTGGGGTTCTAACTCAACTTTTTTCCCCTTCTTTGTACTTAGTTCTTCATTTTAAAACTTATGCTGGATTTAAGCAAACTGGTATGCTCCAGGGAACGGGTGGATGGGGATTGAGCAGAAAGTACCCAGAGAGTGGTGTGAGCCTGGGGGAGGTGTGTGCATTTTGTAATTTTAGACCCAGAGAAAGAAATAGTGGTAGCCTTTCACGATTGAAAATTCTGCTTAGTAGCCTGGCATCACAGGCACTCGCCTGGGCTGTTTGGTGGAGACCATCCAACCCAGATTCCATGACTCAATCCCTCCATGCCAGCTTGAGTAGCTCTGAAAATGTAGCTCCAATTTCATTCCTTTAACTTCTTTTGAACGCTTATACACTGTGCCAGAACACTTGAGACCTCATGTGGCAGGCAGTGCTTCTGAAAGCCGCAAGGAAGCTAGAATAATAATGTCGTCATGTTGCACATTTACATACTGACTTTCATTTCAGAGGAGTCTCTGAAGCACTTTGCACTGTGAACACTTGGCTGAGGCTGGCATCCTGCCACCTTCAAAGCCAAGGGCAAGTGAATGACAAGTGTGTATGCAGCCTCCAGGGACAACAGAGTCCAGTGAGACTGAGGACATGGGGACCAGTTTTATAACATGATCTTTAGATACCAGTTACTTAGAGCCTTTGTTTTTAATTTAATTCCCATGGGAGATATTGCCTACATTATTCATCTTGGCTTATGCCACAATGGGCTGTCAGACAGTGAGGTAGGTGAGGTGCATTAGGCTCAAAGTATAAGGAAAAATTAGGTACTCTGAGAATCTCCACTATCTTTAATTCGTCTCTTACTTGTCATTACAGACATGGGTGAATCAATTTCTTGTCTTTTTTCCCTCCTCAGTAATAAAAATGTGTAATTGCACCTATGCAATTTTACACTTTAGAATAAAATGGATAACCAGTGGCTCCTTTTAGTTCCTTTCATAATTACAAAGTTAATCTGCTCTAATCATCTTCATGGCCTTCATGTCCTCTCTCAAGTACTGACTAAGTTCATGTATGTCTATGAAGTGAAGTACTCTTATAAATACTTTAATACATACAGAATAAATCAAGCTGAAATTGAAGCATGTTGGTTATACAGTGAAAGCTCATTGAGAAAAATGTCTTACCTATTTAAAATTATGACTTGAAAAATATTTCCTTCATAATAGTAAAATATATGAAACTAGGGGTCCGGTGCACGAAATTCATGCACTGGGAGTGGGTGGTCCCTCAACCCAACCTCCCCCCTCTCACATACTGGGAGCCTGCAGGGGATGCCCAACTAATTGCTCACCCCCACCAGAGGCTGTAGGCCTTGAGCACCCAGCCATCACCTTGCTCAGCTCAGCCCCAGCTCCCTGCAACCACCCGGTCACGGGGGCTGGGTGCTCGCTGCCACTTCTGCTCACAGCACCCGGGGGTCAGGCGCTCCCTGCCACCGCCACTACTGCTGCTGCTGCCGCCGCTTCCCCTCACAGTGCCTGGGGTCTGGGTGCTCGCAGCCACTGCCGTTTCATCTCCACCCCCAGGGCCTGGCACTCATGCCACTTGGCCCCACCCCCATTTCTGATTGGCTGGTAGCATAGCCAATCAGGAGCCAAGGAACGGTCAAATTTGCATGTTTCTCTTTTATTATATAGGAAATTTAGGCATAACCTTAAGACATGTGCAGACTATAGAAAGAAAATAGAAGCACTGTGTTTCTGTATCAGGACAGTGAATATTAAAAGAAGTGTTCTTTTTTTCAGTTGAATGTACAGATTTAATGCAATTTTTTGCAAATCCCAATGTGGCTGGAGTGGAGTGAAATGAGGAGAATATGATAAAGTGTATTCAGAATCTGTTTAGAATAAGGATAACCAAGAAATTTTTGAAATAGAGAAATAATGAGAAGGCATTTATTGTACTATATCTTTAAGTATTTAAAGTATGAAAGATGAGCACTGAAGGAGAGGTTGATGTGAGTAAAGCACAACAAATGCATCATAAAGAAGGAAATACTATGTTATTGGTAATTGTGTTAACTATTTGGGGAAAATTTTGTTGATTTAGAGCCTCAAGCATGCAGCCCAAAATCCACCTTAGCATCCACCTAAAATAGATAGCCCAATGTATTCTAGGTTAATTAAAAAGTGAAACACTAGGTTACTTATAAAAACAGAAGAAAATATAGGTAAATTATTTACTGACCTAGGGATGAGAAAGACCTCTAAGCATATAAGCAGTAAAGGAAATCACAAAGGAAAATAACTGACAGCAAAAATTTCATTAAAAACATTATGCTAAAAGTCATAAATTTAAAAGGCTAAGTAGGGGAAAAGCTAGCAACAAATATGACATCAAGGAATGGGATTTCCACTATATTCAATTAGCATCTGAAAAAAATATTGCAGTTTTGTTTATAACAAAGTAAACATCACTAACATGATACATACAATTGATAGACTAATATGAAATCACAAAATATTGTTTAAAGAGAATATTTAAGGAAAACAAAAATCCATGTGAATAAGATGTATTATTTAAGGCATTTCAAAGATTATATTTCATTTATACTTTAAAATCTAAAGTGCTGATGTATAATTACTAGCTAAAGTGTTTTTTAAATCTGTTCATTCTTTATTCCTTCTGCACTTATACCCCACTCCCTAACTCCTCATCCCTGCCACGCAAACCCAAAATAAGATAGTTGTAATGTTGGCTAAGTTTTGAAAAGCAAATGCTTTGGGATAAAATTTTTATTTTAAAATCTCTTTCATCAAATTCTATATTCCTCTACTGTGGTCTCCAACCAATGAAGTAATTACTCTTTATATACGGTATATGACCCAAAACTGCAATGGGTAATGGAATTGCTCTGTGTTGCATTCCAATATTTCATACTTTTTTTCACTAATGTTCAATACTTTATTAGTACAGAATAAATTGGTACATTTCTTTTATTGTCGTTTTTGCTTTCCTTTATAAACCAGCTTGGATGAAAGAAATATCATAGGGTAGTTAATCATCCAGAGGCCTGGTAGTGACACTAGTAGTTTAAAAAAAGAAAAGCATTATTAAGGTTTCTTTTGAAGATGTAAAAAAAAAGTTACCCATAAAAAAGAGCTATAACTATAAATCTGAGAACATGTGAGATTTATATTGTATGACTTTTTCTAATGATTCTATATAATTTTTTAAATCTTATATTGTAAATAGTCTATAAAACATCAGTAACTGCAACTTGAAATACAATAATTCTTTAACAGTCATCTATTTTACTATCACATATCACAACAGATAGTTACTATACTTTTCCAAAGAAGCACCTTCTTCCTGGCTTTGCAATATTTATGAAAATTTAAAGACCTAAAGAATCAATAGGAGAGTTTTATATATTTGGAGAATCCTATTCATTGATCTCAATCCAAATGACAAGTGCCTCCATTCACTGATTCTGTTCCAAATGGAAACAAGAAGCCAACAATATAGGTGTTGGGATGTGTATTGAGGGGGTGGGCTCCTCATGCATCCTACCATGGTAATTAGTGCTACGTAGGGTCTGCCAAAGTGGTCATTGCAGCCTTGTGACATTATAGAAAATGAATCTGTTGAACACCTATGCTATATCAGTGACAGCAGGCATACAGAAAGTTTGCTTGAAATATTGTTATAAAAGTGTTACTTCACTTTGTAGGGTGAGATTGTCTTAAGAGTGCAAAGTTTTGGGGGGTTGGAGGGGGGTAGGGACAATTGTTAAATCTTACATCAGAACTAGCATAACATGAAACTGTCCCAGCAAACCAGGGCATGTGTTCACCTTATTTCCTAGAGGAGACATTCAGACTTGCCACCCCAAAGAGCTAATCTTGATCATAATTTTGCTTTTCCTTTAAAGTCTACTGGCTAGGTAACTTCTGGCAAAAGGTAAGTGACAAGATTGATATTTGCTATGAGAAACTGTTACAGTTTATTATTGACTGTAGCTCTTCTGTGAGCAAATATAGCCTCGCACAGCAGAAAGTGTACAATTGTACTTGGAATATGTTTGTTTGATATGATTTATTTTTTATGCTAAAGATAGTTTTGATGCACAACGTTCTTTCTTAGTTCATTCAGGAAAATGTCCTGCAAAACAAACTTCCTCTCAGATCTGTACTTCTAACCCATGGAAAATATATTTGATAAAAGCTATAAATTGAATAAAGGCACACAAAGTGATGAAGTGTTTTCTCTGTGCCATTATTCCTTTTTTTTTTTTATTCAAGATACAGAAAATTATGTTTCAGCCTGAAATCCAGAATACCGAAATTCTCACAGAAGCTTAGCAACTCACAGAGAACCCTGACAAACTGAACCTTATCTCGATGTCTTACTCGGTTTGTATTATATCAAGTCCCACTCAGGTTACTTGGTGCCTTGGCTCTTTTCCTGGAATTAACCTTAAAAATAGGAACCCTCCATGGAGACATCAAAGGATTCTGAGATATATTTCAGGTTAAGAGGACAGATGGACATTACTTAAAACTATTTTTTTTCTCTTAAAATATAGAACAGTTCTCAAAAACATCTACATTTCAGGGTTATAAAGATGACTAAAATAAGAGATTTAGAGCTCTCAGTACAATGCTGGGTACAAATATACTGTCTATAATTATTATAATAAGTATTATATAAGTAGTAGTATTAAAGTTATGGCTAAAATGTCTTATTAAAAGAATTCAGATTATTTTTATTTATACATATATTAAAGATAAAATTTGGAAATATTTGAATTCCTAAATATATGACACCTTTCACACATGTTCAATGTTGCCCCAGATGACATAAATGTTAACTTAGCAGATTCCATTTTAGAATATGATGGTAGATTCTTTGTTACATTAAATCTCTGCACCCACCCACCCCCCTTCTGCTGGCTCTGCACATATTTTGTGCAGAATGAGCATTTACCCGGTCTTAATTTTTTGTTTCCTCTGTGCTAAGTAGCCCTATGCTTTTCAGAATTCATTTTCATCAGTGCAATTTTTAATCACATTTAGTTGTGCCTTGGCCTATTAGTTTACTGTCATACATTTTGCAAGTAACTTTAAAGATGTCCTTAAAAACCACAACCCTACCCTCATCCTTTCTGACATGAGATTGTGATTTTCTGCAGCAGAATTGAAGTCCAGAAGTAACAAAAACAGCCTTATTTGGCACCAGCCATATTCATTCCATGCAGAAGCTACAACCATGGGGCCAGTGATGAGGGGGTGTTTGTTTAACAAATGTGATAGACTGTTCAATAGTTCATGAAATAGGCCATGAGAAACATGACTTGATAATTTTGTTCTTGACGGGGTGGGGGATCACATTTCTTCAGGAATTTGTTGTTTCCTTAAGAATTTTCCTATGTAAAATCTTAACACTTTTAAAACAATCTGTTTTCCCTATAATTGTTACTGTGGGTCTATTTAAAAAGTGTCTTGTGATAAAGAGTAACTTAAAATAAAAAGGGGTCCTCTAGGCTGGGCAGTGTAAACAATAGGCACTTCGGAAATGGCGGCTGGCACTTGTCAGGCTTATGCTGAAAGCCAGGAAAGAAAGAAGGGAAAAGAAAGGGAGGAAAGAGCAAGAAGATAGAAGAGGAAGAAAGAGAAAAGAGTGGCAGAGACTGAGGGAAAGAGAAAGGAGAAGGCAGGGAAAGACTTGTAAAAAAGACACTTCCAGAGACAGGAGGATGAGGAGACCTAGGGCTTGGGGGTGAGTGGGAGGAAAAGCAGGAAAATATCTTGGATCAAAAACAAAAATGACAAACCCAAGGCAAAAACAAAACTTGTTACCTTCTAATTAAGCCAAAATAATTATTATTTGTAAAAGGCTGTCCATACAACATTTCATCTTTATTTAATGCAAACGTCAATAAACTTTACAGATAGCATTCAGGGATATACCTGTGGTCAGGGAGAGGGTTCTCTGAGGTCCCTCATCTTGTAGGTCCTAAGAGACTGCAAATCTCCCTCTTCCTAATGATTTAAGAAAACTTCTTTTAACTGTCCTGCTAGTACTTGAAAGCTCTTAAAAGATTAGGACTATCTATCAATACCAATACCTTTGACTAAATCTCCTTGCCAGCAGGCAGGAAGCATGCTTTCCAGTGAGTGGCTTTATAGATTATCCCATGTCAGGTTTGGTCCCTTGAGACTCTCTTTTACAAGGACTCCCAAGTGAAGGGCTGAGCAGCCTGGCTCTAGACTAACCTTGATATAAGCCAAAACAGAAGCTGTGAGGCTGCTGTTCCCAAGTAACCAGAGGAAAATAAGTGAGTGACAAAGGAGTCTTAATATGGTTAAAGTTCAAATGCAGATCTGAGAGGGCAGTTAAGAGTTTAGAGAAGGCTGAGTGCTCTATTCTATATGAATACAAGCTTATTTAGAAAATGACTAGGTTTCTAACTAACTGGCTCTATTTGCTAAACATGGTTCAAGTCCCACCTCCATTATTTTATTAGTTATGTGATTTTTTGAGACATTTACTTTCAACTGTAAAATGGGGGGTAAAATAGAACCTTTTTTTGTAATGATTATAAAATTAAATAAATTTAACTCATTTATAGCACTTACCACAAATGTCTGGAACATAGGAAGTATTCAGTTCATGTTATTAACAATTCAAAGAATGAAAAAGAAAATACTATAAAACTTTTGAATGCTAAATCTTATTAAATCTTAATAAAGATGACAGGATTTTGTCCCTTCTTATTTGTGATATATCTCAGGAATATTATTTTATGTTTGTATAATTTCTTTGTCATCTAATATGATCATGGATTTTCTTATACATGCCATTTTACATGACCCAACAGTCACATGATCCTTACAATAATAGGTATTATTTTCGTTCCTCACATGGGGAAACAATTGCCTAATATTTAAGCTCAAACTTCTATCACAGTCTATGCTCCTTCTTCTTTGGTGCCTTCAGCCATATCTGTTCTTACCTGAGACATGGGATTTGAAAACTGAGCAGAGAGACCAAGATGGCAGCATAGATAAATGCCAATACTTACCATCTCCCATAATCATATCAAAATTACAACTACAATACAGAACAACCATCATCCAGAACTGCCTGAAATCTGGCTGAATGGATGTCCTGCAATTATAGAAGTAAAGAAGAAAATACATGGAGACTTGGATTCCACTGTAGAAGTGAGGATTCTGAGAATTGAATCAATGATTTGGGATATGAGGAAGGAAAAAAAGACCCAATAAGAAGAGCAAAAAGAAAAAAGAATCCAAAAATATGAAGATATTATAAGGAGCCTGTGGGATAGCTTTAAGCATACCTATATTTGCATGATGGGGGTGCCAGAGAGAGTGAGCAAGATACTGAAAACCATTATTTGAAGAATGACAGAAAACTTCCCCTACCTGGTGAAAGAATAGACTTATAAGCCCAGGAAGTACTGAGTCCCAAACAAGAGGAATCCAAAGAGGACCACACCAAGACACATCATAATTAAAATGCCAAGGGTTAAAGACAAAGAGAGAATCTTAAAAGCAGCAAGAGAAAAGCAGTTAGTTACCTACAAGGAAGCACCCATACAACTGTTAGCTGATTTTTCAACTTTATAAGCCAGAAGGGAGTGGCAAGATATATCAACGTGATGAATAGCAAGAACCTACAATCAAGATTACACTACCCAGCAAAACTACCACTTAGAATTGAAGGTCAGATGAAGAGCTTCACAGATGAGAAAAAGCTAAAAGAGTTCATGACCACCAAACCAGTATTACATTAAATGTTGAAGGTTATTCCTTAAGGAGGAGGAGGAGAAGAAAAAGAAGAGATAAAATATATGAAACAATAAAATGGCAGTAAATACGTATCTATCAATAATTAAATATAAAAATCAAAATAAATGAACAAGGAATCTAATGAACAAAATAAACTGTTAAACAGAACCAGAGGCATGGAAATATAGAACAGACGGACATCTAGAGGGAAAGGGAGATAGTGCGGTGGGAAGAGATTAACCAGATATCTTATATGCATATATGTATTACCTATGGACACTGACAATAGGGTGATGAAGGCCTGGGGCAGGCAGGAACCAGGTGGAGGGGGTTATGGGAAGGGGAAGGGGGACATTTGTATTACTCTTCTTATTATTTGGGAGAGAAAAAAATTGAGCAGAAAGTTTCAGTTTATGGTATTCCTTGCTAAAAGTTATGTATTCTTCTTAGGCCAATGCTAGTTATATTCATTCACATAAGGCACATACCTTTTTATCATAGGGTTTTGAAATATGCCTATGCAGGTAAAACTTCCCTTTAGAACCAGTGATTTGTCCTTCAACAAGCTTCGTGGCTGAATTTGGGCCAGAACTTACTTAGTTTCAAACAGCATAAGCTTTGTTGCTAATCTACTTACTAGTGCAGATTTTAATTTTTAAAAATATTCATCCTATATAATAAAAGCCCAATATGCAAATTATCCCCTCGATCGGGAGTCCGACCGCTCATTATGACACGTGCTGACCACCAGGGGGTGGTGCGGGACACGGCACTGGCAGCGGGCAGCAGTGGAGGTGCTGCTGGCCCTGATGGGCCCCAACAAGAGTGAGGTGGGATGGTGGAGCTGGTGAGTGGGCAGCACCAGGCCAAGGTGGATGCAAGAGGGTGTCTGATCGCCCCACAGGTGGTGATCAGTGGCCAGCAGGCCCTGATAATCTGATCTCTCACTGGCTACCTGGGGGCATGGGTGACTGGGGACGGAGGCACTGAGAATGCAGGTGTCTGCCGAGCTTGCTCTCACTCCCCCTGTTACCCCCTTCCACCCCTCAGGACCCAGGGCTCACATGCTAGGGAAGCCCCTGTGCTCAGGTGCTGGGTGCCCACAAGGAGCCCGCCACAGCTGTTGGGACCAGTCAGGCTCCCTGTGGGTTTGCACAGGAGCTGGTCTGAGACTGGCTGGGAGAGACTGCCATGCCTGCCCGGCTTCTGTGCGCTGCTGGGTGGCCCAGAGGCTCATGCTGTGCCCTGGCCACCACAGCATTGGCTGCACTCACTGCTTATCTGCATGGGGACTTGGCGCCCTGACTCAGGTGGAAGGGGGTGCATGGAGGGCCTGGGGTCCAGGTGCTGCCCAGGGCCCAGAGGTCAGCTGGAACCTACCCTTCCATGCCAGACAGTTGCGCTTTGATTACTGACTAGGCCTAAGTACCACACCCATGCATGAATTTCTTACACCGGGCCTCTAGTTTTATAATATGTGCAAAAGGATATACACATGAAGTGTGGAACCCTGAAAGGTTTTTTTCTTGAATAGATTTGTTATGAAAACAATCATTTACCCATTTACCTTTGTGTAGGACTTTTTATGATTTATAAAGCATTTTTCATTTATCTTACCACTTGGAATGCAGGGACAGGTGGCTCCCCCACTGTATAGATAAGGATACTGAGGTTTGGAGAAGTTAAGATCTTGTTACCAATTAAAAAGAGTTTCTGGGACTTTCACCAACATCTCCTTTCAGGTCACTGTCAAAAAGCCATCAAGTCACATATGGTATTTCCTCACTATATTGTTTTAGATATTTAAACTTGACTCTTCCCAAAAACTAATCTTGAGTTATAATCAAATTCTGTGAGAAAAGAATCATATTAGTATTATAAAAACAATGCTCTTTGTGACATCTCCAAAACCAAGTCGGGATTACTTTGTAAAATCCGGAGGCTATTTTTCTTTACAAATATTTTACAAGACAAACTTGTACCTTTCTAAAAAAGCACATCTGTTGCAAATTATTCCCTTACAGAAAGAGGGAGAATCACCATCCTTTCTTCCCATCTGAGCTTAAAAGAGATTTGTTGACATATTCCAAGGCCGGGATAGACAAAACAGCACAGGAAAGAGGAGGCGGTCAGCAGGATCAGGGCTCAGCTCTGCTTAAACTAATTCCACATGCCCCATGAACCATTAGCTGTTTTTTATTTCCTGCTCTAAAGATCTGTAGTGAAAATAATCTGGGGTAGGGAAAAGCTGCACTTATTATTTCTTTTCCCCCAACAAGATGCTGTGTTAGCAAATAGAACATATGAGCCACCTTCAGAAAACCAAGGTCTTTAATAATCCATTTTTCAAACACTACTGGTATTTCCTTTCCAAACAAATATGGACTGTGACTGGAATCAATTTCATCATTTGTATGGTTACAGTTGCCAAGTTTCTGGAAATAATCGCCATTTAAATACTGGATAATATTTTTTATATGAAGCCAACAACAGTTTTATTGCTATTTAATTTCCATGATTTGTTTGTTTGCTGGAAGTTTTCGGTGTTCTGAGAGCAAGATGTTTGGGGATAGAGAAAACTCTTAAGAACAGATCAGGGCAAAGCCGTGTTAATGGCCTGACTTGAACAACCAAACAAGGGAAGCCAGCATTAGGAAAAATACGATTTGCTCTACGGTTTCGGGCTTTCCCCCCGCAGTGACCCTATGAACTGCATAAGGTAACCTATCTTACCGTTTTCAGGCCTTGGCACGATGTAGAAAAATCAAAGACACGGCTGAGAACTCAGCTGTCTTCAGAAAACAATAGGGCTCATCAATGAAAACGGACAAAACAGAGATGATGCTGGCGAATGTGGAGGGAACTATGCCATCTTTCTCTATTGATGCCATGTGGAGCACAGACTTGAACAACTTCTTGCTCTATGTGATACTGCTGATACATGGAGGCTGTCCCCAACACCTCCCTTACTGCAGACTAAATAACACTAAAACCACAGGCCCAGGTCATCCAGCTCACAGTAACATTGTTCTTTGTTATATGGATTATGGTCTGCCTTTTAATGTATTGGGAAAAGGGAGGAAGGCAGTGGGAAAGGGCAAGAAAACCTTGGGAAGCAATTTGAAAAAAATCTCGTTATTTCACTGGGGATGGCCATCAGTTTAATAAGATACAATAAATGTTTCAGGAATAGTAGTTATACTACTGCATTTAAATTTCTGCATTTATAAAATAAAAGGATGGGCGTGGATTGAGGCTGTGATGTACTTGCCTGGGCGGGTCCTAATCAGGCAGATGGATGTTGTGGGCTTGTAGCCCATTGTACATTTACAGCTGTGTGATCTTGTATAAGTTCCTTAGCCTCCTAGCTGCTCAGTGTCCCCATCGGTAAGATGGAGATCATCTCTACCTGATAGTGTTGATGTGGGAAAAGGATGAAGCCATGCATATAAAGCAACTGGCACGTTAGTAGATATTAAATAAATGTTTCCTTCTCCCCACTAATTGTCTTTTTTCTGGAAGGGTAACATTTTACCCCCTAATGTTTCTTATTTTCCTTCCTTTTTTCTGGAGGTTGCATTTAGAAGCCTGATTATCATTCATTCCATTTGCATCATCTACCCATTTGAGCTGTATTCTGTGGAGCTAAATCTAAATCTATTCTTTTTATTCATTCAATAAATATTTATTGAATGTCAACTATATATCAGACACCCTTCTAGGCTCTGGAGATACAGTGATAAATAAGACAGCACCAAAGGAAGAAAAATAGCAGGAAGTGAAAGTGCACTAAAGAGACTCCACAGTAGGTGCATGTGCTGAAGAGTAATTTGGTGGACGGAGGGCTGCCCTGAGTGAACCGTGTAGTTAGGAGCTATTTCAGTCAGAGAAATAGAAACTGCTCTAGGTATTTCACAGAAATGAATTTAACATAGCGAAGCAGCTACGCTGGTGATGGAAGAACTGAGAATTGCATGGAGTGACAGACATTAGGAATGCAGGAAGCCACTACCAGACAAAGGGGATGTTTCTGGGGCGCAGATGCTAGATACACAAACCCACTGGCAGAAGCTGGAGCCACGGTCAGGGCTGCTTAGCAGTACTTGTGATCAAGGAGGAGAGGCTGTCTCACTCTGGTGGGGAGCTACACACCAAGGGGACCCAGCACCTAGTCACTCCTGGAATAATGCCCCCTGACTCAGAGGTGGGGAGGTGTGTGGAACAATGAGAGGGCAAAGAGGAAAGAGAGGGAGAAAGAAATTGTCCTGTCTTTTCCCTTCTTTCCCCCCAAAGCCATTGTCAAGAGAGCTGGGAAATGTGATTTTCAGGAGAAAGGGAGAGGGAGCTACCTAGAAACAAAAGGCAATAAGGAGAATAAGCTCTGAATGACCAGGAGGCAACCAGAATGCTCCAGGAGAAACCAGCTTAACTTGTTGAGGAAATAAAGAGTTCTTAGGACAGGTGGCCGGGCAAAGGGGGCGTGGCCCGGGAAGATGCAGAGAAATGGTGCCACCTGAATGAGGAGTGGGGATTCCATCATCAGTGTGATGGGAAGCCATCAGAATGTTTCCACCAGAGGAAAAACATGATCTAATTTACATTTTTAAAAGCCCTTTAGGTAAAAACGTATAACAGAGGGAAAACAAAATAGGAAATGACTATTGTAGTCCACAAGGGGATGATTGCTGAGACAGGGTGGACATACTGAATGTTATGGAAGTAAAGTCACTATAGACTTGTTCATAGATTGTATCTGGGAGGTGAGAAAGAGAGAAATCAAGGAACTGCCTACAGTTTGGGGCTTGAGCAACTGGGTAAACAAAGCTGATTTTATTGAGCTAGAGAAGAGTGGAGGAAGAGCTGCAATTGGGCCTGGCGGATATGCAAGAAGTGATATCAAGAGGTGAATGGATATAGGAGTGAGGGCTGTAGATGCAGATCTGAAAGTCCTTGGCATCTCGAAGGTCCTTCAGATCACACTAATAGAAGGAGTCACGCAGGGAAAGAATACAGAGAGGGGCCCAGAACAGACTCACAAAGCTGTTGACCAGATGAGGGGGAGCCAGAAAGGGAGAATGAAAATGACTGAAGGAGAAGAGTTAGAAAGAGGCTTCATAGAAGTTAAAAAAAAAAAAAGTATTTCCAGAAGGAGGGAGGGGTAACATCTCTGAAACTACCCTGTCAGGTCAAGAAGTGCTAGAGGATTTGACAAATCGAGTTTATTGACAAGTTTCAGTTCAGTGGTGGGGACAGAAGCTATGGATAGACTGAGCAGAGAATGTGAATGACAGTGGACACACTGCAAACACCTCTTCTCAGAAATATTGCTAAGAAATGGGGAGGGTGTTACAGAGCAAACGCTTGGGTCAAAAGAGGGGACTGTTATTTTAAAGATGGGAAATACAGCCCGACTTCGAATTGTGGTCTGTATTTAACAAGCTCCCTGGGTGAGCCATATGCATGCTCATGTTTGAGAAGGGCTGCACTAGGGTGCACTCACTTGCTTTTGGAAGGATGCCGCTTAGGGGAGAAAGGGACGCTGCAAGAAAGGGGCACTAATGGCAGGAACAATCTGTTTGGGAAAGGATGGGACAGAGCCCAAGTAGCAAGAAGAAGGGATCCCTCCTCCCCTGTGACCAAAGGGAAGATACAAGAGTGGGTGCATGAAGTTGGTCTTAGATTTGGCAGAAGAAAGACATGAAGATGTGGGAGATGCTATTTGCTTCTGTTTTCTCAGGGCTGCAGGAGGTGAACTCATCAACTGAGAGTGAGCAGGAGCAGTGGCCGGTAGGTGGAGGAGGTGGGTGGAGATAGCAGCAGGTGTGAAAGTGTCTTCTCACTGACAAATACACTGTCCTCGGGTCTGTCCCTGGGCCCTGTGCGGGGATTCATAGGAACTCTGCACTGTCCTACTTGCTATTGATTTTGCATTTCAGTCTCTTGTACTGCTTTAATAAAATTAAGAATTTTATCCATTTTGCCTAGCCAGTTTTTTATTTAACCTTCTTTTATAAAGCTTAAAAGTATGTCACATCCTTTGCAGTTAAAATGTATAAGCCTCGGTTGTGTTCAATAGCCATGATTTGTTCCTGTAAGGAGAAAAAGGGGCCCTTCTTTTTAACCTTTGCAGGCCCTGTCCCAGAGTAATTGAGGTGATCCAGCCTGCACCTGAGCCAAAACTGGGCACCTACAAAAATATATGAGTCTGTCATTGCTTCTTTCTCAGCAAGTCCTGCTTTTATACCAGGCTCTTGATTTCTAAGGAGACCTAAGAGTTCTTGGCTAAATGGATAAATGGTCTAGAATATGGTCAGGTCACAGGTAATCTAGGTTTTATTGTGGTGGCAGAAAACCAGCCTCTCAAGTATGTGAACAGCTCCGCCACATTAATAGTGTCTATCAGAATTAGACAAGGAGCTTTGTTGACTTGTGGACCCATTTGTATCTGACTGGTCATATGTTAAAGGACCATTGTCCCACCACAAGCTGCTCTAATTTTAGTAAAGTGTGTTCCTGGTCCTGGTTCTTTAAATAACCATGCCTCAAGTCTATATTCTGAGTGGACCTTCTACCCCAGTCCTGTTTGTGCTGGAGATCCCAGCATCAAATAAGAGGAATTGTTTCAATAGAAGCTGGACAGAACTGGGGACAGAGAAAGCCCTGCACACAGGTGATGGATGACCCAGAGACAAGTTTCCAAGCCACACCTTGAGGGAGGAGCTCATCGGGCATCTCAGGAAAGTGCCCCTGCCAGCTGTCTAAAAATTGCATTCCTCTCATCCTATGACATCCATTCTTTCCTGCTAACCCCCACTCCCACATGGTTCAGAAGGGAATTAGAAATAGATGCTCGTTACCTCTTGGGAACCTCTGTGATAAAAGCATAAACACGTTGAGTGCTTGACCACAGTTAATGTTAGCAACTCTAGCCAAAGACAAACGCACACATGCGCACACTGATTGCAGGAGATGCTGACCAACATAAAATCAAGTATGTTTTAGAAACGTGAGGGAGCCTCCGTGAGAAATGTGCCACTGCAAGAGAGCGTGGCCTTACTTCCAATTCTTTCCTTTGGGCGCACATTCCAGGAGGACAAGGGAAATTATTTTCGTATGTTTTCTTGTAGAGCTCAATAAACCACTACATAGTTAGAGGCATTTAAGATTGTTCTGTCTAATAAGGTAAATTAATCCTCAATTTACCTAGCATTTCCCCTACTGCGTGGTATTTAGTAAATTCTCAAAAATGTTACCATGTTACTATTATTGAGGGTCGGGAGATAGATTACAAAAAATGTTGACTTTTCCTCCTACCTCATCCTTTCTGTTTCTGGGATATCAGATATACACAGACATTTAAATGCCTCTGTTGAAGAATGTGCCTTGGTTGTAAGCAGGAAAGCTACAACTATCTGCTCATCCTCAAACACACTGGGCAAAGTTGATAGAAATTATTTTTAACCTTCTGGTTTTTGTGACTTTTTTGCACATCGCCAAGTATTATAAATTAGATATTTCACCTGAGCCAAACTGCCTTTTGCAGAAATACAAATAGAAGTTCATTCTCCAGAAAGACCACAGCTGGGGGAAACATAAAGGATGTTATAAACTGACATTTTTTTAAAACAAGAATTTTTATTATTCAATGTATTAACCTAAAGGCCAAAATTTTCCTTGTAATTTCTGACGTGTTTCTTTCCTGTTTCTGAGAATCATTTAAATACTTCTCTTAAGGCCCTGACTAGTTTGGCTCAGTGGATGGAGTGTCTGCCGGCAGATTAAAGGGTCCCAGGTTTGATTCTGGTCAAGGGCACATCCCCAGTGGGGGGTGTGCAGGAGGCAGCTGATCAATGATTGTCTCTCATTGATGTTTCTAACTCTCTATCCCTCTCCCTTCCTCTCTGGAAAAATAAATATATTAAAAAACAAACAAAAAATAAATACTTCTCTTAAGTAAATTAGCATTTAAGTTATGCCTATTAGTAAAGGTAGCAGCGGGCAATATCAATTAAAAATGCAAAGTCATTGATGCTAGGTAGCAAGGTAAGGTCATTTTATGGAAGAGCCACCTGGTGGATAATGTCCTGTAAGTTCCATCCACATG
This sequence comes from Antrozous pallidus, assembly GCA_027563665.1. NCBI lineage: Eukaryota > Metazoa > Chordata > Mammalia > Chiroptera > Vespertilionidae > Antrozous > Antrozous pallidus. Next base: position 56,415,952 of record CM050512.1, read on the forward strand.
GGGAGAAAATTGTTCCCAATGACTGCAGTTAAGAAACAGTTTTAAAAATATTAAAAGGCAGTACTATCACCTTACAGAAAGCGTTCATGACAGGAAATGTTTCTTTAACACTGTTGATTGCTGTGATTTTTTTTTTCTGCCAGTATGAAATGTTCATCCATCTAAAGGTTTGTATATTTCTTTGTAACCCTCTATTAGCTTGATTAAGAAATATAACTAGCATTTTAGTTGCTTAAAAAAAGTAGTCAAATCATGCAAGTATAGTCTATAAAATTTTTTTAACATATTGGCATTTTAAACCTATAATGGTTAAATAAATTGAATTGTGCATAATTGCTTGTAGAATGATTTTATCTAGTCCAACTATAACAAATTTGATCATTTTCATCTACTTTATTATTTAAGTACACTCACTGCTTTAGAGGGTGTTAAAAGTTACTTGGAACATACTAGAAAATCATTTTGTAAAATTAGTATTTACTTTTTTTTTAATCCCATTGGAGTCAGAGAGCAAGGTAGGGCAAAGAGTTTTATTTTGTTAAAATTTCCACCTTATCTTATTGGTGGGAATTATATGAGCAATGAGGAATTTCTCAGGGCTCAAAGGTGGACATCAAAAGGTTTGTGGCTTTAGGCAAACATCCAAAACCCATACTAATGCAATAAGTTCTCCAGTGTCCTCAGGCACAGCCATGCAATCGATGGAAGATTTCCATTTTCTTTCCTTAGAACACAATTCTGGAGGTCACGGAGGGGCTCTGTGTATATTCGCTATCAGCACTCCTAGGTGCTAATCACTGTTGTCTTAAGATGGTCACAGCATCCCCAACAATACCCCATCCCCACACCAATGAAACGGGGGTGGGGGGTGAGCCACATCTTAAAGGACTATTAGTAAGGTTAAGTAAAATGTTTGATTAAAACATCAGTTCCTCCCCTATTTCTAAAACAACTCAGTTCTTCATTCACAGCCAGGACTTGGTAACGGGCATGAAGCAGAAAGGGGAGGGGGCATCCTGAGAGTCTTGCATATGCCTGTTCGTGGGCTGAACTCTGCGCTGCATCAGAAGCACAATCCATGAGCAACCCAGCAAAGACCATCCTGTTTGCCTCGTTTTGCAGATAGGGAAATAAAATCCCAGGGAAATCAGAGTATGTAAGTAGCTGAGTGGGGACCAGAACATAGATCTGATTATAGTCAAAAACAGGGGAAAAACCAAAGATCAGGTCTAATGTTACAGAGAAGATATCAATGTACATATAATTATATTGAATCAAATAACTCCAACCTAGTTCTGTGATCCCTCCTACATGCAAAGTGGTACTGTAAAATTATTCCCCATGTACCTCCACTACTCGCTAAATGTACCAGCTGCCACTTACATACCACCACCATCCTTCCCAGAGTTTCTGTGAGTGCTGCTGAAATGCATAACCTGAACTCATTAAAATAGCTGTTCATTACTCTAAGATAGACATGGCAAGAAAAATAGGATTTTGTTTTTAGGATGCAGTCTTATAATACTTATTATCTGTCTTCCCAATCACAGAAATAGTACATGCTCATTGTGGAAACTTGGAAAATAAAGGCAATCATAGAGGAAAGTAAAAATATCTAGTAAACATTGGTAACCTGTTAGAATATAGCCCTTCAGTCTCTTTTCTACTTATTACTTTTTCTATAATTATTAATCATATGATTGTTACATATCAAGCATTGTGTCAGATGCTTTGAGTTCAATGAATAAGACAGGTTTGGTTTGAATCCCTGACACATGAATATAAAGGAGATTGTGTATTGTGAACACATTTATACATATTTCTTAATTTAAACTCCAAATGCTGAACCTTTGTTTGATCCCTCTATTTTATCATTATAAACAACTAGAAGCCAGGCGTACAAAATTCGTGCACAGGAGGGGTGTCCCTCAGCCCTGCCTGCACCCTCTCTAATCTGGGAACCCTCAAGGGATGTCTGACTGCCCATTTAGGCCTGATCCCAGTAGGACTGATCTCTCACAATCCAGGACTGCTGGTTCCCAACTGCTCACCTGCCTCCTGATTGCCCCTAACCGCTTCTGCCTGCCAGCTTGATCACCCACTAACCACTCCCCTGGCAGCCTAATTGATATCTAATTGCTCCCCTGCCAGCCTGTTTGCCCCCAACTTCCCTCCTCTGCTGGGCTGGTCACCCCTAAGTGCCCTCCCCTGCAGGCTTGATTGCCCCCAACTGCCCTCCCTTGCAGGCCTGGTCCCTCCCAATTACCCGCCCCTTCTGGTCATCTTGTGATGGCCATCTTGTGTCCACATGGGAGCAGGATCTTTAACCACATGGGCGCAGCCCTCTTGTATGTTCGAGTGATGGTCAATCTGCATATTACTCTTTTATTAGAGAGGATGACCCAAAGAATATCTTTGTACATAAGTCTATGGTATATCTTTTATAATAGTCTCATGTTAAAGTCCTAGAATTTGAAATGGATTGAAGGATATGGATGTTTTTAAAAGTTTTTAAAATTAAAAAAAAAAAATTTTTAAAACAGATAATACCTATTCAAACCAGGATGGAAAACACTCTTTTACTCCCTGGCTCCCAGCCAATGTGCTACCTCCCTTGAAGCAACAATGTTACCAATTCCTTATGTGTTCTTTCAAAGGTTATCATATGCATCGGAAAGCAAGTATACATGGCGGTCCTAAGTGTGTATGTGTGTGACAATATTTTAAATAAAAGAGTGCAAAAAACAAACAATACATGAATATTTTTGCATGAACTTCTTTTGATTCATTTTCGGAAGGGATCAGAAGTAAGCTCTGATTGCCTGCTGGCAAAAAAAGTACTTTGTAGCTGTACCTGCCTGACTGCGATCTGGTAGGAAGGACACTGTGTCGTGGCTTTTGACTGGAAAAAAGCGTGCATTAATTCACCGGGGTCTACTCTGTGCTCCACATCACAATAGGCCCTGGGATAGAGTTCTAAGCCCAACAGTCACGGACCCTGCCTTCCTGATGCTGATGGGCAGGTAAAATATCGCGAGGGAGGCAGGACACGTCAGACACACTTTCACTGAGCTCCCTGGTCGTGGCAACAGCACCACCAGATAGGGGCTTCACTCACACATTAGACCAACAGCGCAGAACTAGGCTGTAACCAGCGCAGTCGGCTCAGATATCAGAATGGAGATATCATGATTTCCAAATCTCCAAGCACCCAAATAGTTTGATTTTATTTATTACCAAAGATATTTGCCACTATCTGAATACTAAATAAGAGTTTTTCCTGAGTAAGTGAATAGGAAAAATTAAAATAAAATGGAGACTCCTGTAGGAGTGCCATATAGTTTGCTTTAAATTTGTACATGGGTTCTTATGTTTGAAATAGCTACCATTGGGTAATAATTCAGTTTTCTCATCTATTAATAACTAGTTGCATTAATTATAAAGGTATAGTCTACTAATAGAAAATTTAATTTGATTCCATTAGAAATGGAATTCTCAAAATTAGCTAAACTCCTTTCACCTAAAGAGCAGTTCATCTAAAGCCAGGAATAATGCACGTTCACCCCCCAGTGGCATCTCAGCAAACTGCAGGTGCTCACACGAAACAGTATTGCGCTAATTTAACTCATGGCTAACATCAGAAACTACAGATAACTCTGTTTTTTTTTAATATAATTTACAGTGGTTTAGCCCATAAACACTGTTTAGCAGAACAACCTGTCTTTTTATTCTCCATTTCTATTGTGCAGATCACCTTCACCTTATCTGGCTACTGTGGTTCCAGCTTCCTGACCAGATTCTCCAACGCCTCCTAAACACAGCCATTCAAGTCATTTCCCTCCTTAAGAAATAGGAACTAAGTTGTTTTGTAGCACATCCAATCGATGTTCCTGGGCCTGATGCAAAGTGACTGATTCTGAACTCGCTCAGCAAGCTGAATTCTAGCAAGAGGTCCACGTGTGAGCACTTGACAGTACACATCATACCTCCAGCCCGTCCCTGTACTGTGCTCCCAGCCGTTCCCTCTACCTGGGGATTCCCACCCATTTGCAAGGCTTAGCTCCAAGTCTATTGCCAGCAGGAAGCCTTCCTTGAAGACATAGTCCTTTCACCCCTCCTTGGGATGAACTTTAAGATTGGTCATTGTCTGTGGCTTTAGATTTACCCGGGCTTTGTTTTTACTACCCTCTTTTTCATGTTTATTATGTCTGTGACATTGTAAACAGTTACTGTGCTGATGCGGGAAAACCCTTGTGTGTAGCAATTGTTCTTGATTTTGAAGATGCCTCTTTCCATTGCACCCAGCTCAATGAAGAATACAAAGCTCAGTAAATACTGGAGGGTGGCATCCACCAATCCCGACAGGGTTTCATTATTCTTCAGGCTGCAGATGACTCCCAGGTGTGGTTTTGGATCACTCTGTCATCTTTCCCTGGTTAAACACATGTGATCTTTTCAACAGCAGCAGTAGCTTCATGTTAATAGATCCGCATATTCAGGGAGGAGAACTGGCAGGACGATTTCTAGTAATTTAGGCTAAGAGAGCAGTTCTTTGATTACTTGGGTATTTAAGGTGAAAGTTAGGGTTGATACTGGCAAGGATTTGTCTCATTTATTCATTTCACTTTGTATTTGTGGGTCAGTTGTGATTTATGGGTACTTTTCAAAGGTCACTATCCATCTTTAAACTACATCAATCTTAAGCAGCAACCTTCCACTTTGAAGAAAGAAACTTACTGTTTCACAAACACGTTAGGCAAGAATGTGGTTTGATCAACAGCACATAGGATGCATGAAATCAACATTTATTTCTGTAACATCGCCTAAGGCAGCCAGCACACTGCTGGTTCAGATTAAAACCACTACCACAACAACTAGGGGATCTAGGGAAACACTTTGTTCTTAAATTAATTTAAATACATCCTGGAATAACAAAAGGTATTAAACTTTGCCACATGTGCCCGCAATGGCATGGCACTCTAATGGGAAGACTGTTTGGTGTTGATTTTCATAAAATGGATAACCCACTGGCATCCCTAACCTCCTTTTTAACCCCCTAGTTAAAAGCATACAACAAGACCTTAATGTTATTTAATGTGGAATAAGATTTAAGACAGTTTTAAATACATTTTTTATAAGGCTCAAATCTCTTCATCACAGGAAGTGCTACAGCAATTACTTGCCAGACACAATATTTCCTTGAATCATACACGTTGAAAATGTATGTGTGTGTGTATATATATATATTACAAAAATAAAATTCATGTTGACTTATCATTCCTAAAATAACCTTCTCTACTCCTATCCACTTATCTCTAGACAAACAGTCATTGAAAATATGATTTGCCAAGGATTTGAATTTGTGTATCTACAGGCTACATATTCTTACAATAAAAAAGTGGAAAAATCTACTTACATGCATTCAGTTATCTTTGTTGAATTTGATTTTTTTAGATATAAATAACCAAACTCTCAATGTAAGCCTGATACTGATAATGAATATGTTTCAGATGGCAACAGGAAAGCATACTACTGCTGCAATTACATGCAAATGTTTTGAGTGCAGGCAGTATTCAAGGCTAGTTTAAGCCACTGAATGAGGGAATTCAGAAGTTAAGTGGCTCAAAAGGAATAATTTAAACCCGCTGAGTCAGGTTTTTCAGTGAATAAGCTGCCCTTGGGAGTAAATCTGGTGTGGTTATAAGAGGTAGAAACTCCTTCTGTTAGATTTTATAGTTTTAATATGAATTATTTCTGGTACCTTAGCAATTTTTATGCAAATTACATAAGACTTCATTCTGATAGAGGCTCCTACCTCTGTTTATTTAGTCAGTCCATCTGTTATCCCTGGTCTCCACTGTGTGCAGTGTCCTAAGCCAGGCACTTGAAGGTACAGGACTTTTGTGTCCCTGAGGAACTGAACAATCCCTACATGCTGTCAAATACTTGAGAATCTTGCTTCCATTAACTCTCAGGGGAGTGATTATCAGGTGGATGGGATTAATCAAAGAAGACTTCTTAGAGAAGGTGAAGACATAGGATGCAGAAACACACAAACCATAATTATGTACTAGAGGCCTAGTGCATGAAATTTGTTCATGGAGAGGGTGTCCTTCAGTCCAGCCTGCACCCTCTACAATCTGGGATCCCTCTCATAATCCAGGACTGATGGCTCCCAACCACTCGCTTGCCTGCCTGCCTGACTGCACCTAACCACTTCTGCCTGCCAGTCTGATCACCCCCTAACCTGCCAGCCTGATTGACACCTAACTGCTCCCCTGTAGGCCTGGTTGCCCCCAACTTCCCTCCTCTGCTGGCCTGGTCACCCCTAACTGCCCTCCCTTACAGGCCTGTAACTGTACTTCTTTTCAGGCCTGGTCACCCCCAACTGCCCTGTCCTGCTGGCCTGATCACCCACAACTGCCCTCCCCTGCTAGCCATCTGTGTCCACATGGAGGCAGCCATCTTTGACCATATGGGGAGGGCCACCTTGTGTGTTGAAGTGATGGTCAATTTGCATATTACCTCTTTATTATATAGAATGAGGATGAGAAATCAATGTGTTGGATTAACACCAAGAACCACATCAATGAGAGCCGAGGTTAGAGGAAACTGATGGGCAAGCTGCCAAGAGCCTGATGACGAAGAGCACCTATTGGGTCATCGTGACTCCATCTCCTTCCTCCATGAGGTGTGAAGTGTTCACTATTCATCTTCAGTCTATACACAATGTGAGAGAACCCTGAGAAGTCCACTAGAGTCTTTATTATAATCCTGTTGTCAAAACTTAAAATTTCAGGCCCAGCCAGCATGGTTCAGTGGTTGAGAGTCAACCTATAAACCAGGAGGTCACAGTTTGATTCCCAGTCAGAGCATATGCCCAGGGTGTGCCAGAGGCAGATGATCAATAATTCTCTCTCATCACTGATGTTTCTCTCTCTCTCTCTCCTGTCCTATAAATTATTTTTATATATAAACTCTAAAATTTCAACTATTACACAGAAAATACTTAGCTTCTGGAGATCCTCTCACATAGTGACTCTTGTAAATCAAAATCCTAAATTAAAAAAGGAATTAATGATCTCTCACAATCCTATCTAATAAAGAGGAAATATGCTAATTTACTATCACACCCTCAAAGATGGTGGCACCCGCAGCCACAAGATGGCAGCACCCAGTCCCCTCAGCCCTGGCAGGGCAGCAGGCATGGGTGGGTCTGGCCACTCTGTGTGCCTGCCTCTGGAGTCCCCCACTCCCTTCAACCCTGAAGCCTCCCAGGGCCGGCTGAGGCTTGCGCTGTCAGCAGTGGCAGCAGCAGAGGTGTGATGGGGGTGGCACCTTCCCCTGATCGCTGGGTCACCTCCTTCCCCTGAGGACTCCCAGACTGTGAGAGGGGGCAGGCCCAGCTGAGGGACCCGCCCCCCTCCAGTGCATGAATTTTCATGCACCGGGCTCTAGTAGAAGTATAAAAATGTAACCCTCCTTTGTGCATTTCTAATTGTACTTTCCTTCCTAAACCAAAGTATAAGAGAAAACATTAAAAGATATTCTGGTTTCCAACATTAAAATATTTGTATCTGTTTTTAGGAAATAGAGCCACTTTACTTTTCTTGTACTAATAATTACGGTGCTAAATTCAAGATGGAGTCCAGTACAAAAACAATGATGATAAAAAGGGAAATAATGTAAGCTCAGGACTCAGACCCGACAGCTTTTTGGGGAGGCTCTTCGGATGGTACTATGTACATTGTTGTTGTTGTGTGCGTTTGTTGGTTTGTTTTAATTGAACTTTTGTCTAGCTCCCTCTCTGCTTCTTCAGTGGTAGTTGAATAATAGTAGCCATACCATCAGGTTATCCTCTTCTCCTGGGGAGAGTCACTGGCCCCTCCTGCATGGGAATTTCTGCAAAGCGGCCTGGGAGAGCAGAACGTTGGGAGAGTAAGGGGCAATGTCTGCATGACTTGGGACTGGAATTCCACTCTGTGACACTGCATGTTTCAAAACCTCTCTAAACCTCGGTTGCCTCATATGTAAGATCCAGGTTAACAGTAATACCCGTTTCTTAGGGTGATAAAATGAAAATGCTTGTCCTAGTGGTTGGCCCACAGCAATATTCCATAAATGGTAGCATTTATTTTATTTCTAGAATGTTTGAAGTGTATCATGTAAACTGTTCACTTGAAGGCAGCATTTTTAATGTCATTAAGCCAATAAAATATTAGGGTAAACATTACGGAAAATGGAAAACTATGAGAAATTATTCTAACACTTCTACTTTCTGCTGCTGGGCTGTAGTAGAAAGTACTCATCTTTGTTATTAGTTTTAAGTATTTCTACTGGTTTTTCATTTCTTGGGCCTGGTGACAGATACTAAGACAATGGGGTGCCGTGGCAGTCTTTTGTCTCAGTGAAGTCGGAGTGAAGCCAGGAATGGTCGTGGCTGACCATCCAATCAAACACAGCCTTCCCCTGGGCTTCCTAAGCACAGGCCGGGGAGCCCAATTACTGCCCTTCAAAGGAAGAATTAGGAATTTCTGAAGCTTCCTGGCTTTACCAAGGACTGGACAAGAAAATATAAAGAAAATACTATATTAAACTACCAATAGCATTGATTAACTTGAGGAAGTAGTATCTATGTCCCTTCCTGTCAGACTAAGGACATGTCAATTAGATCACCTTTCTATCTACTGTGCATGTACTTGATAAGAAGTCAATCACTGAAACCATACTGACACCTATTATCTATCCACCAGGCTGTATGCTGCGTGCGAGTGATACAAAGATGATAATACTCGGCTCTGGCCCAGAAGAGTACAGGCTAATATATCCTTAGGATCACATCTACAGGCACAGAAAGTTGGGGAGATGGTAACTAGTGGAAGCAGGGAAGACTTCACAGTGATTTTATCATTACCAATAAACATGAAAATCTAATGAAAACATCAATGTAATCCAATGTAAAAAAAAATCTGGGTAATTATTCACTTTTTGTCACTTCTATTTTTCTACAAATTTGACTAAGTGTGAACTTATTACACTAAAATTAACCCAAAAACTAGATCTGGAGAAGTATTAAACTGGGGTTGATTAGCCAGACTGCCAACTTACTTATATTCATCTCAATAAAAACATAATTGAGGGTCTCTGATATGCCAAGCATTGATTTCATGCTAGGGACAGGGGCAAACAGCAGAGAAGCTAGAAATAAAGGACAGAGCCTCAGGAAAGTGCAATGAAATAAGGGAGAATCTGAAACCTGCTTTTTGACAGGTGCCAACGAGTTGCTCTCAGGGACACAAACTCCAGTGCTGCATGGGCCAGGCTGGACGAGAGAACAAGCACCATGGAGAGGGACACCCACCACAGCTCCCCTGGATCCTGGCCATGTGCGAACCCAGACCCAGTGCTGCCAGAAACTTCCTGTTTTTCAAGAGAAGCTCAAATTCCTTTTCGCCCCCCTTTTTCTGTGAGATCTCCTGATTTTTAAAGGTCCCTCCTCCATGGATCCTTTGTGCTAGACATTATAGGAAGCAGATGCAGGTTGGATGGCGGGGGTCTGGGGTTGAAGAGACCTGTTGGGAAGCCGTTGCTAGTTCCAGCAAGAGATAATGAGGCCCTGATTTAAGGCAGCAGTAGTGAGATGACAAAGAAGAAGAGGCAAAAGAAGTTTTTGGCAAAACTCAAGTTTTGGGATGACAGGGCAGTTAAGATGCATTAGCAGATTTAGGGAAGGCAAAAAATGATGGGTTGACTTGACCCTCGTGGAGTTTTGATAAAGGCCACACTGAGCTGTTAGTGGCCTTGTTACTGCAGCATCTAAGTCATGTGATCATTTCTGAAGCAGTTGGTGTTATTTTGTGTGTGTGTGTTTTTTTTTTACTAAACAGTAATTATTAATTAAATTACATCCACAGATTTGATACCAAGACTGATTAAACCTATGTTCAGCTCCTTTTCCAAAATACAATATCAAAGACAGAGCCTGAACACAAAGCATTTCCTGTCAGATAACCACTCGCTTTTAAGATGGTGAAAACCAAGATGAGAAGAAAGACTCCAGAGCATTGTTATGATGTACTCCCACCTGCAAGAAATAAAAACAAAAACGCTCTCCAGCTGCGACGCAGCCTGTGTGCAAACCCGAGTACAACAAGGTCCAGGAGGGAGTTCAGGGGCTCCGGTCTGAGGACTTGCTTAATGACCCCCTTCCTGTTTAGGAGCAGCATAAGTGAACTAAACTTTCACCCAAGTGGATCATGATATCTAGATGGGGATTCCATGGCGATGCCAGAGCTGAGAGGGAGCTTTGTGGTTCAAAATACACAACTGGATAAATGAGTTACATTGCCTTTCTTGACCTATTCTTACAGAGTGACCATTACTTCCCATTTTATCTGAGGGAATGGGGAGGAGACATGCGTAATACATATAAAAATAGATTGAATCTTCCTGGCATCATTTTCGCTTCCTCTCTCTCTTTCTTTTCAGGGGGTAGGGATGGAGGGCAGTTAGAGTGACATGAAGTTTAGAGGTCGAGAGAAAAGACAGTCTGTTGTTCTCTGAGTATCTTGAACAAAAGCATCAGGTACTCTTGCAGAGTGAAATTAGGGCAGAATCATTACATTTATATTCCTAGCATCAGTGACTGACACATAGTAGGTGCTTAAAATACTTACAGAAATAAATGTGTTGAAAAATAAATGTTTGTAGGAGTATTTATAAAAATGAATAGTCAACTACACTCAATGAATCTTCTAGTGAACAGCTGCAAGTAATAGAATATTCAACTAATGGTTCCGTGGTTGGCAAATTGTGGCTTGCGAGCCACGTGCAGCTCTTTGGCCTTTTGAGTGCAGCTCTTCCACAAAATACCACAGCCTGGGCTAGTCTATTTTGAAGAAGTGGCATTAGAAGAAGTTTAAGTTTAAAAAATTTTGGCTCTCAAAAGAAATTTCAATCGTTGTACTATTCATATTTGGCTCCACTGACGAATGAGTTTGCCAACCACTGGTTAGGTAATAGAGTTCATTTTCCTCATACAAAGACACAATTGGGGTCCCAAGAACTATCTTTTCATTCCCACCTGTTCTTCTTTACTCTCATGGTGGTAGGATGGTTACCTAAGCTCTAGGCATACTCAAAACTAAAAACAAAACAAAACAAACAAACAAAAAACAGAGAAATGATGGAGCCAGCAATATCTGCCCTTTTTATCAAGAAAGTAACACGCTTTTCAAAATCCCCAGAAAACATCTCTTCCACAAAACATATATGGAAAGAACTTTATCAGATGGTCATTTGTAGCTGTAATGAAACTTTAGAAAATTAGTATTTAGCCATTCTTTGGCATCATGTATAAAACTAGTCTTCTGTTAGCAAGAGAAAATGGGCATTGGGTAGACAATGAACAGTGTCACCCTTTGAGAGCCTTTCCAACCTCTCACCTCTTCTGAAAACTTAAATTACTTCGTCCCTGTATTAACTTATTTCTGTCACTTTCCCCACTTCATGAAGGCAGAGCCTGTGTTTACTAATTTGCCCCTATCTTTTACACAGTAGGCCCTCAATAAGTGTTGTTAAATCAACAAAAAACATTCCCAATGTTTTTGAAGTACATGTAAAATGATGCTTTTTAAGTAGCTATAAAGAGGAAAAAAAACATGAATTCATTTTTACATTTGTGCATTTAGCTGCCTCTCTATTTTAAACACACTCATTAAAGTAGGCTTAAGTGAAGTTTCAGAAAGGGATGTAAGAAAAAATATAAACAACAAATATAATTGAAATAACAGTGCAGACTAAACTGAAATCATCTCTATAAAATGAAGTTAACTTCTTGTTTCTTTTTTCACTAAATGCATTCTGTACCATAGATAAATTACTGTAGAAATACGAATTCTTTCAAGTTTAGAAACCTTACTAAATGCACATGAAAGACTTCCCACCACTCCTCACTCCAGAGCTCAGAACTATACATTCTGACCCCCACGAACCTTCTTAGCTCAGTCCTTCATAACTCTCATATCCCGTTATTTTGCTCTAGCCAAATTCTACTACTCCTACTCACTGCTCCTACTTCCTGGCATCTTACTTCCCTGGACCTTGGATATTTTGGATTCCTTTCTTGGCTTGACTGAATCTGACTTAGCCTTTAAAAGTTGGCTCAAATATCAAGTTAATAATTAGATAATGTGATATTCCAGCATTCTTTAGGCTGGACATAAAGTCTGTCTATGGAATGTCGTCTGTCTATGTTGGGTTTTGTTACCCCAGCTGTCCAAGAGTCACATGGTAAACCAGCATCCTCACCTTTCCAGGCAGAGCACTGCAGCAGGGCTTGCTAGAGTTTTGATAGTGGTCATATCACCACTTAATTAACAATGAAATAAGTATATGTTAGATAACATTTACTACATAGAAACTACACAAAGAAATATAATTTGGTCCTTCTAACAGTATGAGGTATTATTTGTATTCCCATTTTGCAGATGAGGAAACAGAAAATATAGCTTGATTTCTAATCCAAGAGTCAATAAATGTTTTTTTCTATAAAGGACTATATAGTAAACATTTTTAGTTTGACAGGACATACAGCCTCTGTTGCAACTACTCAGCTCTGCCAGTGTAGTACAAAAGCAGCCATAGATACCAAGTAGACAAATGGAGGCAGTTGCGCTTTCATAAAAGTGTGTTCACACAGACAGGCAGTGGGCTGGATATGGCTCATTGGCCGTAATTTGTTGGCCTCTGCTTTCGTCCAAATAACCCACTTTATGTATTAGGCCAAGAGAGGAAAAGCCACTTGTTCTAGACTGCACCAGAGTCAGATATAGAATCTAGGTCTCCTGATTGATTGTTTAGCGGTCTTTAAAACTAACAGAATTGGGTTAATTCTCCATAATAAATTAAGCTTTTGAAGTCATAAGGCAGATCTGAAACTATTGTCAAACTAGTTCATTTTAACACAAATAATAATATTCATACGTGTGGATTTTATTTTGCTTCTGGATCTTCCAGAGGTAAATGGACTTTGAAAGTCGGTGTCCTTATTTATCCTGCAGAGGAAAGCATTTCCCAGACCAGACAAACGCGTGCCACACTGGCATGTATAGTTTGGACTTAGTGCTCGTTAAAAAGCAGGGTTTGGCACTCCCAAAACATTGTCAGGACAGTAGTCCCTTGACAAGATTCCTCAGAGTGACTGAATACACATGGCTCCCTGTTGGGCTCCTATTTTTGCCACGGACATTCTGACATGGTTAGAGGGGCAGGTATACCTTTGTAGTGACAGAACAAAACCCATGATTGCTTGACCTCCTTGGCCCCATGCTCTAAAATTTAGTTCTGCATGGTTGATTGAAATCTGTGGGCAAGCTGTTATTCTGTGACCTTTGTTCCTTCTATTAATAGCTGTGGAATTTCCTGGAAAATATAGTTAATATTCCCTTGCACATCCAATTTTTAAAAGATATTTTTAACTGATGTTTTAGAGAGAGAAAGCAAGAGGAGAGAGAGATAGAAACATCTGTGAGAGAGAATCACTGATCAGCTGCCTCCTGCATGCCCCCTTTAGAAGATTGAGCCTACAACCAAGGTACATGCCCTTGACTGGAATCGAACCCAGGACCCTTCAGTCCACAGGCTGACACTCTATCCACTGAGCCAAACCAGTCGGGCCCACAACTACTTCTTGGGCATTGTCATGAGCACTCCAAGTTTCTCTATTATTGTCTTAGGATACTGTGATGATACTAAGAGTTTTCAAGAATTTCTTCTCAAAGTACTGTAACATATTTCAAGCTTTCTCTTGGGCCCACAAACTAAGAAAAAAATGAGAGTAGTAGTTTGTACCTATTATTATACTTTATTCTCCTGGGTAAAGACAAGCTGCTATTACCTTTACAGAGGACTACCACAAGTAGTCTGGCCTGCCCACTCAGGAGCACTCAACACAATCAGAAGTCTGGGAGAGGAGCTGACACAGAAGGTCAAGAAATAGTTATCCTTCAAACTTATGTTGTAATTGTGGCCCTCATATCATTCTTGTCCTTGGCTTATGTCATGACCCGGGTTATGTTTTGATTCTCAGCGTCCATATCTTATTTGATGAAGTGCATCACATTTAAATACTTAGATCAACCTTGAAGGAGGTTCAGAATCCTCGCCAGCCTATATAATTTTTGCTAGTCCAATCTGTCATTAAGGACACTAAAGAAAAAATGTTTTCTTTGAAGAGACAGAAGCATTTGCTATGATTGACTGGGCAAAAGATACCTGCAATGGTGTCTTAATAGTTGACACCGCTTAGCACTTCAGATATATATCCAATCCTGTGCCCTGAAATCTGCTTTTGAAGAACAAAAAATATTAAAAATATTTTGTCAAAGCAGTGAAAAAAGAGAGTTTCCCAAAATTTCAGAATCTATAATACTATATTAAAGTGAATAAGAAAAGGAGAAGTGATTTCTTGTTAGGGAAAACATTTGTGGGGCCTTGGATTAAGAGCTATTAATATATTTTATAATGCTATAAAGTAAATACTACTACTAGATCCACTAGACCAGTAGTAGGCAAACTGCGGCTTGTGAGTCACATGTGGCTCTTTGTCCCCTTGAATGTGGCTCTCCCACAAAATACCATGGCCTGGGCAGTCTATTTTGAAGAAGTGGCATTAGAAGAAGTTTAAGTTTAAAAAAAAATTGGCTCTCAAAAGAAATTTCAATTGTACTGTTGATATTTGACTCTGTTGACTAATGAGTTTGCCGACCACTGCAATAGAGCAACCAAGGGCTTTTCTCTCTGCTTTTCCCCTTTCTGTAATAATGGAAAATAGCGATGTTAGAGTTAGGGGTTTACACAGGAAGAAATTGAAATCCATGACAGTGATGACTTAATAATATTGCAAATTATAGTTTTTAGTCCAGGAAATTTAGCATACCAAATCACAGTTTAATTTCCTTCTACAGAGTCCAGACATGCAAAATAGTGTATGACAGAGGGTCAAGGTAGGGTGGAGGAAGAGGGTGAAGATGTGAGTAAGGAAAAAAAATTGTTACAGGTGCCCTTGAAAAACTAATAAAAATTACCCAGAGGAGGTAAACAAGTTGGTTAATATGTGCGCGGCCTACAGCCCTGATCTTTGGGAGGCCAGTGTCCTTGCTTCCTTTCGTTTAGGTGCATGCTTCTCCTGCCTGGTGGGATGTGAGGATCCCGTCCCCAGAAGGAATGCTTAAAGTGTGCAGAGCCCTGACAGCTGTTAAAAAAAAAATGACTTTGAAAGTGTCAGCAAAACTGAGCCGTTGTTGAATGACATGCGTCCTTGATTGTGCGCGCATAATGCTGCATGAAGGAATGCAGAGTGGGGGAGCTGAATCACTTAATGATCTGTCTTTTGTTCCAAGATCAACCTCTCAGAAATGAACCATTATTCAATCCCTACTCACCGCTCACCTTGTAAAATATTCAACATAGCTTCCTCAGGTATGTCAATTAACTCTCCTGGAAGCAGCGTTTGTGTGTTTGTAAGAGAATTGGGAAAGAATTCTTTGGCCTGAATTTCATCCAAAATGTTGACCTGAGTTCCAGCTAACACAAGGTACAAGAACAAGCCCTCCAAGCTAGCTGAGGAAATATTAGTTGTTCAAACCTGTCAGTATCACCCAGTCTGCAGCTGATCAACTAGACCTAATGTTCACCAGAGAATCTTAGAGTTATATACCTTTGTATGTACAGTAAGTAGGTCCTCAGGTTATGTCGGAGATCCGTTCCTATGCGCGATTTTTGCCCTAAGTTGGAACCCACCTACCTAAGCACCTAAGTCTCTCACATGGAGCATATACACAGCAGTAATGAAGTGAAACAGTAAAAAAAAAAAAAAAATTAAAGAAAGATAACAACTCCTGACCTTTACTTGTGGTAAATAAATAATAAAAAATATAAAGCACACATTTATATACATTGAAATGACAGAACTTTTTTTTTAAATAAATAAATGGGAGATGGCAATGCAACCACAAAACTTACCTGGAGTTCGACGTAACCCGAGGATTGCCTGTACGTGAGTTCAGAGGTTAGGGGTCAAATAGCTAGGCTGAGTTTTCAGGTGCTTGAAACTAAAGTTCTCAAACTCTAAAGTGACTAAGAATCACCTAGTTAAAAACTCCTGGCTCTCACTTCATCTTTACTGAATTCAAATCTCTTGGGGTGGGGCTAAAGAACCTATGTTTTAAAATGGTCCCTAGATGACTTTGATGAAAACTAGGGCCTTATCTTTAAGATATCCTCAAATGTAGATGAGTTGCTAAAATAAAACAACACCTCATAGACATAAAAATCACAAACACTAAAGCACCCAGGGTGGAGAAACACCTCAATCCAAAGAACTCATGTAAGTAGAGAAATCATATATCCTTTACCATCTAAACCAGGGGTGGGGAACCTTTTTTTTTTTTTTAAATTAGCCTGCTCTATTTGGTCAAATATTTAATTAACTCACCTCTAATGCCTTGGGAGGGCCAGACCAAATGGTTTTGTGGGCTTTATATGGCTTGCAGGCCAGGTGTTCCCTATCCTCTATCTAAACCAAGACACTTCAGAAAGTGAAATTGGCCACTATTTTTTTTATTTTTTATCTTTATTGTTCAGTTTATTAATTACATTGTTCCCTTTTTTTCCCCACCCTATAGTTCCCCTCCACCTGGGCTCATCCCACCCTCTGCCCTCAACCCCCTCCAGTGTCCTCTCCCATAGTTGCATGATTTTTGTCCAGTCTCTTGCTGCACTTCCCACACCCCCTTTCTCCCCAAGAATTGTCAGTTCATTCCCTCTCTATGTCCTCCGTGATTCTGTTACATTCACCAGTCTATCCTGTTCATCAGATTATTAATTCACTTGATTTTTAGATTCATTTGTTGATAGATGTGTGTTTGTTGTTCCTAATTTACACTTTTATCTTTTTCTTCTTCCTCTTCTTAAAGAATATCTTTCAGCATTTCATATAATATTTGTTTGGTGGTGATGAACTCCTTTAGCTTTTTCTTATCTGCGATGCACTTTATCTGACCTTCAATTCTGCATGATAGCTTTGCTGGATAGAGTAATCTTGGTTGTAGATTCTTGCTCTTCATCACTTTGAATATTTCTTCTCACTCCCGTCTGGCCTGCATCATTTCTGTTGAGAAATCCGCTGACAATCGTATGGGTGCTCCCATATAGGTAACCAACTGTTTCTCTCTTGCTGCTTTTATTATTCTCTCTTTGTCTTTTGCTCTTGGCATTTTAATTATGATGTGCCTCGGTGTGGTCCTCTTAGGGTTCCTATATATTGGGGTTCGGTGCGCTTCTTGGACTCCTAAGTCAATTTCTTTCACCAGGTTTGGGAAGTTTTCACTCACTATTTCTTCAAATAGGTTTTCATTGTCTTGCTCTCTCTCTTTTTCTGGCACCCCTATAATTCAGATGTTGGTATGCTTGAGGTTGTCCCAGAGGGCCCTTACACTATCTTCAATATTTTGGATTCTTTTGGTTTCTTGCTTTTTCAGCTGAGTGGATTTTACCTCTTTGTATTTCAAGTCTTTAACTTGGTTCTTGGGGTGCTCCAGAGCACTTTTAGGTCTTTGTCTAATATTTTTTATTTCAGTCAGTGTATGCTTAATTTCTGGCTGGTCCTTTTTCATATCCTTGAGAGTCTGCTTTATATCCTTGAGGGTCTCCTTCATTTCCTTGTAAGACTCATTCATTTCCACATTGGTCTTGATCATTTCCTTGCAGGTCTCATTCATATCCTTGAGGGTCTTGTTCATTTCCTTTGTGGTCTTGCTTATTTCCTTATAGGTCTCGACCTTTTGTAGGAGCCTCTTGAGAAGCCCTATAACCATTGTTTTGAATTCCATGTCCAGTCGTTTTTTTTTTTTTCCCTCCATTTCTTTCACATCTGATTTCTTTCCATGTCTCTTTCCATTGTGGCTGCTTCCCTGAGTTGGTCAATTAGCTTTGTGTGGTAGACTTCCTACAAGGGACAGTGGGTCAGCCTCCCCAGTTACCTGAGGTGGATATGGGTTGCACAGTCTTGCTGAAGTTAAGCTCAGGTTAATCGTTGTTAGCACTTGGAGGGGTTGACCTCAAGGCCAATTGTCTGTGAAGTTCAGCTGTGCTCAGGTTGGATGGGCGGAGTCTCCGGGCCAAGCAGACAGTGTTAGCTCCGCCCTATGTGGCCCCAGGGAGTCTGTGGTGGTGGCAATGGCCGCCAGCACCTCTGAGAGAGAGCCACTGCCAAGCTCCACCGGCTGTGGGGGAATTCAGACTCTCCCCAAATGAGTCTGCACACCCAATGTCTCACCCAGGGTCATAAAACAAAGCAGTCTGATGGTTTCTCGACTGAGATAGCAAGTCACAGAGCGCTCTCTATGTGGTCACGCAGCTGCACTGTTCCCAAGGTCACACGCAAGCTTGCCTTCTCCACAAGCCGGTAAACCCCTGCAGCACCCGAGCTTTAGCATGCCCTCCCACTGTCTAGTTTTCACCCCATGTGATAGTGGGTTCCCTGGACTTCGCCCAGAGCTGGAGAATCAGTCCAGTGGGACATCTTTGTCTCCCTGATAGAGAAAACTGGCCCTTTTTCAGCCGCCTGCCCTCTCCACTGGCGCACTCCAAGCCTCTCTCTGCGCGTATCTTTCAACGCTGTCCTCAGCCGCTCCTCCAAGTCACAGTGTCTTATCTTCACTTTTATTTGTGGAATTTTCACTCGGCCAGCTTTCTGGTGATTCTGGAAGGTGTTTGTTCTTTCAATAAGTTGTAGTTTTAAAATTGCTGTGTATGACGGCAAGATAGGTGTTTAACCTATGCCGCCATCTTGGTTCTCTCGGCCACTATTAATATATAGTAGGATACCAGGTGCAAACAGGGATCTGCTAAGGCAAACCAAGACTCCTGGGTCACCTGAGTTATAAGACTAATTTAGGCAGGAAAGTTGATTAGTTAGATTTAGGCCACAAACTCAACAGAAAGCCCTCATCCAAGTCTTGCAGTTTATCAATCGCTGAAAATATTTCAATAGGGAGGGTTTATAAGCCCCAAATCCAGAGGATCTGATTTAAAGACGTGCACTGGCTTGGACAGTGCAGGATAAACTCTCAAGTCCCAATTATCCTGAGTAGAGAGAGACCAGTAGAAACCTTGACCTCACAGTGGTAGAGGGCATACAGCAGTGACAGTTATCCACAGCCACTTCATGAAATGTAAAGGACATCCTCAGAGGCAGAGAAGATAAATAAACCTGGCATTATTCTACTCCTTACATTTATCTAATGGTTTCTAAAAATACCTTTTCCCCCAAGTTTTCAGTTTTATTCTCACGTCTTTTGCACAAACCACCTAACAATTATTGTCCCATAGATTTTCTACAGCTTTCTTCCTGGGGGAACCATTTCAATAGTTTTTTAGGACAAAGAAAGAATGGGTTGTGCATTTTCATTATTCAATTATACAAAGTAATCAGCATGTACACAATGTTTTAGAAGTGCAAAACAACTACATGCAAAAACATGTATTTCTAAGAAATTTCATTATTGAGATTTAATAATGATTGTAATACAAAGTTACTTTTGCAAATAACTACAATAATGTTATCGCATATTTGTTCTCATATATCTCTTCCATTTTTCAAATAAACTCAAAATATAGTGTTCATTCAATAATGCATCTCTTAGCAAATAAAAGTCAACTCTTAGCTTTACGAATAAATTCCTCAATATTGGAAACTCCTTAGAATATGAAGATTAAAGGGAATGTATATGCAGAAGAATCTGGATCTTCATAAAGTAACTTCCCTTCTAGAAATTACATATAGAGTGGACTACACATCTTCTGTGTGTAGTTGTCAGTACATGGAATGGAAGGAAAGCATACCTGAGGTGCTGACCCCAGAGAAAAGCAGCACTGGAGGAAACATGGAAATAATTACTAAATATGTGAATAAAAGAGGCAAGTGATAGTAATAGGAGAAGGGGAAGAGAAGGTAAGGAAGAGAAAAATTGTTCTTAGATGATTATAAAATACAAGAGTCCTGATGCATGAAAGTTGTGCAAGGGGCTTGGCCCTTGCAGCCCCAGATTCATTCCGAAGGTCGTTCGGCTGTCTGGTCTAATTAACATATTACACTTTTATTATTATAGATATCTCATTTACCTGAGAGAGCTAAAGTGCATTGCCTAGGCTTTTAAAAACTGCTCTTAATTACCCTTGAGGCCAGAATGCCATATGAGGTAAATACATTTTTAGATAGTTTTCTAAAATATGTATAATTTACTCAAGGAAAAAAGATCAGTGTCCCCTGGAGCCAATTGAGCCTCACAGGTAAATATGACTTTAAGTAGATTCCTAAGAAGTATATTACGTACAGTGGCTGATGGAGTGGAATGCCTATGAAGAAGCTTGGAAAGTCTGTCAGTTAAGTACATAATAAAAATGTATTGGAAAAATACATTATTTTCTCAGTGGACTATAATTGGCTATGCATAGTAAAAAGTCTTATTTTCAAATATGTTTTCTTGATCTATAGACTGTTAAATCCCAATAACTGTTATTTTTAAAACTCAAAATGCTAAGCAATATTAGAGAAAGAGACAGAGGAACATATGGTAGATGTCATTCTATAATTCACAAGTCTCTCTGATAACTCTTTTTCTTCTTTTAATGCAGACTTCATTTAAGGCCATAGGTGAAAAGTTAAAGAAGGTGGATTATACAGTTAAACTTTGTTTATCAAACAGTTTAATTGATGCTTTCAGGAGTGTCGAAGTACATTTAACTTTTAAATAAAATTTAAAGTGTCCAGAGTAACATAATTATCTTATTCTGCCATTTACACCTTCATTTGGAAGGCAAGTCTTCCCTGTCCTACTGATTAAGAGGCTTCTTCCTTCCAACTCTTCACCATTCTTCCATCCCATCCACTCAGTTTTGGCTTTCCTTGTCCCTTCCCTTCCATGGACTTTATTATACCTGTCATTATGTCCTATCTATATTACCCTGCTTCTGTACAAATCATCCTGGGCTGGGAACTCTTCTGCTTTTGGTGACCATACTCCTTTTATGTCACATAGCCCCAGGCAGGCTTTCACAATTACTTGGGTATCCATTCATTTGTCTTGTGCTGACAGGCTATTACATCCCTCCCGAGTATTCTTTCAATCCTCTTTTCTCCAGAGCATTCCATTTTAACTTTCAACTCACAATTGGGGACTGTTTCTTCCACTTTCCTGGAAAGAGATGAGGCCACATGTGTTTCCTCAGCATCTACCCTTTCACCCAGAATCTCTCCACGGAACTCATCCCTTCTCTTTTGTGCTTTCTTCCACCCAAACCTATCTCTTCTGAGACCTTGATCCTCGAGCTCTGGAACTCAGCCTTCCTTTCTAAAATAGTACGAGTTCTCCATTACCAAAATACACTCCATAATTTCCTGTTTCTCTTCTACCCATTCAGAGTCAAATCATTTTGAAGGGCAGTTTATACCAACTGGTTTGCTTTGCCTTATGCTTTGCTCTCACCACTCTAGGGCAATGGTGGGCAAACTGTGGCTCGTGAGCCACATGTGGCTTTTTGGCCCCTTGAGTGTTACTCTTCCACAAACTACCATGTGCGGGCGCACATGTACAGTGTGATTGCAACTTCACAGGGATTTCACAGAAGTTAGTGTTCAGCTCTCAAAAGAAATTTCAATCGTTGTACTGTTGATATTTGGCTGTTGACTAACGAGTTTGCCAACAACTGCTCTAGGAAAACCATAAGCACCAATGTCATGATCCATCTAACCACTACTGTTCATGATGCTTTCCTCAGTTCTCATCTTCCATGAGCATTTGCTATATTTAATTCTAGTGGTATATTTTTCAAAACTTTTGGCTTCCATGACAGAGACCTTCTAATTTCCCTCCTGCCACTCTGATGATTTCTTCTCAGCCTTTGCTCTGTTCGTCACCCTCCCTGGCCCCTTAAATAGAGGCATTCTTCACAGAAATGTTCTTAGCTCTCCCCGCTTCACTTTCAATAATCTGCTTCAGTAATTACTTTTTTCCCCTCTAATGAGTACTTCTCAAATTTAAGTATCTATAACCTCTTCTTTGAATTCCATATTTTTATTTTTTTTTATTTTAATCCTCACCCAAGGATATTTTTTTCCATTGATAGAGAGAGAGAGAGAGAGAGAGAGAGAGTAAGAGAGAGGGAGGAGGGGGAAGAGAAAGAGAGAAACATTGAAAAAAAACACTCATGTGAGAGAAACATATCGACTGCTTGTGCAGGGATTGACCCTGCAACCGAGCTATGTGCTCTTGACTAGAATCAAACCCACAATCCTTTTGCCAACAGAGTCATGCTTTAACCACTGAGAAAACTGACCATAGCAAGATTTCTATTTTCAATATCTGCTGGAATACCCAGTTTGATGGCCTGATGACATTTCAAACTAGTATGTGAGAAACAGAAATAGTTTTCTTTCCCTCTAAAATCTGTTCCTACTCAGAACTTCTATTTCCTTTAATAACATGACAATCTTCCTGAGCACTAATAATGCTGCTGCTAACAATAATACTACTAATCATATTATACTTACAAATTCTTACCATGTCATAGACATTGTACTAATATTTTTGCATATTTACTCACTTAATCCTCCTAACAACCTTATAAGGCAAGGACTATTATTAACTACCTTTTACAGATTAGGAAACTGAGGGATAGAGGTGAAGTACTTTGCCCAGGGTCAGTACTCTTAATACCTATGCTATCTTGCCTCAAGAAATCTTCAGTATACCAATAGACACAGACACTGGGGTGGTGGGGGGCGTGCCTGGGGTGGAAATGGCTGGGGAGGGGGTGTAAAGTGGGGGAAAAGGAGAAATATGTAAAACATTAGACAAGAAAGGAAGGAAGGAAGGAAGGAAGGAAGGAGGGAGGAGGAGGGAGGGAGGAGGGAGGAGGAGGGAGGGAGGGAGGGAGGGAGGGAGGAAGGAATCTTCAGTATTGTTGGCAACATTCTTAATATATGTTATTGCTGAGAATGGCTGGAATGTGTCTTATTCAGGTATGGGGAACTTGAATTTGGATGGCAGTTATGGGAATAGAAAGGAGAGTGATTAATGGGGACATACTGGAGTTCTGTGACAACAGGGACTGCCCTAGGTTTTGAGTCATCTATAGCACCAAAGGTAGTATCTGGGAATGGGAATGAGTTATATGCATAAGAAGCAGAAAGTTCCCTTTTCTATCATATTGGGAATGGTAGATGCCAATTTTTTTTTAAACTGGAGGTATAGATGTTAGAGAGGATATCAGAAAGATATTGGCAAAATAAAGAAATGAAGATTATTTGACAGTAATCTTTCTTTTGTTAAATAATATCTAGTAGACAAAATGGCTAGTTTGAGTGGTTATGGGACTCATAACCAAATTGCTATTTTGCATTTATAGGTATCTATTTATTGCATATGCAACTAAATGTTACCTTTTTTTTACTGTTATGCATAATATGTATCATAATACTTATTTTTGGTACTAGAATTTATGATTTTGTGGAGTCAAGATACAGTAAAATTAAATGAGATCATGAGTAAATAAATAGCATGTAAATGTCATAAGGCAGTGTTGCATAGTGGTTTAAATCATGACCTTTGAAGTCCAGATGAAACTAGGTCTAATTTCAGCCTTTCTTTGTGACCTTGGACAAGTCACATAGCCTAGAAAAATGAGTCTCATTTTTCTGATCTGCAACATGTGGATGATAGAACCTACTCAACAGTGAAGAATAAATTAGATAATGCATGTGAAGTGCTTATCACAATGCCTGACACATGTCTACAAAAAACAGAAGGGGGAAAAAGGTTAAATGTCAACCGAGGAGAATAAATGCTGAATCATTCTATGTTCTGAAGTGGAGCTCACTATTGGCTAGAGTTGAGGTAAGAGGCCGATTCCAGTTGGATCTTAAAGGATGGATGGGTCTTGAATAAGCAGAAAGGGCATTTCACATAGATATCATGGCATAGTATATCAAGAGAAACTAAAATTAAGGGTAAAAATGAGGAATATTACAATAATAATACATAAAGAATTTTTATTATAAAATCCTATAGATATTGCCAGAGAATTATATAGAATTAGGCAGAGAATCACCAAAGAGGATTTGAGTTTTTTGAGTCTTCATGAGTAAAATAATTATGCTACTGGTAGATATCCATGAGCTAGGGAAAAAAGTATTTTAAGAGGGATAATTCAAGTTAAAATTGAAATACACTGAATTTGGGGTTATGATGGGACAACTTTCAATGTCCTAGAGGGTGAAAGAGGCAACAGACTTGGGACAAAAGGCATACCAGAGATTTTTAGCTTCTCAAGAAGAAGAATTAGGTTTCATTTATCTTTTTATCCCTCAGAGCACCTAGCATTGTGCTTTGAACATTCTAAATACATAATATATTATTGCATAAATGAATGAAAATAAAGACTTCGGAGTTATATTCACTGAGGTGACTGTTGAAACTGTGGGTATAGATTAGTTCTCTGATGAAGAACAAAATTGAGAGGTACACCCAAACATTTGAGACAAAGACAAAAATCAATCTATAATAATAAAAGCAGAATATGCTGATTAGACTGGACGTCCTTTTGGACTAAGCCAGGGCTGCGAGGGAAGCCCTGGTCCTGGTGCCTGCTGGCAGCTGGAGGGGAAGCCCGGGTTTCAAGTGCCTCCTGGTGACCAGAGAGAAGCCTGGGTCCCAGGTGGCACAGGGAATTTTGTGCATCAGGCCTCTAGTGTTTGAGTAAAACAACAAGAGTATAGAAGGATGTTAAATGGTAGTCAAGAGGGAAATGGGATAAACACATTGGAAAGGTAGAACACCAAGTGAAGTTATCGATGTCTTCATGGAGCTAGTTTAGTAAAGTGAAGTCACAAAGAAGAATTAAGATAGAACAAAAGTGGGGCATAAATGAAGACCATTGATGTAAAGCATTCCTGAGAGTGATGTGGAATGAAGGAAAAGAAAACTCATTAGTAGATTTTGATAATATCATGCTAAGTGAAATAAGTCAGACAGAAAAAGTCAAGAACCATACAATTTCACTCATATGTGGAATATAAAACTGAAAACAACAAATAAACAAATAAAAATTGATAGACACAGACAACAGTATGGTAGTTACTAGAGGGAAAGGGGGTAGAGGAGAGGTAAGAAAAGGGTTAAAGGGGGTCAAATATATGGTGACAAAAGGAGACTTGACTTTGGGTGGTGAACACATATAGATGATGTATTATAGAATGTGTACTTAAACCTATATAATTTTATTAACCAACACTATCCCAATATATTTAATAACTTTTTTAAAGCACAGAAAACTCACTACATTCTTTTAAAATATATCAGTATATGGTGTGAAAAATAGGTATTTGTCATAGTATGCAAATATTTATTAAGTGCATGCATGCATGAATATGTGAAAGAATGAATGGAGTGAATCATTCATACTGAATGAGAAAATACCATATTTTAATTTCTTTTTACTCAATCAGAAATTTCCACCTTTATTTCTGTGCTGTAGAGTGTGTAAATAGATGCACACATACCTATAAGTGGAAAGTTGACAAAAACTGATCTTTTTCTAACATATTACACTTTTATCTTTAGTTACGTGAAAAGACCCACACAGGAAGTTATATCACTATGATTTAGACTGTGAGGAGGGGAATATTTATAAACAAACACAAGGAATTTTGATTTTCATATTGATTGTTTTAGTATAAGCTGTAATCCTTCCAAATGGGTGGCTCCAAGTGGCTCCATCTGGATAGTTTCTTTTATTAAAGCTAATTGTTTTGTATGTTTGGAAAATGTACAATTTTATCATCACAGAGAAAAATCTGCACAATATCATTAATATATGAAAAGCAAACATGACGTATGGAAACAAAGAACACCTGAAATCAATAAGCATATATTTATCTTTCCTCATATAATGAGAAACAGATATAAAAAATTACTTTAGATATGGGTTTGGCTTTTTTAATGCTATAAAATTCATGCTGAGTGGAGAAAACTCATGCTTGATACATTCAACTCACAGTACATTTTCAAGGTGAATTACTAAAGCTCAAAACCTGACCTTCTAATGAAGGTACTGATGCAATGCAGAGTTGGTGAAAAACCACAAAGATATAAAAATGCATACATATATGATCAACAAGGGACAAATTTTGATGGAATTATCACCAGATCTCTACAGGCAAGGAATATCTGTCAAACATGCCTACCATAAGCTTTGATTCCATTAATTCCTCAAGAAAAGACATGAGGTAGAGTTCTGGATTCCAGGTGTGTAAACACGTAGAGATTCTGATATTACAATATCTTTCACATAGAAACTCGAACACAACCCAACCAGATGCAGCAGCCTGTTTCCACTGGGAACGCTACCTACTCTTTTACTACTGGTGTCATTATTTAAATGTTTAATGTAGGAGAAACTGAAGGCCAAAAAAGAACATGCCTGCACTTAATTTCAAGTGACAGCTAATACAGTGCATTAAAGGTGTAATACTATACACATGGTAGTTATATATAAATAGTAGCATTAAAAGGGGTTACAACATTCCTAAGATATTCTAAGTCTAAAACACTTAAAAAGCACATTTGCAGTACAACGTATCTTAAATTATTTTAATTGGTTTCAAGAAGACTTCAGATTAGTGATGGGCTTTGACTTTTTCTGATTATAAAAGAGAAAAACAGATAAATGCTTTTTAGGCAGCTTAACATCATTCCCAGGTAGACTACCCTATAACCTGTGTTACTTAAATCCCATTAACTATCAACCAACGGTATTTTCACATAAGTGTTTTATGTAAATTTTGTTTTCCAAAAGTTGTTAGTTCTCTTAATAAATATAGCTAATCTAAAATGTCTTTTTTTCCTTTCTTTTGTTCTTTCTTTGCATTCATTATCCAGGAACTTTTAGAAAGAAAAAGGGGTTGGTTGGGGGAGGCAGAATGACAGAACTGGAGTATTTAGCAATCATTTTATTGTTGAGGGATATATATATATATATATATATATATATATATATATTCCAGTTATGTTCTTTAGCTCGATTGCTTACAAATAACTTATCTGAAGGAAAAAATCAAGCAAATCTGTCAGTTGTGGAAGTTTATTTTTCCATGTGTTATCTACAGATAAGCCAGCCTATACTATTACATTTCTACTGACATAATTGTGCATGCATTTTGATCTGATTTGGTATTACATGGTGCAAGAGGTGACACATTTTCTCTAATATATCCCATTAGAAAGGAAAGAAATTGCCTAAGTATGAAATCTGAGGACCTTGACTCAGAAACTATGCGGCTTTGAGGTCAGCTCAATGGAAAAAAAGTACTTGTTCAAGCACCCCAGGCACTGAAGGTTGTGACAAGCAAACGTAATACCCAGAGTAGTTACTCTGTTGGATAATCAATAAAATCTTAACATTATCAGACTGCAACAGCTGTATATTCGCTTATCATATTTCCTCGCATGTCTCCAAAATATTCCAGCATGGAATCACAGAGAATACAGATGCTGGCCCTGTTCCAAAATCACTGCTGATCAGAATACTTAGCGAAGACACCAGAACTGAGAAACAGCATTTATGTGCACAATGTGCCAGATATTGATTTTTAACATCCACATATGCTACCTCATTCCAGCAGAAAAACGTTTGCTCCAAGGATCCCTGAAAAGAGTCTTGATCGAGCTACTTATAGTTTCTACAACAAAATTTTTAGAGATATTAGTGATCTTTTAAATCTTATGAGAAACGTCCTTGAACAAATTAGTAAAATACCAGATGTGAACTGTTGGCAATTTCAAATTATATTTTTTAAAATGTAGGATTGCTTATGTTTTTTTTTTAATGTTTTTTTTTAATCTTTTTCCCTGACTTGACGTTTTACTTTTGGCAGCCAGAAAGCAAGTAAAGCCTGGTTGACCTCCAGGACACAGGGCATTGGCATTTTGTCCTCACTCATGGATGGAGGACAATGGATGTCCATTACAAGTTAAATAGTAATTTAAAGTGTAATTTTTATTACTTTCAGAGAGGAAGAAAGAGAGAGAGATCAATGATGAGAACCACTGGTCAGCTGCCACCTGCCTGCCCCCACTGGGGGTCCAGCCTGCAGCCCAGGCATGTGCCTTGACCAGGAATCGAACTGTAACCTCCTCCTTCATAGGTCAACACTGCACCGAGGAGGCACACACTGGCTGGGCTAATAAGGAATTTAAAAATGATCTTTACAACTCCTTCCTACTTCCCAACTAGCTTGAAGGGAGAGCTTAGGTAGAAGATGAAATTTTGGAATTAAATCTTTGTCTATCAGCAAAGCTG
This sequence comes from Antrozous pallidus, assembly GCA_027563665.1. NCBI lineage: Eukaryota > Metazoa > Chordata > Mammalia > Chiroptera > Vespertilionidae > Antrozous > Antrozous pallidus. Next base: position 56,444,371 of record CM050512.1, read on the forward strand.
AAGATTTAAGTAGCCTTTGAGTTTTCAGCAAGAAGAATGACAATTCATACAATCCTTGGTTATTTCCCATCTTGTAAAATAAAGAATAAACACAAATAAATAAGAATATGTAGGATAATAAAATTTGGATATATCAGGGAATCTGAAAGTCCTGTGTTTGTTTAATTTTTGAGATAACCTAATTCAGCCCTATGTGCTGATAAGCCTGGTAGGCAGTAGGCTTCATATTCCTTACCACTACAAGACGTCTAATAGAGAAGCTTTTGCTCTGGAAGTATGGCTGATTTATTTTCCAAAGATAGCCACAGAATTATCTCCCATTCCTTAGATTCTTACTAAGTATGGCCTTGACACTCCTCGTTAAGAAATACAATTGTACAACTGCAAGAAGTACAATTTTGTCTCCTTTTACATTCATACTTCTTTATTCTGCATCTGGTCGATGTTTACTTATTAAAAGCACACTAAAAGGGTAAAAGGCACTGTATAAGGAGCTATTAAAATCATTTTTCCCAAATGCTCTCCTAAGACCTACTGCCCAGGAAAAAGAGGGCTGGGCAGGCACAAAGGACACTTTCTTTGTGATCAGAATGAGCTATGGCTATGCACAGTTGCATTCCAAGTGACCTAGTTGTCATCTCCAGGAGGGTCAACAGGCTTTGCTACATCATGACTGGGAAGGGAAATTAATCAGAAAATTTGTTTTCTGATCTCATTTTCTTCACCATCAGACAAGTGACCTTATTCCTCGCTTAGCATCTCCTCTATTAGATAAGTTAACTTGTGTTTAGGCTCAACTACTTCTGTTTTAGAAACATTATCTGGTTTCTGGATACTAGAAACATTATCTGGTTTTTAATCTTAGCTACTTCCCCATCAGCCAAGTTAATCTTGTGGATATGAACCATGTGAATGATATTGGATAAGCCAAATACACAGAGTTATTGTGAACATTAAATAAGATAAGGAAGGAAAAGTACTTTGAAACATGTGAAGTGCTACACAAATATAAAGATATCTCAGCTAGGTATCTCCCGATCACCCACACCCTAAATTTCCCCTTAATCTATTCAACATAAATTTGTTTTCAATAATCTTATTACATTTACTATGAAAAATTTATTTCAGATTTGTTTCTTCAAGAGCAAGATGCTGTTATTTCTTCTTGAGAGCACTGTGGCACATCCTAGCATATTTCTCTACTCCAAGTATTATTTCCTTTTTATTCCAACCTCTGTCCTATTGTGAAACTTTTCTTTTTAAAGCACAAATTTCACCATGATAGTTCCCTACTTTTGAATTGCCTTTGATTCCCCATTGCTTGGAGAATATAATTCAAATTCTTTAGATGATGTGTAAAACCTTCAGTCTTTTCTTTTTGATATTAAAACCTTTTCATAGTTCACTTTGTTTTCTAGCAGAATATAACAATAATACATGAAACTTAATATGAGGTTCAATACATTGGGAAGTTAGAGACTTTACACAAGACAAATCCATAAAGTATGATCCTTCTTGTGGGGGCAGAACCAACCTTCCCTTCTACTCAGCAGAGATAACCATGTGACTCAACACAATCATCCCATACTGCCTGTTGTTCTAAGTTCAGAGATTGGCAGTCTTGCAGACAAAACAAATTAAAATATAAATAAATAAAACTCAACACATTCAACTGCCTCAATTCCCCTCTCCCTTTTTCCTTTTCTCATTTTCATTATATGACCAGGTGGTATGAGGCAGAGCCCTGTGGGACAGGGTTATGTGCTCTGCTGACTAAATGCGAGGCAGACCCATGAATTCCCTGAGGCGGCTGAGAAATGTACTCTCAATCAGCAAATTGGTGTTGTACCTGAGAAATATAAGCAGAGGGGAGGGAATGAAAAAGGCGCTACAAGACATGTTGGTGGGAGGCCTGATGTCCACAGCACATGGTTGCCTTCACAAAATTAAATTTACCTTGCCAGTGTCATTTTCCTCCAATTCAACCTGTACTCTACTAGTATGTTCATTACTACAATATATACTTCTTGATTTTACATACTACACTTCCTTTTATATCTTCATTCATTCTTCAAGATAAAAGCAAAGTGCTACTTCCTCTATGTAACATTTGCTAACAATTCTGTGAAGATAGTCACCCTCCTGTTGTTCCCATCCCGTTCATAATGTTTTCCTAACATTTTTTCTCACTGTATTATAACAACCCAGGGTCTCATCAGGAAGTGACTACCGAAAGCCCATATTGTGTCACATTTATCTTGGTCTACTCAGTGATTTGTCCTCAATATATATGTTAACAGGAAAAAGGTATTATTTTTCAGTAAGAGAGACACAACAGCAAAATGGTTAAACCTACATCTGAGATTGGGCTTCAAGGGGTTGGGGTAAGTCAGTGAACTTAGAAAGAAAAAAATTTTAAGTCCTTTCTGAGTCTTTGATTTTATTTTTTTTAAAATCACTGTTTTATTTCCAATTATAATATTAAGACATTGATTCACAGAGAGTGGATGGAATGAGATTATGTATATATGAGCTTAGACTATATTACGTTGCAGTAACAAAGACCTCAAAATCATAAAGACCATCAAAACACAGATTTGTTTTTTGCTCACACTACACGACCATGTAGGTGCTATGACATTTTTATTCCAGAACTCAAGCTAAAGGAGGACCTCCAAAGTGGAGAATTCCAGGTTTATTTCAGAAGGAAAAGAATGACCACAGAGTCAAGGATAACTCTTGATAGTCCTACTAGGAAGTGAGATGGGTTAACAAAAGTGAGTTACATATCAAAGCCTGAGATCAGGAGGCAGGGAATGATATTTTGAACAGAAAGCAATCTGCCAAAGATGTATTAAAGGCAAACAGGTGACATTGTCACTAACATGTTAAATCCTTTAGAATAGTGTCTTAATGATAGACATCTAAGAAAACACCCTGCTAATGTGATTGCAGTCATACATCTGTTTACTTTGAGTCTAACTTAAGTTGAAAAAAAATTTTTAATATATCATACAATTTTCATATCTATTTATTTTATATTAAATACTAGTGGCCTGGTGCACAAAATTCATGCACGGGGGTGGTGGTCCCTCAGCCCAACCTGTCTCCTCTCACATACTGGGAGCCCTTAGGGGATGTCCAATTGATGGCTCACCCCCAGCCTTGGGCACTCAGCCATCTCCCTGCTTAGCTCAGCCCCAGCTGCCTGTGACCACTCAGCCCCAGGGTGCTCCCGTGCCCCCGGTCCCACACTCACCATGCCCCACGCCCCGGCCACCTCCACACTCAGGCGGCTGGGGCGCTGCGACGCTTGCTGCTGCCGCTGCTTCGTCTCCACCCTCTGGGCCCAGCCCTCGTGCCACTCGGCCCCACCCCTCAGCCCCACTCCCTGCTCCTGATTGGCTGGTAGCATAGTGGAGGTGCGGTCAATTTGCATATTACTCTTTTATTAGATAGGATGGAGTGTAATGAAACACAAAAAGTACAGTATTTCCCATGTGGCAAGATTCTGGACAATGGAAGCATGGACCCAATAAAACTGAAGGAAGACCTCTCACTGCCTACTTTAGAAATCTATTAGACACAGTGGATTTTTTTAATATACAAAAACATCTTGATTTTTAAAAACTCGAGAGTTTACCTGGCTTTGGATTTGCCTTAAGAAAAAAATGCTTGGGTTAAAAAAGTTTTTTTTAGTTCAACACATCAACAAGAAAAATAACCCACATGCCACTGAAAATATTTTGGTGAAGTGCAGATTTAAAATTGTGTTCCCATCAAATGATGTCAACACTATGAGAATTTCTGACATTTATTTAATATTTCTCTTTTGCATGTAACCTGGTGAAAATAGATACCTCTATTTGCATAGCCAACCTATTACAGTCAAAGAATTCCTATTTCATGAACTCCTTTAGAATCTGCAGAGTCAATGTCTTTAACACGGTAAAGGATTTCTTTGCCAAACAAATTTTCAGGCAGAATAAAAATCTTGGCACTCTGGGCTCAGATAGAGCATCTGTGATGCTTGGCAACACATCTGGTTCTGCTGCTTTGGTGAAGAAACATGCTCCTTATTTCAACATGCAGTGGTGTCAGCCGGTGTCAATGACTCTGCCAGCAACCCTGAAAAAAATCATGTCTATTCCTACGAACATTGTCAACTTCCTGAGAGCCAGGGCTGACATGCTGCTATTTCGAGAGGTTTTGTCAAGAAATGGGAGTACGGGAGGAAGTTCACGGCTGCGATACGAAAATTAACTTGCTTTCCAGAGGACCTGTCGTGAGGCATTTGGTTGCCCTTCAAATGAAAAGTTCTACTTTCTTTTGAGGCAGAGGAAATCCAATTATCAGAATAATCTAACAGGAAGAAGTCCATTCCTAGTCTGCTTTACTGGATGGATATTCTTGCCAGATTATCTAGGTAAATCTTCCCACTTACATTCTTTTAGTTGAACTGTCATGCTGGAAGGGCCTGTCGAAGGCAGATAGCCACCTGAACATTCCAAGGCTGGGTAAGTGCTTTGGCAAACTAGAGCAAGGAGTCACAAACAATGCCAGTTTGTTTGCAGATAGAAACCCATAGACAGCTGGAACCATTAGACAGAACTCTTTGAATGCTAATTCTGCCTCCAATGATCTTAGCGTGAAACCATGAATACTTAATCCTTGTTAAAAGACATAATGTAGCACACTAACAAAGCAGACTTTGCAAAAGATGATCTCATAGACACCGTATAGATTCAACGAGGATTCTGGAGAACTCTAAGAATCCCACCATGTCTAGTCCCCCTCTAATAAAGCCACAGGGCTCCCATGTTGTTTGTGACTGTTTCCTGTGCCCAGTCAGTGTTTTCAACCTCTGTTGCCATGAAACTGAAAAGTCAGTCACACCTGTGTCAAAAGTAAACAAGCCTACTGCTGTGTCAGAAACCACTCCATAATTTCACTATCAAAGCCAAACATCAGCCTTCTTTGTAGAGACTTACTTTTTTTAGTTACAAAATTTGCATTTATCTCAGGCATAACATCCTGAGGAAGATGGTAATCATAAGAGAAAAAAATGCCTTTATAAAGATACTCTATTGTCTTTGTAAAATAATTCAATTTCCATTACAAAAATGGTATGAAATAGTTTGTATACATGTCTTTATGTGTTTTCTTTAGAGGAGGAAGTCTATAGCTGTGTTTAGACTCTCCAAGGGTCTGCAGCCTAAATAAGGCTAATACCCTTTGCCTTGGTGCTTTGTAGAGTGAAACATTTTAAGGAACAGAATAAATGTTGTGAGGAAGTGAAACTCTTCTATTGAAAAATAAAGCTGTTTAAACAGGAAGGAGACCCGCTGCACTGGAGATAGGCACTAACCCACTCTCATTTTGGGACAAGGTTTTAGAATAAAAACGGAAGCAATCTGGAAAAAAAACATTTGACTTGTTAGATACTGTTTTTAGCTCTCATATTCAGTGAAGATCTGCAGCCACAGATATGTAGAAAAGTAGGATTAAGTTAATAAGGGAAAATTAGCAGTTCAGATCTATGCTTTTCAGTGTTGTCTTTTCTTGAGAAGTCTAGAAAAGGCATCTGGAAGGCCCCTTCATTAGTTCCCATTGCTGCTGTGACGAATTACCATGAACCTAGTGGCTTAAACAATACAGATGTGTTATGGTTAACTGGTCTGCGGTTCAGAAGTCAGAAGTAGGTTTTACTGGGTTAAAATCAGGATGTGGGCAGGGCTACATTTCTTTCTGGAAGCTCCAGGGGAGAAAGCATTCCTTGCCTTTTCCACTTGGTAGAGGCACCCGCATTCTTGGCCTGTGACTCCCTTCCTTCATTTTCAAAGCCAATACAGCAACTCACTGCCCCTCTCCCCACCCCAATCGGTTTGTGTTTTCATCATGCCCTGGCTCTGGCCGTGGCAGTGTACTCTGCACTGGGCACTGCACAGCCGCACCTTTCTCTGCCCATCCTGGGTGCTGTGCTTGTTGAGCATGTGGTGCAGGGCACGTACTTCCTTGGGCCACAGACACGGGGGCTTGTAGAACTAATTTCTGAGGTTCTCTTTCTGAGTTTGCTTAATGATAGTGATAACAAGGGCGATGGACTTGCAAACAGCTCAGCTCTTGGAGAGCTTAAACCTGGTGCCACCTGCCACTTTGGTGAGGAGTTGTTGGGAGAATTCCACCTTCAGTTCATCCAGGTCTTTCAGAGCTCTTTCTTCTTGCCCTGAGGGCCTGAGCTTTGATTTTGGCCATAGCTGTGCAAGCAGTCGTCAACTGCCAGGCACTCTGATGGCCTCTTCCCTTTTTAAGGACACTTGTTAGATCAGGTCCACTCAGATAATAAAGGATAATCTCCCAAATGTAAGGTCAGCTGACTAGCAATCTGCATCCCAGCTGCCACCTCAATGCCTCTTCGTCATGCAGTATAACATATTCACAGGTTCCAAGGATAAGAACAGGGCATCTTTGAGGGGCTATTATTCTGCCTATCACACACACTCTCAGTTAGTATGGTGAGAAAGGACTGGAAGTGCCAGGGAACAGTGAGAAGTAGAAATATGAAGTAAACAGCCCTAGTGGGATAGATGGTTGTTCCCTGACTATGCTACCAAAATACTTACGGATCATGCTTGAGGTCATCTGCATCTGTACTTTGATCCCCCCCCACCTCCCGGAGAAAACCTAGTCTTAAGGAAGGGTAAAGCACTTAGTGTCTATATCACCTTTGACAATTCACTTGAATTAGGCTGAACCCTGATTCCTCGTTTTAAAACTAGATTCATCTGGGAGAGGCAGGGAGAAGATGTGCTGGGATGTGCTGAGTGTCAGGGATGCTTGGAGGAAAGCGGATCTCATGGAGTCTCCTGAGTTCCACTGGCCTTCGAAGGGAGTCCTGGGATGAGAAACAACTGGACACCCAGACTTCTGCTAAGGGGTCTTGCTCACATCAGCTATCAACCAAATCTCAATCCTACTGGAAACTTCCTTTGATACTCCAGCCAGAGTCACAGGGCTGTGGAACCTCTCCCCAGGGACTCGGCTAGGTGAGGCCAGACCAAGGATGCAAAGTGCACATATGCAGGCAGAGCGTGAGGGGATTTAGGAATATGATAGGATTGTCTTCCTTGTGATTAGGTTATAGTGGCACAGTTCCTTTAATAAAGGGATATTATCTTTGGTGGGCCTGGCCTAATCAGCAAGCTCTTAAAGGGACTAGGCTCTTCCTGAAGAAACAGTTTGTAAGAAGTGTAAGAGAGGTTTGACACAAGGAAGATGCTCCACTGACAGCTATTACTATGGAGGGGATCCACTAAGAGTGGAAAGTGGCCACTAAGAATGAAAGCCAACAAGAAAACAAGGAATTTGGTCTTTTAAACACGAGGAACTGAATCCCATGGACACAGAGTGAGCTTGGAAGTGGATTCTTCTGTAGAGCCTGGAAATGAGAATTCAGCTTCCGTGTGAGACAGAGAAGAGAACTCACGGGAACCATGCCTGGACTTCTGCCCTACTGAACCCACAGCTAATAAGTGTATATTGTTTTAAGCCTCTAATTAGTTGTGCAGCAATAGAAAACTAACAAACTAATAAAATAGTATTCTAGTTAAATGTGCCTTGGGATTTTTTAAAAGACCTTTGCTTATCTCCCATTCCCCTGCCTTTCTTTAAAATGTTGCTCTGTTTTCCCACCATGAAGTTATTTCATTGAATAAGAAAATGCCATATTGTTAGATTAAAATCTTCTTTCATATCATATATGAGAGTTATAATTTTTTTCTCCCTCACAGTTGATTTGAGATGCAAAGATGTCTATGCATGCTTTGGGCTGGAGAATCAAGCTGGAAAACATGGGTTTTAAGAATTAAAGCAAACAATCTGTGCATTTTGAAGTAATTCAGATATGTTTCATTCATGGCATCCAGCTATCTTGATACACAGCAACTCTGACATAATGGTTGAAGGTAAAGGAGAAGTAATGTGAGCATAAGTGCTTGGACATTTTATCTTTTACCAATAAACAACAGCAGAATGCCACGCATCTGAATCCATGCTTTCCCAAGGAAAACCTGCATTCTACCTTCTGCTTCCTGATAGTGCAGCTGGATCCTATTATAAGAATAAGACACACCATGGAGAACATGCCTAAACTTTTTAGGCTACCCAAACAAAAGTTGATCTTCATTAATTAGGTATCTAGATTATGCAGATTGACCAGTGTATTATATACAACGTAGTGGAAGTCACTATTAAATGGCTGGTTGATAGCCCCTCCTAGGTAATTTACCAAGCCTTACATACTGAGATAGTCTGTTAACCACAATGGCAGGATTTGGTGTCAGGTCAAAAATCAGAACAAACTGTGACTTTGTGATTGATGGCAGAAAAAATATTTTATAAGAAAGGGAACTGAGAACACAATATGGTGTCTAACATTTAATTCAGGAAACATTGCATTTCCAGCAAAGTTTAACATTATGCAGGTAAGTGAAAATATCATCAAGTCAATGATTTATAATTAAGACCCACTAGTTAAAACCCATATTCTCTACTTTTGTGAAAATTGCAGAAATGAATTAAGAGAAAAGCCACTGAAATTTATATTTACATAAATGTCAATCATAGATTCTGGAATAAGTCTGAGGATCATAAACCCTCAGCTGAATAATGGTTAGCTGTTTTAGTAAAAAGGAAGAACTCACACACACATACAAATACTCAAAAAGCCATCATGTACAAAACTTCAAGGTCTGGGGATTCAGGTAAATCATGACTTAGCTTTTACCAACTTTAACCAAAGTCTTCCCAGGTGCTAAAGTCAGCACTAGAGGAAGGCTATTATAAAACCACTATGTTAAGTAATTATAGCTTTGTCTGCTTCAACTTCTTCTACCATCTATATAATTATGTTGAGAGAAAACACTCCAAGCTCAAATGAAATAAATGACTTCAGTTTATGCCCACACGGACCTTGTCAAGTAGCCAATGACTTGCCCTTTCATTGTGAGTGACTAATATCAATGTTGGCTCTAAAGAAAGACACTTTTCATAATCGCCCAACAATCTGCTAAGTGAAAACATATGGATAGGCTTAGGCAAAGCCTGCCAGGGGTCTTTGCTGAATGGAAAACAGGTGCTCTCATTCTGTGCCACGTAATACCCCATTTACCCCCAAGTCCAAAGGTTATAGGACTAATAGTTGCCTTGTGGTAATCAGGGAAAGCCAAGACACTGGCCTTGGTGAAACATCTGGGACATATTTTACATACTTGCAACATATGCTTCAGGTTCAATTAAAGTGAGGCTTTGGCACATTTATTAATCTTTTTTACTTTTATCCTATAAGAGGACCCACTGACCTGACCCTACTATTATACCATATGAGAAAACAGAGAAATAATGAGAGGGAGAGGTCAGCACCTGCTCGTATGGCAAAAAATACATTTGTTTTCTCATGAAATTCCATTACACACGACTCTATACACAAACTTTAAATAGAGGAACCAATGCATTTTTTAAAGTAGGAAATTACCCTTCTCCCACTCAGACACACTGATAGCCAAGACTTACAAAATTTACCGCTGCGGGAGCCAGTCAAGAGATGGAACTGGTAAACAGAAACTTGAAGGACCTCTCATATTTCCTTTTCTTAAAGTAAAAACTTTGTATTTCAAAATATTCACTAGAAGCTTCTTTTCCCTATCATGCAAGACCCTAAAACATAAGTTATTACATTTAAGATTTTTTTGTTTAGGTATGATTTTTATGCTATAAATTGCATTATGAATAAAAAGAGAGATCTTATATATCATCCAAATAAAGAGCTGGATTTATGAAAATCAGCTCACAGTCCTTTCAGATGGAAAACACTCTGTTTGTTGGCATTCTGCACAGAAGAATACAGTTGAATTCACATAGTAATTTAAGCACGCCTTTCAATCACCTTTGGAAACTAGATCTAAAAACGCGTTAGCAAGGTGCTATCAATTTCAGACCACCAAACACTGGATCACAATGATGCCACTGTTATGTCCACCGTGGTGTACTCTACATGGCATCTATGTTTTGGTAAGCTGGTTAACCAGGTGTGCTATTGGTTTCCCATAGCTAACATCCTCTCTATTAAAAAATGACCATAAAGATGGGATTAGTGGTATAGAATACCTACAAACTGGCTATAAAATACAGGCTGACTTCAAGTAGGACACTGGAGTACTAGACTTCACTAAGGGTTTCCATTTATTAACATTTCTGGGGAAACACCCGCTGTCGGAATAGATCTTTATGGTAGCTTTAATAATAAAGCAGCAACAAGCAAGGGAAAATGGCCATAAATGGATGGCAGCTCAGTGTTTATCAGCAGAGAAATGATGATTCAGAGCTGGCATGTTGCGTTAACATACAGGCTCTCTACAGCTCTACCACTGACCTTAACAATAACTCATATCATTTATGGCCGTAAGTGTATGCTCATGTTATTTAACATTAAAAACAAGCACATAGGTGTTTCTGCAGAAATACTTTTGTTAGTTTATATTTGATGATGTCACTAATGACTAAATGGTATACATAAGAAAAATTTTACATAAAAGCTCTATCAATTTAAAAATGTTTCAAACCACATTAGAAGGGAGAAAGTGTGTGTGTGTTTCCATTTTCCTTTAAGCATTAATATTAGGAAAAGAATCATTTGGGAGTTAACTAATCACTGAATTTTTTTTGACATTTTCAGTGCTAACTTCCAGCACACAAAATCTTAAAGTAAAATATAACTGTACATCTCTACTGGAACCAAAGGTCAAGGGTATAAATGAAGATACACTGTTTTTCTCCTTTCTTCAAAAAAAAAAAATTTACTGCTTTACTATAACAGAATTCAGATAGATTCTGGTGAAGGTAAAAAACCTGTTTTTAGATGCTGAACAGCACAGAAATAATGAATAATAGCTTCTCTCCCTCCTCCCAATCTCACCCTAGGACTTCTTACATTTTAGATCTTGACCTGCCCAAGCACTATAAACCAGCATCGCTACCCTCCTTGTCACAGAGCCATTCTTCCAGCCCCAGCCACTGCTGCAGTGGTGCAAGGTCATTCTAATTCCTCCCCCAAGATGTCCTCTCTCCCCAGGGGACAGCCAATCCAGCAGTCCCAGAAACTAGCTGTTATTTACTGTGGTCGCCATCCACAAGCCAACCAGCAATTGAAAAACGAGCCTCTCTGACCACACTTCCCTGACCAAGGAGCCACGGGGCCATTCCAAGTCAAGTCCAAGCAGAGGGCAGTAGCACTGGGATTATTTAAATGCCCTCCGCTCACATGTGTCCCTCTGAGGAGCAATTTTTCGAAAATTACAGATGACAATATCCATGTTCAGCTCATGCAGCCTGCTATTTTTTTCTCTTCTCTCTTTCCCCAAAGTGGAGCCTGATTTGTAATACTCAAAGATAGGACAAATTTTTGCCCTTCAAAAACAGTTGTCACTGCCGTTATCTTCACTTGAGCTATCAAGTTCCAGACAAGCTGAATTATTATTATTTTTTTTTGTTCCTAGCAGACAAATATTTGACCCAGCTCTGGACAAAAGCGAAGAGGATTTATAGCCCTCTCTCCCTCTTTGCAACATGCGGTGGCATTGTTAGGATGATAAACAGCACTGTCCAATTTTCTGGACTTGAACACTTCAACTCCTTTTTTAACTGTCTGTGAAAACAGTGTCAGGTCTACATTTCCCCATCCCCAGGTACCCAATGCTGGGAAAGATAATTACCTTGTCATCTTTGTCATCTTCTTCTTCCTCGTCCTCTAGCATGTCCTCCACTACCTGCAGACAGAAACAGAAGTCGTTTTCATGCTCTTAAAAGAGAGAGTTTTGTTCTGTCATTTTGAACCTTTTGGAAATGAAAACTTTATTAACATTTGAAACATTCCCTCGGAGAGGGAATATTTGATCTAGAGATAAGGATGAGGGAAATGCCATGCCTTTCATTGATTAAAACCAGGGAATTGAATCCCAGTCAAGGGAACCCCATTGTGTGAAATATTCTGTGACAACTGAAACAATTTGAAATAATGCATAAGGTAAATGAACATAATTTGAGAGATGCTTTAAATCAGGAAATTTCCTTTTTACCTACTCTGCTGTCTATATTAATTAGGCACTGTAAGTTTGGAGCTAGATAACTAAGCAGAAAACAGCTTTGCTATTTTTAATTTACTTTTCAGCAAACTCTAAGATAAAGAACTACGTATGTTTATTGATTCATGCTGGTCATCAATGGGATAACACTAACAACATCTTTCATCACTCAAATTTTAATTCTTATGTATAAATGTCAAGTTCTAACTAAGTCTGTATTACTTTTTGATTTTATGATTTACCTTGTATGCTAATTTTAATTCTCTGTGATCTTACAAGACTGAACATTATTACTGAAAGAAAATTAGAAATATATCAATAATCAAATGTGTGTAATATGTATATAATAAAGGTGGGTATACATATATGTCTTTTGAAATAGTTCCTCAGCAGAATGGAACAGTCATTTTGGATTTGCCACATAATTTCTGCTTGCCTCAATCAGTATTGTGCAGTCATTAAGTGACAGCAGCCATTTTTATTTTTATTTTTAAATGTATTTTTATTCATTTCAGAGAGGAAGGGAGAGGGAGAGAGAAAGAGAGAAATATCCATGCTGAGAATCATGGATTGGCTGCCTCCTGCATCATGCCCCATACTGAGGATCAAGCCCACAACCCAGGCATATGCCCTTTAGTCTACAGGCTGACACTCTACCCACTGAGCCAAACCGGCCAGGGTGTACAGCCATTATTAATGGAACTTCAACCTGTTTCAGGTGTTGTATTATGGTTTTACACACCTACACACACACACACACACACACACACACACACACACAAATATTCCACAGAAACCAACAATTTAAAAAATTGGCATTATTCAAGTAAATGGTAATTTATTATGATTCCATTTATGTCATTTCTCATTCTTGTGACATTTTTATTTTTTACCTAGTCTGTGCCTCTATCTCTGAATAAACTTGATAGAATAGTGATTAACAAATACTTTAACCTTTCTTCCAAAGCTCATTAACTTTAGAAGATAGAGACCACCAGTCCTTCTTTCACATGGCTTTCTGATACAAACAGGAATATGCTTAATTATTAAATGAAAACTTCAATAACTAAGACTGTATTATGCAACGAGTTACATAAACTAAGATAATATGTCAGGAATCTTAGTTATTCTAATAATTTTCCTCAGGTATTTTAAATGCATTAACTGCTTTAAAAGAATAAGCCCAAACACAAGCCTTCAGAACTGCTATGACTCAAAGCATCTGACAACCTGTGAGATTGTTCCTAATTTAATTTCGTACTTAAAATATTTTATCACATGGTAGAATTCTGTGGTCTTTCATTTGGACACTCAGCATTCTGAAGAAACCATAGTAGCACAATATCTGTTTCCAATATCTGGTGAGAGTTTACACTTATTTTGGGACATACAAAGCAATTCAGCCTCAGCAAGAAAGAAGGATTCTTGACCTTCTCTCGAGAACTAAATTCTGCCACTCCATAAGCACTCTTATAAATCCTCTTCTCCAAAGAACACAGTGCTTGGTACTATGGGAATACAAAATGAAGAACACCTAAATAATTCATCTATACTCATGACAGCTCTAAAGAGGCTTATAATCCAGTAGAATTTAAATGAGGACTATGAGATAATTTTTCGTGTTGACTTTTAATTTACTAAAAATTTTAAGTATTCCTATCCTAAGTACACAGACAACAATAATTAGTTGCTATATACCAGGCTATTCTGAATTGGGCTATTAGTGATGGAAATTTAAGTAGGAAAAGCAGTCACAAAATTTCAGTATACTGGTATGAGTTGCATCTAAAGAATCCATCTAATAGCTAAAACCAGACTGTGGAACAGTAGACAGCAATCTTTCAACCCCTCCCCATTTATAAAAGAGAAAGAAAAAAAATTCACCTTTCACAAGATTTAAAAAAAATTATAATTTTGTATCTCCAATAAAATGTTTAAAATTTTAGATTTAGAATAAGTAATCTTTAAGATTGGTCATTTAATTTATTTTTCGATGTCAATCTAAGTGGCCTTTGATGGACAAAGAGATAAAAAAGTTTATTCCTCAGCCACAAACTATAATGAAATCTTGCCATTTACATTAACACAGATGGACCTAGAGAATATTATGCTAAGTGAAATAAGCCAGACAGAGAAAGACAAATACCATATGATTTCACTTATAGATGGACTCTAAAAAAATAATCAAAACAGAAACAAACTAATAGATACAGAGATCATTTTGATGTTTTCCAGATGGGAGGAGGGTTGAGGGAATGGGTAGAAGGGGAAAGGGGTTAAGAAGTACAAATTGATTTCTATAGAAATAGTCATGTGGATGTAAATAACAGCATAGGAAATATAGTCAATAATATTGTAATAACTATATGTTTTCAGCTGGGTGTATCATCATTATTTTGTACACCTGAAACTAATATACTATTGTATGTCAACTGTAATAAAAAATAAAAAAAATATTATAAAAATGTATATATTTTAGGTATAAAACATGATGATTTTTATAAATTAACTAGAGGCCAGTACATGAAATTGTGCTTGGGGGGGAGGGGTGTCCCTCAGCCCAGCCTGCACCCTTTCCAATCTGGGACATCCCTCTCACAATCCAGGACTGCTGGCTCCCAATTGCTCACCTGCCTTCCTGATTGTCCCTAACTGCTTCTGCCTGCCAACCTGATCATCCCTAACCACTCCCCTGCCAGCCTGATTGATGCCTAACTGCTTTCCTGCCAGCCTGTTTGCCCCTAACTGGCCTCCCCTGCAGGCCTGTGTCCTCCCCCCCCCCCCACAACTGCTCTTTCCTGCAGGCCTGGGCACCCTCAACTTCTCTCCTCTGCTGGCCTGGTTACCCCTTACTGCCCTCCTCTGCAGGTTTGATCACCCCCAAACTGCACTCCCTTGAAGATCTGGTCCCTCCCAACTGCCCTCCCCTGCTGGCCATCTTGTGGTAGCCATCTTGTATCCACATGGGGGCAGGATCTTTGACCACATAGGAGCAGCCATCTTGTGTGTTGGAGTGACAGTCAATTTGCATATTACTCTTTTATTAGATAGGAGGATAGTGGTCTGGTGCATGGATGGGGGCCAGCTGGTTTGCCCTGAAGGGTATCCCAGATCAAGGGGTTTCCCTTGGGGTATAGGGTGGCCTGGGCAAGGGGCCTGTAGTGGTTTGCAGGCCGGCCACACCCCCAGGTGACCCAAGCAGAGGCCATGGGATCTGGGATTTATTTATCTTTTATAATTGAAACTTTGTAGCCTTAAATGGAGGCCTGGGCCCACCAGGATTTGTGGAAAGCTTGGCTTCCTCCATTGTCTGGGAAACCCAAACCTCCTGCTCACTCCTTGGCTGCAGCCATCTTGGTTGGGGTTAATTTGCATACTTACTCCTGATTGACTGGTGGGAGTGGCTTGGGTGGAGCGGAGTGATGGTTAATTTGCATATTACTCTTTCATTAGATAGGAGGATTTGAGAGAGAGACATCAATTAACTGCTTCTTGTATGCTCCTTGACCAGGGATGGAACCTGCAACCTGAGTATGTACCTGACTAAAAACCTAACCCACCACCTTTTGATATATTTGATGACACTCCAACCAACTGACCCACACCAGTCAGGGTCAATATGATGATTTGATATACATTAGATTAAGTAACTTTTTTTTTTTTGCTAAAATTACCCATTCAAAGTCATTTATCAAAAATATTAAGTAAAATAAATACTATACTTTTACTCCTGTGTACAAACTCCAACAATATTTTCAAAAGTTATTAAGAATGTATTATATGCCTCCCCTCTTTAGTACTTACTATTATTCTGCAGGTGCTAGGAAGACAGAATGGTGGTGTTAAATTGTGCCTAGCAGATGGCAAGGTACATAGTGGGTGTTCAAGAAATTTTATAGAGTGAATAGATGAATGCATCATCTGTTCTTCATATCCTTGAACACAATTTAGTAAGGTGCCTATCATTTATCTCACAGAAGAACTAGTTGGCCTGGAAAGACTTATACCTAATCAATGATGCAGATTAATAAAAGCAAATATTCAAAATGCCTTGAAATAGTTGCCTGGAAATATAAACCACGAATATTTAACCTTCATTCAAGATTTGGAGAAATCCACTATCTTTTAAACAAAATATGTTTTTATTGATTTCAGAGAGAGTAAGGGAGAGGGATAGAAACATAAATGATGACAGAGAATCATTGATCTGCTGCCTCCTGCACATCCCCTACTGGGGATCGAGCATATAACTTCGGCATGTGCCCTGATCAGGAATTGAACCATGACCCTCTGGTTCATGGATTGATTCAATCACTGAGAAACACCAACTGAGCGATCTCCTGATCTAGTTGATTTTCAAAAATTCAAAATATTACTGAATCATAAAAAATCCCCTAAAGTTTAATTTACACATTCTACAAATCAACTGCAAATCTTATGTTCAAGAATGACTCAAAGAGGTCTGCAGATTCAGGCTCTTCATTTGTGAAACCAAAACTGTTCTTACCATTCACAAGTGGGTAATTGGCTATGCACAATTGCTCCACAAATGTGCAGCCAGAACAACCCAATGCAATCATTTGCTTTTACATTTGGCAGAAGAGTGTTGTGTTAGCAAGAGGCCCCTGTGTTGTGTTTAGTGCTCTAGTGAGGTCTTTCCCCTCCCCTGGTGCCCTCTCAATGTTACACCATAAATATCTACAAGTGAGGATTTATAATATAGGTGGCTTTCCTATTGATGCCTCTAAGCTGCTTCAGAATGTATCTCACTATTATATTTTGCTAAGGTAAAGTTTAAGGTGGCTTGGAAAATGGAGGTAATAATAGCACCTATTCCACGTGTTGATCAAGATCCAATGAGATAGTATATTTAAAGTGCTTAGCAAAGTTCCTTTATTAAAGTACTCAAAAATGTTTGCTATTAATAAAAATAACATTAATTAATAATATTTTAAACAATACTTTCTGAAATTACTTTTTTTTTTCTGGGCAAAATATTCAGTGTTCTTAACCACATACAAAATTACAGTTCATGTTTCACTAACATAAAGAAACCCATAGAAGGGCACAGGTAGAGGCATGGATAAAGATTCCAATTAAAATGATAATGCTTTCACAACTAATCTTCAGGTTTTAATGGTCCAATGAAATAGATGCCTTTGAAGGCAGGAGTGCCTCAGAAGCTAGTCTGTGCTTTAAGACATGAACTCTGGCCAAATGCAATGACTACAGGAACTGCAGACTGAGCTTCTAAAAACAAACTATATATATCACTGAAGTACGTTTAATGACTGCACAAAATTGCAACATGTTCCAGAGAACTCAAATAACACCTATTATTTAGAAAGGGAGTTCTAGAATTTAACACTAAACTAAGGAAAACAAATAAAATAAGAGTTCTAGTGTCAAATTCCAGTTTTTTCTCTCCAAATGGAAAAGAAAATGACTACTTAGCTCTGTTTTCAAGTATACAAAGTCCAGTTGCCCAAATATTTGTCAGCAAAAATTCAATAACAATACATATGTAATATTTCCTTAAGGAAAATAATGAAGAGGAAAAAATGAGTCTTAGAAAACATACATTTCTACAGTTGTTTTTATTTTCTTCTTTTCCTTTTTATTCTTAAGGGGGAATAATTTAGATGGGCTCTAGAATTCTCTTTCCAAATTATGCTTTCTGATACCTTGCTTGAAAACAAGTAGTATTAATCAAACAAAGAAAGGGCACCAGGGAAATCAGAAAGATGTAATGCAAGCAGTTAAAAGTGACATGACCTTCTGTAACGTCGCTCGTCACAGACTTATATGCCACACACTGGAGGAAGGTCTTGAAAGAACTGATTCTTGGTACTATTCCTTGAATGTAATACTAATAAAGATGACATTTTAAAAAACACACATAGACAGCCCCAAATGCAGCATGCCAGCTACATTACGGCCCCAAAGAATAAGCAGATAAAATTATTTTTAAAAGCAAATTTCTCCTTCCCTAGTCCATATTTGCTGGACATTTGTCATTACTATATAAAATATAATATGTGGCTATACATTGAAAAAATATCTATTTTCAAAATGGAACAAAATTGCATCTGTAGAATCTATATTATATAAAGTTGTATGGCAGCTCTTTTTAACATAATGACTAAACACTCTATGATTTACAAGGAAATAAAATTTTATCTGGCTGAAAATGTTAATAATAATATTGGTAATCTGAATAAAAATATGACATGTTTAGAATTATTTCACCAGACATAGATGTATAAGTGAGGGACCAGATGGATGCAGAGAAGAAAGACCAAGACAGTGAAAGGATGAGGAAAAGTGAATTTGATAAACTTCCAATTAAAATCATTATGGGACAGTGGATACTACTTATTGCTTTTTAATATCATTTTAGTTTGCAAGTTTTAAGAATAAAGTTTCAAAGGGGCTTAAAAGTTCTATGAATAATTATTAAAACATGCCATATTATGATTTTCCCAGGGATAAAGCCTTCCACTAATTTATACAACAAAAAGGAACCCAAAGAATCTTGGTTATGTTACCCTTATCTTGAGGACCACAAAGCCCCAAACCCTCAAAGCCAAAGCCAACACAAACCAGTTTCTTTTGTATGTTTACTTTCCTCCCAGAAATAATCTTTAAGTAGATGTTTTGCTATGCTCAGAATGAACAAGTGCACAATTCAAAAGCTTTACTCAATCTATATAAAAAAGCAACATATTAAGTTAAAGGAATCACTACTGTCCTGATGTGCAACTGTGATGTTAAAAAATTAAAAAGAAAACAGTCACAAAAGTTTCATTTTTAATTTCATATTCATTGAACATCCAAATGTGCACACAAGCTATTTGGATACATCACAAAGTAAAAGCCTATTTCCAATTTCCACCCTAGAGATGTGGAAGATCTGGGGAGAGTAGCATTCTTCAACATGGTCTGGAGTCCATTTATTCCATCCCGTGAGTGCAGAAATCAAGGGGAGTATGCATTTGTATGCCAGTGGATTTATTACATGTGTAAGTTTCACAGGGATTGAGGAAGATGCATATAATCGCTCAGATTATTTCACATCTCTTAAAAGTACTGGAGGTCGAGCTAAAGACTGTTGTGTTAATAAGATTATTGTAGATGAGCCTACGCTATCACTTTCAGAACAGGACATGTGCTTCTCATGAGATTTTTGAGGAGGAACTTTTGCAAAATGAATGCTGTGTCCATATAATTTGCTCCACTTTTAAAAAAATAGTTGAGATTTATAAATAGGTCTGGGATATACTGTGTCATTGAATATATCTCAAAAGCAAATGCATATATGATGGCTGCTTACTTTGACTCACACTATTAAGAATTTGACCTTGGAATATTTCAGCCACAGTTGTCATCAAGATAACTGAGCCACTAGATGTTATAATAATTAGTGTGATAGACTTGCCAGTGAGGTTGAATATATTGCAGTACAAAAGAAGGCAGACTAAAAAGAAAAGCATTATTACTTACTGCTAAAAGACTTCCCGATTTTTACAGAGACACTCAAATACAATTATTTCTTCTTACAGAATGCATTTCCTTGGCTCATTCTGGGAAGTGCCATGTTGTAATTTAGTCTGATTCTTAATAGGAAATGTGGCTTTAATGTGGCTATCAGATGACTTCTGATGCATGCCACTGATTACATACAGCCTGTATTCTGCATCAACAACAGCATTCTTATTTGCAGTGTAATGTGCTTTGCTGTAAGGTGCAAGGACAGTGAATTTACTTTACTGGCCAAGAGTACATAACCTTTTACTTTTTAAGTGTCAGCTTAATACGCAGAGAAACCCTTCCATTAAAAAAGGCTAAATATATTATAAATTCTATGATCACTATAAGCATCTTAAATGAATTTCTTATATTTCCTTCTCAGTATTCTTAAATGTTCATTCTTATACTTACACAAAGCACTGTGAAAGGAATTCTTGTGTTTATTTGAACTATGTCTCCATCTAAAGGCTCCACAATGTATTGTATTTTTGCTTGCAGGGGAAATTCTAATCTTGATTGTTCTTAGGATATTGCATGTTAATTCAACTATTAACCTATAATATGCTTTTTAAATGATAATGCTTTCTTGAAACTATATTATTTTTCAGGTTAAAAATGTACACAAAAGGCCAAATTATTGAATTGCTTAATGTGCTTTGCAAATGAAACAAAAAGATAACCATTAGACTTATAAGTTATCTGTTTTTATAAAATTTAATATTTTAAAGCAAAACATTTTTCCATTAATAGTAAACATATTTCAAATAAAATGGAAAATAGGTATTTAAGCTTCTCTATAGAAAATCAAATTTCCATTCCAGAGTCACCAAGTTGTAACAAAAGGCATAATTTGAAATATTTAAATATTAAAAACAACCTAAGGAATTTTTTTTTTGTGTGTGTGTCTAATGAAAAGTTCGCATTGCCTTTGTAAAACATTTTTTGCAAAGCAAGAGGAGCTGCTCTGACCTCTGTGAGCACCATGTCCTCCAATCCCCAGCCTTCTCAGAAATGCCCTTTGCTCTAACCCCATCCAATATGTCTGAGGGCATTAAAGCTACAATAGGCAAGAAGTTCTTTGTCAGGTAAACATATAGTTTAGCACATGCAATAGAGGGAAATACTACACTTTTGAAACATTAGGAACCTTTAAAGAATAGGATTGGAAAACCAAAATAATAATAATAATAATTTATCTTGGAGATTAACATTGGGAAAATTTATAAGGTTTGACTCACTTTTTACAAAAATTCATAGCTATTTGAAAGAATATACTGGGAGTAGTGAAGGAGGTCAGGGGAATTAGTGGACATTTGAAGAGAAAAATATGCTGATGCTAATTTGATTTTTTTTCCCTTGTGCCTAGAAATTTTGAGGCCTGAGAATATTGTCAAAAAAACTAACTTTACTAATGAAGCATGTTTTGAATGTCACAAATCATATAGTTAGAAAACTTCATTTTCCCTCTTATTTCCATTTTCTATAAATAATAATGAAAAATAGTTTTTATCCTTTTTCTTTTGTAAAGAATAATCACTTCACAAAAGACCGCCCTTGTGGGCTGGGACCTACATTTGAACTGGAAGAATGTCTGTGGTGAATGGTGAATTGTAGCATAAAAGCCTGAATGAAAAGAATGTTCATGAAACCTCACACAAAACCTCTATACCCATTTGTCGTGAGCTTCCCACAATACAGCACAAGAGCTCTACATTCTAGGAAAAGCAGGCCCAGTCCACTTATCGTTTCGGCTTTATGTAGGGTACTGTGTGATTGTTAAATTAGTGCATAATGCACTTATAATTCTTATAGTACCAACATTTAGTTAAATAACCTTTATGTAAGATTTATGTTGATTTTTTTTATTTCTCATTTAATGGCAAATTATGAAGAGCATGTTTCATAAAGATAATTCTCTATTTAAATTCACCAGTCCATTAAATATTAAAATTATGTTTCTGATGCAATCGAGAACAAATTTGTCCAGCTTCAGTGATTATTTGCACTCATAAAAATTAGGCTTGATTAATAAAATTTAAATGCTTGATTAAGTTGACATTTTCATGTCCTATCCTGATTTATTAAAATTAGTCCCTGTTCCCAGGCCCGGTATGCTAGCGTAGGTTTAACTTTCCCCTTTCTTAGTTGATGTCCAGAATGAGACTAATAGGAAGAAGTATTTTGCTTTAAATTTAGTGATGGCTTTAGGTAAATGCCCTATTTTTACTCACTGGGGTTGGGGAGGCAGCCTTTGTATTTATGCTTTGTGAATGGTATAGATTTTTATAACAATAATCAAGAAAGATGGTTCTTTTAAATATTTATGGAGATGATTTGTGAAATGGCATATGTTTCTAGTATTTCTGTAAAATTCAGTTACCAAGAGCCTTTAATCTGTAGAAAATTGCTCAAATATCTGCATCTGCTTTTCTGTTCATAAATTTACTTTTTTTTGTCCCTGTGGGACTTCCATATACATAGCAGGGGGATTATACACATAGGAAATCTTAAAAAATACGCACACACACATATACACACATATATATGTATATGTATGTGTGTGTGTGTGTGTGTGTGTGTATATATATATATATATATATATATTATGTGTTGTATTTCAGGCTTTAGTATTGTAATCTATCTATCTATCTATCTATCTATCTATCTATCTATCTATCTATATGTATGTATACATATATATATATCTCAGAGGGGAAATGAGAGGGAGAGAGAGAGAGAAACATCAATGATGAGAGAGTCATTGATTGGCTGTCTTCTGCATGCCCCATACTGGGGATCATGGCCACAAGCCTGGCATATGCCCTGACTGGGAATCAAACCCTGACCTCCTGGTTCATAGGTCCATGCTCAACCATTGAGACATGCCGACTGTACAGGAAATCTTTCTGTGGCAATGCTATTGTCTTTGTCTACAACCTCAAAACCAAGAATGACTAATGATCATGGAAATCCATCCTCTCCAATAGTACTTACAAGGGAACAACTCTCCAAGAAAGGTAGTGACTTATATAGTGTTTAAACTCCATACTCACACTGTTTTATACAGGGTTGTGTGCCTAATTGCCATTTATTGAGCACTTACTATATGTTTGATACAATATGCTAACTGTCTCTAATCTTCATAAGACCTCAACAAGGTAGGCACTATCAACCTGTAACTGGTGAGAAATTGAGGCTTAGGGGAATGAGTAAATTCATACAGGTAACAGATACAAGGTCTGGGATTTAATCCCAGGTCTTTCTAATTTCACAGTTTGAGCTCTTAACCTCTACCAACTGGAAATGTGTAGTGACAACACTCCTTTTAAAGATGTTTCGCTTTGCCCATGTGAATGTAACTCATTTAAAAAATTTGGTTAGGATTTTTTTAAATTCTATTTGAACTTGCTAACAAAATATTTGATAATTTTAAAAATAAATGCTATGATATAGTAATTATTATTTTTTGAATGACAAAATAAATTCAGTCACAAATGACAGAAATGCCTTTGAAGACGTATTCAAGATGGTTTACCTGTGTGTACTATTCTAGTGTGTACTTTCTTCTTTGATAGAAAGGCTTTAAAGGCTTTAAGTGTTGTATTTCATGCAACACTAAAATGATTAATGAATACAAATCTCTCAGGATTAGTGGACAACTAATAATAGTTCTGATTTATACACATTTTTCACATGCAAATAAAGACATATCATTTGGCTTCCACTTTTGGTTTGTTGATGGAGGTCTTGCAATTTCCTGTCACTTTTCCGAACTAGGGGTAATAATTTGACACAAACAGGATAACAGACCATCTGCCAACAGTACCCACCACACCGAGTATGATGCTCAACACTAGTAATGCAAATTAAGAAGGTGCTTCTGTTGGCCCTACATCCTACCTTTCTCACCATAAAGTTGCAAAGAGTTTTGGCTAACTACAAAGAGCAGTATGTAAAATCATTTAGAAAGAACAAATAGGACTAGAAATAGATAGGATAACATATCTATCCTGAGAACTGAAAACAATATTGTGGGTATCCTTTTTTCTCCTTTTCTAAGTCTCATTCCTTGATTATAGAATTTACACAATTGTTAGGAAGTATAACAGAAATAATAAAAAAATTGGCTGACATATAAATAAATGCTTATTTTGGACATTTAGATAACCATTCTAGAATGGTGAATTCTTTGGATCAATGGGAGGCTTTGAGGGGAGTTTAAGAAGTTGGTTTTCCAATGAGTTCCTGAACTACAGGGGTCAACTGGGATTCAAATAAGAGACAATCAGCCATTTATTGGGCAAGATCTTAAGGTTGCCTTCAAAGACACCAAAGATAATTTATTGGGTAGAAAAGGAGCTGGGTTTCAGGGCAGAAATCCTCTAAAAAAAAGAAAAGCATCTCTTTACCTTGTTATAGTCTGTTATGGGTCTTTGGAGAATCTGAGCAAAGTGGGAGAGATTCTGGAAGATGGTGGGGAACAAAAAATATAAGATTAACTATAAGCGTCCTCTATGGCAGCTATCGCTAACTTTAAATTCTAAGTCTCTTTCCCGAACCCTAATAGATATAAAGCAAGAAGTTTATGTTCCTGTGAGGAAAGCCCTTAGTAAATTGACTTTTAAAAATAGAAGTGTTTACCTTTACATCTTTCTCTATGTGAACTGAATTGTCACGTACAGGTAACACTCATCTTCTACCATTCCACCATTTTATCTTTTCCATTTAAAGTTTAACTGAAGTTTGAAGATATAGTAAAAGAACAGCCAATAAACTGAAGAAGTATTAAAGGCAAACATGGAGTTAGTTACTGGGTGAAAGGGACAGACTGACGTGCCGCAGATAGCTAGACCCCTTTTCTTTATATATGCAGCACATACACATATATATGGGATGATCTGCATGTCTTCTGGCTGCACACTCTGTGTAATATATAGAGCTCTCTGTCACCGTGCCTATTTAATTCATGTATTTGATTTAGTTGTTTCCCTCACTACAACACAAACTATCATGGGCAAAACCAGGGCTAATCATCTTTGAACAACAGCTAGCACAATGCCTTGTAATGATCAATAAACTTTTGTTGAATGGAAATAATTAGGCATAAAATTTAGACAATTTTTGATTTGGAAAGAAAGATTGGACTACTTATTCATCACACAATTTTTGAGCTATTAGTACCCTGCTATGTCTGAGACAGATTGCTCTGTGCTGGATTAGATACAAAAATGGAAGATGTAATTAGGGTAACTTTGGGCTGGTGCGGAAGATCAGCAGTGATTATTAAAATACAGGAAGGGGGATATGGGAACCCAGAGGGGTGAGTTCACTTAACCTGTGAGAGAGCGTGTTGGTAGGGTGGGCTGGTGGTAGGGAGGGAAGTCAGGGATGGTTCTCCAGAGAAATGGTAGAGATAACTGGTAATTACGCAAGCACATATTTATAAAATATTAAAACCTATGGGTAGCAAAAATATTCAGAATGTGATTTTCCAGTAATTTGAGAGATATTTCATATATATATTGCTGTACGTAAAAAGTAGATATTCGTACATTTAATATAATTCCATTTTTGAGAAAATATGTATGTCAGGCAAGAAATAGACATTACATTCGCAAACACCTTTTTAAAGAACAGCCTAAAAGGCGGAGTGTGCCACATCTCCTTTTTTCCAAAACAGAAGGCCCTTTCTTCACCCCCTCTCTATGGAAAGGCCTTAACCCCACGGCTAATAGAAGCCAACATCTGCTCATCAAACCCAAGGTCCCCTAAAAGTTCACAGTGCAGTGCAGGTTGAGGAGGTGCCCCAGAATAGCTGAGTCCCCACTGGCCACTGAATCTCTGTATTGGCTGGACATTAATCCCTATAACATATGGCTCCAGTAGCAAGGTCTCAAGTTCCCCAGCCACTTGTCCAGCATGGTACCACACACCACACCAAGGCCGGGCAACTGTACTGTCTGTCCCCAGGGCTCACATGGCTTCCAGGACTGCTCAGAGCTGGTGCAGTATGTGCAGCGCAACTAAGTTTAAGACCCAGGCTGTGCTGCTCTTCCCTGGGCCACCATATGTGTCAGCGCCACTCCCACAGTCATCACTGTCTTTCCAGAGGTTGCTGCCTTATCCTAGGCCTCAGTTTCCCTATCAATACAAAGAGAGGAACATCCTTCCTTTTCTGCTTCCTACTGTGTTATGTGGAGCCTGTGTAATGGGTGCTCACCTGGGAACTAGTTAGAACTGGGTTCAGGTTCCACTGTGTTGTGTGAACCTTTGCAATTGACATAAACTATCTGAATCTTGGTTGCATGCTTTCACAAGTGGTGAACGGTTGATTTCAGGTGAATGAGATTATAAAAGAACATGGGCTCCCTTTGGTTCATTTCTATAGTTTTCTCTCCCCTCCTGTCTTCCTACTACTCCATATTTTGTTCATTAAACATTCTGGACTAAAAAAAGAAAACACACAAATGATTCTTCTGGAATACAGGGGAGATAAAGCTGAAGCTGTGGTTTGGCTGGAGCCTGTTCATAAGGAATCTTCTATGTCATGCTTGAAGGTGTTGTGGAAAGACCGAAGTAGCAAATAGAGGCAGTCAGATTTTTATTTCAGAACTACCATCTCCCTATAAGTACTGAGGTAAGAATACAGGAGCAAATAATTTGGAATAAAGTTGCCAGAAAAAAATACAGGAAGAATTTCAGATAACCAGTGACTATTATTGTAGTATACATTAACATCTCCTATTGTTTATCTGAAATTCTTACTGAAATGGGCATTTGAATTTTTATTTGCTAAAAATAGGTTTATAGGCAACCCTACATTAAGGACAAACTCAGAAGGTTTCAGGGGCTGGAGTTTGAGTGGATTGTGTAAAGTAGAAAGCCTGGTCATTTAATGAGAGGGAGGATGGTAGCATGGTGGTGGTGAGGAATGGATAAAATGTGGAAAGCCTGTTGGCCCATGTCCAGGGACATGAGGTGATGGCCACCAGTGTGTGGGGAGACCAGTCTGTACAGTGAGCAGGTGGCGTAGCTAAGCAGTCAGTGAACAGCTTTGAAAGGGGTTACAGGGATGAACTTTTCTGCTGACATCTGATTGGCTGTTGGTTTTTACTTCTTTGTGCTAGTGATTTTGTTGGAAAACTAAAGGTCTGGTTCTTTTCATGTTCTCATATTTTTTTCGAGCTGGTGACCTTCTGAAAAAATTGAGAAAATTGCTGTTGAAATAAGCAGGAAAAAGAAGAGAGTGAGCATCCATTTTTAGACACATGCTGTATGACTCATGCTGCTTCTGTGAAGAAATAGTGTGTGTTCTCTTCTGGTACTGAGATGCAAACACAGGAGGCTGAGGTCTAAGCCACTGCGTGTGGATGACAAAGCCCTGATGAAGCACAGAGGGTTTGACTGTACACCCAAAGTGCTTTACATGGGAGTGCTCTCTTCTCAGCTCAGTTTTGGCTAGTCTATTTGGATTCTGTTAGTAATATTTCACTTATTCAATAATTCATTTATTCAAGTATTCTACCATGGACACAACACCCATTTATGATTAACACACTCCATAAAATGGGTATAGAAGGAAATTACCTCAACATATATTACAAACCTCAGGTAATAGACTACTCAATTGTGAAAAACTAAAAACGATTCCTTTAAGATTAGGAACACAACAAGGATGCCCACTCTCGCCATTGTTAGTCAATATAGTAATGGAAGTTTTAGTTAGAGCAAGAAAAAGACATAAAAGGTACACAAAAAGGGAATGAAGAAGTAAAACAGTCACATTTGGTAGATGACATAATTCTATATAGAAAACCCTAAAGATTCCACCACAGAATATTAGAAACAATAAACAAATATAGTAAAGATGCAGGATATAGAATGAACATACAAAATTATCTGTCTATTCCTGTATACCAGTGGTTCTCAACCTTTCTAATGCCGTGACCCTTTAATACAGTTCCTCGTGTCATGGTGACCCCAACCATAAAATTATTTTTGTTGCTACTTCATAACTGTAATTTTTCTAATGTTATCATAATGTAAATATCTGTGTTTTCCGATGGTCTTAGGCGACCCTGCTAGCGGTTCTCAGCCTGTGGGTCAGGACCCACAGGTGGAGAACTGCTGTTGTATGACCTGACATCCAGCAGCGTTATTCACAAAAGCCAAGACATGGCAACAGCTTAAGTATCCTTTAGTGGACAATCGAATAAAACGTGGTACAGATATACAATGAAATACTACTCAGTCAAAAAAGACAAAATATTGCCATTTGCCACAACATGGTTGCATCTTGAGAGTATCATGTTAAGTGTAATGTTAGGTGGAAAAGGACAAAAAAATATTATTGCACTCATATGTAGGATATAAAACAGAAAGCAACAAACAAATACAACCCTTATAGATACAACAGTATGATAGTTCCTAGAGGGGAAGGGGAGGTTGATAAGGCAAGGGGGGTAGCTAAGAAGATTAGAGTCTTTGTTGGTGAGCATAGAATGAAATATACAGATTTATTATAGAATTGTACATCTGAAGCTTATAAAATGTTATTAACCAATGTTACCCTCATATACTTAAATTAATATATTTAAATATAGAAAAGAAAAAATTCACCTCTTAGAAGTTGTATGCATTTCTAGAGATAAGTACTCTGGGCCTAATGGGGACAGATCCAACAAAAAACAATACTCAAGCAGAGAAAGGCAGCACCAAGGTCTTTGCCATTTGAGGGAGCTAGCAAACCCTTCAGTATTTACTAAGTATTTTAGCAAGCAGACTTTGGCTCAGTTTGTGTCACAGTCAGATCATGAGTCAGAAATAATTTCATTGATCTACCCTACTCTCCAGTTTTAATATCTTCATTGATTAGGCAACTGAGATTATGTGGGAAGAATATCATAACAGTTAAAAATAAATGTTCCTTTGAAGTGTAACTTAAAAGTGCTGTTGAAAAATGTTTGTATGTCAGAGATATTCAAAGACTTCCTTTAGCAATGTGAAGATTCAGCTTTAATTTCTCCTCCCATGATCACCAGGGTGGATGGAAGGTAGGCCTCCAGGTCATAAATGTTTTTGAAATCATTGGGGTCACCTGGGAACAAACAGATAACCAGCACTAGTTATTGAGAAGTCACTGGGTGCCTCATAAAAAGGAATTTCAAGAAACCTGGGATTCTATGTAAGGGTCTGAACACTTAGAAAGTGATTCCTTGGGAATCACCAAGCATGTACCATGGGTATAGCCAGGGTTTCAGAACATTACATTGCTGGGTTCAAATCTCACTTATTCTATGGAGTTCATTCTTTATTGTCTTTGATTTCTCATTTGTAAAATGAGGATAAAACCACTTAGAATAATTTACTTGATACACTTATTGTAAAGAATAAAAAGACATGATGCCTCATAGTGTGGTTATTGCAGGGTGGGTGGTCGATGCAAGTGGAAAAGGGCATAGAGGGGATAAATGGTGATGAATAAAATAAAAAATACATTTAAAAATAAAATTTGAAGACAAACAGAAAAAGAGATGAGGATTATACAAGGCTTAGCAGAATACCTGATATATAAAAACTGCTTAACAAATATCTGCCCAGTTTCACTGTATGGGAGGTAAGAAGGATATGGGGTGGTGGAGTGAGGAAAATAAGGGTTTTCCTTCAATCAGTCTGCTTAAAGAGAAGATAGAGTAAGTGCTTTTCTTTAACTCAAGTGAGAAACCTGCTCTAACGATGCCCAGGGAGACCTAGGATGTACCAAACCACAGCCCCAAGAGGCAATGTGACTGACTGGTGGTAAGGAGTACAGTACATACGTCACAAGGATTGACAGGTTCTAATACTCCCCCTTCCCCCGAAACACACACTTGCTAACTGTGTGCCTTTGGCTAAGCTATTTAACCTCTCTGCTCTGTCCCCCTGGATGTAAAGTAGTGATGCTGATACCCATCTCATAGGGGGTGCAATAGATCCCCCTCTGCTTGGCTAACCCATTTCATTCATTCTGCAAGACTGGATTCTCCTCTCTTAAGGGAGGGCTCTTTTCTCTTTATAACTTCTTATGTAAGAAATATTTTCTTTTCTCTCTTTGCTATCCAAACCAGAAGGTCATTTTGATTTACATATTTTTCCAGTTTTCACCCTAATTAAATTTTCTCAGCTGAATGTACAGATGATTTTGTTTTTCATGACAGAAAATTCATTTATAATTCATTCATATTCTCATTCTCTCTACCACCTCCCCCTTCCACCCCCCCTTCCCAACAGAAAGTTTCATAATTTGGAATCAGCCAACACTGACTAATACACTTCAGATATTCCCTAAAGATTTCACACAAGCTGAAAAATTTCTGCATTGTTTTGGGATATCAATACAAAATACTCTTCTACCGGGGCTATGCACTGTGCCGTAGGTTTTCTTAAGCACAGCATGGCAACCCAACAAACACTTTCCCTTAATTTACATATGTGGGAATATATGTGAATATGTGTGTGTATGTGTATGCTTATGTTTACATGTATATGTATGTGAATGTGTACATATATGTTTATGTGTATATGTATATGTATAAAATCTGCAACCAGCAAAGTATAATCCAGGTTTCTTTTCAAAAGGAGCAACCAGCTCAAATGCACAGCTGGGTATGGCAGAAACACATAATTAGACAAATTGGATTTAAGAGTTACATAAGGTCTCAACTGAGCCGGTGAATGAGAAGCTGAATGAAACGCTGTGATTGCTGCTCTGGTGCCTTGAAAGAACAGAATATGTGAAAATGTGTGTTTGGGGCAAATAAAAGGCAATTACTGGGAGTTATGGGGTGTAGCTGGCATTCCATGAAAGTTAGACTATTCAATGTTTCGCAGTGGGTTGTGCTGGGAATAAAATCTTGTCCATGGCTTAAAAGGGGAGCCTGGTAGAGATGTGCCTAAAGGAAAGATTTAACAAATACTATTTGGAGTTACATTTTTGGTGGGAGAAAGGAAGTAGAGAAATTTACATAATATATAACATCTTAATAGCTTTATAAAAATTCTTAGGGAATTTTAAGTACAAGGGGATACATTATATATTATTATTTCCCCTCTAGAAGTGTACCTTTCCAGCTAGAGCAGGTATATTCAAGAGAAGATAACAAGAAAAGTCTATAGTTTCTGAAATTTTTCACTAAGAATACTTAAACTAATGACTACATATTGAAGATAAGCTCCCTTATAGGATTAGGAAGCTGAAACTAAATTGCCATATTTTCCTATTTGCAAATAATCTTATTTGCAAATTTGTCTCAAGGCAACTGAATGAAAAGTAGATATTCTTCTCCTTCAACAATCTTCCAGAAATAAATGGGACAAGAAAGCAATTGTCTGAGACAATCCTATTTTCTTAAAGAAAACATTCCGTATTAATTGACAAAAGTACCTGAATCCTCACGACACCAATATTTATGGCATTTGGGGCTTGTCTCTCAGTGTGTGATTTAAAAATATATCCATAAAATCCTTGCCAATAATAACAACTTCTTGTCTGTTGATGCTGTCTATCCATTAAAATCTGTATTAGCAACCTCACATTTAGTTTGTTAAACCTTTTAAAAAATGGTTTGAGCATCCCTAATTTGCAAAACACATGCTAGAAACAGTGGCAAGTACAAAGATGAACAGACTGTCCTCCCTAGATTTATAATCTAGTGAGAGATACGGGCAATGGTGTTGTTGGACTTTGCCTTGTACTTGATGGTTGTGCATCAGGATTTTTTATTTATTTTGATAAAGAAAATTATTTTAAAGAGTATATTTTGCTTCTGTTATCACTTGAAGTGTGTTTTGCTTGTGTTACAATTTAAAGTGTGCTTTGCTTGTGTTATTTAAAAGCGAAATTCTTTTATGTCACAGGTATGTCTTTATAACCATTATGGTACTATTTAATAACACTAGAGGCTCAGTGCATGAATTTGTGCACAGGTGGGGTCCCTCGGCCTGGCCATTGATCAGGCCGACTGGGGACAGCCAGTAGGGGGGTGGGACTGTGAGAGTGCACTGACCACCAATGGACAGCGCCTGCATTGACCGTCTGCCCCTTTGTGGTCAGTGCATGTCATAGCTACTGGCTGGTCATCTGTTACTAACAGTTGCTCAGATAGATAGATAGATAGATAGATAGCATATAATGTTATTAAGCTGATGATCAAATAACTATTTCTGCATTATTATGGACTCAGTAGGTGGCAAAAAGTCCTGATTATAAATCAAATGGGGACCCTTAATGGCAAATAAAAAAAAATCTATGTAATCTGATGAGGACATATAACTACTAAGTTTTCTCATGTTTTACAAAACTGTAAATTCTTATCAACAGTTGTCTATGGAGGACATCTACCACACAAAGCTAATCGACCAACTCTGGGAAGCAGCCATAATGCAGAGACATGGAAAGAAATCACATGTGAAAGAAATAGAGGAAAAAAACGACTGGCCATAGAGTTCAAAACCACAGTTATAAGGTTTTTCCAAAGGCTCCTAGAAAAGGCCGATGAACTTAATGAGACCTTCGAGGATATAAATGAGACCCTCGAGGATATGAAAAAGGACCAACTAGAAATTAAGCATACACTGACTGAAATAAAAAAATATATATATTATACAGAGACCCAAAAGCAGACTGGAGGACTGCAAGAATCAAGTCAAAGATTTGAAAAACAAAGAAGTAAAAATCACTAAGCCTGAAAAGCAAGTAGAAAGAGTCCAAAAAATTGAATATAGTGTAAAGAGCCTCTGGGACAACCTCAAGTATACCAACATCCGAATTATGGGGGTGCCAGAAAAAGAGAAGAGAGCAAGATACTGAAAACCTATTTGAAGAAATAGTAACCGAAAACTTCCCCCACCTGGTGAAAAGAAACAGACTTACAAGTCCAGGAAGCACACTGAACCCCAAACAAAAGGAATCCAAAGAGGACCACACCAAGACACATCATAATTAAAATGCCAAGAGCAAAAGATAAAGAGAGAATATTAAAAGCAGCAAGAGAAAAACAGTTACCTACAAGGGAGCACCCATACGATTGTCAGTGGATTTCTCAACAGGAAACTATGCAGGCCAGATGGGAATGGCAAGAAATATTCAAAGTGTTGAATAACAAGAACCTACAACCAAGATTACTCTACTCAGCAAAGCTATCATTCAGAATTGAAGGTCAGATAAAGTGCTTTGCAGATAAGAAAAAGCTAAAGGAGTTCATCAACACCAAACCAGTATTACTTGAAATGCTGAAAGGTATTCTTTAAGAAGAGGAAGAATAAGAAAAAGGTGAAGATAAAAATTATGAACAACAAAAATACATCTATCAACAAGTAAATCTAAACATCAAGTAAATTAAAAATCTGATGAATAGAATAAACTCGTGAATATAATAGAATCAGAGGCATAGAAAGGGACTGGACTGACAATTCTTGGGGGAAAGGGGTGTTGGGGTGTGTGCGAAGAGACTAGACAAAAAGTGTACACCTATGGATGAGGACAGTGTGGGGAGTTAAGGGCAGAAAATGGGATGGATACGGGGGGTGGGGAGCTATGGGAGGGAAAAAAGAGCAACATTGTAATAATCTGAGCAATAAAGACTTAT
Source organism: Antrozous pallidus (assembly GCA_027563665.1). NCBI lineage: Eukaryota > Metazoa > Chordata > Mammalia > Chiroptera > Vespertilionidae > Antrozous > Antrozous pallidus. Next base: position 56,477,663 of record CM050512.1, read on the forward strand.
TAAATTAAAAAAACAGTTGTCTATGGAGTTATCAAATTACAAATGTCCTATTTAGAGAAGTAGTATCGCCCCCCCCGCCCCTTTATTTACATAAAAGAAAGCTTTTTGAAGTTGTATGTTTGCTAAGGGTATAGCAACTGGGATAATCTAAGAGGAATGAAGGTTGGCAGAAGAACAAATGTAATTATGTGGCTAGCTTCTGATTCTCAGCTAAAACTCTTTTCCAGAGAGAGAAGGTGGCCTCACACATGTTAAAAACTTTCAAAAATGCCAGAGAGGGCAAGGGTTCAGTATAACTTTCCTGAAGTTAAGTGAAAGCTCTTTATCCTTGAGGAGGTATCCCGATACACCCTGACACAGAGAAGTATGTTTCCTATAGTTCCGTGAATGTATATTGAATTTAGGTGCTTTATATATTTTTCCAGACTAACAACCATCATCAATCCTTCCTTCATTCCAATGACAGACAACAGAGAAATGCCTTAAATAAAATACATTTCATTTTGTCTGGTCACTAGCAATTTTGTGATATTATGTCTTAATTCAGAATTCATTAAGACAAAAAAACAACAACAAAGAGAATGAAAGAAATAATCATTAGGAAGAAATCATTTATAGTTAAAAATCATAGTCCATCCTTTGGCGTGCTCCTGACTTTTGTTCCTACTCAGATGAGTAATGTTGAAATAGTGAATACTTTCTATTGTGTTAGAACCAAAGAGTTGTTAGCTCTAAACTGATAAAAACTTTTCTCCAAACCTGAGTATTTATGAACAGAATTTCTGGTTTGTAAAACCAAACTCAATGTTAATCTTATTCCTAGTCTCTCTGACAAGAACAAAACCACAGACAAATTAAGAAAACAGATACTTACTGTATCACGTTGCCTGTTATCTTTCCCTGATATTATCAAGAAGTAGTTCCATGTCAATAGTAACAACAACACCAGTGGTATCATGTAGAGCTCAAAGTTCCACACAACAAAGAGGAAAAGCTGGAGGAGAGAGAAGAGAAACAAAGATGAGACAGCTCTAAATTTCATTAAATGGACTTTCTTATCAATACTCCATTTTTTAAAAACAACCACAAACAAAATGTTTCAGAACAGAAAGATTTATCTTGAAAACAAAGACTTAAAACTTGGTAAGCATTTTTCTAAAGCACAAGTGGCCTCTGGAAAGCCACAGGTAAGAGTTGTACGTTGTTTCATTTCTATGAAGAAAAAATGGATACTGTTACATTGTCCATGAGGCAATTTTAACTTTTCTCCTTCAGTGAAATTATTGTTAGGTTGAACAAAATAAAATAAAAAAAAGTGAGCAAAATGACTTTTACTACATTGTCAGAAATAGCTGGTCTAGCTGCCTTAATAATAAAGAAAGAATTTCTATTTAATATCGAGGACTTTAAAAAAAATCTCACTTGGATAATACAATGTCACAAGCATAATAGGCAGATGGAAATACCAAGTCTATACAAGAGAGCCTCAAAGATTTCACATTATGAATAAAAGCACCTTTACCAACAAGTATAAAAAAAGGGTCGGATTACCATTCAGCATTACCATAGAAATCAAAAAGCTCTTGGAAAAAAAAAAAGAATACTTTTGTGAAAGAAACTTTTTAAATGTCTATTTCTATTCTATTTTAAAACTACATAAGTCTCTAAGTATATCAATGATTTAAAAAAAATTATGACACACCTTAGATTAAGAACTCACCTAGGTGGGCAGAAGGAACCATTCTAAGAGTATTTGCATTGCAAATAACTAGCATTGGCTATAAAGTGGGACTCTCCCACATCCCCACCAGGCTCTTATAATGCTGGACAGATCAGTGACATTTTCTGAGCCTGTGGCAGCTGCCGCTAAATTAAGGTCATGTTAAATCGGACAGTAGTTGAGAGCCAGATTCTACTCTTGATGCTAACTAGACTTATACCTTTTGGTGCCATGCATAATTCCCCTTTAGTTCCTTCCTCTGTAAAATGACAGGACTATCTACCGGAGACGCTGTCAGAATTAAAGAGCTGAAACATTTTAAGGATTTAACACACTGCTTAGCATCCAGTGACTGCTCAAAACACATTATTGTGTAATGAGATCAATGCCTTACAAAACTCAGAAAGTTAATTATTGACTAAGATCCCCAGGTAATGCATATTTTCAGAGTGAAAACTAGAAAGTCATCTGCCTGCTAGGATATAGCTGCACCATAGCAGAACTGGGAACTTGAGCCAGATGGTAACACAGACACCTTGCATTTGATAGACCCGGAGGGGTGGGAACTTTACTTTGAGAACACTAGTGTCGGGAACAACAGCAGAGGCCACTTGCAGTCTTTTTAATAAACCTCAGCCAAGTCCACAGTCCATTCAAATGTCAGAGAAAATGGGCCTATGTGGAGATGTGGAGGGACAGACCCCTAAAGGTCAGAAGACAGGTTCTGAGCCTTAGAAAGTCACTCTACCTCACTGTTTTCACTTCTAAACAGAGGTCCATAGATATAACCACCTATAACATACTTTCCCTAATGTTTAAAGTGACTTTATGATATTACTGTATCATCAGGGTTTTTCAAATGTGACATTAAATTTTGAAAATTATGTATTTTACTGAATTATTTGATATTCATGAGCCAGATAGACACCAAAAGCATAAATAATGGTTTAGTAACCCAGGAAATAAATTTTGGACAGAATTTCATGGTAACTAGATTCAAGTTCCTGAATTTTAAAAAAAGTCTCAAATATATCAAACATGAGCCGTATCTTTTCTTTCACTAGAAAAGTAAAAAAATTTGCAGAGAAATATTTCCCTTTAATTTTTGAAATTGATACAATATTTATTAAGATGATCCTAATATAAAAAAGCCAGGGACCATCACGACCTAAACGACCAAATGGGTGACCAAACAACAGGCCCCATTGATCAGGGGATGGCTAACAGGACAACCAGAGTCCCTCAGGTTCTGATGAATCCGTGGCAGCAGTGATTGGTGAGCAAGCGGGCAGAAGGCAGACTACTTGGTCCCGTCTTCTTGACCTCAGACTCCAATCAATGCCAATGCCAAGATATTTCTGAGTGACTTCCTGGTATGTGATAATTGTGTAACCACAGAGGAAGGAGTCCAAGTTTCTCAACAGAACACCAAGGATGTCTTCCGTGTTCTGAACCTTAATAAGACATGTGACAACTCACACACAAGGTGCTGGCAGTGTCCCTGTGTCCTCTGCCTTATTTTGCTGCTAAATTCAGCCTTAGAGTCAGTGATACATACAGAAGTTCTGTAGCTTCCTCAAAAGCCTTGGGGTGCACTGTCTGACATGAAGATAGTTGCAGACTTCAGCATCCTGGAGAGTCAGAAGGAATTTGTGTATCGGTACTGCCAGCCCGGCTACCCATGCTGACTTCTACCTGCCCCAGCTGGGTCCAATATGCAGAGCACATGGTGGGTCACCCCATCACCCCCCGTCTCTGCATGGCCAAGTCTTGCTAACAGATCATGGGCTCTCTGGTGAAGGATTACTTTCCCAGACAGCAGAATTGATCCCCAGACAAGATTTTCTATGTCACTGTGGCCCCGTGTTATGACAAGAAACTGGAGGCCCTTTGAGAAGATGTCCCCACAGCTTTGCATAGTTCTCAGGGTGCTGACTGCATGTTAAGCTCAGTTAAAGTTGTCCAGATAATGGAGCAAAGTGACCTCTCCATGAACGACACTGTCGTGGATACTCTGTTTGGAGACATGAAGGAGGAGGAGGTGAGGCCCCACGAGGGTGCCAGCTCTGATGCATAGCTGGCGCACATCTTCAGTCGCATGGCCAATGAGCTGTTCAACGAGGACATGGGGGTGCTCACCTACCACACCCTGAGAAACAAAGACTTTCAAGAGGTCACCCTTGAAAGAGACAAAGAGGTTCTGCTATGCTTTGAGGTTGCTTACGGCTTTCGGAACATCCAGAAGTGGTCCTGAAGCTGTAGAGGGGCAAGTTCCCATGCTACTTTGTGGAGGTCCTGGTCTGTGCCAGGGATGCCTAAGTGGCAGGGTCCAGGCCCAGGTGAGGATGGGTATGCAGGCAGGGCACTGCTATGGCAGATGGAAGGCATCTAGGCTGCCATCTCTATGTGGCTCCAGGAAACCAGCACCCATGTATAACAATTGTGCCAGGAGTGGCTAAAGGGGTGGGGGCACTCCCCCAGGATCAAGGTGGGCCTGCATGCCACCTAGCAGGGCCCAGGGCAACCTCACATGCTGCTCTCCCTAAATGAGAAGGAAGAGAGCAGTTGGCCCACAAACAACTACACAGAAAGATAGGGCTCATGGCTGGCGAGCACAGTGGTGGTGGCAGGTGCCTCTTCTGCCTCCATGGCAGCACTGAGGAGCAGCAAGTCGAGTGGTAAGGAACAGTGAGCAGGCAGGCAGTAAGGAGCAAGGGGTCCAAAACTGTAAGAGGGATTTTCAACTGTTGGCTTAGGCCCCTGGGGAACAAACCAGCAGGCAGATATCCTCTGAGCAGTCCTCGACTGTGAGAGGGTACAGGTTGGGCTGAGGGAGCACCCCATCCAGTGCACAAATTTCGTGCACCAGGCCTCTAGTGTAATTATAATTGATGACTATGATTCTATCAAAATGTATTTTTAAGAGGTAATTATTTATTCAGGTAGTGAATTAAGATAATTTTGGCAGTCATCAACACATGTAAAGAGAAATTATTGTTGGTTAGAATTCATACTAATTCTTTACACATTTATCTATAATTTTTAGATAATCACTAGAACATAAGCTTTTAGGAGTAGGGACTAATACATTTTCATTTCAGTTCTATCCTCAGAGCCTAGAACAGCAGTGCTTGAGGCACAATAGGTGCTCAATAAATATGTTTGCTGAATTAATGAATAAATGGATCCTGGGTTTCCAAGTCATTTAACATAAGTCTTCTAAATTATTTATATTACTAAATGTACTGTAGAGCCACTGTGTAAAGTCAAGTGACTTCAAGAAAATATATAAAGAATTATAACCTGGAATGCCACTAATAAATTTCTCTCTGAGGCACATAAAGATTCTTCTATCCTTTCAATGCAGTCAGAAACTGTCTTGTGTATTATGGTCTGACCACAGTCTTTCCTACATGGTTGCTTTTGCTTTTTCTGGGGATATTCATTTGACTCAGTGTGTTTTGGCCTCATATGATTCCATTGTTAAGTATTGCCAATCCTAATAATTTTTAACCTGTTATATATATATATATATATATCCCCTTGTAATATCTATTCATTCATGTTAGAGATTCGTTATTGCTCAGAATAAACTTCCTTGTAGTGCCCATGTATTGGTGTTAGATATATGCTAAATGTGCAAGGAATAAATTTTCTATATGATAACCCTATAAGAAACCAAGATATTTTTTATGTTAGTTTGTTCTCCAGATTCAACATCATTAGTTGCTTCAACTACCACTTACAAAATGTGATTTCTGACATTCTACATGGCAGATGTCTTCTCATCACATCCAAATCAATACATCAGTGGCTTTCTTAAAATATAGCACTCAGAACAGACACAACACTTCTCATGAAAACCTGAGGTTTTTGATATGCCCTCACAACATGAGCACCAGAACTCAGGGTGGAGAAAAATGTAGAAGGGAGCCAAAGGAAGAAACTGCATTAGTTTTACGGATCTGGCAGTGCAAAAATAGTTTCTTTTCCTATTGTGTGTTCTTTAAGAATCTACTGTTTAGATAACTAAGCAGGGAGCCCGTGATGTTGAAAATATCTTCTAAAAAATAAGTGTATACTCTGAAAACTATGATACATAGAAAAATGGAGTAAGATAAAACCAAATGGAATAATATACCTAGCTAATGGATTGGAAAGATTAATATTGTTAAAATGTCCTCATTACCTGAAGTAATATACAGATTCAATGCAACACCTATTAAAACACCAATGATATTCTTCTCAGAATTTGAACTAACCCTAAAATGTATATGGAACCACAAAAGACCCAAAATAGCCAAATAAATCTTGAAAAAGAACAGAGGAGAGGTATCATATAACCTGATATCAATTACACTACAAAACTACAATAATCATTATAGTAAGGTATTGACAAAAAACAAATACACAGACCAATGGAATAGAGTCCAAAAATAAATCCCCAAACTCTGACATCAGCAATGTCTTTCTGGATATCTCTCCTCAACCAAGAAAAACAAAACAAAAAAATAAACAAATGAGAATAAATCAAACTAAAAGTTTTCCACAGTGAAGGGAACAATTAACAAAATGAAAAGACAACCTACTGAATGGGAAAAGATTGTATATTAGTGCAGCCACTATGGAATACAGTATGGAGGTTCCTAAAAAATTAAAAATAGAGCTGCCTTATGACCCAATGAGTCTAATTCCAGGTATATATCTAAAGAAAACAAAACACTAATTTGTAAAGATGCATGCACTCCTCCCCCACCCCATGTTCATTGCAGCATTAATAGTAATAGCCAAGATATGGAAACAACCTCGATGTCCATAAGTTGATGAATGGATAAAGAAGATGTGGTATACATATATAGGAGAATAATATTCAGCAATAAGAATGAAATCTAGTAATCAGCAACAACATGAGCAGACTTAGAGGTTATTATGCAAATTGAATAAAGTCAGACAAAGACAAATACAGCTTGATCTCTCATGTGGAGTCTGAAAAACAAAATAAATGAATACACAAAATAGAAGTAGACCCATAGACATAGAAAACAAGCTGGCAGTTGCCAAAGGGGATGTGAGAGTGGGATAGGATTAAAAACATAATACATACATACATACATACATACATACATACATGGTATTTGAATAAGTTCTAAATACAAAGACATTTTTTTCTTTCTGACTATCCAACTGCAGACTTCAAAAGTTCATATGTTAAAAATAAAATGAATTTATTGAACACTTATTATGTGCTAAGTAATACTGGTTTTTCAGATTAAGAAATGATATGGTCTCCAGACTCAGATTGTTAAGAATCACTAAGGGAAAAAAGCAATTATTCACTATAGTATTAGTGATGTTTCTCATTCTTGGTAGTGGGTGGATGAGTGGCCTTCTCATAGAGAGAGCTCTCAGAGGAAGAAGAACATTGTTTAGTTAATTCTCTCCACCCTGAGCTTCTCTTCTTCTCGGCTCCCACCTACACTAATATTGATTCTCTCCTTTCGTACTGAAAGCCAAGATAACTCTTAGTACCACAAGAGAAAAAAGGCAGCGCAGAGAAAACCCAGGAAGGCCAAGACAATGCAGGATGTCCTTAATTATACTTTTTCATAGATTTGGATGGGTGTGTGGATGAGGGGCATATAATGGGCTAAAATAAGGTTTAAAAAATCAAATAATTAAAACAAAATCACTGACATATTCATAGACTATAAATAACGCCCCCCCCAAAAAATGTCTAGCATTTATCCTGACCCAATATTTTCAGAACTCCTTTTTGCCTACATGGGACATGGAAAGAGAACTCGAGGATTCTAAATTTTCTCGTTGTTAACTTTGGTAATAAAGACTCTTGCTCATTTGTACGGTATTTAATTTCCTTTGACTCCATCACCATGGCATTCATTCTTTTTTTTTTTCCTGTCATATTCTCCCCACCTTTCTTCTTCCCCGCCCCATACTTTTAGTAAGTAAACAAAGCACTACCTGCATTTTACTTTAATGGAACTCATGCCCCCATTCCGAACAAAACACCTAGCCCTGCATTAGTTATCCTTAAATAGTAAAACTATTTCAAAAATTTGGTGGTTTTCTTTTTGAAATCACAAGGTAGCTGTTATAACATACAATTAGAAGTCTACAACATAAAAGTTTCATGAGACATTAGTCAAATGGTAATAAATACACATAACTTCCTTCATTAGAAAACGGATACTGAGAGTTTTACCCATTATTCCGGATGTTAGAAGCTCTCTGTCAATCTGCCTTGGACCTCCAGCCCTAACCATGGGATCTCTCAGGAGCTGCTGTGCTGCAGTGTGGTGTAGCGAAAAGAGCATGGATGTCTGCATCAGGCCCATGTTTGCATCCAAGCTCTCTAGTCACTAGCTAGGTGACCTTGGGCAAGTCACTAGACTTCTCTTAGTTTATCATCTGAAAAATGGAAATTATAGTATTGACTTCGAAGGTTTGAGATGGAATTAGCCTAGTGCCTGGCACCTAGAAGATGTTCAATGAGCAGTAGGTATTATTATAAGCAGGAATATATTGGCTCATATTACATATAATACTTTTGGCCCTCTTTGCAACTCATCAATTTTGTTATATCTCCCTAGAATCTATAGATAATGGTTGTTTCAGTTGTAAGAACTCAGGTAAAGAAGCCATGTCAACTATAGCAGGAAAAGATGATGTGATGAGTGCCATTTTCAGTATTTTTATATTTTGATTGTGGTGATTGCATACAGTAATGCCCCCATTTGTTTATGTCTCCCTGTGTACACATGCCTCTTATAATGCCATCTGTAATGCCCTCCTATAATGACACTGGGATTGGGCACATAGCTTGTTTGGGTCAAGGGAAAATGAGCAAATATGAACACATAGACTTAAAATCACTTTCTCAATAGGCCTTGCCCGCTGCACTCTTAGAACCTTGTGCCACCATGTCAATAAGCCCAGGCTAGCCTGGTGCATGACAAAAAGACATGTAAGCACAGTTGCCTCCATCTCCCCAGATGAGAGCCAGACAGCATCCAGAAGTAAATCTGCCTAACTGGCCAGAAGCTGACTAGAGATTCAGAAGTGAGTCCTGTTGAGAATAGAAGAAATACCAGTAGAACTTGGTCCAAATTGCTGACACAAAGAATCATCCCAATATAAAGGGTAGTTTCTTTAAACTACTAATTTGGGGTGTTCTTGTTTTATAAAGCAAAAGCTAACTGATACATGTTCTTTCTCCAAGGAGACAATGTGGTATGGACCAGAAGCCTGAAAAAGTGGTTTTAATTTTATTTCTGCTATTTGATCATCATAGGACCTTGGGCAAGTCAGTTATCCTCCTTTAGTTCAGTCTATCACCTATAAAATGGAGATGATAATACCTGCTTATTTCATAAGTTGGCTGTAGAAAAGAGGTGATGAAATATATGTGAAAATATTTTAACTCAAAGTACTATATAAGTGCAAATACTGTCAACTTAATGTTTTCCATATTTAAAATTAGTTCTGAAAAATTACAGAGATTTTATAAACTAATAATACAAGATAAGTCAGTATGATAACTGTTCTTTGAGCAGTTAAAGAGGATGGGTGGTGTTCCTTAGAGGAACGTGTGTGGTGGGAGGAAGGACTTGTTGGAAGGAAGTCTTAAGTGTTAAACACAGGGGTTGCAGTTAAAATTTTCACTAATAAAAAGCCAGATCTTTACAGAAACTCATTATTTCTAGTAAATGGCATTAGCATGCATTGTGGATTTTGTGAACTCTGAAGTTGAAACAATTAAGTTATTAAATGTTAACAATTTTTAACAACCTCATGCCCCTAGATATAAAAGAATCTTGTTCTGAACTAGTGGTTTTGTAAATGTCAATTCTTGTCTATAATTTTTTTTCACTTTAAATCTATATACCTTTCATCTAAATTAATGTTATCTTGCCAATGCCACAAAATGCAATCCTTCATTATCTATTTGGGCCAGGCTTTATGAGCAATCTATATTTAAATCATAATTACTCAGAATGGCTTTTTGGGAAATCTGTAATGTACTGAAAGGTAAATAACATAATTTGTCCTATCAAGTATCATATATCACATTGCACAGAATGAACTGTAGGCAAAAGTCCTAAGAGGAAGGCTGGGAAGGCATACTGCTGAGTGGCAAACCCAGCTCTTCTGATTCCCAACCCAGTGTGCTCTTCCCACAATGCTCTACTGCTTCTAAGGAGAAGGATTTGACAGCAAATGTCAATGTCCTGGAGATATCAATTATTTAGAAGCTGATTATTCAACTTGTAGATTTCTGCTCCTCTATTCATTTTCCTTCATATTGCTTTGGGATAACTACTTTTTTCATTAGTGGAAAGAAATGGAATATGACTTCCTGTGTGAAATTTGTTTGGTAAGGGAAAGAAGTAAAAAACTAATGGTCAAAATAAGATTTGTGAAGCTAATTTCATCCCTCCCTCCCATTTTTTTCATTCTTCCACTTGACTTTTAATAATCAAAAGTTGGCTATTCAAAAAGTTTCTATTAAGTTGGAGATTTTTTTCTGTCCAAAATGTTTAGAAGAGGGTTAGCAAGGTGGCTGTAAAGGCAAAGATTGGAAAATGAATGAGCCAATTATATTTTTATATTAAAAAAGAACCTTTTCACATGAAGATTAAACAAAAAAAAAAACCTTTTCTACTCAGAAGCTTAATTAAGGTGAGCTAAGGCTTCTCATTCATGTTTAAACTAGGTAAATATACAAAGTACAGGAATGATTAGAAATATTAAGACTTTATAACATTTCTTAGTAGGTGCAAGACAGGCATAATTTTTATTTCTTTGAGTCTGGGGTTTTTAGTGTCCCAGACAGGCCTGGCCATTCACAATGTCCCATCAATTGATGCCTCATTGAAGTCCAGTGAAGTTGCCTGCATTCAATGATCATTCAGTGTGACATATGACAGTATCCCTGGGGGAGCGCACTTCAAAAAAACCATTTAAGTTGGAATATTGAATATCCTATTCTTTTGCAAACTACAGTATATTTTAAAAAGAAATCTCATCCAAAATGATTAACACTTCCTACTGTTCAGGAAAAAGCCTGCCCTTTCAGACTAACAGCTGTGGATCATTAGCTCTCCAGTGATGAGATGTGTTTGATGAGTATTTTTCTTTCTAATTAAGAGATAAGATTCTCTATTTGACTGTCTCTTCAGAAAGAAGTGAAGAAAAAATTCTCTGCCTACATGGAAAGGCCATCTCCTACAAAACAATTAATTATTTCATGGCCCTTTTAGAAAATCTTTTTCCTCCCTAATTTCAATTCATTTTTTTCTTAACACATTTACACGCAGGCCTTCACAGTATTAACCCATTTTTCACCCAAACTTTGCTTTCTGATGTTTCTCTGCTTCATCATTGAACAATGTCTTTTTCAGGTAAAAGAGAATGAAGAAATACCTTTTACAGTTAAAATAGAATGAGGAATATATTAAAAAATACATATATGTTGCCGAAACTGGTTTGGCTCAGTGGATTGAGCGTCGGCCTGTGGACTGAAGGGTCCCGGGTTTGATTCCGGTCAAGGGCATGTACCTTGGCTGCGGGCACATCCCCAGTAGGAGGTGTGCAAGAGGCAGCTGATCCATGTTTCTCTCTCATCGATGTTTCTGACTTTCTATCCCTCTCCCTTACTCTCTGTAGAAAATTAAAAAAAAATATTAAAAAAATAAAAATAAATAAATAAATATATATATGTATAACCTAAAAAAGAACATTTGGTATAGAAATGTTCTCTGGTGTGAGAAAGGCTCAAATTAGAAAGATAATAAATAAATAGTATTTGCTTTTGGGGGACCAAGCAATGCTTTTTTAAAAAAAAACTTAGAGGTACCCAGCAATATATAAAAGCTTGTTATTTTTATTTAATTAACTAATTAATGAATCAATCCTTAAAAGGAAACAATTTTAGCTCTACCAATAAGACTAGCCTTAAAGAAGAAAGCTATAGAATGGCAAGTGGGACCTCAAACATAGATGGGACAAAGCCATCACTGAGGTTGTAAAATTCCTAAATGAAAAACATGATTGAAGAGAATAGTAAGAAGCAAATGAACATACTATTGTGAATTATCCTATCAATGGCCTTATTTAAACCCTTTTGGTACGAGGAAAGAAAGGAGAGAAGGAAGGAAAGAGGGTCAACTTTCAAACCCTTGAAAGTTGTGCTGACATTTCTCTCCCCGAGGGCACATGGAAATATGTTTGGATGTTTTTAGTTTTCCTAATACATGGTGTGAAAGAGGAGGTAATGCCAGTTAGTAAGTAGGGTCATGACATTTTCTGTGGAACAGTCCACTACAAGGAGAAATTTTGCTGTCCAAACGCAAACACTCCTCTTTGAGAAACACTGACAATTTCTCACATAGACAATCCTACAATTAACTTAGAAAGGAATAAACAAAGAAGGCTAGATTTATTTCCTAGATGATGACATGAATTATGACTTAAGGATTTAGAGTAAAAGTATTAGAGGGAAAACTGCACTCACTCATAAGTATTTGCATTAGATTCTTTTTCCATCTAAACAATGTGCCTAAAAAATAACTGGAGGTGAATCTTCTCTGCCATCTACTCCCCTTTAGATTACGTCAGGCTCTCCATATCATTAGAGTTTTCACAACGGCACCTTCGGGAAGGGGGTGGTTTCACCTTGATTTAAGTAGCCAGATGGCATCACCACCTGTTTTAAAGTCTGTACTACCACCATTCAACAGGGAGAGAAGATAGGCAAATTCACCTGACTAGTTCCAATATCATAATATATCATGATAGACTTCTGAAGGCAATTTTAAAGTATGATACACTGCTCTCTCTCTCTCTCTCTCTCTCTCTCTCTCTCTCTCTCTCTCTCTCTCTTTTGCTCGGGGGGGGGGGGGGAGAGTTGGTGATGTTAATCCTTATCCAAGGATATATTTTTAAATTGATTTTTAGAGAGTGGAAGGGGCTGGGGATTAAACCTACAAGCCAGGTATGAGCCCTTGACTGGGAATTGAACTTGCAACCCTATTGTCCATAGACTGCTGCTCTAACCATTGAGAAAAACCAGCTAGGGCTGACATGTTGCTCTTTTGAAGAGAGGCTTTGGTTTGCTTGGACAGTTTTCTAAAATAAACAGTAGCAGGGAATTGGTGACAACCTTAGAACCACCAGATCACTCCAACTTGTTCTGTTGTTTCCTGTGGTCATGCCACCAATGACACCCAGAGCCTATCATGCTCATATACATGTTCATATACAGTGGCTTCTCTCCTCTCTTCCAATTAGAACTAGAGGCCTGGTGCACAACATTTGTGCATAAGGAGGGGAGGGTCCCTCAGCCTGGCCTGCACCCTCTCGCAGTCCAGGACCCCTTGGGAGATGTACACCGGCTGAGGGGAGTGGGCCTAGGCTGGCAGTCAGACATCCCCGAGGGGTCCTTAGTGCTGCCTTGGAGGTGGGAGAGGCTCCCGACACTGCTGCTGTGCTCACTGGCCATGAGCCAGCTTCTGGCTGAGCAGCACTCCCCCTGTGGGAGCACACTGACCACCAGGGGCTGCTGTGTTGAGCGTCTGCCCCCTGGTGGTCAGTGTGTGTCATAGTAACCAGTTTTTCTGCCATTCAGTCAATTTGCACATTAGCCTTTTATTTTATAGGATTTATTATATATGATGAGAACTGACATGGTCCCCTCCACTGCTCTCTTTTAGAGTAGTTTTAACCAGACACCAACCTGACAAGACTTTTATTTTGGGGTGTGTGTGGTTTATGTGTTTAGAGAAAAATAAAACCAAAGTACATTCTCTACCAAATGATTCCTTATATTAATTAGACAAATTATGTCAGCAGAACCATCTATGCCTGTTCTGGTGACAGAATGAGAATATGATTAGGATTAGAAAAAATAAAATAATGGGTTGATATCAAAGGCACAGCTTTTAATCAAATGCATATACTATAACTGTGCTCATATATTTACTGATGGTGTTAAAATTATTGTTTACTCAGATTTACTGAAACTACGTAAAAAATACATATCAGAAAGTCTCAATTCCTTACTGTGTGAAATTCTATATTGCATTTTGAAGTTGCTATCTGAAAATTAAAGTCCACAATCTTAGTACATCCATTCCTTTTTGAAAAATATGGCTTGACTCAATCTATTAAAGCAAGTGTGACAATTAGACAGGACTCATCTGAAGATGTCTTACTCACGACCCATGGAAACACCTACTGAAGAATCCCCACAACAAAATGGGCCAAAACAACCTCAAAGATGGTGCTATCAACTAATGACAGCATAATGCACACTACTTTCCTTGATGGAAATATTATATCAATAAAATCTACCAGCCAGAAGGCTTTGGAAGTTGTTTATTTATTTAGGTATTTTATTTTTCTGACTCAGATTACAAGTTGCACTGATATTTTGTGTCATTTTCATCAGTTAGAGAAGAAAGGCACTGGATTTGCTCTGAGAAGCTGACAGAGGACGTCCAGCTGGAGCACCACATCAACCACACACAAATGACTGATGAGAAATCCCTGCAATGCTGTGAGTTTAATGTTAGTCAAAGTTTGGATGTTGAATGAAAGTTACAAATGCTTATGGATGCCTAGAGAATGTTGATTTTTTGAGGTCCTTTTCATTAGAAATTAGTACTTTGCCTAGAAGTTTGTAATGCCTACCATGGTACCAAACACAGTTATGTTTTTTCATTTTAATAGCTTTATCTACTGTTTCCTGTGGTCATGCAATCCAAAATCAGGCTGCATGCCAAGTTATTCTTGCAGGTTATAGATCAACACATATTTATTGGTATAAATGACCAAATATAGACAATTAACTGGAATTGGTATTATTTTGTTCATGAAGAGGCTGCTGGTATCAAGTAACAAGCCCTCTTTAAAAAACAACAACAACAACACTTTAAGGACTACATTGAACATTGAAGAAACGTGTAAGAATAAGAGGCCCAGTGCACTGGTGGGGAGGGGGATTGTCCCCCAGCCCAGCCTGCACCCTCTCCAATCTGGGACCGGTTGGGGAATGTCCAACTGCCTGTTTAGGCCCGATCCCACAGGGCCTAAACCGGCCATCAGACATCCCTCTCACAATCTGGGACTGCTGGCTCCCAACCACTCGCCTGCTGGCCAGCCTGATCACCCCCTAACCACTGCCCTGCCAACCTATTGATGCCTAATGCTCCCTGCTTCCCCGATCACCCTCAAATGCCCTCCCCTGCAGGCCTGGTTGCCCCCAAATGTCCTCCCCTGCTGGTCTGGTCACCCCCAGCTGCCCTCCCCTGCAGGCCTCGTTGCCCCCAAATGCCCTCCCCTGCTGGCCTGGTCACCCCTAGCTACCCTCCCCTGCTAGCCTGGTTGCCCCCAGATGCCCTCCCCTGCTGGCCTGATCACCCCCAGCTGCCCTCCACTGCTGGCTTGGTTACCCCTAACTGTCTTCCCCTGCTGGCCAGTCACCCCCAACTGCCCTCCCCTGCTGACCATCATGTGGTGGCCATTTTGACTACATGGGGACAGCCATCTTGTGTGAGGGTCAATTTGTATATCACCTCTTTATTATGTAGTATCTTTATTATATAAGTTAAGGCTATTAAGCTAATTGGAGCTTGTATTTCTCTGGTTTCCCATTTCTCCAGAATCCAATAGGTTCTGGAAAGACCCATGACCATCTCACTTTTATAGGCTCTTACAATCCATGCTGTAATTATTTTCTGAGTTTAAAAAAAGGTGTTTTTCATGTTGTTCCTCAATTTTTATCTTATTTATGCCTCCAGTGCCAATGAAAAATCATCTTTTCCCCTTTTCTATTCCAATCATTATATAATGTTCTAATATTCCTTCATGTCTTTTTAATTTCACAAACAATCATTTAACAGAACTGCTGGGTTAAATGTGATATTTAGGGATATTGTCATGCAAATGTACCATTTCTACATATTTTCTAGAACAGTAGAAGTTCTGTAAAGATTTCTTAGAGCTTATTAAATAATAGTTATCTTTTACATGTTTAAAGAAATAAATCTGTAACCATTACTATTTTCAAAGTAGGTTATTGATCAATTTCCCTCTTTATGTGTGCAAATGTCGTGTCTAGATATGCAAATCTGATACCAATGTTTACTGATGTACAAAACGTAACATTTCCTCTAAGCTTAAAATCTGGCATTAAAGCTATCTGTATGGTGAACAGGTACAATATTTAGAGCAACAGCTGGCACTGAGTTGCTCATGGGGGGAAACTCCCTCTGTTCTGTATACTGTGCCAGAAAATAGGCTACCTAGCTACAAGCCAAACACATGTTAGTGAAGTCTGTGATACAAGTTACCTTAAAAATCAGTCCTGCAGTCTTTATATTCCCCTTTCTATATCACTGAACAGGAGGAACACCTTTAAAAAAGCAGATGATCAATTATAGTGACTGCTTTTTGTACAGTAGCTGGTAAGCAGGAGGTTGCACTCTGCCAAGTGTTGGGATAGTTGGTATCATTCTGATTCATACCCGCTCAAATTCTCTCACTCAGACATAGCCAGCTTATCATGAATATCTTCCCTGGGCTACTACTGATTTCTGATCTTTTTAATCCTTCATAATGTAACTTAGTAGTTACTGCTGGTTATTCTTTGTCCAGCTTTAATATCTTCATTTCCATCTTAAAATCACAGAGCCAAAGTCAGAGCATGTTTTTAAAGGTTCACCCTCAGAAATAGATTTAAGACTTAATAATATCATATATTTCAGCTATCTTACCAGCTTCTGAAAAACTTCATCTCCCATTCTGTCTTATAATTTTCTAATTTTCTCCTTCACTGGTCTCATTCCCCCCAATCCCTCTGTTCTGGAAAAACTTCAAGAGTTATGTTTAGCAGCTCTAGCTATGTCTGAACATTTCTCTTTGCAATTCAAATCATCATGTTAGGCTGATTTTAACAGCCTCCTTTATTCCACTCCATCTTTTACCCTTGCTGTGTAATGTTTACTGATGAATGTCTTTCTCCCATTTCTTAACAGGTCTAAGTGGTCTCGTTACTGTATGGGAAGCCTAGAGGTTTGCACACTAAGTATACATTTCTCTTGGCTATTTTCCATGCCTCTACACATTCTTTTAAAAGCAACAGGGCTTGTGTTTCAATGGTAACAGAAGTTATCAGAGAACACTAGTTTAGACAGCAAGCAAGCCAAACTCCAACTGTTCAAACAGCCCGACTTTTACAGTAAAAGGAAAGGCCCTGGGCCAAGACCACTGAGATGAGCAGGTATTTTTAGTTCACTTGTAGGCCAGCTCTAATGTAATTCTGAAATGTTTTCTTCAAACCAAGCCCAACTTTTTCAGGGCTGTCCAAATCTGTTTTCTTTTATAGCAAGTACAAATTCTTGGAGCAAAGGAAGCATGCGTATCATTTGCAATGCTGCTGCATGTCTATGGTGTTGATGCCCGATGGCTCAAATTAGTCCGCAAAACAGATGAGCGCATTGTAATTAGCTCTTGTCAAACTGTTAGAAATACAAAAAACCATTTCCACTGTAATAAAAATTACGAAAAAGAAAAATCTCTCATCTCATTTTCAGCCAAAATAGTTCCTGAAATGTCTGGTAGTTTAGGATTCCAGAGTTCTAAAAGAAGGCTATTTCATTTTCAGAAAAGCTTTCATTTCATTGACATGTATTATCTTTCAGACATTTTTGTTGTTGTGTTTGACTGCCTATGAAACCTCACTTCTAAAATTGACCTGTTGGGCCCAGCTGTCATAGCTCAGTGGTTGAGCCTTCGCGACCTATGAACCAGGAGGTCACGGCTCGATTCCCAGTCAGGACACATGCCCAGGTTTTGGCCCCAATTCCAAGTTGGGGGGGGGGGGGGGAGGAAGAGGGGGACAGGGACTGCAGGAGGCAGCTGATTGATTGATGATTCTCTCTCATCACTGATATTTCTATTTCTCTCTCCCTTCCTCTCTGAAATCAATAAAAATATATTTTAAAAATAAAATAAAAATGACCTGTTGGGAGTTTACGTATTTTGTTCAGCCATATGGTACTGATGTATGATTCCCAACAATTAATACTTCTTTGAGTAGTTTTGCCATCAAGATTTTCTGGAAATTTTTCTAGTAGTATGTTAGCATTATCAGTTTTTCCAAATAACTAAGTAGTGCATTCTGTTTAAACAAGATTTAATTAGGGAGGCAGAATCCTATGATCAGATGAGATAAATTTTGATGTTAAACTCTCATGGGATTATTATCAGTTTCCTACTATGGTTTACTTGGATATTTATTGTTAGGACAGTGACTCAATAGACTATAATTTGTTCAATATGTATATTATTCACAAACTTTAGGAGGGCTTTGGAGCTCTCTGGAATTTAATGTCCTGTCAAAGAAAAATATGGGCTATTATTAAGTAGTGATTTCAAAAAGTAAATTTAAATACTAACCTAAAGTTAGTGCAGTTTGAGAGTAGGTCAGACATACTGAAAAATTACCCCTTTCCACTTGTTTTCATAACTTGTCCAATGATACTTTCAGGTGTACTTGTGGGAATAAGCAGGATGATATAAATGTATCCATCTTTAAGTTAATAAAATTATTATATACAAAACTTAATATAAAAATTATCATAGAGCTAAAACTATAAAACTTCTAGATGAAAATATTGGAAACGATGGTTATAGCCTTGGGCTAGGCAAAGAATTCATAGATATAACACCAAAAGCACAATCTAAATATGTTTTTAAAATTTAGAGTTCATTAAAGTTAAACATTTTTGTGCTTCAAAAATCACCACTAAGGGGTTTGAATTCTCACCCCTCCTGAGGGAGGTCTCCTACCCCCACGGCTGCTTCGCCTCCCACGCACAACTCATACCGGGACCCAGGTGGCAGACAGAGACTCGGTCAGCAATAGCTGCTCTATATCTAAATTCAGTCTATTACCAGGAATGCTCAGGACCTACTCAAAATTGCAAATATTCCTTTCCACTAGTATTTACAGGGTAAACTAAGATTTATGCTTGAGTATTAAAATTGACAGAAAAATAGTAATCAAGTTTTCAGATTAATTTAAATTGGCCAAGTGAAATAAGTGAATACTCAAGAAAATTATAGTGTACTGGACAAAAAGCTTTTCCTAAAACATTAACTAAAAAATCTACTAGTAGTTCATCTCACTGTAAAATTGCCTAACATCCAAAGAACCTAAAGCAGTCATATTTGAGTGCAAAAATTAAAATTTAAAATTACCAAGACGGCAATATAAAATTTCCAAAAATCCCCATTAATCAAAAAAGGGGAGGGGACAGTGGGGTAATATCATGTAAGGAAAAAAATATCGAGTAAGTAAAATACATCTTGAAAATTCTTACTGCAGTAAAGTAAATTCCATTTGTAAAACCAATTGCAGGACACCCATGAAAAAACACACATGGTGTCAAAATAAGCCAAAGGAAAATCATTTAGGCAAAAATTAAAAAGAATCTTAAGTCTATTTTGCATAGAGGATCCCTTTGTTAACTTTTGGTCGAGAATGTGTTTGTGTGTTTTCAGAGAACAACTCCAAGACCATGTGGGTTCCTGCGACTGTGAGGAACTGATGGATCTGTTCCAGTCACGAGGATGGTCCAGAGATGGGGACACTGACGACACCTTGCCATGCTAGCAGTAGGCAGCTGTGCATGTCTGCAGGCAGCCCAGGACCAAACCAGAGAGGATGGATCTTGCATTGCCACGATGTGTCCACCATCTGGATACTATTGCTGACATGTACACATAAAGAATTATTTGACACTGAAACTGGGACTCAGAACAGTTGGACATTGAAACTGAGACTGAAACATTTTTTGTTCTTATACATTTATTTCTAGTATGCAGAGGCAAGATATTTTTGAAGAAAAGAAACAGGGGAGAGTGATTGATATAGAGGCAGGGTGGCCTTGAACAGGCTGTCAAGCTACAGGGGAAGGCTTGGGTGGATGGGAGGCGGATGCGGGGGGAGATCAACTGAAGGACTTGTATGCATGCATATGAGCATAACCAATGAAAGAAAGACACTGGGGCGGGGAGGGGGTAAGGTGGGGATATGTGCTGGGGGGTAGGGGAGGCTGCGGGGAGGATAAGGGGGAGGGGGAAAAGAAAACATGTACTACTATTAATTATAAGTTATACTGCAAAAAAATCAATAAAAATATATTTTTTAAAAAAATCACCACTAAGAAAATGAAAAGATAAGCCACATAGTGGGAGAAAATAATTGCAAATCATATACATAGTGATGAAGGATTTGTATTTACGATATATAAAGAACACGTAAAACTTAATATAATGATAATAATCCAAATTAAAAAATGGGTAACAGATTTGAATAGATATTTCACCAAAGGAAAACACACAAATGGCTAATAAGCACATACAAAGATGGTCAGCATCATTAGTCACTAGGGAAATATAATGATAGCAGTATTTCATAGCAATAATGAAATACTGCTTCACACCCACTATAATAAACATAATCGAGGCAGAAGGCTCAAAATAATGAAGAGAGAGAGAAACTGAAAATCTCAAACATTGCTGGCGAGGATGCAAAATGAGGCAGTCATTTTGGAAAAACAGTTCAGAGTTTCTTAAAAAGGTAAACAAACAAAAGTAACATATCAACCAATAATTCCACTCCTTGTTATCTATCCGAAGAAATAAAAACATATGCCCTACATAAAAACTTGTATGTGAATTCTCATTTATGACAGCATGATTCATGATACTCCCAAAATAGAAGCAAGCTGACTGTTTATCAATTGGTGAGTGGCTAATAAAAACATGCTATATCCAGACAATCAAACACAACAACAATAAGACACTACTGAAATAGTCTAGGTCATGGACTCAGAACATTATGCTAAATGAAATGCTAGATATAAAAGACCACACTTGTAATATTCCATTTATGTGAAATGTTGAGAAAAGGTATGTCACTTATTGAGGTGGGAATGAGAGAGACTGAACTTGGCATGAGGACTCTTTTTGAGGTGATTTTACATCTCTGTAAATTTACTAAAAATTGGTAAGTGCTGTGAATTACAAACTACAATGGATGCATTTTATGGTATATACATTATACTTCATTAAAGTTATTAAGTAATAAGCAATAACTTCTGTGAAGGTAAATTCTAATCCAAAGAACTAGGAGAAACTAGGCCAAGGCATGGAATGATCATAGATCTCAGATGTGTCTTGCCAACACTCTCAAAATGTTTAAAATCCTAGTTGATGGCATTATGTACATGGTAAGTTTTTGGACAGTTGCTGCTCCTTTTGAGTTTTGAGAATTTTTGCAAAGGTTATTAGGAAATAGCTAAAGTAAACATGTATCAATCATTGCTAGTTATAGTTAGGACAGCAAGTTCCTAGAGGGAGGTGATAGTAAATGGTAGTGAAATGCTCCCATCCTAAGGTGAGACAGTTATACAAATAGTTCTAAATTCCCATAAAAATATCAATTTTTAAAAAAGAAAGGGTTATATTTCTTACCCTCTGAATAAGAAATGTCTGAAAGGTGTAAAAACAATGCTAAGGAAAACTCAGTCAGAAAAGATATGGGGGAAAAATAGAAGAGGGAGGAAGGGTAGCTTAGAGCAATTGGCTAAAAGACAAAAAGCAAATAATAGAACACATGTTAGCAAATAAAGCAAATCAGAACACACGTTAGGACCAGAGGACGAGAACAGAGCACACAGGCCATCTCTGCCCGGAAGAAAGCACTCCGGAGTCTGACGTTCCTTCTCTTGTTTTGCAATCATGCTGGGGAGCCCTTTTAATTTGGCCTAGAGACTTAAGCTTTCTTTGGAATTCTTCAGGGATCTGTATTACCAAGGTGCCTACAGGATCACCTATCAGGAGGTAAAACTTCTCACCCCTCAACCCATCCACGAAAATAGCAGGAAAACATTAGGAGGGATTTGTTTTCCTTCCTGGCCAGCACCAGTCAGCAGCTTCCTTTGGTTGATTGGGTTTGTTTTTTTCTCGGGATATTACATCAAGAAAGAAGGAATGAAAACTGCTGAACACAGCAGGAAGAGTGAAATAAATCTGAAAACCACTTCCAACTGATTGTAGTCAAGCACTTTTAAAACTCTAGGATAATCCTGTATCTTTCCATACAACTACATACATTTCTTAATTTTATTTTTTCACGACAATGCTGGACACATGTGCATGTAAGTTAACTAAACTATATCAAGCAAGGAGAAGCAGGTGAGCCCTGCCAGAATCCCATTGTTTTTACAGCCATTTTCTCTATCAATTGCTGCAATCTACAGGGCTCCCAGCTTTGCTGTCAGTGCCCCAGAGCTATTCCATCTCCAGGACAACAGGTGTGGCTTTGTTCTCCAAGTGCAGTATATGGGGCAAAATTCAGCTCACCTTCCAGAAGCTCACTAGTGTGGCAACTCTGAGCCCCTTTCATTTACAGCTTTGCCTGTCAGGCATGTTTGACCACACTTTTGTCCAGGTGTGTTTGTCACATTTCTTGCTTTAATAAAGACATCAACTCACTGGCAACCCTGGATTCAATGTTTACTAGTGTAATAGAGAGGGAATGGTATGTTTCCTCTTTCTAGCTCTAACTTGATCTTGAGGAAGCAAAAAAAGAGGTGTACGCCTTCTAAATATCAACTAGAAAAGAGCCCCCCATTGCAAATTGCAGCAAAAGTAAATGGATTGGGGTTGATGCCAGTGAGATGGCTACTTACTCCCTTAAAACAAAAACACGTATCATACCATCTATCATGAAAGTCTCTGGATTGTCTCTATCCTATCTAATAAAAGAGTAATATGCAAACTGATCATACCTCCGATCAAGCCACGCCCACAGCCATGCCCATCAGCCAATCAGGAGCGAATTATGCAAATAAACCCCAACCAAGCTGGCTGTAGCCACTTAGAACAGGAGGGAGGCTTGGGTTTCCCAAGCCCTTGCCAGCCTAGGCCTCCACTCAATGCTACAAATTTTCAATTATAGAAGATACATAATCCCAACAGAAATGGCAGCAGCCACGGAGCTGGAGAGAGCAGAGGCTAGAGTTGCCCAGGCAATGGAGGAAGCCAAGCTTCTGCAGCCCTAGCGCCTATGTTTCCACTGTAGGCTACAAAGTTTCAATTATAGAAGGAAAATATCCCAACAGAAATGGCTGTCACCATGGAGCCGCTCCAGGCTACAAAGTTTCAATTATAGAACATAAATTAATCCCAGATACCAGGGCCTCTGCTTGGGTCACTGGAGGGCATGGCCTGCAAACCACTACAGGCTTCTCATCCGGGCTGTCTTACGCCCCAAGGGAACCCCAACTCTGATCCGGGACACCCTTCAGGGCAAACCAGCTGACCCCCACCCATGCACCAGGCCTCTATCCTTTCTAATAAAAGAGTAATATGCAGATTGACCATCACTCCAACACACAAGGTGGCTGCCCCCACGTGGTCAAAGATCCTGCCTCCATGTGGACACAAGATGGCCACCACAAAATGGCCAGCACGGGAGGGCCATTGGGAGGTTCCAGGCCTGCAAGGGAGGGCAATTGTGGGCGATCAGGCCATCACGGGAGGGCAGTTGGGAGGGACCAGGCCTGCAAGGGAGGGCAGTTAAGGGTGACCATGCTGGCAGAGAAGAGAAGTTGGGGACAAACAGGCTGGCAGGGGAGTAGTTAGACATCAATTAGCCTGGCAGGGTAGTGGTTAGCGGGTGATCAGGTTGGCAGACAGAAGCAGTTAGGGACAATCAGGGAGGCAGGCAGGTGAGCAGTTTGGAGCCAGCAGTCCTTAATTGTGAGAAAAATGTCCGACTGTCCATTTAGGCTTGATTCTACTGGGATCAGGCCTAAATGGACAGTCAGACATCCCTCAAGGGGTCCCAGATTGGAGAGGGTGCAGGCTGGGCTGAGGAACACCCTCTGCCTCCTGTGCATGAATTTCATGCACCAGGCCTCTAGTAGGTTTATAATTTCCCTCTTATTTATAGCCTAATCTGTGCAAAATAAAGGGTAACTGGCATAAACTTCTGTTTAGGTTCCCACAGAGCCTAAAAGGGAACACTGTGAAAAAGTAAAATCAAAAGGGCTGAAACAATATGTTTGACTATTTCTCCCATAAAACCTGTTTTTCTATTGAGAAACTTAATGCATGAGAATATTAAATCAGCTGAAATATTTCAGTGTTCAGGGAAAATAGGTTATGTATACACTTACCAAGTGTGTGTATTAAAATAACATGTTTGGGCAGGTGGATATAACATGTGTGCATATAGATTTACAACTATGTTGTATTTATATCTATCTATACTTTTATTTATTATTCCTTGAAAAGTATGTATTCATAAATATTAAGTGATTATTTATAGGCCTCTCTCTCTCAACTGTAGAATGGAAATATCAATTCAATTATAATGTGAAAATTCATTAAATGCTGTTAATGATATAGTTTATCTCACTTCTAGAGTAATAATTTTACATGGGATTAATATAGTACTATTAATATAGTTAAGGGATTTTATTATTCCTTAATAGAAATTAAAAACGTAGCCTGCTTTAAATAATTTTAATTAAGTAAAATTATTACCATGAAGGTAAAACTACATCTAAGCATTTCTATGCCCTAAAGGACCATTTAACTTTTTTTTCCTTTTGCAATTTTTAATTATTTTTATTCCCATATTGCAGAAAGGAAAGTTGAGTTTAGGGTGAAGAAAGTATTTTCTAGCATGTATATTCATCCTAACTTTTAATTTTTACTTCACTATCTTATTTCCAGAAATAAGGTGGCAAAATTGGACAGGATTTTAAACTATTTTTTAGCCTCTCTTCAAGATCATAAAAGTGATCCTCAATATATATTTTTAAAACTCATTAAATGTAAAACAAATATTCTTATATGATTTAAAGGCATCCTTTTCGTAATCTGCTCTCAGAATTTCTCCCTTCTGATTTTAAGATCTATTTAAGAGACTATGTTAGAGATAAAACGTGTCAAAGATAAGAAATGTTCTTGATAACTGGGGCTGAAAACCTGTAACAGAGAAATCCTGTACCTTGCTGAAAATCTCTTGTCTTCTCACATCTTCAAGACTCACCCAGCACCTTGGCCTAGCTAACATGTCACTGGCCTACCACTGAATGGCTGAAATTTGCTACAGTATAATCTTTAAATTCCACATCTTTTTGACAATTACAAGGGTTTTAGTTCCCTGATGCACTGGGTATCTAAAAAATTACAGTGTTGGCTTTCTTTGTGGGTGTTGTGTTTATTATTATTGCTTTTGCTATACTTTAACCTCACTTCTAGGTAAGTTCTAGTTATGAGTCTGACTTGATCTGCAACACCAGAAAGTTAGGGGGGAAGAGAGACCACCATGCCCTACCAAAGATCAGTTCGTTTATTATTTACACATGGCAGTTCCTATTCTCATAATTGTGGGCTGCTACCTTTATTAAGATTGATGGCCCATCCACCATCTGTCTGTAGCTGACTTTTGTTGTTTCTTTATTCAGCCACCCTGAATTTCCTGGTGGAAACCCTTTACCGCTTTATCTGATGGTTTGTGACAGAGTGGTTTCCAACTTTGGCTGCAAAGGGATGGACATTTGACCAAGTCTGGTCAATGAGAGCAGCACTGGCCCGTAGTCATAGTCATTGGTTCAAGGACTGGCCAATCAAAACAAGTGAAACTCAACTCTGCATCTTTGAGCCTATTGAAAAAGAGAACCTCTACTTTTTCCTGACTAAAAGCTAGACTAATGTAAAATGAGAAATCCTGCCAACGATCAATGCTAACACAGTCAAAACCAGGCCAAGAAATGACAGGAAGCTGAGCTCTGATTGAATCATTTGAGGCACTAGATCCACACCTGTCTACAAGTATTTAGCCTTCTACACACACACACACACACACACACACACACACACGCACGCACGCACACACACACACACACACACACCCTATCTAATAATGAGGGAATATGCAAATTGACTGTGACAAAAATGATGGCACCTGTAGCCACAAGATGGTGGCGCCCAATCCCCTCAGCCCCACTGGAGTCTCCCAGTCCTTTCAACCCTGCCAGAGGGGAGCAGCAGGTGCACAGTGCAGCCAGACCAACCCTCAGCCCCCAAGCTACTCAGGGCTGGCCGGAGGTGCAGGCAAGCCTTGGATGTTGGCTGCCCAGCCGCCCAGGGTTGCCCAAGTCTCAGGTAAACAGGGCCAGCCAAAGCTTGCACTACCAGCAATGGCAGCAGCAGAGGTGTGAAGGGGGCATTGCCTTCCCTGATCACCAGGTTACCTTCCACCCCTGAGGACTCCTGGACTGTGAGAGGGGGCAGGCTGGGCTCAGGGATGCCCCCCTCCAGTGCATGAATTTTCATGCACCGGGCCTCTAGTATATATCCTATATAATGAAAGACTAATATGCAAATAGAACAGCAAAACCGAACAACTGGTCACTATGACGTGTGCTGACCACCAGGGGCATGTGTAGAACATGGCAGGCATTAACTGTGGCGGGCCGGTGGAGCAGGTGAGTGGGAGTGCCAGACTAAGACAGGGCATTGGTCACTGTCATTGGGGCAAGATTCTGGCTGTTACCGAAAATTCTTTGCTTCCACATGCCACTATCCCCCCCCCCCCCCCCGGCTTGCACCTGCTGCCAGCGCTGGCCCTGCTTCACCTGCAGATTATACCAGACCCATTGTTTGCACCCACTGCTGGTGCTGGGTGCTGGTCCTGATCACTCTGATCACTCAGCTGCCAGCCCTGATCATCCCTGAGGGCTTCTCCACTTCCCCCTGCTCCTGAGGGGCAATTGGGGCAGTAGCTGCCACTTTCACCCACTGATGACACCAGTCCTGCTTGCAACCACTGCTGGTGCCAGCCCCTATTGCTCCACACAGTCAGTGGGTGTGAATAAAGCTGGAGCTATCAGTGTGTGGGAGTGGCAGCGGTGGGAGTGGGACTGCCAGCAGACAGGCGACCAGGGGCCATGGTGGGAGGGGCCGGGCAGGGGTGTGGAAGATGGGCCGAGACCCACCCCTGTGCCTACTGCAGTTTCATGGCCCACAGCTCCTTTCAAGGTTCACAAATTCATGTAATGGGCTGACACACACACACATACACACACACACACACACACACACACACACACACACAGAGAGAGAGAGAGAGAGAGAGAGAGAGAGAGAGAGAGAGAGAGGGAGAGAGAGAGAGAATAGACACGTAAGTACAAAATATAATTCAAACATTTCAATGTAATTCTCATAGGTTTTGAAAAATTTAGAATTCATCCACAACTCCCAGCCCCCACCAGACTGACTGAATGAGAATCTAGGGCAGAAAGTCCCTACAATCTGCATTTTTAGTTATTCCTGCAGTGATTCTGGTGACCAGTTAATTTAATGAACCATTGTAGACATTCATCAAAGGTTATCACTCCTTTTCTATCACCATCAAAGGCCAGATGGAATTCACATAAAGCCCCAGAAGCTCCCCAGAGAACAGACTATAAAACAGATAAAGTATGCTGAGGGTCAGTTATTCTCTTCCTGGTAGCTTTAATGCCACCAACCCTTTTTTTTTCTCCAGTCAAGGAAGAGACTGCAATTATGTGGGAGAGACTTTAATAAAGGAAGTCTCCTTTCTTCTTTTCAATAGCCTCCTGGTAAATTAAAACAGCCTCCTAACCCCTCTGTGTTCTAGGAAATGGGGAGCTTACTTTCCTGGTACTTGTTTAACTAAGACAAGTCAAAGTGGGATGATCAGGTACATTATAATTTGAAAGAGAACAACCAAATTTAATTGTTCT
This sequence comes from Antrozous pallidus, assembly GCA_027563665.1. Taxonomy (NCBI): domain Eukaryota; kingdom Metazoa; phylum Chordata; class Mammalia; order Chiroptera; family Vespertilionidae; genus Antrozous; species Antrozous pallidus. Next base: position 56,505,260 of record CM050512.1, read on the forward strand.
CACTGTCTTAAAAATTTTAGGTAAACTCTATAGAAGGAACTGAGTTTGTCAGTTAGTTCTCTGAGTGTAGAACAAGGGATTATTTTTGAGACATAGCTTCCTGAGGTGTAAATGGAACGGGATCTCAATTCACTGGCTGTGTTTCTTTCCCCCATTCTCAAGCAATAGAGATTACTCTAAATTTATCTTCCTGTGTTTCTGACTGGCTTCCAGTAACACTTTTCACATAGTACAGTTTAAAAAGGCTGAAATAAACAAAATCTCCAGAGAAGATTTTCTACCTTCAGGTCTCCTCAAGGGGAGTTTCCAACCTGTGCAGATTTTTCATCTATCTCAAATCTAATTTTATGCAATAGCCCAAAGTGACCAGCTCGTTCAAAAGAGGTGACTGATTATTCTCCAAAATTATCAGCCTCTTTTATATCATTAGGCATTCTGAGCTAGTTTCCCCATAATAATTTGAAGACAACCATCTCAGGCTAAAATTTTATCTGAGGAGCAGCTATCTTCTAGGCACAGTGTTCTACCACTGACAACTTTACTAGTATTTTATGAAACTGGCCACACACAACATTCTTTCAGATGGTTCATTCTGGGGCTTTTCAGAATGGATAGGAATTCACGATGGATAAGTGGCATGAGGTCCTCTGGGTGTCCAACAATTAAAGATCTTATAGGACCTGACCTTTTGTGTCATCTTGAGTTGGGTTTTATGGGCAAGTGGTCTTGATAGGTAGGAATTTCCACTGAGATAAAATAGGATGTATTCTACTCTCTTTCAAACTAGCCCACACTTCTTAAATTTGTACCTTAATTACATTTTTTATGACAGAGAAGAGAAGAAAAAGAAGAGAAGAGAAGAGAAGAGAAGAGAAGAGAAGAGAAGAGAAGAGAAGAGGGAAAAAGCATTTCCTAAAGTATTGATCTTATGGCTCTGTCACAAAAATATGTGTGAGTTTAAAAAAACAAACAGCCTACTATTTAATTAGTATTTTAAAAAGTGTATTAAGATTAATCATGCTAAAGTTCAATTAATTATTTTTGGCAGATGCTCTGTAACACTTTCTTCGCTTATAGCTAACCACTTTAAACAGGATTTTAACACCTAAGGGTAATAAGCTTAGGCAGAGGACTCACAGGAAGTTCTAAGGTTGGCTATTCTATGAGTGTTCTAATGGGACTCTCCTTATGCCTATGGCAGTGGGAGTTTCATAACATTCTCTTTAACATTTTTTGCAGGCTAAAATAATCACAGTCATGCTCTTTGGCATAGAATTTTGAGGTTTGTGAGAAAAATCTTGTCCCATTCTCAGCCCATGTCCATGTGGAGGCGAGGTGGCATTTTACAGACTTATGTTTTGGTTCAGTTTCTCAACTTTTAAAAGAGTTGTCAACTATATTCCCATCTCTGCTGAGCCTTAAAGCCTGGTCTGTCCCTAATTGGCAACAGAATATTTGCACTCCAAGTACTTGTCAAAAGAGGATAACACTGAATGCTTGCTGCCCAATGCCTATCAAAAACCAGTCATGAGAAATTGTATTTACGGGAGGTTGCCTAAAGGACATATATTCCCCTTTAGATCTTCTCAATTTTATCTTGGATTTAGCCAAACCATTTGAGAGTCACATATTTAAACCCCATGGCTATATCATCACAAAATAAGTTATAATTTGTGGTCCTGCGCCTCACACTGAGTTGGGTGCTTTTCATATATGAGTAATAACCTTTAAAATAATCATGCAAAGGAGGGATTAATATCTCTGTTTTCCAGATGAGAAAGTAGTCCTGGCACCATCAAATCACTTGCTAAAGACTACCCAACAAGTAAATGGCAGAGTCACAATGCAAACCAAAGTGTGTCTGGCTGCAAAGTGCATGCCCTGTATACAAAACTAGAGTTGCTTTGATCGAAATGCATTTTGGTGTTGCAGCATCCTCTATTGAAGGGAATCACATAGAAGAAAGAATTTTATAAAATATAGCATTGTTTTAACTTGGGAGATTTTGTTTATATTATACAATATAAACTTTATGAAGGTTTTGTGTTTTGTTTTGTTTTATGGTTTTTTTTTAAAATGGAGATTCTTAAATAAGAATTCTTGAGGTTTTAGTACTGAAAATAGTTGGGCTATCACTGAGTAACTGATGGGCTTAATGTAAAAGTATTAAGAAGATGTGAGTCACGTAACTGATAGTTTTTTCCTTAATCTACTGTCTGGGACACTTGGATCCCAAACTTTGACCTTCCTCTGTCTAGTTCTTGAACTATGCATTTTATGTGCCACCCTCCCCACTAGCATCATCTATCTTATCATCCCACTTTCTGGTCTTCAGTGTGTTTCTTTTACTTACACTTTAACTGTTATACTGCATATACTTTTGTAACCTAGTTTCATTATCTATATTTTTGGAATGAGATAAGCTATATTAAAACTCAAATAAAAAGTCTGCGCTTAGTAGCCATTTAGTTTTAAGAGCTGTGCTAACTGGCATTACATATTTCCTTTTTTAATCCTTCTAGTTATTGTGAATTAGGTTATAGTGTTAGCCTCATTTTACAGATGAGGAATATTAGGCTCAGAGAGGTTAAGTAAAATGCTCACATTCACACAGTAGAGCCAGATTTCTGGCTGATTCCAGAATCTGAACTCCTAACCACGATGCATGTGCCTCTTCAGCTCTGTATCATAATCAGTTAACAAGAAGAGATGGACACAGTGGAATGGGAATAAAAGAAGACATGGGGAAAGAAAAAGGATGGGGGGAAATACCCTAAAAGGGAAGGAAAGGAGCAAATAAAAGTAGATGAGAGAAAAGTAAGATAGAAAAAATGAAAGGTAATAGACAAAAGGAAGGACACAGGACAGGGAAGAGATGTGTTCACAACTTTGCCTCAAAAGTGTTTAATGGTTTGAATTCTCAAAATTATTTTGCACAAATATATGCTACTCTCTATTGCTATTTATCATTTTGTGCTTCTGCTCTCAATCCAAGTAGATTCTACAACTTGGTGAAAGACAATCTTTATTACATTTGACCTACTAAAGGCAGCATTCATGAAGTTTCATAATGTTAATTTCCAGGAAAGAGCCTAGTATTTTTTTTCACTTCAAATAAATTCATCTCTGTTACCATTCATACAAATAAACAAAAAGAAGATTCAAGCATATAAACAAAATCAAAACCAACTCCTTTTTTTAATGCCAGACCAAAAAATATCACTTTTTAGTGTCATTCTACAGGTAGGGACATAAAAGGTAAATGTGAAAAAAATCATTTTTAAGAGGAACACATATTTGTATGGGCTTATATACATCAGAATAAGTTATCCCTAAAATTTGAATTTATAATGAACTCTCCAAAAAATTTAAAATAGCCCTTGTTATATTGGAAAAAAAGCTTCCCTCCTTTTACTTTTATGTTTAAGATTTATTTTTCAAATAAATGTTGTTGGGTTTTTTCTGTGAAATTTCAAAGAATCTGTTATTGATTAAGGAATGCTTAACTGAAGTTCACATTGGAACTAGCAGGTGTCTGTAAATTTACCAGGTGGAAATGCCTTTAAGATTTACTAGTAATATCTGTCATACTGATAGTCTTTGAGAAAAATTGGCTATGTAATTGCTAATTTATTTATGTCTTATTTGGATTTGATATTCTAAATATAAATTTTTTTGGTCTCTTATTAAAACTAGTTTTTATCACGTTGGTTCCTCATGGAGGAAATGTGAGTGTAAGGTGAACATTCCTTGTATTTCCTTGGTCACACTCCGGGCTCTTTTCCTTATATTTCCTTCTTTCCTTTGAAGAGATTTCTAGACACAGACAAGATGGATCATTCCTTAAGTTCATTCGCTCTTCTAAACTGAGAGGAATTATAAAATGGTGAGGCAAGACTGTGTTCGGTCCCAGGTTTAGCCCAAAATCCACCACCCATGATGTGAGCTACTCTGGGTAAACTGTAACCCAACCATCATACAAGATTGCTTTGAAGATAATGTATGCGAACATGCTTTGTAAGTGGTAAAACATTAACAAGCTAATTAAATCCAGACCCAGGTCCATATCTAGATATAAATAAAGGAAGGACTCTAGATTTTCATTCTGCTGCTGCCAATTAGCTAACAACTATTAAGTGCTGTTGGATTATGCAGAGATATATAGAGCCACAGATTTCTCCTTTCAAGTGTATGCTACTGAAGTGCAGGGTCATATTCATTACTCAACATCAATATTAGTAAAGCAGCCATCATTGCCAGTAGACTAGAAACTGAGATTAAGTATATAAGTAGGGATGAAAAAAAATTCTAGACTACTATATGCTTATAGGCTAATATAGTTCAGAGTTTATGATATTAAATCAAGAATGTCCCAAACAGCCCAGTTTGGGCCTACATAGCATGTTCAGGTTCATTCAATTTCTCATCACTCAGGGTCCAAAAGAGCCTCCAAACCACTGTTATATGCTTTCAATTTACAGAAAATTATAATTTACTTTACCTTTTATAGCAATATATAAATAAAAATATGCTTACAAAGAACTTTTATAAGACCCTTGATTAGTTTTTAAACTCCTAAACTTAATGTCAGGAGTAATCTTTGAATGTCCTTTAAGGACACACTGCAAGTTTTCTTCTCACAGCTGACAGACACCTGACATTATAGCCATTGAGCATGGTGTTCCATCTTGTCAAAGGTGCTTAAGTAAGAATCTTCTTTATAAATTAAACTTGAGTTAAGATGCCTAAGAGTATAAATGTCCACAAGGATTTCATGAGATGAATATATACATTTTTTTCCTGGTGGCAGATATAGGTATTTAGTTCTTCAAATAACATTAATAAGGAATTTGTTAATGCCAATAATATTCAGGCTACACAAAAGGGAAAAAATTCTAAGGAAGAAATATTTATATGGAATCTTTTACTGATCAAGTAGCAACCTAGGAAAGTCTCTTTAATGAATCTGCTGATGTTTGATTAGGGAATTAAAAGATTTCTAAAAACTGGGGCAATCCCAAGGGTTCTGTAGTTTCTGTGATATTCTTAATTAATTCCACTTTGACTTCATTATTCAACAACTGCTTTGGGAAAATAAAAGGTCTGCATCTCTTTATACAAATATTTAGGAGTTTTTATAATCCAGTCCTCCTTGCATAAACTATTGGTTCTAAACTAAATTAAGAGAGGATACTCCTCATTCCATTGCCAAAAGAGGAGAAGTCTAGTTCTACCTCTACTTTCTTTTGCATATGACAAGAAAGCTTTCAAGTAACCACCAACACCCACGTCAAGAAGACAGAGCCATTTCTCCCCAGTTTTCACAGCTTCATTTCTACCTAAGGTTATTTTTGCTGGGGAAGTATGCCCGTGACTTCTTTGATCGACAATATTTAGATTTCCTTCCATAAATCGCTTCCAAAAATCTCCCTTTAGCCTCTTTGACTCAGCAGTCCCCAATTATCTTTTAGCTTCTTCCCTCAGTTATTTTGACACAGGTTCTCTTCTCTTTCTTTGGGCTATTTGAACACACACACACACACACACACACACACACACACACACACACACCCCAACCTACAGAATGACTTCATGACAAGTGGTCTGATCCTGAACACTACCTTAAATTTCAGCTGCCCTGTTGGCTCCTGTACTTACAAAGTCTAAATTTATTGTAGGCCCTTGTAGTGCAATTCTTGACACATCATTAAGCTCTCTTTTCATTGGGAGCCTAAGGGCATATTCAGGCTCACTGCGAAGAGCTAGCCTAAATAACAGTTAAAACACGTGTCATGAGCTGCAAGGGGGCTTGTTTGCCAGCAGGGCAAACAGTTCACTGCAGCTCAAGCAATACCCCACAACAGTGTGGGTAGATATAATGAGATAACCATGTCCCACAAGTGAATTGTTCATCTTTGTCTTCAAGCATCTAAGAACATAGTTATCTCAGTAGGATGGTGCACCCCAGAGAGTTATATATATCTTTCTGAAGGTAAAGAAAAAACAATCCAAGAAAACACATCCAAAAAATATAAGCAAAAGAAGAGCTGTAATTTTTTTAAAGCAAAATTTCAGCTATGCCAGAACTTATTGAATCAGGCCGTAAGTTCTGAGTGCCTTTTTTGCAGTATGTCTTACTTTAATTGTGTGCAGATTTATTCTAATGTTATAATGCTAATTGACCTATGTAACTATAATAAAATAAAATAAAGGCAATGTCAACACCTCATGACCTGATCACACTGTTTTTTTTATCCTGGATACCATATCCTCTCTATACAACACCAGACTACTATAAAAATTATTTATACAAATAAACTATTATGTAAAGACTGGAAAAGTGTAATAAATTATGCGTAATATGGCTCAATTATGTGGTAATTTCTTTGTTTTAATTATTTGCATAGTTTTAATGAAGGGGTTGCTAGAAGGCGGAACCATTTTCATATTTAATGAAACAAAACAAATTTGTTTTTAAGAGTGAAAACAAAGATAATTATCTCTTAAATTAGAGGCATACTAATATATGCATGTTCCTAAATTATTACCAGTAATATTATTTGGTTTGTGCTGTCAAAACTTTTTCTATCTGGAGCTCTGATGTTGGCTATTCAAGTTATTTCCCCCATTTCTGTTAAATGTATTAATATCTTGCTGTTCATCAAGTGCCAAAATAAAGGTTAAAGTTTCCTAGATTATCTACAGAAGAAAAATACGGGTGGGTGATGACAACTATGATCTTTCAAGATGCAGTTTATGAATGCATAATAACTTAAGAAAGTGAGAAAAAAATAGATTTATCAAGAAAAGAGAGAACTATCCTAAATTCAACACAGCAAATCAGCAAATTTCTTCAGGGAAAGACATCAAATTTGAAAGGCATCAATACTTTTCTGCTGTCACCAAACTGTTATTTATGCTCATGTGCCAGCTGGATTTGTGTATGTGCGTGCATAATCTTTTTCTCACCACTGATGTCATCATTAAAGCTGTGCAAGAATTTTGATTTTCGCTTTGCACAATCTTTAGGGGAGACTTGGACATTATGGTGAAAGTTTGTGACAAGTTTGTAAAGTAAGAAATGTAGGCTTTAAGTCAGTAAAGTTTCACCCTTGCAAACTAGAGGAAGCTTTCTTAACTCTGATTTTGCCTGTCCAGTCCACAATGAAGAAACAACAGAGAGGAATTTCAGGCAAATAGTTGACTTTTTTTAGGGGAGGGAAGAAAAACATTTAACACTTCTCAGAGCTAGTTTCCCATTCTGAATTTTCAAGTATATTGTAGAATTCTTTCAAGACATTGTCTACAATGCACAGAAAGATACTGAACCCTGGACATGTGCTTCTCAAGGCTGAAACTGGTACTACTTTCTGATTGTTGCAGGCCTTATGAGGGTTATGAAGGCCTCAGATACCAAGATATTTAGTAATTTTTGTTTACAAAAATCTCCAAGTTTAATGAATTCATTTTTAGACCAGGTGGCAATAATCAAGAACAGGGAGACAGCACATAGCAATCCAGAGGCAGCCGATTCTACAGTTGAAGAGCGTAGGTTTCAGAGGTGACAACCTACACAGAGCATGGAGGGTGGAGCCTGTGAAAGGGGTCCCTTCACATCTCATTGACATGGCTTCGCTCAACACTTTTTCCTTATTATTGTTAATCCTCACCCGAGGATATTTTTTCCATTGATTTTTAGAGTAGAAAAGAGGGAGGGAGAAAGGGGAGAGAAACATTAATGGACTGCCTCCCACACACACCTCCAGAGTCAAACCCACAACCCTCTGGTGGGTGGGCCAATGCTCTAACCATTGAACAACACCAACCAGGGCTCAATACTCATTTTTCACTGACCTGGCAGTTCCTCAAGTCAGGGAATATGCTCTTCTGTTTCTTTCGGTGCTTTTTCATCTTTTCCAGAAACAATCTAACACAAATAACCTATGCCCAAATAAAACTTCCTTTGAGGACCTGGTAACTGGATTATGTGATAGGGTAAATTTATTCCATCAAATTTCTTGGTTTAGTTAGCAGTTGTTCATGCACAGATTGGAAGGTTTGGGATCTGGAGAGGAGACTTTGAGGGAAGGTAAGTTTGGGAGTGGTCCAGTGAATAGACACCAGTTTTTAATATTTTCTTAATTTAATCTCACAGAACCCTACAAGGAATGTATGAGTTTTCTTACTCTGACAAAAGAACTAACCGAAGGTCAGAGAGGTTAGATAAGTTATCGAAGGCGGGAAATGTAACAGGGAGAAATGAGCTACAATGGCCTAGGTGTGAACCCTGGCTATGTCCTAACTGTGTAGGTGCCTGACTCATCACATGTTCCGACTAAAAAAGTTGCTTCTGTGGAGCTGTGATATGACGACCTCCCATAACCACAGCATCATTGGAGTCCTTTTTAGCAGAGTCATGATTTGCTTCCAGCCGTCTTATGTCAAAGCACTTGCCCTTGCCTTAATAGAGTTCCTCAAAGTGGATTATGGGAAGAAATGAATGGAAAGACAAACCCATCTGCATGCCTGCATTGTGTCACTGAGAGGTGCCAATGGTATCAAGTGCTAACCAGTCCTCAAGGGCTTACTATCTGCCTGGGGAGAAGAAACACACACATAGGACTGATACATAAAAGACATTGTGTTGTGAAGCAGAGGAATGAATGGCAAAGACAGAAAGCACTCTAGGAGTTGAGGGGTTTTCATTACTATATTTTTGCACCTTCTCCAGTCTCCTGAGCTTTTCTGGTTACCATGGCGGCTGAAATCAGCTTAGATTTTTTATAAAGACACTCAGAGTTGAGATGTAATGCTGGAAGGCTTCTACTCTGAAATTCCCTTTCCCTAGTTATTTTCTGATTTCAAAGTCTTGGTCTTTGTCTTTGGAATAGATTTAAAGGACCCATCTGATTGCTCATGGTTCTGTTCTAAGCAGCAACCTTAGTTTCTTATATAAACGGGAGCTGATAAAATTTGCAACTTCCTATTTATAACATCTTTGCTTCCCTTACACAAAAGAAGAAGATAAGCAAGGTAATTATTGGATTCTGCTCTGTGGTTTAAAAATCAAGGACTTAAAATTATGGGGTCATTTGCATCTCAGGAAGCAAAGAGGTTTTGATTTGGAATATGCTCTACTGTATTATTATTAGTAATGCCAGCTGAGAGTGTTTTCCCCTCTAAAAACAAATCTTCTTGTTGAAAATCTGATTTTTAATCTCTTTCCAACAAGATTCTATGGTTTGACAAAAGTAAAAATGAGTCACAGTGTCCCTGGAGGAGTAGCAGAGCATGGTGGCTCAGAACAAAGACAGACGCTAGTCTGTTGGGGTACATGATCCACTACTTAGCACCTCTGTGTCCCTGAGTAAATTACTTCACTTCTCTGTCCCTCAGCCTCTTCAGCTGTATGGAAAGTAAGAACAACAGAGGTAACTAACTACCTCATGAGATTATGAGAGTTAAATGAGTTACTATCTATAAAGACCTTAGAACAATGCCTGGCACATTAGGTAAGCACACTTTAAATGTGTGATAAATTAGTCAAGGGAGTTGAGCTTGCTTGTTAATTTTCTTTAAGGCTTTGCTCCAGTCAGAGGGATGAGAAAAGTAAATATCTGAAATGTGAAGCCCTCAGTTTTGAGGGTGGAAATTGGGATACTGGTTAATTGATAAGTAATCTCTTAAAGTAGAATGAGTCTCAATAAGAGACCCCTTGCCCTAGCTGGCTTAGCTCAGTGGATAGAGCGTCAGCCTGCAGACTGAAGAGTCCCAGGTTCGATTCTGGTGGGGAGCACATGCCTGGGTTTTGGGCTTGATCCCCAGTAGGGGACATGTAGGAGTCAGCCAATCAATGATTCTCTTTTATCATTGATTGTTTCTACCTCTCCCTTTCCATTCCACTCTAAAATCAATAAAGATGTAAAATAAATAAGGGTCCCCAAGTCAGTTGACTCTTCATGCACAAGTAAGGTAAAGTATTAATCTGTATATTTAACATTACTTTCTGCTTGCAAGGAGTCAGTCAGGTAGCCAGACATTCTGAGGCATAGCTCTTGTACAGAACGTGTGGCGATAATATTTAAACATTTCTTTACATAACACTACAGGCTGTGATTGGTTAACTGGGTCAATTGCAACACAGAGCCCTTCCTTTTTTTGGAAAATACACCTGTTTCTGGGATTTGATTTGGCTCTTAATTCCAACAGGCCTCCAATTTCTCTGAAACAAAATCAACCTAAAATTATACACTTATCTAGAGTTACACTTAGGCCATATGGCTTAAGTTGTCCAAATGTCACAGAAACAACAGCAGTAGCCATCATCATACTTTACACTTACCCAGCATCTCTCCTGCCAGAATATTATATGTTGTAAAAGTTTCATTAAGACAGAGGTGTCAACCCTAATTCCAAAAGGACAGTTCCTTAACTGCTATGTTTTGGTTGGCCGTTTCACACAGAATTGCTTCATAAAAGTTTCTCCAAGTCCATAGTAGTCTCGTGATGGTATTGTTATAACCGACAGTCTAAACTGTAAATAAACTCCTATGATATGGAAGGGAGATGGGAGGCATGTCAGACCAAGACCATTTTCTTGGTTCTCAGAGAAGACTCAACTAAATTATTAGACATACTGGATCAGAGTCAGAACAAAGTCATTTATTTATAGAAATTCCTATAAAATGCATTGGAAAAGTCTGGGCAGTGAATACATCTAAGGACATCACCTTAGGTCCTTACCCATATTAATTTGAAATTTTCTAATAAGATTACCAGACCTGCCTCTAAGCAGCCAGGATAATGCCAGATATATAGGAGGTGCTCAACAAATAAATGTTGAGGGGACAAATAAATGCATAATTAACCTGCTGCAATTGTAACAACCAGAGAGTTTTACCTTATATTTGGAGCAGATGTGATGAATTTGGGTAGAGAAAAGACAATAACGTGATGTTGACAGAAAAACGATAGCAGGTTTTATAAGGGTAGGGGCAGGTGTGGACTAGTTGGACTAAAGGGATCCTGAAAATTGTTAATGTTACATTCCATAAGTAGTATAGTGTGACCTAAGATAAAAGTGTGATTCATGACAAAATCTCATCAGTATTTTTCCTAGAATTAGTTCTATGGTATTGAATTTATCTGGAATTATCTAGGCAGTAATACGGTGAAGATCTATGCTTGCTGATCAGTGAACTAACCAATCAGCCAACTAACCAATCAGCCAACTAACCAATCAAGTCATGTGCTTCCCTCATGAATACTCCTCTCAGATGCCACCTCTATAGCCAGCAAGCACACAGTGAAATACAAGATGTCAAAATTCAATCTTTTGAAATAAAACCCAGATTGTACCCAGTATTGGTACTTGGCTATCAACTTCACGTTGAAGTCTTCACAGCTGAATATCCAGAAAATTTTATAATCAACTCAAACCATGCCTTTGGATTAATACCCCTTTATTTTCATATTCTGCTAACCCAGAATAGGAGGGCATTAAGACAATATATAGTATTCTCCTTGTAGTCAAGTTTTCAGACTGAAATACAAAACAAAACAAAAAACAACAACAACAAAAAACTCACTCCAGGGTTTACAGAGCAGTTTGCTGAAGGTAAGCCAAAATATGACTAAGCAAGATAGGAGACTTCTTTTTCTAATTGGCAGTAATTAAAAAAATGAAATGAAAATGTTTCAGAATGGAATGGCTAATTCATATTTATTTCAAAGTATTATAAGATAATTTTTTAAGATGTCTTGCTCACAACAGTCTCTCTCAGACAAGCCCAGTGAAGGCCTCCTTGGTTTGGGTGTCCACCTTGCACTATGGATGTGGTCTTTGGGAAAAACTGAGATGCAAACCCAAACAATGGATTTGAAGCCTGGCTCTAGCACTTTCTAACTCTATGATCTTAAACAAATTTCTCTTTTAGAGCTTTGATCTCCTCTTCCATGAAAAGCTACAATAACAGCACTTTCCTTAAGAGATGATTATAAAGATCACATGATGACACCTGCACACTGCCAGGCATACAATAGATGCTCAATAAATATTCATTCTCCTTAATTGAGAGAAATTAATTCACACATCAAATTCTAGGACTTCCTATACCCTAGATGCAGTATTTAATTATGTCCTCTGGTAATAATTAGAGATCTAGAATAATGACCTCAGGCTAAGCACTAGAAATATGGCTGCATCTGACCACTGCCAGGGACACAAAGCCAAGTCTTTTGAACAAACCTGGAGTCACTGATAATGAATCACATACGCTACAACTGGGTTGGGTTCAAAGTGACACCCACCTTGAACTCAAATAATGTAGCTAAGAAAAATCCCCATTTCCTCAACTCTCAGGGGGATTCTCAGAGCCACCCAAGTAAGTCTGACAGTGGAAAAAACAATGAGAATTCTTTCTCATTTAAGAATGCAAATGGCCTGAATAGGAAAACAGAATGTTAAGAAGCCTAGGATAGAGAGGAACAAATGACAATTCACATCTTTTCTCCTTTCTTATTCCTGATTTGCAACACTAGGGGCCTGGGAAGGTGAGTGTGAGAGAAAAGCTATGCTTGGATCTCCCAAGAAAAGAGCTTATAAAGTGAGAAGATATTTTGACCCTGCTAGGGACACTTGATTGGAGCTTTTAGTCTCTTGGGCTGCTCTAGATTTCATAAAGCTCTCATCCTCTTCCTGTAACTCCTTCGTTTTCTCTTTATTTCTTATTTTGTGTTTGGAGAGAGAAGATACCTGGATTGATCAGGGCTTATTACCAATGTGCTATTGAGCAAATTATTTAAACTCACTGGACTTAGTTTCCATTTCTAAAATAGGAGCATAAGTACTCCTATGACAGGAAAATAATATAATATTTACAATATAATCTATATAGTATTACCTCCTAATTTCTAGAAAGGTGGTATTACCAATCAGAGATAGCTAGGTTTGTTTTGAAGTTGCATTTGAATATTAAGCTGTTTTTTAAAATATATTTTATTGATTTCAGAGAGGAAGGGAGAAGGAGAGATAGATAGAAATATCAATGATGAGAGAAAATCATTGATCAGATGAATCCTGCACATCCCTCACTGGGGATCAAGCTGGCATCCCAGATATGTGCCCTACCAGGAATTGAACCATGAACTCCTGGTTTATAGGTCGACACTCAACCATCTGAACTACACCAGCAGGGCAAACAAGCTCTTTTTAATGAGCATCTGTGTTCATTTGATGTGGCTTCCCTTTTCTTTTTTCTTTTCTTTTCTTTTCTTTCCTTTTTTTTTTTTTTTTTTGAGGGCGGGGTGGGGGGAGAGGGCAAGTTGTTGATGGAAAGTAGCACCTTAGGTTTGGCCACTTCAGATAAAATGTCTAAGTACTTGGCACACTGTTACTGCTCAATATGAGAAGCACCTTTGAACTGGAGTGCTACAGGAGACAGAAAAGCAAAGCATAGAGCCGGCTCTCTAGCATGCATCCTAAGCTTAGAGGATGGGTCTTTCCCTTGTCCCTCCAGGATGCCAGCCTAGTTCACTAGGGAATGAAGATAGAGATTCAAGACACATCCCTGGGTTTGAAATGCTGACCTAAAAATAAAACAATGGCATTGCAAAGAAAGCACTTAATAGACTGGCAAAATGTAAAAGTCCCAAATCTATGGTCAGTCACAAAGATTGGCATTTAGATTGGAAAAGCTCTAAGGATACAACATTCTTTCTATTAAAACAGCTGAAAAACAAAACTGATTTTCTATGCCGTTGCTACTCATCATTTCATAGTGGCACAACTCCCACCCCAAATGTTGTGGAACTGCATTCGGAATAGATTTGTTTATCAGTCCTTCCACCCTATCTGTTTTTCAGCAGCTGATTAGTCTCCCTGGGATGTAGACACATCTGATCAAGAGCTGCTTGACTCTTTCCCATCCTTACACATGCATCCCAATATCCACATTACTTATAATAAATGTGCTTATATGTACATATATAAACACATTTGTATGTATATATGTTCCCAATGCCGTAGTCAAAGACACATTCCAAATGGATGTATATATGCACTCATATACATATAGGAATCCAACTGGATTCCCAGGGGGAAATGTGGAACACATTGTTAAAATGTCTGTCATCCATGTAAGAGAAATAGAAATGAGCTGGGCATTAAATTTGCATACAGCCCTGAGCACAGAGGTTCCTGTATGTGCACCGTTCTCCTGTTCTTGATGATGGGCATATCTGACAGAAAGATTCTGTCAGGATTAGCTCAAGAAAAACACCCCCAAGGAGATAATTTGAAGTCATACTGAGACTTTGCCTCAGTAGATGAAAATAAACATGAAATCCTCAGCGCACTCTGCACATTGAGAAGTTCCCACCAACACCCTGCTGCACACCGGGGGATAATCTACTGGAGCTAATTAACACACAGTCATACACAGCGCTGTTAGAAGTGGTTGCCACTTAGGATTGATTTAGTTGCTGCAGTGCTTAAAAGAGACTTGAGAAGGTTTTTGTGTAAATGTGGGAGGAAAGAAGAGGAAATAAAAGTGTAAAAACAGCTGCAAAACTAAAAGGTGTTAAGGTTCCTCTCCCATCCCTACAGACATTAGAGAAAGTTATTGAGAAACCGTTAGTATTCCAGTAAAGAAAGCTTATTCCTTGATTTTATGTTCCCTTCCACAACAAAATACACCCTCCCTCTATACACATAGAGTCTATAGGTTGTGGCTAAGAAAAAGGGCATGTTTTACTTCATAAGCAAACAAACTCTTCATTAACTGCTGACATATGGATTGTGACGTTTAAAAAAACAGCAATCTTCTCTCTCCATGTCTACTTCTCCCTTTATTTTATCTTCCTGATTTATGTAGATTTTCAGCAAAGTTATTAATTAGTACCCTCTTGGGGAAAATGATCAAGGAATAAAGGGCCACAAACAATTCCTTCTTATTAAACTTTGTGATCTGATCCAAACAGAACACATCTAACTACTTAAAAATGTTCTTCCTCAAAGTGAATGTTATGGATGCTATCTTATGAATAAACAATGTCCTTAATAATAATGATAGTGAAATATCACAACTGAGTAAATAGAGAGGCTTTTGCAACTTGCTTTTTATTACTGAAACATGATGGAAATAATGTAGAAAAAAACCATTAGTGTAAACCCCATTAAATCAGGCTTTGTGAAAATTTAGAGAGTTGCCATTGATTTCTTGCCCTGATAAAAGGGTTTACTAAAGAAAATTATAACAACATAAAAAGGATTTCAGGGGAGAGGATGTTTACTTTGGATGTGAGAATCCACTTTTTATTTTAGCTGTATCATTTGTATCCAAAATAGCTAGAAATCTTTCTTGATTCAGGGTAATTCTATTTGGCTACATTTTGCTTTCCATTAAGTTGAGATACGGTTTATTAAGAATAAAACCTCCATGAAAAATATTCTATTAAATATATTTTTCCATCAGGTTAGACTAGCTTGCAAAAAAACCCCACAAAACAAAAATGCATTGACATTGAGTATCTGTTATGTACAAAGCCCTCTACCACATCCTGAGTAGAATAGAAAAATAAATACAACCTTTTCTCCATTCTTTACAAGCTCAAACCCAGGAGGGAAGACAGACACATTTGCAAAGAATTAGGGAACAGCAAACAAGTTCATCTTGAAAACCAACTCTAAATAACTTGTGGTGCCCTAACTGGTTTGGCTCAGTGGCGAGAGTGTTGGCCTTGGGACTGAAAGGTCCCAGGTTTGATTCTGGTCAAGGGTATGTACCTTGGTTGTGGACACATCCCCAGTAGTGGGTATCCAAGAGGTAGCTGGTCGATGTTGCTCTCTCATCAAGGTTTCTAACTATCTACCCCTCTTCCTTGCTCTCTGTAAAAAATCAATGAAGTATATTAAAATAAATAAATAACCGGTAGTGGTAATTTGGAGTGTTTTGTTGAGATGTGATACCTGCATGTGCGCAAACACATGCTTGCATTAATTTATAATGTCTGCCAAGAGAAAGGACATCGGAAGTGGGAGAATGTAGACAATGTCACTGCCAACTCTGACCTAGAAAATAGAATTTAAGGATGAGACTATATGTAAGAAATAAGTTTAGATTGTTTCTGAGGTTTTATTTTCAGTATTTTTTAAACCAACAAATTAACAATGATTTGGGGCCCATTAATTGCGCTTCCTTCTATGAATTATAGAGTGGTTTATATAAAAATGAAAGTATAAAATAAATGTTCAACACTAAATCTGAAGACACAAAACTTTGCAAATGTCATGTAAATGCAACTGAGAGATTGCTTTGAACTGGACACAATACTAGAGAAGAATTTGTGGGTTCTGGGACTTTTCGATGTGGGACCAGCATATCTGAATGAAGAAACCTTATTAAGTGGAGAGAAAGGTTGTGTTTTGGCAAAAATAAAGATTTTTTTTCTTTTTTTGCCATGTCTTCAAATGTTAAAGAAGATGAGCTGGAAGCAGCTGCTCAATCTACTCCAAATAGAACAGATACCAAGTACCAAAAAGGACTCTGAAAGATCACCCTCTTCCTATTATTTCGCCTCAATCTGCTTCTTGGACGTTACCCTATTAACACTGTCATCAAGAGACACAGAACTGACAAAGCTTTCGTTCTTCATGTTTAAAAGGAGTTGGAGAGATAAGAACAATTTTTAATTATCTTAAAAGTGTGGAGATTTCATTTTTATTTCATTAATTGCCATCTACAGCTACACTCATCTGCTCCAAAAGAACTAAAACCCTATGGATGCCACTTCAAGAGGCTGCTTTCCCTTCTGGTCTAAGGCACAGAGAGGCACGGGAGGAGGAAGATGGATTGAGGAGTGTCTGGATGTCAGTGTCGGTGAAATCCTGGCAGCTCCCCAAATGCTGACATTAAGAACATTTTTCTGAACCTCTTTCAGTCACAAGTTTTACTTTGTATTTATGTTTAAAAAATGGATCTTTGCGATGTCTTTCTCCTTCAGCAATTTCTGGTTTCTTTCTTTGGCCTTTTGCAACTCAGCTTCCTTTCCTCTCTTGGTTTAGTGCTCCCTTTTCCAATGTGTTATATCTTTTGTGGAAGGAATCCAGCTGGATTTTCTGTCCTGACTTCACATTAGAATAACCTGAGGGTGCTTAGATTTTACTAATCATACCTGAGCCCTATCCACAAACAGTTAAATCAGAGTCACTGAAGGACAGAAACGTGTGTGTGTGTGTGTGTGTGTGTGTGTGTGTGTTCTTTTAATGCATCCTTGGTGATTCTAATGAGCATCCAGGAGAGTGGACTATAGGAAACTAGTGATTCTCAAAGTGTTGTCCCTGCACCATTATCAGCATCACCTACAAACCTGTTAAAAATGCAAATGCCTGACTTCACCCCTACCCTGCTACATCAGAAGCCTTGGGATTGGGGCCTAGATTTCTGTGTTTTTAAGAGCCTTCCTGTTGATTCTAAAACATTTTTTGTCCAAGTTAAGACCTTTTGTAGGCTTTTATTTAAGGTGTGGTCCTAAACCAGAAGCATCAGAATTACCGAAAAGGTCTACCTTTGGTCTACTGAGGTTTTCAATCTGGATTTGAACACAACCCCCAGATGATGTGCACATAGATCAAAGGCTGAGAAGCACTGCTGTAAGAACTTACCCAAACTTCCATGCACTCCGCCAAGGAGTTAGCTGTTACAGTCTTATTAATAAACTAGAGGCCCAGTGCATGAAATTTGTGCACGGGGGGTGAGGGGGAGAGGGTGTCCCTCAGCCCAGCCTGCACCCTCTCCAATCTGGGATTCCTTGAGGACAGTAGGACATCCTTCTCACAATCCAGGACTGCTGGCTCCAAACTGCTCACATGCCTGCCTCCCTGATTGCTACTAATCACTTCTGCCTACCAGCCTGACCACCCCCTAACCACTACCCTACCAACCTGATTGATGTCTAACTGCTCCACTTCCAGCCTGTTTGCCCCCAACTTCCCTCCTCTGCCAGCATGGTCACCCCAGCTGCCCTCCCCTGCAGGCTTGATCATCTCTAACTGCCCTCCCTTGCTGGTCTGATCACCCACAACTGCCCTCCTTGCAAGCCTGGAACCTCCCACTGTCCTCCCCTGCTAGCCATCTTGTGGTAGCCATCTGTGTCCACATGAAGACAAGATCTTTGACCACATGGGGGCAAAAAATCTTTGACCACAATCTTGTGTGTTGGAGTGGTGGTCAATCTGCGTATTACTCTTTTATTAAATAGGATGTAATAATTATTCATTTCTCAAAATGGAACCCACTTATTTTTGAGTTATTATAAGAGAAATGAAGTTGTTTTTCTAATATGGTGAGAGGTCTAAGTCTTTTTCTATATTTCTGTTTTTCTTCTGAGAAAATGAAGAAGTAAAAGGTCAAAATTCCTGATGTTTTCCTTAGTTCTGAGATGTGTCCATTTTATTACCCTGGAAATAGGATCTCCTCGGTTTGACAAAGAACAAAGAGGTTTCTTTGCTCTGTGTCCTCTCCTATACATGGGAAGGGATCTCTGGGGATAAAACAAAAATCTGTACTGGCTGTATTAGGAGACAGCAGTGTGTGCATTTGTATGTATATTGGGGTAAATTAGAAAGAGAGAGGGAAATGTCATCCCCACTAAGTCAAGTTCATCACCCCGTAAGGTCATGCCCTGGTGTGAGGATGCCCCAGACTTCTCTGTAACAGAGGGGGCCCTGTTGTTCTTGTGATTATTCTAAAACTATGAGAACCAGTGTAATGTCAAAAGATCACAAACCCACCTGCTCAAGCACCTGTTTTTCCACTTTTCTATTTTCATCTGCAACTTCAGCCTCATTTAGCTCAGATAAGAACTGATCCCTCGAAACTGCAGGTCCTTCACATGTTTGGTATCCTAGCCTAAGCCTGGATTGGGAGGGGTGGAGAGTAGTGGAGGGAAGGACTGTCAGATGATCTACATTGTTAGAAAGAGCACACTAAAAACTGTTTTAACAGTATGCCTGAATATGATTAAAACCAACATGCAATCAACTACATCTAACAGAGGAATATGTCATTGGCTCTTATAATCAGAAAGTCTTGGGAAAATACAGGATTCAAAAAACAAATGTGTAACATTAAGAAATGAATAAGCCTGCCTACCATATTAAAGTTATTTTTCTCATCCCAGTTTGAAACTTATTAGTCACTCAAGTTACTTCTTTCTGAGCTTCTACCCTTCCCCCAGCCCTAGGGGTTACCCTATGAGAAAATGACTTCTCTATCTAACCACTTAAGATGTGAATATTTGCTGTGAACCAGCTGCAGCTCTAATAACCATTGATCCATGGAATCAAAGGCTGCTCCTCAGAAACAATACGCTCTTCTTGTTCCTGAAACTGCACTCTGTAACCTCTGAAAGTATAATAAGGAGTGGGCATGACAGGTCCAAAATGCAAGCACAGCCACAAGGTTCTTACGATTGGGTTAATTTCAAACTTTAGAAAAGTAAGTAGTTGATGTTTTACCAGCAATGTTGATAACTGAGGATATACAATTTCTAGGACTACGGGGTAATTTGTGCCAAATAAGATGCATCATGCTACCAATTTAGTCAATAGCTGAAACTTGAAATGCTGATAGTTTGAGATATATTGACACAGTGGTGATGTTCCAAGGTTAGTTTCTCTCCCATTTAAATATAATATTCTATATTAAGAAATACAATAATTCAGAAAGTTTGTTCAAAGGATCCCTGAAATAAACCAAGCTCCATTCTCTAAGATTCAGTAAGTTCCTAGATAGCAAAGAAATATACATAGAGATGAAGGTTTATAATTTTTTGAGCTCCACAAAAATAACATGGAATTAGACATTCATATGTATAAAATATTAACCTGAAAGTAAAATACATTGATAAGATTTTGGTGTAATTAAACTCCATTTCCATCCTCAATAAGATGTGACTTTGATAAAAAATAAAAAAAATAACTAAATAAATGTTTTCACAGTCAGGTCCTAACCAATTTTGAATCCCAATCCAAAAGAGAGCCTGGACACTTAGTGGGCTCTTAGTTAACGAGAGGAAGGAACAAATGGAAAAAGACCAAAAGTGGACAAATAGCCCTGATAACAAAAGAGAGCTACCTTTCTGAAAGAATTCAAAAGTTATACTTTTCAATATTTTTTAATTTTTCATGTTTACAAACATGTCATATTTTCAACTCATTAATTAGAAATAAAGGTACATTTTGGTATGTGCTCTGCAATTGTTTGAATTAATATACTTATCAGTTCTTTAAAATGTCTGATAAGAAAGGAAATGATCCTCTTTGCCATTAAAATTATACACACACACACACACACACACACACACACACACACACACACGTGTGTGTGTGTGTGTGTGTGTGTGTGTGTGTATGCAATTTCACTTTGTAGTATTTGTTTAAAAGTAACAAACCACAATAATAATGTTCATTTGTTTGGCTCTTAGCTATTCTTAATAGTAAGAAAAAAAGAAATAAGATTAAAGAGGTCTAACTGGTGAAAGCTCTGAAATGTTCACAGCAATTGCCACATTGCACATGAGAGTCCCTGACTTCAGAAGCTCTTTTCATCATCTTTGCTACATACGTACTAAAATGTTATTCTATATTTTAGAAGACTAATGGGTTTCTCTGTTATATGAAGGGATGCACGAGAAACAAAACATTGTTTTTCAGACAAGAGGCCTTATGATTTTCAAAATTCCAGGTTATGTACCCAGCCATTTGGCTGTCTCCCACCTACATGGGGTCACAATGCAAAGTAAAGTCACCTCTGAGCAAAATCATGAACTTCAAGGCCAAACAACTGCATAAATATTCTGTAGGCCACAGAACATCATCAAAGTCTGGAATTTATGCAAATAGCACTGCTTACATTTAACAGATCTAATGGTGTAAGCTTTTCTAGCCTAAATGAGTAAATGGAGAGCATTTTATGGTGCAAGATTGCTACCTACAGGCCAAACTGCAGAATGACATACAATATAATTGGGGTGGAGGGGAGAAAGAGGTAAACATTTTTTTTTTACAAAGGCACATAAGTTATTTGCTGACAAGGTGATAGACCAAGAGCATCTAAGATTGCATAATAAATATTGGGATAAATATTGATAGTTTTTTTTTAAAAAAAACTATACTCCAGTTTTAGAGTTTTCTATTATTCCCCACTTTTCTCTTTTGAGGCATTTATCTTCTGAAAAATGTAAATTGCTTTTCTGGTAGAGAAAAAGTTCTCTTTCAATGATATATTCTAATAGCTCTGAATGTTAACTGACTAAATATAGATCCTATGTAGAATCTAAGTTGGTGGTTTTGTTTGTTTGTATAGTGATCAATCACAAAATTTGGAATTAGTTGCCATGGTCCCCCCAACAAATCTCATCAGGAGGTGGTGATGATGGGAGGGAACTGTTTATAATACATACTCCCTGATCTTATATAGCTTTTAAAATTCGTTTGTTTTTAATAACTATTTACTTTCAGTATTTAGAGTAATTTAAAGATTATATATATATTTTAAATATACTACATCTTTAAAAAAATATCCAATACTGTAGCAATGAAGTCAGATAATAGTGCATATTACAATAAAGGAATCTGACTTTTATTTGCCAAAAAACTATAAATATGCTGAATTTTCAGTAATTTATATAGCAGCCTTCATATTCTAAAATACAAAGATGATTTTTAAAATGTAGATCTTTAAAATGATGTTATTAGAAATGCATTTTCCCTTTAACTATAAAGAAATTTCAACTCTAAGGAGAGTAGGTTTCAAAACAGAATAATATATTATGGTTAAAACACAGCAACAATCTGTCATACCATATGTACAAATAAATATATTCTACTATTACTGCACATGCTATAAATGAGGCAAATGAAACATCTGAAAAGGTAGCTCAAATTCTTTCTCATACTGTTTTTGATGCTAAGTACCATTGTCACCATTTTCTAAGATATTCATAAAGGAAAGTTACCAATCTTTATACTGTTTTTTTTATAGTTCAAACATTCTGCTTGCTCATCTGATAAGATGTCCTACACATCCTTAATTTTAAACACAATTTAGGACATATTCAGGTTGAATAAGGAAAGAATACTGTCCTTTATCACTGGATTTTGTTTTTTGATAATAAAATTTTACTTACAACATATCTTTAAATATATCTAGATGTTATAATTTTAAGTAAAATTCCACGAAAGTGCTCAAATACAACAAAATAAGCAATGAAAAGTCATTGTTCTAGGAATATATTTGTTAGTATATTCTGATTTATAGAAACTACATATGGATCAGCATTTTTTCCCAATTAAAGTATGAATTTTAAGCAATTAGGTGATGTAATAAATGAGTGTTATAGAATCTATAACTTTAAAAGTGGGAGTGGTGAAGGCATCAACCTACAGGTGTTTCCCCCTACTCTTAGTCTCCTGAAGAGCAAATTTTTTATATGTGGTGTTTAATTGTATATAATCATAATGCAATTATGTAATGATTAAATGCTCTCAATTTTATTTTAATTAAATAGATCATCTTTTAATTAAAAACAGTTTTCTGTAATTAAATTGTTCGGGAAAAATTTTAATAAAGATCAAAGATGAACCATATAATTTCTAAAAGCATTTAATAGTAAATTTTCTGTGAAATTAAATATTTAATTCATTTAACAATATTTTTCTCTTACATAGTTCTCAGTAAATTGTGTTGTTACTTGCCAACTGATTTATACTTTGTCAGTCAGTATGATTGTGAACAGAATTAGTGAAAATGTTCAGGATGTGTGAGAGAATTATTATTTAAGGGTAAGAAAAAGTTTTTAATATTGCCCTCTTAGACAAAATAGACTATAAAGGCTTTATTATTATTTACCTGGGGCAAATAAATTCATGTGTAGTCCTAATTCTACTATAACATAATTATAAACAATAATAAAGGTTTTCCTATTTGCATTTAGGAAGGTTTGAGGTACAAAATATAAAGCTGAGTAATAAAAACTGTATTATGGTTGGTAGATACTTATCCTAAATCTATCTATCAAAATCAGCTAAAATTATTGATCATAAGATACAGTGTCATTCTTCTTTGACACAATTGTAATGCTCATAGCAAGATAGCCTACTGTATTTATATGTTGTTTTAATGTGGATTATATATTGTGAAAATTGCCCATATATGCAATATAACTTTTTTTCTTGGTTGGAAAACTGTATTTGACATTTTTTTTTCTATTTGTATTTTTCATTGTTCTCATGCTAGACGTGAATGAATTCTAAAATTAAATTCACATTATCATTATGAATGCTAAACCTACAGATCTCTTGCTAGAAAAGGATGTTACTTTTATCTTTGTTACATTCTCTGAAAAACTTACTGGTAACATACTTTCAGAAAATGCCAGCCAATAAACTACACTAAAATAATTTTCTTTATAAAAGCACAGTGATCTTTGGCATCATTCACTATTTCCAAAGCCATAAAAGAACAGATAACAAATATATGACTCACAAATTATCAATTATGAAAAATAATCTGGCTCAGAAAGCTGCACTAATGTAAAAAGATGGATTACTTGTCACAAACCAATAAAGGCTATTGTTTGTGAATCCAATATTTGCTTTTATCATTTATGTTGACCAACTTAAAATGATTTTAAAACCACATTACTTTTTGAAAAAGCATTGCTATAAAGATGAACACAGGTATTGGGGGGAGAAGAAACCAGATGTATAATCTGTCATCCTTGAAACAATTTATAGTCTTACATTGAATCCAGCTTGCAAATCTAAATCGCAAAGACCTGGTCAGCAAGGATAGATGCCTGAGAAAGGATCTACCTTGTTCTAGACAATGGACAGCAGCAGCAATGTTAGTATGACTTTGATTGTACTATTCCCTTTTTTATTGTTGTTGCTAATCCTCAGCTGAGAATATTTTTCCATTGATTTCTAGAGAGAATGGAAGGGAGAGGGAAAGACAGAGAAACATTGATGTGCAAGACACACATCGGTTGGTTGCCTCCTGCACACACCCTGACAAGGGCCTTGCAACTGAGGTAATTGCCCTTGACTGGAATAGAACCCATGACCCTTCATTCCACAGGCCAACGCTCTACCCCCTGAGCCAAACCAGCCAGGGCTGTATCATTCCTTGTGATGTGCCATTCTGATGGCTGTAAATTGGCAGCTATCATGCTTCATTATGCAGGGAAACTTAAACCCTATGTTTTTAAAAGCTAAGTGTGGTTTGTTGCACTTCTTATGTGGGTAACTGCATTTGTTTATTTTGTATTACATAGAAAAAAGCACAATGAAGCTACCAACCTTAGAAAGCCTTAATGGACAATTATCTTCCATACTGTTTCAAAGAAAGCAGAGGTACAAGTCTCACCAACCAAAGAGAGCATTGGTGTGAGGGACTGGGTCTATTTTCATGCTCTATGTGCTTTCTGATATCCCAATTACAACCTTTTGCACTTGCTTGCGAATGAAGACTAGCATGGCAAGGAAAATCAGAACTACATTGTCCATAAGAACAGTGATAAGATGTGCATATGTTATCTAGGGGTGGGCCTATTCCCATGTAGATAACAGATTTTATCACCTGATGATACAGGTCACAGGTGAATTTCAGTGGCATAAAATATGGCACACACAGGCAAAGGGTAGCAGAGACCATAATGCATACAATGGGGAGTAATCCCAGGAAAATGAGGTGGTCAGATGGTTATCTGGTGGGGAGACTAGAGAATAGTGAAAGAAGGGATTGAACAAGTAGAAAGGTGGTCACATCCTAAAGATATTATTGACAATGGCCTTTACCATTTAACACTTCTTTCCTCTTCTTACTCAATGAAAAAACACACACACTAGAAATCCTTTAATAAACAGAAAAAGATGAAGTCCAAGAGCATAGTTATCTATGTCAAAAAAAAGAGAGAAAATTTTAAGTATTAAACCATGGTTCAACCTCTACTAGTTTGTTTGGGGTGTGGGTCATGAATTTTAGTGAAATAGGGCTCATGAAAGTTCCTGGATGTAGTCCTACTTTGACTCTAAAAGGAAATGGAAATGAGGTAGGGGAAGAACATAATTGAGTAAGTATTCAATTATGGCAACTGCTAGTTAATGAAGACCTGTTACAACTAAATTTTTAATAGAAAATGTGCTGATAGAATATGTTGGAGATCAGAACAAGCATATGGCTAAGATGTTTGATTACCTAGTTTGGTTCCACGTCCGTGATAAACTATAACACTGTAAAAATGAGTGTTTCTAAGACAACCACTGAGCTTGCTAAGGAGCGGGTGACCAACTCCAGGGATGAGTTTCTTCAAATAATACATGATCCATTAGTCCCCATTCTGTGTGACCTGGAGGCTCATTAGGTGAGGTATACTTTTGTCTCTTACTCAAAACATTCATCTTGCTCTCAGCCTAGGCAACGCTTGAATCATCCTCTTGGACAAAGAATATTATATACTGTTTATTTTTTTATTTGAAAGGGTTCATAAACCTATGAATGTAATCTTCTTGTATAAGGGAAACAAACCAACCTACTCTAACCAACTTCAAGTCTTAACATTCAATCTCATGAAGAGTGATTATAAAGATTTCTGGGAAGGTTCTGGACAGGGCCAGTCTCAAAGTCAAAGACAACCTGTATAATAACTTTCAGGAGTTGGCTGTTTCATCATCCACAATGTTAGACAAAAACCTTCTTTCCCAATGTCATTCTAAACTAAAATTCAAAACAGGTGTTTGATGCTAAGGCTGTAACCAAAATATTCCCCCTTATAACCTGCAGCTCCGATAAGACTTCCCTCGGAAATATAATGGTTACATAGTCCTTGTACGGCTTTAACAAACCCCTATTTTCTTCTTTCTGCACCATACAATGTGCAGTCTATTTGCACCCATTCAGGACTAAATTACAGATAAAGTTACAGCAAATTTGTTTTCTCAAAAAAGCAGTCAGCCTTAATATCCCTTGAGTAATAAAAGCCTTGTCTTTCATTCAGAGCTAGAACTGGCATAATTTTCTCCAAGAAACAAACTCTACTTCCTGCGACAATGGACCTGTTCTTAAAATTCTGAATGGGATACAGCTCAATTTGCAGGTGTTCAGGTATAAAGGTAAAAGGGCATTTGACCCCCCAACTGGCAATTGTTACTGTGGTAGGTAACTTCAGTCTCCTCGTTATATCATTCTATTAGATAAGCTGCCAGAGTTTTCAGCTCTGAATTACAGAGGTAAGCTCAAGTGAATCAATAATTTATACAGATATATCTCATTCATTCTGATAGTATAAAGATACATGCTAACAGCCTGCTGCAGCCATGGAACAAAGCCAGAAAGACATTATTTAAAAAGAAAGAAAGAAAAAAGAAACCTATTTATCTATGGGAGCAAAACCATTACATAATAATGACCTAATGGCTTATTAATTTTATTTTCTGACTTTTAACAAATAACCCATGATGAGATAAATAAGCTCTGTATGAATCTCAATAAGGTTGCTTTGCTGAGTGTTAAGCTAACATTTAAAACTTTCCGATTCAGTTTAAAAAAGGATGGTGTTTTACATAGCAATATAATACAGATCATTTGAAAAAAATGCATGCACCTAAGAACTTTACATTAATTAGCTTACTAAATCACTCAAATATTTTATTATTTAATTTCAGCACAAAATTACCTTTTAAAAGATGAGAATCAAATACATTTAGGAACTGTACACTAAGAGTATTGTTAATATAGCCTTATGCTGTTAATCATTACCTGGGGAAAATTACACAGTGGTTTTTTTTCACTAATACTCTGACACTTTTATTAACTCATAATCCCTGCGCTAACAGTGGTGCATTAAACAAGTTATAATTAAGAGGGCAGCAAATATTAAAAATGCCTACTTTAAAATTCTTCAATCATGTTAAAGGGAATCCTTTAACACATGAGTTCCTCTAAAGGAGTACAGACCAGAACCAGTGTGGTTACAGGTAAATTAATAATAGCCTAGGTGGCTTAAATGTTTCCATAAGTTCCCACTGTCTTGTCCTTAAGGACAAAGGGGATTTGTGATTTAAAAACATGATAAAAATGTTTCCTAGCAGCTTTAATTATAAGCAGGGACTATTTCTTGACAGATCTGAACATTTGAGGATAAAATGCATTAGAAGTTGGCCCCTTGCCTATTTTACCTCTTTCAGTTCAAGGCCAGACGTGTGTCTGTCTTGGACACATGAACCGATTACACTCAGATTTGGTTTGAGAAGTCTGTATGCAAAGTCAATTACAGCAATAGATCCAATGACAAGGATAGCAACTAGAAGTAATAGGCAGGTACCATATTTTCCTCCACATGGGGAAAATATATTTTTCCTTCTTTCCAAGAAAACCAGTGGGAAATAGGGCAGATGGGAAAAATAAATAAAAGTGCACACATAAGAGGAAAACAGTGAGGAGAGAGAGAGAGAGAGAGACACTAACGCTGTGGTCTCTACCTAAAGTCCTTAAGCCTATTTATGCTGTACTCTGGGGCTGCCTGCTATAAACAGTTAACATTTCTGGCCTTCCAAGAAAATATTACAAGTCCCTTAAAAGTATAGAAAGGAAGGAGAAATAATGGAGTGCCCCATTTCTGACACAACCTGGAGAGAAATGTTCCCACACTGATCTCATTAAGATGATGAAAATAATGAGTGTGAATCTTATGTATGAATCTCATAGTAGATAGAGGTGAGCATAAATGTACCCCACATTTACCCTTTTATGATGCTTGATATACTACATTCATTCTCAGCTTCATCTGATACTACTGTTGGGGGTTTCTGTTACAGCTTTAACTTCAAGTTTTGCTGCCGAAGTCATTTGAGTCAGTCATTCAACGCAGTTTTATTGAGTGTGCATGGAAACGGGGAAGATCTGTTAATGGCAACGGAAGCACATCTCAGGCAGAACAGCCTGAATTTATTTCCTGTCGCTACTTCTGGTAATGGATTAAAAACACTGATAAATGGCATTTTTAAGTTTACAATCTATTTTATTTCCTAGTTCCTTAAACTTAGGTTAAACAGGCTAGTCAATTAGAAATAGAACTGAGGTATTATTAAATATGTCTCCTGTATATTTTTGGAAGAAAATCATGCATTTTCAGCAAACACTGATGGGATGTTTTCCCTTGTGATTTATCTCTCTTCCTTAGGTACAACATAGGCTTTTTTTCAAGTAAGAATTTTAAGCAAAATCATTTTTCAAGATTAATACATAGCTCTCAGAAACAAAAATTTGTGTGATTTTGTACATTACTCAAGCTGGAATGATCCCCAGGCCCTTGTGGTTAAGGACTTCAAAGCATTTCATACAGATGATTTAATTTAGCCTTCTTCACCACAGTAACTCCAATTGCAATAAATTGCTGCACCAAGTTTATAGCAAACCATACCTCACATAATTTATATAATGAAGTGGGCAACACCCTACAAATTCTAATAGTATCTCAAAATGTGCCCCAATTATAATTTAGGATAAGAGTAATACAATAAAGCTGGATCACCAGATTTTCTAAATAATTCAGAATACATATACCCCTCCCCCCACTGGCATTTATTTAGTCTAATGAAAATTTAGGCCATGTACAGGTTCATCTTAGCTACAATTAAATCAATATGGATCAATACAGATGGTTTAAACTGTTTAAGCAACTCAGTGATAATATATGTTTGAAACCTCAGAAATATGTTCTTAATGAGTCTACATTTACTTTTGGGAATAAGTAATTTATACTTCTGAGAGACCAAATGACATTTTTTTTTACTTGTCTAAAATGTATCTCACTTAAATACACAGTGCACTCTAAGAGTTCTTTATTATCATACTCAGATCTGCAGTGTTTTGGGAACTATAATGTGGTATGATCTCAACTAATAAAAAAAATTATCAAAACATAAGGTACACATGTATTACTTAAACTGCAGGAATAATACTAAGCAAAGTAAATATAGATTTACTAATTCAAGAAGGTCATTCCAGCCCTCCCAAGTCAAACAAGAAATATCAAGGATTGGTAAACCAATTTTACACTTTTAGAACTCTATAGAACAATGCCAGGCACTTGGTTTTTCTTAATTAAGGACAACTTGACTTATGAACTTTAGGATATAGAGATAGATCTCTCTCTATCTTTATGCCTCCCTTTTTGCCCTTCTTATCTTCTCAATGCTGCTGTGTTTGTGGCATCCATTACCAGCAAGTGGGGGTGAAGCAGAGTGAGTCTCTCAGTAAGTCCCTTTACCTTTTAGCACTTTAATTTCCTCTACTGTAAATTGATCTCTAAGCTCCCTTTCCCACTGTAGTATTCTATGACTTTATCTGCACCTTTCAAAGCTCCACAATCTCCAGCTTTGTAGGCCCCATGCCGTTGCCACTAGAAAGGTGCTCTGTCTTGAAGCTGAGGTTGAACAGATGTGTCCCCCTGGATCTACTTCTTACACACTAGTATAATGTTCCTATTTTACTGCTAGTACTTTAGGAAGGGCTCAGTAGGCTTTGTGAGTGCTTCTATGTCATAATCTATGACATTCCTTCTACCTGGAAATGAGTTCCAAGGTCTAAGCAACTGTCTTAAAAAAACAGACCTTTACATCTTATTTGGAGGTTGGGAGCTCATATGAAAAATATAGGAGTTAGAAATAAAACTGTGGTAGGAAGCTCATATCCTGAGAACTTTAAGTACAAAGGAAAAAGTACACACCCAGATAAACTAGTAGACCCTAGGTTTAAAAGGTCTTTCTTATAAATACCAGCTTCCTGGTTGAGGGATACAATAGGCTTTTGCAATGGAAGAACCAAATTCCATTTAAAATAATTTAAGCAAACCAGATAAGTTTGCAATATTGCTTTCTATCTAGAAAAGATGAACTCAGTTATATGAGCTTCTATATTTATGAATTAATTTTCTCTGAGTAGCAGCCAACACTTTACTAATATTACTTAAAAAGTATAACACCTCTTTTACATAACCTCAGTATACTCATTTATGGATAATTAATGGACTGGATTTAAAAACAGTGATCTATTATTTTAAATTAAATCAAAATATTTCTCTAATTGACTAAGGGAAATAATATTTAATTAACCAATATTTTATGACAAAACTGGATGCTCTATTCTTATTTGAAACATGTAAGCATTGACTGAGTCTGCCTGGTAGGAACTGTATAGAATGCTGTCCATGGAAAATGCAGTAGAATAATTTGTATTTGGTGAAGTGGGATATATCACATCGTATATTTACATAGTATTGCAATAATAGTTTATTAATTCCTATGGGAAACCGGGGAACTGTCATGCAGAATAGCCAGTAGAATAGGTATGTTTACTGTTTCAAATAACTTTCTTACTCCACAATCTTTTTTCTGCCCTTCCAATGAAGACCTAACAGGTAATTGAGCCTAATGAAGTATGCTTTCATATCTCTGACATAATGATGTGCATTTCAGAATATAAAGATTATCTGTTAATCATAAATATAGTGCAAAGTATGGACAAAACCCATCAAATCCCCATAATGAGAGAGGCTATATTACTTAGGCCACAATTAATGTTCACCCCACTTTTTCATTTCAGTGAAGTACAATAATGCATGCATGGAACTGGTGAAAAGAAGAAAACTCTCATATGGGTTTTCATAAGGGGAAGATTTACTTCTATAGGAAGCCAAACTACGTTTTTCTTTTAGTTAAATTCCAATGTAGTCAATGATTTTGTATAGAAATTACAAATTCTCTTTCTGCAGACTGAATATCTATGGGGATCTTGCATGCAAACTACAGTATATCCAAAGTAAGCTTTATCATCAACAGCATGAAAGTAAACATAGTTAAATTCACATTAAACTTCATTTAGAGTGTGCATTCTCAACAGAGGCTGTATGGCAACCAAGGGTGTAAAAATTGGGTCTTAGAAGAGAGAAAAAAATGTTTTTCTTAAATTTGATTTTATTATTTTCTTCCCTCACCATTTATCCCCACTATACCCTTTTCTAACTCCAACCCCTATACCTGCCACAATCACCACACTGTTTTTCATGTCCATGAGATCTTTCTCTTTTTTAAATTGAGAAAAAAAATCTTAAAATATCACTATGATTTGTGCCATTCTGAAACTTAATACTCCTGACAAAATCTTACTCCTTAGCAGTTAGTTTCTCTCATTTAATTAAATAATTTGTTTCTCCTTAGATGGAGAATCTGGAAAAAAAGAATTGAGAAGCACTGATTTAAGATTTTAAAAAGTCAAGTGTTATCTCTAATTTTTTCATACTATCCTTAAAATCAGGGTTGACTTTCATTTTTATCCAATTACTTGTTTACACTCGATATGATTTCCATCTTTTTCTTGCTTCTTAGCTTTCTCTAATCTGCTCTTCATTTTTTCCCTTTGAGCCTGTAGCTGATGACTGATGTGAACATGGGAAATGGCCACTCATCTTCGCTCTGTTACTGATCTCTAACGTTACACTTGCCGAGTGTTGGACCCCAGTCATCACAGCAAAGCAGAGGCAATGCAGAGGCACAACACACCTTACTGTGGCTAAGACTGACTTCTGTCTTTTCATCCAATTCTGACTGTCATGTTAAAATGTGGTAAAATGACTAGCAAAGGGGCAATGAAAAACAGGATCAACTTCATTAACAACATTTTAGGTTAGCTTCTCACCTGTTAAATTAACTCTACTACATTCATAATTCCAAGGAATATCTTCACGACTGGTCAAAATAGGAAAACAGGACAACAGAAAGCATGCTATTCCTATTTCTTAACATTTAGCATAAAAATATGTGGAGAGTGAACTTACTGTCTAAAGTATATTAATGACTATACTTCTAGTATAATCTACAATCTTTCAGAAGTGATTACTCTTATTTTTAAAAATTTTACTAAAATAAATTATATACTTATCTCGTTCATTTAAACATTTTTCTTTGCAAGTCACTTTATATGAAAATATTTTTGCAATGGAATATGGCTTGCTAGTTTGTTCAGAATGTATGTTCCTAACACTTTAAATTAAAGCTGGAAGGTAGAAAATTCTTCACAGGACAAGAAGTTTGCTTTAGGAATCTGGGGACAGACAGTGAGACATCTCTGATTTTATTATTTTATAATTTTTGATCCTTAGTTAGTTCTGTTATAAAATCTGGACAATGCAGATTTTTTTAAAAAGGGTCTCATAAAGGTTCTGAGGTCAAAAATATCTGATAAGTAATGCAAGGAGGCTGTGAGAGATGAAGTGGGTAACTGCAGCCACACAGCAGGATGGGGACTATACCCAGGCAAACAAGTAAGCATTGCCTGAGTCTGCTTGGTAGAAACTATATAGAATATTAACTATGGAAAACCTTTATTGTAGATACCATTAAGCTTTATGAGAAGGCTAATTCCTAGATTCAGTATTGTATCATAGTTATTTTGGTGATATCTGTGGTTCATGTTTGATTTTAATGTAGCACACCAGCACTATACATGAGAAAAAGTGCAATAGTTTTCTTTTTTCTCTAAATCACCCACGGAAGAAAATGTCCCCAGATTATAGCATCTTCCTGCTTTAGAGGACAAAGGAGTGGAAGTAGAAATAGTAGAATGTGTATGTTGTGTTATAAGAATTAAATTCTTCTTCTTATAAAATAGAATTTAAAAGGAATAGCTTTTCAGAAAGTGGCTTATGTGATTATCTTCCTCCAAAGAGCGGGAGACCCTTTTGCTGATATCTATTAAAATAAACAGAAGAAAAAAGCATTGGCATCATTTAAAGAGAACTAAGCAGTGATTTGAGAAAGTACTGTATCTGTATATGTAACAGCTACAAAAACAAAACAAAAAGACTATACATTTATATTTTAAGAATACAGTTAAATAGACCTCTAAACTGAACTAGAATCTCATGCCTCAAAATGAATTTAGAGAAATCTAGTCAAAATGCTTTGTTCCTTTAATATCTCACTTGCTACATTTCCTGATTCAGGGCTGATTTTAGCTAATTATAATCAACCCTAAAACTCAATTTGCTTCCAAATTGTGATTTTAGATGCAATTGTAAGCATTTACATGCATTGCTTTGTGAGAGGCACAAGCAAACCTAATTTTTCATAAGCCAATATTTTAAAAAAAATTTTAATCCAGGTAAATTTAAGGAAAATGTGTATTTTGAATATCAACTTGATGTGCCAGCATATCCATATGAATTGGGCACACAATCTATTTACTAAAAAAATTGTAGTACTATAATCTTCTTGGTGTCAATAGTCTTTTACTTTGTAAAATAAATTTTAGGCAACTTTGGAGGTATACTCTCTTCTAAGTCAGTGAATTTCTATATAGGCTTTTTTCTTTCCTCACACATTGGTGACGCAATGTTTAAAGTACCTTTACAATTTGTATACATGACTTGGAAGTACTGTTTAATAAACTTAGTAAGTGTTTATGTCAGTGGAAAACATAAATAAAGAAGGGGTTGCAAGTTTAGATTTATATAACTTTAGGAAAAATCAACAATGCAGGGGTAGAACCAACAGTTATAGATAATTTTGCTTTAGTATTTGTTTCTTTGATTTTCAGAGGTCATTCTGTCTTGTTATTGTAGGGAAGTAACAAAAATTACACCTAAAATATTTCCAGTTTTTCTGCTCACCCTAAAATAAAATTGCAGCAACAACAACCAAAAGTTTCCACTATAATCATTTGAAAATTGTTATGGACTTGAAGCATAATTTTGTTAGTGTGGTATTACTGATGTCTCTAAAACTTTTAAGAAAGAAATTTCTATTGCAAGACTAAGATTACCTTCCATATGTAGTACGATCAACCTAAATTGCTCAGTAGTAATATTAATGCTAAGACATAAACTACAGGTGACATAGGCATGTCTTTGTTTTTACATTGATATTTCTCCTTAAGCAATGCTCCCTTTTTAGTCACTGAATATGAAGGCCAGTTAAAATGTCCTTATTGTTTGTAATAACTTTTAGAAAAATTCATAGGTTGTTTACTAGCAGCAGGCTTTCCACACAGGAAGTACTTGATAAGGCATCCTTGGGACCTATTGTCTTCAGAGCGTTATATTATATCCCATCGCCTCTGCAAGTCAGTTCCTCCTCTGCTTGTGCTTCCTCCATTTTTAAAAAATCATTTGGCTACACAGAGCTGCCTCATGTCATTCTTTGCATACATCATCTCTGTTTTTTCTCTTTTCCTGCATAATGGCCCAGCTTTTCAGCTGTCCGGAGTGCAATCCTTTACTAAAATGGGGATTGAATGAAGGTGGAACACAAATTATCTGGAAGCAAAGGAAAACCAGGCCTTTGAAAAGGACCCAGAAAGGCACGAGTAATGAACCAGAGTGGCCTCGATGAATTGCTGGAGAGGGAATTCTCAGTTTTGACACAAAAAGAACACACACATGGATACCAAGGAAAACCTAGCGAGAGAAGCTCACTCAGTAGGAAGCCTGCCTCGTGGGTTAGTTGGGATAGAGGGTTAAATAAAGCCAGTAGCCCTCCAGATAGGAACAGAAACAAATGTGTTTTATGAGTTACAGTAAAGCATTCAAACACACCGTGTTGGAGCACAAGGTACTTTGAGGAGTTGACATCCCTTCATAATTCGTGTTCATTGTTCCTCTAAGTAAAATATGTGTCTCCCTGTAGTTATTCTGTTAGGAACTGTACTTTAAAGGCAAGAGGACATTTTTGATAATGCACATCTTAAACTTTTCATTAAACTACCAAATTTAAATTCTACCTTTTTGTGCACTCTGACATTTTTGTCTGGCATTTTCATTAATTTTGCGACATACATAAATGTAGCTGAAATGTTAACTGATCAATACTGTGTCTCTCTTATGTAGCACTAGCACTCCGCTCCCTAAGGACCACACAGCAGAACAGAAATTAAATGTGTAAAATATCAAATGTTAATGTTAAACACAGCGGCACTTACTGTATAATGACAGAAAAGGCTAAAACAATTCCAAATGGACAGATGGTACCACAAATTATCTACAATCACATTTAAAGATTAAAGTTTGTCCTGTAAAATAATTCTTTGACGCACAGTGAAGTGTGTCCTTTTACTGATAGCTCAGTTGTCCAATTATTTCTGTGCTCATTACAGTGAGAAATGACAGTCCTGGAAAGAGAGAATGTGCACTCTTTTTTTTTTCACCCCATGTTGCACCCACTGACATCCATAAGAACACAAATGTCTGGTCAAGAGCCTGATGAAAATTAGGCCCAGTGTATGAGACGTTTCCACATCTACGGTAGATGTTTCCAAAAGACAAGCCGGGCCTTCTGCTCCACATCCGTCTGTATTCGCTCTCAGGCATACAATATTCATAGTAAAATTTAAAAGCCTAATTCACAGCACAAACACATGGACATTCACAGGAACCTGTTTCCTTATATTTTACCCATCACCTTCTAGGCCGATCTCAGCTCCTGGTATCAGCAGCTGGCTTTGACTCTTCCCCACTGTATGTAGGCATAGTGCTCAAGAGGCCAGAGTAGCTCTAACCCCGAGCTCCTCATTCTCTGCACTTCACTTCACATTAGGACAAAAAGTTACCGTTTTTCCATTTTGATTTAATTATTCTACTTTTATTTTTGGATAGTAAATTAGAAAAGAAGAATAAAACAGAGTAGGAAAAAAGGCATTTAAACATTATAAAGTTTACTGATCTGGGCCTAAAACCAAGCCACATAATGGTACAAATGCACATGCTCTATGAGGCAGCTGCATTTATGAAAAAAGTGGGCCAAGTGGAACCAATATTATAATAATAGACCCAGGATCCAGCCACAGGGAATGATGGGAACAATATGTTTGTAACAATGGGGTGCTGCTCACACTCTTCTCCTAATGGAAAGCAGTTCTTTTCAATAAACTGGGCTAAAAAGGCTCTGGTTATGCAATGATATTCTTGAAACATTTCATTTTTAAGTACATCATTAAAGATCTATAAGGTAAATAAAATCCTACAAAAATTTTTTTTAATTGTTGTAATACTAATATTACATAGTACATTTTTAAAAGTTCTTTTAGAAAGAAAATAATATCTGCTATGTGAATTTGACCAATATGCTTAACCTTTCTGTGCCTTTATTTTTTCTTCTGTCTATAAGAAAATAATAGTATCTAACTCATAATAAGGAAATATTAAATTGATTAACACATAAAAAGCACTTTCATGTATTAGTGCTTGAAAAACAGTTCCCTGGCACATAAATGCTTAATAAATATTAGTTGTTACTATTATATAAGGATCTTTTTGCAACAGAATTAAATCCGAGGTTGAAATAGATGATTGATAGATTATAAGATAGTTTAAAATATAAATGGAAGGTCTAGGGAAAATTGCTACAACACCATGAAGCTATGTCTTTCATCATTTAATAAGTAGTTTTATTAGAGCAAACCCTTATTTATCTGTCAACAATGAATAAATAAATAGTTTCTCCACATAAGAAATGTTTTCATACTGGTTCATTGGTTGGTCGGTTGATTTAGACAGCCATTTATAATGGGAGCCTACTAAATGTGAGATACTCCTTAGGTAATGGTGGAGTACAGGTGAAAAAGGCAGGGTGCCCATTTTCGTGGAACTTTCAGTTCAGATCTTGATAGGTGAGGTTTGGTTTCATTATTTGTTTTCATCACATTCAACAGAATGTAATTCAGCGCTATTTATTTTCTTAAAATGAAACAGTTAATATTATTGTTTCTTCTCAAAAGTACTCTTACTGTATATTCACATATTAGTTTGGCCTTTTTTTCATCATCATCAATAGTCCCTTTTCCTACTCTTACTGTGCCCTCCCTCCCTTTTTTGCAAGCATCTTGCATTCAG
This sequence comes from Antrozous pallidus, assembly GCA_027563665.1. NCBI lineage: Eukaryota > Metazoa > Chordata > Mammalia > Chiroptera > Vespertilionidae > Antrozous > Antrozous pallidus. The sequence continues at coordinate 56,542,205 of CM050512.1, forward strand.
CTTGCTTCACAAGCCGACCACCAGCTATAAGAGATATTACATTTCTTATGCAGTAAACTTTGACCCTGCTACAGTGAAATCACTCAAGTATTATCATGTAGGCATACCCAACTTTCTCAGAATTTTGGTGCCTGATTTTTTTTAATCAGAAAAAAGTTTTGAACAAAGTCTGCCATCTTGAATCACTGCACATGAGTGACATCTAGAAGCCAGATGAATTTTTCTGATGGCTTACAAAACACATTGTACTGCTGAAGTGTTAAAAAGGAATGTTGCTCAACAAATTATATGATTACGTAGATTTCTCTATCTTCCAGTTTTGTAAACAGCTATGGGGGAATGACTTTGGAAGGAGCGCATCACAGATAGCAGCATAATATTTTGTTAGAATATTGTGTCTCTGATAAGGTGCCATGGAACTTGCACATAATAGCCTAAAATATACAAAGAAACTCAATGTCATTTTCCCTCATTTATGTCAAAGTACCTCTATGATAGTGAAAAATCACAATTAAGTTTGCTTAACAGTATCCCCCATGTACTTTATATGTGAAAGAACTAAATAAAAGAATATTGAAAGAGTGGTTTCCTTTCTAAAACTTAACGATGATGACAATCTCTTTCTTTAAGAAGACAACAACATGTCTATGGGAAGCAGGCTGCCTAACTTTCTGGTAACTTACAACATAAAGGGACATACATACTCTTTGTTCCATGTGCTCAGACATTAATGAAAGTCCCATACAAGGCCTGAAAGGAGGACAGAGCTCAAAGTACTAAACAGATGTGCACACACTCATTTGAATGGTAATACTAAAATGTTGATTTGTTACTATATAATTAAGGCTCTTCATGTAAATTCCATAATACAGTCATATTCTGCTAAACTGGCAACTATAAGGAAGCATAAGGTCTTCATATTCTAACATATATGACAATAAAATAAAGGATTTCAAAAGAAGGACTTCACTTAAACTTCAAACTGAAATCCTGAACAAGCAAAAATAATATGAAAGCAGAAAATTCCAGCTAAAGCACAGAGGAAAGTATTTTTTGGATTTTCTAGCTTTGCAAGTTGGTCTCCTCAGCAGTTTTTAAATAACCAAAGTAAAAGGCTACATGATGAACATTGTTAGAGGACTATTCGGATTTATCAAATTCTCACTGGTGCCTTTATGAAAACTGGAAATCTCAGAAATAATAAAATGCCGCTTACAGAGGTCACATCCAGTTCCAATTGATCCACATATTAAAGTATTGCCAGCTAACATTCTACTGTCAATCATTTCATATTTTGAAAAAAACAACATATATCTATAGAATGAATACAATTAAAATGAGCATGGTCAAAATTATATTAAATTTTTTTAACACCAAGCACTTTTCTTGGCTCTGCTATCAGGATTTTGGATTATGCAATATATAAAATTTCACTTTTTAGCTGTCATGGAGAAAATTATACATTGGCAGTGGAGATGTCTTGTGTTCCGGAAGTCTGGGGGGAGGGGGAGGGCTGTCTTCTTGGATTCAGACCTTGAACAATCCATCAGGGTCTGCCCACGGCAAATCTGTCCAGTCAAGTCTTAAAATAGGAGTTTTAAAATGGTCACATCAACATAACTGTTACTATAGCCACAGAAACATGCAGCTATGATTACTGAATTTAATGAATAACAATGTAAAGTAATACATTATGATCATACCACAAAAGCAGCAAGGCTCCTTGGGGGTGAGTCCCAATCAAAGCAACTATTAACGTAGTATGCAGCATTTATAAGCACCATGACACAGCGCTTCGTTCTGATAAAGTTTCTTAGTAGCAGCTGTAATGAAGATGAGATATTATTAGAATTTACAGGACTAAAACCCATCAGATATGTTGCAAAGTCTTCAAGCTTACTGTGATTTTCAAAGGATTCAGAAAGTTAATAAAATTGTAAGAATATACCAAGCGTTTGGCTCATGAGTTAAAGGAAAAGAAGTATCTCTGGAGGAAGTGGAAAAAAACTGAATTATAAGAGCAATTTCCTCAATATATTTCTTTAAATAATATTATTAAGTAGGATGGACTACCTTTGTTCAAAAGAAAAAAAATATCCAAAGGATTCAAAACATTTTTTTGCTACTTTCTGCAAACCTCAAATATATTGTTAAGCTCTTAAATCTTATTGAGATTTAAAGATTCTTTAAGTGCTTTAATTTAAGGCTATTTCAAAGTGAAATGGATAACTTGGAATTTTTTATTTAGGGTATTAGAGAAAAATCCTGCCAATATTGCTTTATTATAGAAAACACTTTTTTTCTTACCATTTTAGTAGGATTCTCCCTTTCTTACTACCATATTCTCATTTTTCTCTCTTTCCCTCCCTCTCTCCTATCTCTATCTTTCTCTTTTCTACAATATATTTAACCCATATTTTCTCATAATTATGGAGTTAGGGAAAATTTTGTGGTAACCAAGTGCTTTACAAAATCTTTTACTAAAATAGATATATAAGAATTAATATAATTAAAATTTTAAATTAAGGCATGACTATAATTATAAAAAGAATAGCCATATATTAGCTGTTGTTCAAAAATTTATCTACAGCTATGTTAATAATTATAATAATATGTATGTAGGTTAATATTTTGCTACTTCAAAATATACCTCAATGCTGATTTGGTATTTCAAAGTAGCAATGTAAAGTTTACTGAGGCCATCTGAAAAAATATATATGTGTAAATATAGATACAAGTATATGCATATCAGCTTTAATAAGTTATTCAAATTCAAATTCCTTTCAGTCAAATTTAAGAGTCTCCCTACTTATTTTCCTTCAGGTCCCCTGATCAGTTACTATAAGAGGTACTTTTATTAATTTTATCTATAATTATGGAAAAATATAATCTGTTATTTCTGTTTAGATAGATAATGAATTTGTCTCATACATTGTCTTTAAACAACCTAAAATCCCACTGTTTAGGTGAGTGATTTGATTAAAAATAAAAATCTTTTTAGTCTTCTAATAGCACAAGAAATTATTAAATATTTTAACACACAAATAAGTTCTGCAAACTTTATAGACATATCACATTCATTATTTCAGCTGTGTTAATTAAAAGTAAACATTTTTAAAGGGGTTGCTTAGTACTCTTTCTTAAATAGATTCAAACCTGATTTAAAACTATAAGTCTAATTACAAGCTATCAAGCCTAATTTAAAATTTCTTCATGACAGAAAAATCAGAGTCCCTGATTTTCTATTTCCTTAGCTGAAAATTTCAATAACAGTTCACTTTAACAAGATCATAGACAAAATCTAATTAAGAAGCTTTCCCTTAAAAGATGGAGCCCCCTCTCCTGTGGATTAGAAGGAAGAGCTTTATGCTGGGCTCGCTTTACACACACCTGCGTTGTACCTGTGGGTGGTCTGGACATATATTTGAACCTTAGCTTTGGGTGTTCTCATTTACACATTCCATGGCAATCAAATTGTATTTTATGTTCAAAATGATCATTCTTTTGCTAATGCATGAATACATATCCATTCTATGCAGTGTCTACAGTATCCCCTTTCCTTTTTGACCACCCCCATCCCACTTATTAGTTTGGTATTGCCCTTGTTTCATCATTTAAGGAAAGGAAGAGAGAAAAGGAAGAAGGGGGAAAAAAAGAGCCATTTCACTTAAGTAGATATTAAAAAATTATATAGTCCTCCCCACCTCCACGCCTCCAAAGTTTATTTGAATTTAGTTAGATGTTTTACAGATTAATCAGGTCTTCCCAGAGGGATTAATCTTTCCTTGCTTTTTACCTGTTTAGAGAGTCTGTTTTCCTCTTCAATGTACTTCTGCTCTTTGGGTATTAATGTTCGTAAGCTGGCTTTCACCTATACATCAACATAGTGTGTCTGTTATGGATTAATATAGCACAAATGTTTACAAGTTTTTCATGCAGTTCAATTTGCAATAGTTTCTAAAGTTTCAAAGGCCTGGCTGCTGTGCTCATAAAATATAAATGTATACAGTGGCACATGCATGCACATCGCTTACGCAGGCAGGCGGCGGCCGGAGTTCAGCCGTAGCAGCCGCCGCCAACTATAACAGAGAGTGTGGGTGTGCCAGGCAGTGGCAGAAGCGTATTCTCTAGGATACATCAAGGTTTAGAGAAAATGAGGAATGACAGAAATTCTCTACAAATCAGGAACAAAAGCTTTCATGAAACTGAACTCTTTAGCAGTACAAAAAAGCCAAAGTTAAGACTTACAGCATTAAAAATCACATCTATTTCAAGATAGATGACCCCCTTTGTTGGCCCTGTCAGCTGCTTGTTTTTCAAGACGTAGGCTTTCTGTTCACCATTTTGAATCTGCGGGAAAAGGACATGACAGCCGTCTGTCTCACAGTCTCCGCTGAATACACTCCCCCGGTGACCTTTGACCCCCAGCTGCTGAAACTGACAGAGAACCCAAAACAACTGTGGCAATTCTGACAAGTACCTGTTCATTACCAGGATCAAGTCTGTCAGGAAAAATTAACTATCCTGGGATTCAACATGGCCGTGAATTGAGTATGTTAAAATTTTTAGTGTTCTTATTACAGACCTTGGTTGAGAAATGACAGATAGAGAGCTGACGGGTTTTTTTTTTTTTTTTCTCCTTGAGCAAAAGCAACACAGAGCAGTGTGTCAGGTGCATAAAACTTACAGACAGCAATGGTATAGCAACTTTGCCCAGGAAGTCAGCACTTCGATCCCGATCTTCATCATAAACTGTCACTTCAAGAACTGAGTGGATATCTTTAATGTTACTGCATAATAAACAGACATAAGGGAAAAGGACTTCATCAGTGGAGAACAAGAATAAAAATGCTTTTGAAAACTTAGATAGCTGATTTTGTGTGTGTATGTTTTTATGTATGCTATTTGCATACACACATACACAAGGTAGTTTGGTATGTGATAGAATTGCCCACAATGCACTTCACTAGATTACAATGGTGGTCCTATTATCTAGAATTTTGAGCACCAACATAATTTCAAGTTATAATTCTTTAATGAAATATAATTTTCCACCTGGATGGTTACAGAATAAATTATAAAAACAACAAACCACTAATAAGTGGCACTGATATTTTTAGACGTTTATTTCTTCTCATTATTACGATAATTTCTATCTTCCTATTACTCTACATAAAATACCACCAGGTTTAATATTAGCAAGAGTCACAGTATAGTTAATATAATTTTGTGGTTTTTTAAAAGTATAATAGGACACCTTTTTGTTTACAAGCTCTCATGAAAACATTGAGTTATTTCTGTTGGTTTATGGTAAAAATTAACTAACACAGAAAACAGAATGGAGAAAATGTAGCATTGATAGCCATTGTACCACCCTAGGATTTAGAAATTAAGTAGTGTTCCATTATGTTCCAAAGACAACATTTGTTAATAAACAACTGTGCAAGCTCTTCATATTTTTGTTTCTGAAAAAATAAGCCTCAATTGTTGACAGCATTTATTCTTTGATCAAACTGTATACCAAGAAAACATGAATTAAGAGAAGACAAAAATGAATATATTCATTACTGAAAGAGTGCAACCACATGTGAGAAAAGGCTTTATCAGGGCACAATCAATTAATGGCTTTGATAATAATCAAACCTATTCATTCAATTATGCATTCCAGAGAAAAACACTCTCCACAACCTTCTTAGAAGTACAAGTCTTCTGACCAGGGCTTTCATCTTTTATAAAAATGAGGAATTCCTTAAAGATAAATTGGTCAGATAATTAAATTTGATTAGTTACTGGTTCTTAAGCAGAGACATTATAAGACATTAGTAAGGAATTTAGCAATTTTTCAAATACAAAAAATCCCCCACACACACCCTATGCTAGAAAACTTTTAAGAAGCACCTCTTTTGGAGTTTTCCTTTGTTCAGTTTAAAAGCCCAGTTTAGGAACAACAACAACCGTGAATTTAGGGGATGCTATAGTGTAGCATTGGCAGCTTTCACAGTACATGATCAGAAAGGCTTATAAACTTTTTGAAACAAAAGGAAAATTAACTCATAGGGTGTTTTGGTACCTAGGCCAATACTTAATATTCTTATTGTGCTAAAATGCAACAAACCAAAACTAAAGCATCTGCCGAATTGGAGACGGGATTGTTTGCTGATGTGAGCTATGGAACAAATAGAGCTTTGTCCTCCTTGGTGTCAGTGCAATCCAGGAGAATTTCAATAGAAAGTATAAAAGGAAGAAGCAGTATGGCAATTCAGTTAAGGGGAGCAAAATCCTTAGTCAAATCATATAGAAAGCACAGTTTTAAAAAATATCTGTGAAAACAAAGAAAAATGGCAAACTCTTTCCCCAGGTTTCACTATCAGGACAGTGATGCAATTATGATATTCATTGTTGCTATAGCAAAGGCAGCCCAGATGCATTGAGCTGTTAATCGGTTAAGAATAAATGCACACACAAAATCTCAAAAATAAATATCATTTGGCACCATTTTTGAAATGAGCTGAAGGCAATTACTACTTACAATGTGAAGACTTTGTTCCACTCAGGATTGAGATTTTTGTAGACCGTATGTGTTAGAAGCCTATCATTGTTCAGTTCCACTACACAAAATGGGTCACTTTTACCTACAAGAGATTTAGGGGAACATTTTTAGTATAAACAGCACCCATAGCTCTGAGTGTCATAATCATGACTACATCTCTCTTAAAATTTTTTTTATAGAAAACAAAAAGTGAAGTACAATTTTAAAAAATTAAAACAACATCAAAATACAGTTAGTTGTAACTGGATGATGTTTAACCATAGTAACTCAATGAGATTTAGAACCAGAAAAAAAAAGGAAAAGAAAGCAAATTGCACGACTGATAGTATTTCAGTTTATGATTTTTTACAAAAATAACAATATAATGGCTAATTATGATACATGTCCATCCCTATGTCAGTTTTATTTAATTCTATAGCAACCACTTGAAAGGTTCAGGCCCTCTTTTTATCCATATATTTTCAACTCATATGACTAACTTGTAACTTATAACAGACATTCTAAACAAGTTGATTTTGGGAAAACTTATATTTCAAAATTAAAACATTTTAATCTACGTTAAGATTTTCTTCTAAAATATCTAAGGCATCACAAGAAGGCAAATTAGACATTTCTGAGGCAGAAAAAATTTAGTTATTTGAAACTTAACCTCACTAACCAATCCACATTGTACAGAGCAATATTTTTTTCCTTTTGTCCACTGAGAATAAGGGATTTGGAGGTTATCTGTTTATAGCAAGTCTGTCCTTCCATAGTCAAATATCTTCCATCCAGCAATTATATTATGTGATGTCCTCAATATTTTGTAATGTCACGAGCTGTATTATAAGAACCCATAAAGTCAGAGGCTCTATGGGGGCAGCATTAATGATATTACTGCTCCATGTAATTTGTTTGATACCTTATACAAATGACAATGAAATCAATATTTGGACAAAGCTGTTCAGAGGTCATATTTTTTAAACTACAATATTGATTTAGACTACATAAGAGGTTAATGTGAATATTATTAACTTTAATGATAAAGAATAATTGTTTTAAATGAATTGTGAATTGTAGTCACAGTAGTTTACACTTCTGTGAAAGCTTAAATATCAGTGAATATTTTCAATTAAATTTCAATAGGAAAGAATTCATTAGCTTTCAGTGACAGATAAGCTATGTATTCCCACACAGCAAGTTATTTACTTTCCATGTTATAATTCTTGAAATGAGCCATACAAACTTTAACTCACCTTTAATTTAATTTTATATTAAAAAAGAGATTTAGTATATGTGTGTTAGTTCAGTGGCCTCATATACCCCAGGATAATTGCATAATTTAACATATTGGTCGTCTATTCAATTTTTGGTCTTGAAAATAATTTTCAATAAAGATTATAAGACTGAAAATCTTCAAGGTCTGGTGTGAATTTACCATGTTATCTTTTTCTCCCACCTTCATTCCTTTTCCCCTACCTGCAACCATAGTCACACACCATGGAGAATTGTATTAAAAAAGAAATATTTTATTCATTAAAAACACATTGTAATAAGTTTATCTGGCACAAGAACAGCTTTATTTTCTCTCATATACTTCATGTACAAGCATAAAAAATTCCATTCAAACAGTTCTCAAAGCCTTTCTTATTCTTGAGGCTCATACTAGGTATCTTCTTTCCACCTAGCTTTTTGAGTACTAACTATAATATAAACAAAAGAGCAGAGAATATAAACTACAACCTCACATAGTTTATAAAAGTGTTGGAAGGTTAAAACATATCTACTATAACAATGAGAGAAAATTAAAGCCATGTTTATGATAGAATTTCTTGTCAAAAGAGTAACTACTTCACTTTAGACAAGACTTTAATTAAATAATTAGCTTTGGAAACAGATACTTAAAAGACAAATGTAATTCATACTCTTTCTTGGATCTCCTTGAATTTTTCTCAGACATTAATGTTAATTTTAATTCATCAAAACAAATTTGGGGGATTTTTGTTCCCCCATTTTCACTTGTTTTACTTCAATTACTCTTCTGGTTCATTTCACTCGATTTTACTTGCCCTCAAGTGATCAACAATATTCAACAGATTCAATCAAAACTGCACCACCTCTCCAATAGCAAAACACGAGAACTAACTCCACAGACCAATATCTATGGAGAAAAAAGTACTTTAAACATGTACAAGTAGAGGTTGAAACCCTTCATTTTTTTCCCCCCACAGGAATTATATTCATTTGTGTACAACATTTTTAATTCTTTCAATTTACGCCATGGAAATTCTTTTAAATCACTACCTTCTTTGTTACTGTATCTTTTTTTTGCTGACAAAAAGTGATCTGGAGTTAGTGATTGGCTAAAAGACTTTGTTAAAAAATATATATAAATGGTTGATTTTTTAACAGAGAGGCAGGGAAAGGGATAGAGAGTCAGAAACATCGATGAGAGAGAAACATCGATCAGCTGCCTCCTGCATACACCCTAGGGATGTGCCCACAACCAACATATGTACCCTTGACCAGAATCGAACCTGGGACCCTTAAGACCACAGGCTGAAGCTCTATCTACTGAGCCAAACTAGTTAGAGCTAAATGATCTTAAAGAAACAAAATCTGTTCTTAATGTTTAACACTTCCTACATCTTGTTAAGAAACAAATATATTTATCAAACCCTACGCCCACTATGCAGTGGCTATTCACATTTTCTTAGTTGATTACTTTTCAAAACTATTCCTAGGGAAAACCAATATTAATCATCTATCATCACATTACTTAACTCTCTGTCACTCTTTTCTATTGGAATAAAGGTGTTAAAGTAAAAGAGACCAAAATAATAGTTTGAGCTCCTACTGATGCCACTTCTCAGTCAGTTTGCTATTCTAATTTCCAGTGGAATGCTATCATTATCAAAAATATTGTCCTATTTGCACTTATTTTATAACTTGAAATGGGTAAGCAATATAATTTTTAAGAGGCCATGTCAGTGGACACTCTGTGGACTATAATGGTACTTACATCTTTTTAAGAGAGACTTTGCCTAAGATAGACCAAATTCCTATTTAACATGACTTTAATTTACACTGATTTTTCTCAATCTAAAATCTATCATTCTTAAGGTGTTTGCAGTCTTATGAAAGACTGAACTCTGGTCAGTGACATGAACAATTCTGGAAAATTCTGCCATTTTACTCATCTCTGAAACTTTATTTTCAAGTTTAATACCTTTGATATCTTTCCAGAGCTTACAGGTTAAAATCCACATTGTATGGCATGGGACATAGCCTTTCAGCCTTATTTCCAATATCAAGATCTTTATAGCCCCTCACTTGAGCTATACTACACTTTTCAAATCCTCAAACACTCTATGTACTTCCAAGAGCACTGGGCAAGGCAGTGAAGTTCAAAGTGAGAGGCCAGTGGTCTTGGGGGGAAAGCCTAAATTTCAGAGGCTGAACAGTCTGGAATTGAACATGATCCTGGGCCTATTCCCTTATGTGAAAAGTAATGACAGTAATGGCTCTTTGCAGAGATAATACTTAGAATATAACTAGCAGAATGTCTGGCACATTAGCAGGGCATCAATAAATAAGAGCTTTAAGTAATTATCTTTTTAAGCAGAAACATTTAAAACATAAAAATGTGACTTAAAGTACAAAAAATAATAGGAAATAACTCATATTTTGAGTTAAATATATTCAAAAGAGTAAACATTTGTAAAATATTTTACAAAAAAATAGCAAAGAGTAATTGAAATACTTATAATAATTGTAAACATTTACTGGGTTTTATATTATTATAAGACCAATATTATATTATGTTCATTTGCTTGAATATTTTATGACTACTCCACGGCAAAGGAACTTTTACTATCCCCATTTTACACATGAGGAAACTGAGGCTGGGAGATTATGTAACTCACCGGGTCATGGGTTGTAAGTAGTGAAGCTGTTTTTAAACCCGGGTCTATCTGACCTTCAAAGCCCTTGCTCTACTGCTATGGTCCATGTATCCTACAATGAAATATATTTAAATGCAAGTCACTAGGCAAGACCTTTCCCATGAGCTATGTCATAACTTAGTAGGCCACACATAGGAAGAACTAGCTAACATTTTTATCATAGATTAATTTATTCAACAAATACTTGTTACTTATCATGATTAGGCAGTGTTCTTTTTTTTAAATATATTTTTATTGATGTCAGAGAAGATGGGAGAAGGAGAGAGAGATAAAAATATCAATGATGAGAGAGAATCATTGATCAGCTGCCTCCTGCACTCCCCCCACTGGGGATTGAGCCCGCAACCTGGGCATGTGCCCTTGGCTGGAATCGAACCTGGGACCCTTCAGTTCACAGGCCAACACTCTATCCACTGAGCCAAACCATCTAGGGCAGGCAGTGTTCTATGTGTTGAGGAGATATAAGTGCATAAAACAATTAAAAAGCAATAACCCTGGATTCATAAAGTTTACCTTTGGAAAGAAGATAGATAATGAATAACATTTTAGAGGATATTATAAGGTGATAAATACTATAGGTAAAAATAAAAATGGGAAGGATGATGAGAACTGCTGGTATGTATGTGCAGTTTTTAAAGGGGCTGCCAAAGAAGGTCTTATTGGCAAAGTGACATGGGCAAAGGAATGAAGGAGGCAGGAAGGGAGCCTGGGGTTACCTGAGGAACAGGTCATGGAAAGTGACTGTGTCTGGTGTTTCTAGGAATATCCAGGAAGCCAGTGTGACTGGAGGAATGGATTGTAACAGAGTCAGTGATAGATGATATGGTCATAGAGGTCCGAGGAGGATGGCAGGCCTCTGTAGAATATGGCTATCACTCTAAGTGGAAGGAGAAGCTTTTGAGGGGTCCTAAGCTGATGTGTGACATGGTCTGATGACTGCTATTTGGAGAACAGGTAGAACAAGGGCAATGGAGGTGTTAGGGAGAAGTGTTAGGAGGCTACTGCAATGATGGGTAGTAGTTAGATTCTGAAGGTAAAACTAACAGGATTTGCAAATGTCAATATTGAACAATCTATTATGTCTGATACTATTACTTGGAGAAAAAAAACACACACAATTCATTGAGCTGAGCCAAACCAGTGTTTTTTTTTCCATGGTTAAGATGTATTCAACAAAGTACTTAGGCTGGATATCTAAAATCTGACAAAGAGGAAAAGTAGGCAATTTTACATTGCCTTCTATTTATTTCTTCCTTATAAAAAGTTATCTTTTTACAGGTATCAGTAATGGATGCCAAGATTATGTCATTACACAGAGTGCTATTTTTTAATCAATTTAGAAACTCTCCTTTTGCTACTGCATGATTCAAAGGCAATAAAATTAACAGCAATTTCAACCAAAATAGTAGTAAACGTACAACACTGAATTCTATAAACTTACTACTAAAAAGTATACACTACAGTTTTATTTTTAAAAAGTGGTTACACACAGTTAATGTGCTTATCTGGTTTGCTAAATGATGCTTTAAATGACTGGCTTTTCAATTCCTAAATTTTGCAGCCCCAATTATGTGCCACTTAAACAAATGCAAACAATCACAGAAATACCAGTGATGGATTTAACCATTAATTATTTCCTTAATTATTCCTTCCTTTCATCCTTTTATCATTCCAGTTAGACCCTGCGCTATGCTGCATTGCTTGTTGATAGAGGGAAGTTGACTACAGGATAGAGTGTTGATGGCTACAGAGTGCATTGTACTCTGTAAAGCTCTAGAGCAGAGGTGGGAAACTTTTTGATGCCAGGAACCGTTTACATATTTATAAGATCATTTGCAGGCCATCCAAAATTATCAACTTAAAAATTAGCCTGCTCTATTTGGTCAAACATTTGTTTCACTCACCCCTAATGCCTCGGCAGGGCCGGGCCAGGCCAGGCCAAACGATTTCATGGGGCTTATGTAGCCCGAGGGCTGGACGGTCCCCACCCCTGCTCTAGAGAGTGATACAATGACACGCTCTGTAATGTTTTTATTCAATGCAGTATGACTAGGGGTGCAAAATAATAAAGGCAGCACCCAAAATTGGTATTTTGGTTTTGATAATTTTTGGCTATTTAAAGAGCCTAAATGTATGGGAGCACCAATTACATAATCTCTGTTTTCCTTTTACTCATTCTTGTCATAAGACTAAAGCAGATCCATGAGTACCAACTGTATCTTCCTTAATGCCCACCATTTTAGCCCAAAAGTGCCTATTCCTGCCCTTTGTGGTACATGAAACTGGAGGTTTTGGTTTGGATGCAAGATAAGAGATGCAGCGGTGCTGGGTGAGAATGAGGACGGTAGGGCTGATCTCAGGAAGTACTATGACAGCTAGAACAGAACCTCAGCTTTCCTTGACAACACGGCAATGTTCCATGTTGACAAATTTCTGGGAAGAAATAGGAATACCTTGTGAAGCATTAATTACTTACTGAGTGTCTTCTCTTTATCCTACCCCAGAATGATAAGTATGATTAAGACACAGTCCAACCCTCAAGGCATGCACAATTTAGTGGGCACATACAAATACACAATTAGAAAGCCGGGTTGTAAGCACTGCAATAAAGGTAAGTGAAGGGTTTAAGAGCAGCAACAAGAAGTGTCTCAGGCTCTAATACTAGCACAGGTAGGGGAAAGGAAGGGAAGACTTTTCCCCATTGGAGATGACTCTGGTGATCTGTGTGATTACACATCCCTGGCACTAGCTATTTTAGAAGTGAAAGACAATTATATAAAAACAAGATTAACAATTTATAATCAGGGATATTTAGCTTAAATCTGTGTGCCCTCTTAATTGGGTCACTGTCATTCAAATACACAAAGCTATTATTTTTCTTTAGATTTTTTTTTATAAGTGAAAAACTCCCAAGGGAATTAAAATTGAAAAGAGACTTTTTTTTACCCTAACTCATAAAACTAAATCTATTACAGATTTTAAAGCATATCCTCTATTATCTCAATTCTTCTGATGGTGAAAAAGGCATTCCTACAACAATAAAAACAAATGTCAGAATTGTCTCCAATGGGCATCCTTTCTGGCAAACTTCAAAACGGCCTCGAAGATTAAATGAGGTGCATGGACTGGCTAATTCTCTCTCCCTGTTTAGCCCTTGATCCTTGAGGTCACAACACTGACATACTTATAAAGAACTGTGGGAAAGTCTGTACCACCCCTGCTTGATTGCTACCTGTTTTATGGGCAAGTGAATGACTTCAGTTTGTGCAAACTACTGGTTTGAACATTAAAGTCACTCAAAAGATACTGAATGATAGTCTTACTCCCAGAATAGAAAGTTAATCCTGATCCATCAGTGGTGGGGTTTGACCAGGGTCATTTTGCTGCTGACAAGTAGCACAGTCTGCTGGAGGATGTGATGTATTACAAAAATGTGGGGGCGGGGGTGGAGGAACCCAGTGACCACCTCTTTGTTGTCATGTCTCTGTAAACACAGAAGGCTTTGAGCAGTGTGGAAAGCAATTCATAATCATGGGGGCCTTTTATTTTGAGCCCATCTTGCGCAAACTAAGCTCTGTGGTTTAATTTCCTTAGTTGCCAAGTTTGAAATAGCTATACTTTAATTTTTTAAAAAATTATAATCAAGGTTGCCATCTGTCCTTTCTTCAAATTGGAATTTCAACCATAACATGTACCAATGTGATAGGTGAGGAAATTCCATAGGCTCCACCAGAACAAAAAAACAACGTATGTTGGAGACATCTTCCAATCCTTCCCTATCACAGGAGTGGGGGCTTTGACTTTAGCCCTTTTCACTATCTGACCTATACATATTTTAAATGTCTGATTGGTAGAATTACATTAAGTGATATTCTTCCCTAGGTTCCCAGTGGATCTGATTCGTAGACTGAATTATAATAATAGAGCTTCTTGCCCTATCTGGTTTAACTCAGTGGATAGTGTTGGCCTGCAGATTCTGGTCAAGGGCACATGCCCAGGTTTTGGGCTCAACTCCCAGTAGGAGGTATGCAGGAGGCAGCCAATCAATGATTCTCTTATCATTCATGTTTCTATTTCTTTCTCCCTCTCAATTCCTCTCTGAAATCAATAAAAATATATTTTAATGATAATAATAATAATAACAATAATAATAATAGAGCTTTTCTTTTCTCACTAAGTCATGACCAGGTTTCTCTGGGACAGGAAAACTGACCCCCTGGAGTTGAGGCTGTTGTCCCACTAGATCTAATTCATCTTTTTTCACATTGAAGATTTTGTAATGCCCTCCCTACTATCATGAAATATAATAAAATTATTGATATATTATTTCAATATTTAATAGAATGACTTAGTGCTATTATAAAGGGGGACAAAGTAGAAAGTTGACTATATATTGATTTATTTAACAAGTATTTATTGAGTGTCTACTATGTGACTGGCCACATGAGCAAAAAAGGAAAAGTCTCTGGCCCTGGTCAGGTGGCTAAGTTGGTTGTAGTGTCATCCCATGAACCAATTGGTTATGAGTTCAATCCCAGGTCAGGGTGGTTACAGGAAGCAACCAAGTAATGTTTCTCTCTCACATCAAGGAAGAGAAAAAGAATAAATATTAAAATAGATTATGTTGTATGTTAAAGAGTGATATATGTTAATGCAAAACAGAAAAATAATAGAACAGGATAAAGGATTTGAAGAATGTTGAGGAGGAGCAGTTTATACACTTAATTAGAGTGTTTGGAATAGGCCTCAATAATAAATTCATGACATGTTAACATCAGAGTGATCAAATATTACATAGCCTTTGAAAAATTCTATTGCACACTCATAACAGTAAAAAAAAAAAAAAGAAAGCAAAGAACATCTTAGTCTCATTATGAAAGTAGTTGTGACTTCATAGAACTTTGAGTCTTGGGGATTGCCAGAGGTTCCTGGGCCACACTTTGAGAACCATGACAAAGAGCAATGGAAATAAAGCTTCATATAAATATGAGTTCATTTCCTCTGGAATCTAGAAAATAGCTGCAAAGGAATATTTATAGTATTGTGTATAACTACATGCATTCTTGTGTCTTAGAACTGAATCATCTTGGTATATGTTTGGAAGCTTGAAATTTATGACAAAAGACTAAGAAATACAATGAAATAGATAAGAAACTTGAAAAGTAAGAAAAAGAAGACTATGGAAGAAATTATGTCTAAGCTTTTAAGAGTCTAGATAAATTATAGTAAAATGTTTGAAGACTTCATTTTCAATTAATACTTAATATAGAAATGATATTCAAGTACTTGTTCCAAGATTAGGAACATAAACATTGTTTGTTCTAAAATGATTATAAAAATATATTACAAGCTCCTTTGTCTTTACAAGCTCTTGTAGATACTTTAGGACCTACAGTAAATATATATTCAGTTAGGTGCTCCACAGAAAAATACGGTGTTTCAGATAATCTTCCCCATAAGTAATTAGCTGAAGAGATCTCTTGCAGTGAAATAAGATTCTTTAAACTTAAAAAATTAAGTATTAAAAGATTGATATGGAGGCAGAGAAGCATTGAGCAGACTGTCAAACTACGGGAGGAAGGCTAGGGAGGGTGGGGGGCGGGGTCTGTAAGAGATCAACCAAAGGACTTGTATGCATGCATGGAGGCATAACCAATGGATACAAGACACTGGGGCGGGGGCGGGGGGTGAGAACATGTGCTGGGGGATAGGGGAGGCTGGGGGGAAATTGAGGACAATGGGGGGAAAAAGGAAACTACTATTTGTAATACTTTAAAGAATTAAAAAATTAAAAATTAAAAATTAAATATTATATCAAGTAATTAAATCTTTATATATTTTGGGGTAAGAAAGCTGAAAATTGTCATCTGTCAAGCTTGTCTTTAGAATGATATATTTGTCATTTTGAATTATCATCTACATAATATGCACTCACTCAGGAGTTATTCTTCTTGGCACCTACTGCAAAAACTCAGATTCTCAGGGCAAGGAGAGCAGCCTTAGAAGCCAAGTTCAAAGGTATCTAGGGTTTGAACCTCTCTGCAACCATGAGGTCATACAGGCTCTGCTTCAACAGTTCCAGTGACAAGGAAATAAGTACCTCCACAGGAGTATTCTGATCTAGTTTGTGACAATTATAACTTTTGAGAAATGCTTCTTTACATTGAGCACAAATCTATGTCTTTGTAGCTTTTATTTATCCTATGACTTTCCCACTGTAATAACTTTTAAGTTTAAATAAATTAATGGGTCTAAAGTGGAGCACAACATCTGTTACTTAGTATCTGACTACTGTCATTACCCACCCTCCTGTACTAGTTAGCGTGGATGCCTAGCTGAGCATATATTCTAACTACCTTCTAGCATTTCTTCAGTACTAGGAAGGCCACAAACGCCAAAGTCACATTTTCAGGCTTTCTTGCAGCTGGGGTTGCAGATGTAACTTAGGTTGTAGCCATCAGATATACCACTAAGATTGGACATTCAACTCAGTTAACTGGGCATGGGGAGTCTATTTTGTAGCTGCAGACAGAAAGCAGGAATAATGTAAACAGTTGTAATAGTGTCTTCCCAGCATGCTAATGTAAACAAGTTACTTAACCTCGCCACATCTCAGTTTTCTAACTTGTAAAATGGGAATAAGATCAGTATCTAATTAGGTTGTTTTAAGATTGTGATAATCCTTTTACCTAGTTTGGGATAGTGTCTGACGTGATAAAGGTTCAACAAATGTTAGTTGTTGTCACTATTATTATTATCATTTTCCTTGAACTATTCTCGATAGAGTTTGCTTTAAACACTAGATATCCCAATTGAGAATATATTCTGATTAGTTTGTCAATATTCTTCTTTAAAGATGAAGAGCTTCCATAACTAAATTCATACCACAGTGCATCTGACGAGTCCAGAAGACAGTATAATTATCAACTTTGCCTTTTTATTCATTGTAACAAAATTGATGCATGCGTAATTCACTCTCATGGAGTTTAAACTTAATTCTCTCCACTCATTTTGGTTCAGTGGATAGAGCATAGGCCTGCAGACAGAAAGGTCCCAGGTTTGATTCCAGACAGGGGCACATGCCAGGGTTGTGGGCTTGAACCCCAGTGTGGGGTGTGCAGGAGGCAGCCAATCATTGAGTCTCTCTCATCATTGATGTTTCTATCTCTCTCCCTCTCCCTTCCTCTCTGAAATCAATAAAAATATATTCTTTAAAAAACACCTTAATTTGAACCCTAAAATGTTCTCTATGTTTCCTACTATTAAAACAACACATCACTGTTTTATACCCAGTTAAAACTTTGATTTCTGTTTTTGTTTGTTTATGTATAGTTGGTATACAATTTTATATTGGTTATATTAGTTTCAAGTGTACAATATAGTGATTTTTATACCTTAAAATGTGAACACTACACTAATTCTAGTAATCATTTGTTACTATGTACACTTGACACAATATTATTGACTATATTCATTTGTACTTTTTTTATTTTCTTAAATATATTTTATTGATTTTTTTACAGAGCAGAAGGAAGAGGGATAGAAAGTCAGAAACATCAATGAGAGAGAAACATCGATCAGCTGCCTCTTGCACGCCTCCTACTGGGGATGTGCCTGCAGCCAAGGTACATGCCCTTGACTGGAATTGAACCAGGGACCCTTTAGTCTGCAGGCCGAAGCTCTATCCACTGAGCCAAATCGGTTTCGGCCATTTGTACTTTTTAATAATCATCTTGTTGATCTAAGCCTATTTATTTCCATCTGTATTAAGCCTGTTATATAATTTTATGTATATAGATAGATATACAATACATATAATATACATATATAAATTGGTCTCATATCAAATGAATTAACTATCCTCTCAGCAAGTTCAATAAAGAAGCAGCTAATTATCTCCTCAAAGTCATTCATAAATAGATTTAACAGGTTAGGCCAGTGGTTGGCAAACTCATTAGTCAACAGAGCCAAATATCAACAGTACAACGAATGAAATTTCTTTTGAGAGCTAAATTTTTTAAACCTAAACTTCTTCTAAGGCTACTTCTTCAAACTAGACTCACCCACGCCATGGTATTTTGTGAAAGAGCCACACTCAAGGGGCCAAAGAGCTGCATGTGGCTCGCGAGCTGCAGTTTGCCAACCACTGGGTTAGACCAAAGACAGGGGCCTGTATTCCTATGCTTGGCATCCGCACTGACATCAACCCTTTCATATAATCACTCTTTGGGCTAGACTGTTTATGTGTCTAACTATCCTATCTAATAAAATAGTAATACTCAAATTGACCATACCTCTGAACAAGCCACGCCCACAGCTATGCCGATCAGCCAATCAGGAGCAAATTATGCAAATAAACCCCAACCAAGATGGCTGTGGCCACTGAGAACAGGAGGGAAGCTTGGGTTTCCCCTGCAATGGAGGAGGCTAAGCTTTCCGCCTGCCCTTGCCAGCCTAAGCTTCCACTCAATGCTACATAGTTTCAATTATAGAAGATACATAATCCCAACAGAAATGGCAGCAGCCATGGAGCTGGAGAGAGCAGAGGCTAAGGTTGCCCTGGTGATGGAGGAAGTCTAGCTTCTGCAGCCCTAACGCCTAGGCCTCCACTCTAGGCTACAAAGTTTTAATTATAGAATTTAAATAAAACCAAACAGAAATGGCTGTCACCACAGAGCGAGCAGAAGGTTTGGCTCCGCTCCAGGCTACAAAGTTTCAATTGTAGGACATAAATTAATCCCAGATACCAAGGCCTCCACTTGGGTTGCTGAGGGGCATGGCCGGCCTGCAACCACCATAGGCCCTTGCCCAGGCTGCCCCATGCTCCAAGGGAACCCCCATCCTGATCCAGGACACCCTTCAGGGCAAACCAGCTGGCTCTCATCCATGCACCAGGCCTATATCTTATCTAATAAAAGAGTAATAAACAGATTGACCATCACTCCAACACACAAGAGAGCTGCCCCCATGTGGTCAAAGATTCTTTCCCCATGTGGACAAAAGATGGCCACCATAAGATGGCCAGCAGGGGAGGGCCGTTGGGAGGGACCCAGGCCTGCAAGGGAGGGCAGTTGGGGGTGACCAGGCCTGCAGGGGAGGGCAGTTATAACAGGCTGGCAGGGGAGTGGTTAGGGGGTGATCAGGCTGGCAGGCAAAAGCAGTTAGGAGTGATCAGGAAGGCAGGCAGGCGAGCAGTTGGGAGCCAGCAGTCCTGGACTGGAGAGGGTGCAGGCTGGGATGAGGGACATAACACCCCCCCCCACCTGCCATACACAAATTTTGTTCACCAGGCCTCTAGTATTATCATATAATTCAAATGTTCTTAGAGTAAATTTTTTTTTCAGATGCGCTCTGCAACATTTTCCAAATCCAATTTTCTAGGAGAGGCATTGCTTATTTATACAACTATATCATAATGTAACAAAATATTGTTTAATTTTAAACCATGGTTCTAGCATCTGAAACCATTTCTTCAAGTACTGAGTGAAATCCTGGCACTAGCCTTCCAAAGCAAATCAACAATTCTCTATGTCTTTACTCAGAGGATCATTTTGCGATCTCAGTTCCACAGAACTCAATTAATTATTTGATAGTAGTTCTCCTCCCATCATTTCCCATTGATAGTGAGACAACCACTTTTTCAGCCGTGGTCCTTCTCCTCTAGAGCATATCAATCCAATTATTAATCTCTTTCATTATCCTACCTATTCTTCCAGAGCAGCATCTTCAAATCATGTGACCTGCACAGGAATCACACATGATTTCTGCAATTCCTTGTAAAACACTACTTCATATGCAGGCCTCACCAGTCTTTTGTTTTAAAATTACCATTTTATTTCCTCTTTTCACAAATATTTTGTGTCAACTATTAGCACACTTTTGCATTTCTATAACTAGATTATGATTATATAAATGCAAATATAAAAGTGAAGCAACTTTTACGTCTATGCGGTGACATAAAATAATGAAAACAATGATTTGCTTTCTTTACTTTTAATTCTTTGGTTAGCCTCATTCTTAGGAAATAAATTTATATAGTATTAAGATATTTAACATATAAGTATGTGATATTATTTTCTTCTAAATTAGGCATAATGATAAAAATGTCAGGTGTTGGATATTTTTTTTTATGCATTATAAATTGGATGAGATTTCTTCTCAAAGGATACTATGTGCTTTATAGTCTTCTCAATAAGCTTAATTATTAAAAAGCAAAGGGCGATATATATGTGTATATATATATATATATATATATATATATATATATGAGCTTAAGTGACTGTTAAGAGGGAACGACTGGAATGACCGGACATTATGATACACACACTGACCACCAGGGGGCAGATGCTCAATGCAGGAGCTAACCCCTGTCCGCAGGCTCTGATCACTGATGGCACCTGCCCACAGCCGGCAGGCCCCCATCGCCTGATTGGCGCCAGGACCCAGGCTGGGACTAGGAACTGGGGTGGGCGGCGGCAGACGTGGCTCCTTTCCTCGGGGGGCGAGGGGGGGGGGCGGTCGAAGGCCAGCTCCCTCCTCAGGGCCGGTGGCCAACCTCCCAGGTCCTCGCTGCCGTCCTCCTGCCATGGTGGTGGTTGGACCCTCCTTCTGGCACCTGATGAGGGCGGCCTCAGGATAGGATGGGGCACTGGGGGAGGGGGTGGTGGCAACCACCCGCCTACGTCACCCAGACAGGGGAGAGTGACCTCTCATGGGCTCCTTGGGGGCGGGGGTGACGGGAGTGGAAGTGTGGTGAGAACTAAGGTGTCCACTGCCTGGCAGAACCCTGCGCTCAGGGGCTGGCTGCCCGCTGGAGCTCGCCCTGCCGCAGTGGCCTCGGCCCCATCAGGCTCAGCCTCCGCCCGGACCCCGGGCTCTGACTGAGGCCCCGGCCAGGGCACCATGTGTGCACATGGCTGCGGCCTCGGAGCGGGTGCCATGCCAGGTCCCTCCCTCTGCACTCGCAGACCCTCTGCAGCTGCCCGGCCTGCTCCCCACTCTTTGGATTAGAGCAGCAGCTGCTGCTCCTGATGCTTCTTCCAGATAAATCCGCGGAGGGTAGCGGGCGCGGGCACAGGATGCGTGGACACCTCCTGTCACCCACTGTGCAGGAGCTGGTCTTGGAGGCCAGCCGGGAGAGAGTGTGGTGCCACTGGGTGGCCCAGAGGCTCACCCTGGGCCCCAGCCCGCAACTCCATGTGGGGACTTGGGGACCGGGTCTCCGGTGGAGGGAGGAGCCTGGGGGCCAGGCAGCCCAGGTGCTGCCCAGGGCCCAGAGGTCACCTGGGACCTGCCCTTCCACACCGGACACTCGCTCTTTGATCGCCGGCCAGGACTAGAGACTATTTCGTGCACTGGGCCTCTATTTGTTATATAATGGAAATAAAGCACACTTTGCTTAGGCAATTTTCAATACATTGTGTGTAAGATGTAGGTTTGTTGTTTCAAGCAGTATAATTTCAAAATGTTTTCAGATAGCGAATGTTTAAAAATTAAGAATGACATCCATACATAACCCCTTTTATTTGCTAAATGATTTTACCCTGTTAATTTACAAATATGAAGGACTTCCCCTATATTTTATATATTATAGTACTTTTAATGGAACTATGCAGCATTTAAAGGATATATATTTTCTCCCTTTCTAACACAGATTTTAAATAATGATCATAAAACCCAAGGCTGCATTTATCAGATATAATCAAAGTTATTGAATGTGATAATGGCAATTCAAGTAACCAGCTATTAAAAATTCACACTGCTACAATTCTTTAAAAGGAGCAACATGGCTACTTCTTCCAGTAAACCTATTGTATTCTGAGGGCCACTCAAGCAACAATTGAATATGTCTTCTACAATTTGCTTGAGCAAATCACGAAATTTAACTTTTAAAAGACAATATTATGTATATGTGCTTAGCATTTCTCCAACTGTATAGAAAACTCTCAAAGAACAGACTTGCTTTTGTTGTTGTTGTTGTTGTTCTGTACAGATACCTTTTCACTTTCTTTCTCTGAATAGACCCATAATGTTCAGGGAAAATACCAAGAATAATAAATCCAAATCTCTGTATAAAATACACCTTCATGACACACTCAAGCTGGAAATCACAGGAACCAATAAAAATGCAGGCAGCCTACTGATAATGAGGTCAGAAATGCAAATAAATTTACTTTTAATGAAGACTGGAGGCACAGTAATCAAAGTGTTAAAATTCATTTCATGCATATCTCATTTGCTTCTTAGCTGATATTTACCACGCAATTCTGTGAGAAAGTAGAGGCCTAAGATGCTCCAGATAAATGGCTCAATTAATTGTACAGAGGTAGACCTCTTTGAGCTGAGCTAGAGCTGTGAGCTCTTTATTAAAAGCACTATTCTGTAGCCCATAACCTTGTTCCTTGACTCCTCTCTGGTTTCCAATTTAAACAAGTCCCCATGCGGCCTGCTCTAAAGGGCTTTGTCTCCCTGCCGTTGTTAAGAGAGCGGAGGCATCCTGGAAGTGTGAAATCAGACCTCATGAGTGGAACGGTTCCCCAGGGAACGCTGGACTGCGCAGAAGGTCAAAGTCATGGGCCGGACCATCTAAAAGTGTCTGATCGCCCGTCTGTGACACAGCAAGTTGGGGAGGGGGGAGGGCTAGACTGAGAGGACTGAAATTGAGCACATCTTAATTAAAGCCCACAGACAGCAAAACAAAATGTTTTCTAGGCAGCCTGTCAGCTGGGGCTTAAATTTAGCTCTGCTAATGAATCTGAGCTGCTAACTGTTATTTCTTAAGATAATAAGACTCTCACGGAAGCTGGGGGGCGGGGTGGAAACTGTAGCATGTCTTTCTGCTGTTTTGCTACTTAAATATTTTCCAACAATGAAGATGGTTCTCCTAAAGAAAAAAACATGAGAGAAGTCTGTGCAAATAAACGGGTAGTAAACATCTCGCTTAATAACTACTAGGTTTCCAGACTATGTGGCTGGTGAGCTGAACACAGTCTATATTCAGACCTTGCTTTAGAAAAAGATGTGCTCATTTAAACGGGAAAATTTCAGTGACAGATTATGTTACCTAAAATTCTCTCTCTCTTCCTCTCTCTCTCTCTCTCCCTCCCTCCCACCTCTTCCCTTTCCCCTTCCCCTTTCTCTCTCTCTCTCTCTCTCTCTCTCTCTCTCTCTCTCTCTCTCTCTCTCTCGCCTCACACACACACCCACCCCCCTGAATGAAGTGGTTCATTCATTTGATATATCAATTCACCTGGGGTGCAGAAGCTTTAGAGCAGTGCACCTTTTGACAGAGTGAAAAGGTAGGGCACCTTTTGAAAGGGTTTCACAGTGCTCCCATATCACTATTTCTGAAACTGAGTGGCTGGTATCCCTGGGGAGGCTGCGACCTCTTCCTTGGGAGCTCAGGGGAGGGGCTGAAGAAAATAATTCTTTTCTCTTATTTCTCTTAGAACTTAAAAGAACTAACTAATCAGCAGGGTCTAAATATTCTGCAGTGAAGAAAGCTTCATGCAATATAGAAGACTTTATATGCCCTGCTGAAAGTAGAAATTAGGACCCGAATAAAGAAAAGAATAATTAGAAGCTGGAAGAGGCAAATTCCACCAGCAATAAATAAATGAATAAATAAATCCTCCCCTCCCTCCCCACATTGGTCTCTCTCCTCTCACAATCTATTCAGTTTTAAGGACACTTGATTTATTGGGAGAGAGAATCTTCCCCAGTGAACACAGGGCCAGACGGTCTCTAGGTTTTGCTTTGATGGCACAGAGAGACACTGACCTTTTCACTGGTTGGCTGGAAGGTAAGTAAGTTGTACTGCACAGTATTTTCCAGTTAATCAAACTTTTTCCCTCCCAAAGAGTTTAGCCGACCAACTTGGAAAACCAGAGTGCCACTTTCTCAGGCTGTGAAAAGCAGCCCGTAATTTGACTGAAATTTCAATCCACTCTTGTGCCTTGCTCAATGCATGTGTATGTGTGGGAGTTGTAAATTGAGGCCTTAACCACCAGAGTTAATCTCTTTTTAAAATCTGTATTAACCTTAATGATTTGAAGTGCACTGTCCAACACTAGGCTATTGAGACTGAAGAAAAAACTACCCTCAATGATCAACAGTTTATTGGGGGCTTAACTGAAGTGACCTACTGTAGTGGTGCTCAGCTGAACAAGGCTATAGGCTTTCTGTGGAAAGGGAAAGAATTGAGGGCTTCATTAAAAAGTAATTTGTGCTTTATGCGCACTCATTCAAAGAGTCTCAATTGCTCTTTATTCTTACAGAGTTAATACAGTATCACAATGTTTCTCAATGAATGTGTTGTAACAAAAGAAAAATTTTACATTTTGAAAGGGAAAAATTCTTTGAAAGTGCAGTAAGATTGATGGCTACTTAAAAGATTATAGCTTCTCTCTTTTCTTGTGTTCATGTTAAATGATAAAATACTGTAATTTAAAATCATTGTTTAAATTATGGACGTTTAACTTCATTTTTGGATCATTAAAATATTTTAAAATACAGCAAAATTGGTCAAATATAAGTGTGTCTTATTCAATTTGTCTATAAAAAAAGTTTTGAAGCCAACTGAGCATCTAATAGTAATATAGCTTCATTTATGTCAGAAAATACTCTTCACTTAGCACAGAGAGTTATCAGTGATTCTAAATCTCCCCTCTCCATCCACAGTGCTCCGAAATGGATGCTAATTTGTGGATTTGAAGACAGCACCATTGATTCCATTCCCTTTAAAAAAAAATGTTGCTGAATATCTTGGAAAGCCTGACTATGATTATCCATGGAGATATACAACACATTTTTTAAGTACTTCTTTGAACAAGTAAGAGATGAAGTATACAAGAAGCTTATTTGTGCCTCAACCTTAATGATAAAGACCAGGAAGAATTAGTATATAAAGATAAAGATATATATGTCTTTATCCATTTTAGAAGAATTATTTTAAAAATTGGTATTGTATTCAGACATTTCTGACGTAAATATATACTCCCCAGTTTCTGCCACCATCACAAATGCCATAAAGACCACAAAAGGTCCAAGAGTGAGCAAGGTCAAAGACTGAATTATCCTCTTGCCCCTGAATAGTTCAACATCTCTCTTGTTCAATTCAGAGCACATTAAATTATAAGGTCAGTGTGGAATGAGAAATCATGAGATTTATATCCCTAAAACTGGAGTGGAAAAAACGAAGAATCTGTTATTTAGTATTCCCCAAATTAACGTTTATTTTATCAGATAAAAATTAAGTCTCACTGAGTCCCTAGGAAGAAGGCTATTGTTATTCACATTCATTTACATATTAGGACATTACAACCATTGGAAAGAAATGTATCTATTTTTCTCAGCATTGAAAGGATATACTTTAATCTTCATAGTAGCCTATAGGCCAACTGGGTTAGAATAGTGTGCATATTCATGAGTTTTGAAAGTAATGACAGCTTCTCTCCAACAAAAACAAACTACATAATTACATGCAACCTGTATAATGGGCAGGTATCTAAGCATGTAAAGTAAATGGAACTTGAATTTTTCTATAATAAATTATTGTGCCCACTAGAAATGCTCAGTAATAGATCAGATCACTTAGGTGCCCTCTGAGATACCGATTAGTTAGGCTTTTCTATCTTAAGGTGGTCTCAGCCAAACACTGGGTGCTCCCCTCCCCCACAGAAAATCCTGTAGAAAAGTGGAGGTGTCTCCCAAGAGATAATGTCACTGCCCTGAATTCCTGAATCTGCCTGGGAATCGCAGGCTAGGTGAAACCTCCCTGGGGTAAAAGCAATACTGTGTTCCTGTTCCAGTCATCAAGTTAATGTCCAAAGGGAACAAAAGAAGAGTGGCTAGCCAATCATCTATCGTTGACTATTAGCTCTGGTAATATACGCAGCATAGTAATAATAAAAAAGAAATCATTGTGTCCAGATTAATTTGATTACAACCACATCAGAGACAAAAAATGAATAAATGTAACATTCACTCATTATTTAGTACCAGGAGCCAAGTCAGCATATATCCAGAAAGATGAAAAACTACCTTCTCTCCTGCTATTTTCAGGTAGGCCTATTTTGAAAGAATATTTGATAACTGTTATTATCTTCTGGCCTACAGATAAGTTGGCAAATTACCACTTTAAAGAAACTGTAAACACTCAACATTTTAATTTTTATCATATATTAGTCACTTGAAAATATGCAAATATGAAGTTGTTTAAATATTGCTGTTTTTGAGCAGAAATATGCTATTTTAGTTTTAAGGCATGTGATCTTTTAATTAGGTTTTTATTTGATGAATTAAATCCAGTCATCATGTAATGGATTTCTAAGTCTTTAGATAGTAGGAAAGTCATTTCTCCCCTTCAAATGAGTCAGCTACCATTTTAGGGTCAACTGGCTGGACATACAATGGTAAGCATATTTCCACAATTAGGTGCATACTTTCTTTCAAAAACAGTTTAATTTGCACAAAAATTTATTATCTTTTTTGAGATGGACAATTTAAGAAATGGTATAAATATTCCCAAATTCTGTGATATTAAGCAATTAATGAATGATCACACACTTGCAAATTCAAAACAATGATTTAATTCTGGAAAATGATAAAATAATTACCATTAGCCAATTAATTTGTTATAGAAACAGCAATATCCAAACCAGAAAGCTTTAAGAAAGGAAACTAATTTTGGCATTTTCACAGTAGTATTTCTTGTTTTAAAATATCTACTATAGAACAATGTAGATGCTTAGTTTTAGATACAAAATTATCTCTGGAATGTGCTAAGGAATTTGGGCAACTAAGAAATTTGATCAGCAACCCAAATAGCAAGAGTTCATACCAAGTAATTGAGTATTATGCATCTAAACTTTTCAATGAACTATGCAATGACTATTATGCACGTTTGTGTTGATGCTATGGTATCATCTTAGGTGATACCCCCTGAGAGAAGATACAGCATTACTCCAAAATGACAAAAGCTGGAAGAAAATACAGCTGACTGAACTTTGGAGAAGACAACAATTCAAAAGTTATTTTATTGTGTATATTTTAATATATTACCCTTATTTTAAAAAGCACTGGCAATGTAAAAATTGGTGGCTGGCAAATCTTTGTAAGATCAACCCTGAAACTTTATATTATCTACTTTGATAGCCCAACCAGGTAAACTGAAGAGTTCAGTCATTAAATGCCACAGACCCTGCATGCTGCTCGATATATAGCTACACCCATAGCTAAGCCTATATATTTATATATACACACAACAGGGTAATTGCATCATTTCTTACCTGTCACATCAGCAGCCATTAATCCTTCTGCTCTGATTACTTTCACCTGGAGAAATCCCACATCTTTCAGGTTGTGAAATATCCGCAACGGGCTCTGAAAGACCCCAACATCAGTATTAGAAAAGAGAGGCTCTAAACGGTCTCAAAGAGGGTTCTGAGAAAACAGTAAGTTTTATGGTTGATTTCAGGATGCCCCTTAAGTGATTCAAAGGATGTTGGTGTCTCTTCAATACAGACTACCCTTCCACCATTATGAATGTGTACATACACATGCACGTGTGCATATCCACATACATACACACACATTTAAAGCTCACAACATCAGTAGATGGTGAACAATAAATTATAAAATAGGATATGACTGCTTTTGTTCCTTTCATCTCCTTTACCAAAGCTTCTTATGAGTATGATGGTTTGGAGACTCATGCTTCTTAATACTGAGTCTCAAATTGTTGGTTATATACTACTTTAGACTTGGGGGGGGGGGGTAAGAAAGTTAACATTAATTATATTTTCTTCTTAATAAGCATTGGAAATTGCATGTGCTAAATGAAGGTTAAATTTAAAAGACTTATTTAGGTATTCTATAAACCTTTTAGGTAGAAGACATATGCTCTTCAAAAATAAATGAAACTGGACCTGACCCATGTGGCTGTATTGATTGAGTGTTGTCCTGTGCACCAAAGGATTGTTGGTGATTCCATTCCCTGTCAGGACACGTATCTGGAGTTTGCTATTGGTACCGAGGCAACGATTGATGTTTCTCTCTCACATTGATGTTTCTCTCTTCTCCTCTCCCATCCTTTCTCTCTAAAATCAATTTCAAAACACACATTTATAAAATTGACCACTAAAAAGTGACGAGTAGTTTTTCTTAAATTCAAAATTTTATTTACGATTGTAGTATGTACGGAAGTAGAAGTAGAGAAAGTGTAATAGAATCAGACCCAGATGATAAAACCTATTTAATTTCATAAATTAATAATGCCAGTATTTTAATAAGTATAGTACTGGAAGGAATTGAAAGAGGGATACTAATACAATAATTCAAAACTCTAATTAATGGGCACAAATACTTAAAGAGTAAAATAAACCTATAGAACTTTATATGCATTTGTTTATTTACAAATTATAGCATTTTTCTTATGCTAAGATCAGCATTTCTATGCAGTAAATCAAAGGTATTTCTTTATCATAATCTTTAAAACGCTTTATGACCAGGAAACATAGCATATTTTTGCATTAAACTTAGCTATTCAAATGTTACCAGAGAACATTTGCATCCTGTATTAAGCATGTGAGAATACTCAGAGGCAAAGCTTACTGTGATATTAACTTTATCAGTCCCATATGACTAGTCACTGTTTACACAGGAGCTGTGACCTTGGTAAGCTGAGAGGAGGAAATGCAGATATATGTGCAATCTCATAACCAAACTTTTTTAAAAAGATGTTTAGCCCAAGGATTAGCTCTTAATCGTTCATTGTTTTTAAATGGCTGTTTATCTCCCCAAACTATTTAAGCTACCGGATAATAGGGTTCAATAAAAAGGTATTTCCCTCCCCATTTAAATTACTGTAGACGAAGGCTCTAAAGTGGGAACCGTAGACAGCAGTACTAGAATTCAGAGGTTTGTAGGCATGTCGTCTTCCTAATGCGGTAATGATCAGGTTTGGGAAGCTTCTTATCTCGGAGCTTACTGAGTGCTCCAAGCCAGGTAAGCCTCCTATCCTAACGATGGGGAAGAGTTCTCTGAAAAGGCTCCTGTTCTTTAATTTTCAGAAACAATTTGAACCAACCTTCACTGTGACTAAAACAAACATTAGTCCTTATGTCTGAGAATCGCTTCGCACTGCTAACCTCCCCGCACAGACACATAGCTGCAGATGCGGTGTTCTGCTTCCCTTTTGGAGAGGTAATTATTGTTTGTGGGTTTCATTCCCTCGAGTCAGCTGACGCTCAGTCATTTATTGTGAACTTCAGCTGCTTAGGCTAGTGACATATCGATTATGATAAGAATTCAAAAAAAAGCAAAGCAAAACAAAACAAAATTTTTAAAAAGCCAAAGACTGAAATATTCCAGCTAAAAAAACACACCAAAAAACAACTTTAAGTAATGCTTCGTCAAGAGGTATTCCTGCTTTGTTATGTATGGTTATTTTAGAAAGCTTCAAAACCTAGATAGCTTCTGAAGCCAGGCATTTCCATAGCAAGGAATGTATGATTTGCTGTGAATCCTTTCAGCCCTCAATAGATGGAAAAAGATTGAAATGCTCAGGAGAGGAGTCCTCTTTATTTTTTTAATGAAAGGCTGTATAATATATTTTCTCTATGGCTGCAGCAGCTGTCAGGGAGAGCATCTCAGTTCAGCTCTATTACGGGAGAGGCAGTACCCCATCCTATGGCATCGGGAAGCTCTGAGGGGCCGGGGCTGATTGACAGCTTGTCACCGTGACGTCTTATTCCATCTCTGTTATGGAGAAAATTAATGTCACACCACCAGCCTTATGACTCGCTGTCATCTTAGAACCGCTCACCTTTTATCAATGCTCTAAATAACATTTCAAGCCCATCGTCTCACGGTGGACAATCTGGTCAAGGGACATTAAATCAGATGACTGTGAAATGTCATAATAAAAATGGAATGCTAACAACTTCTTCTCTAAACTAGCTCCCCTGGTTTTTAAACTGTGACAAGGGGGAGCAAGGGTTCAGCATACCCGTTCTGAAAAGGTCAGGCAATCGCTCTTGGTCTACCACCCATTACTACTCGCCCCCTATTGACCTTCCCTGCTTTCCTCCCCCCAAAAAGAAGAGGCGGTGGGGAAGAAAAAAAAATGGAATTAGCCATCTTTTCAGAATGTGGTGATCAAATAATGGCTCACACAGTAATGTCTCTTTAATTTGTGGGGCTTCAATGCTCTGCAATGAACCGCTGACTGACAGCAATGGAAAGCCTTTGCAGGCTCTTTCACAGGGGAGTGGGCCAATTCATTTACTTTCTCTACCACAATCAAATTCTCAAGTGTAGCCTAAACTTTCAAAAATGCACATGTTCTCACAGGAAAACATCTCAATAATTTCCAAAATAACCTTCTTTATATGTTGCTCTAAAACAAGTGATAGTTCAGATACGATACAGCATTCATTCATCCATCTCATAATCTATATAAAAGAGGAAACACGTTGAAACCTTAAAATATAGGTTTTTGGCCTTGTATAGCTATGACTAATTATAATATATGAGCTATTGCATACAGTGGCTTTTTGGCAAGTATGTCTGTAGAGGCAGATAGAGGCCTATGCTTGAAATTCAGGGCTAAAAAAAAGTTATGTATAAATGTGGTTCACTTTTTAATATAATGAGCAGAATATAATCTGAGAATTAGCTGGAACATCCCCATAATATTTTACATTTTATTGAAAAAAAAACATTTGAAAAAAAGTGTGGAAACAAATATTCAAATTCTGAATGGAAATAGCCAATTTAAGGAAACCCATCCAGCAAAATGAAAAAAAAAATCAATGATAGTTGGATTATTTCTAATTATCTAGCCTGCAGTATTGTCCTAAAATATGGCATAGTATCAAATATTAATTTGAGAAATATAGTATTACAATACCTAGAATAATTTTATATTAACACATATAGTCATTAATTCCCTTAAATTGTTTTAATCCATGAGGCTCTCTTTTCTGATGACAGCAGACTATGTTTTGGTAGGTACCAAAATGTGAAACAATTTTTATCATTGCAATTATGTATTAGAAGATGCTTCACAATACCTTAGGCTCTTAGGTAGTTGAAAAATATATACTATTTAGCCTTGCTAAGTCACCTCCATTAAACTGTTTATGAGGACACCATTGGAAGATGAGTTGTACAAGCATTAGCAGAAAGCTGATTCAGTGGAGATAGCCAGAATAAATTTGCTGAAGTGCACAGCCTGCTAATCTGTTTGAAGAATATTGTAGAGCATTAGTACCAGCACTTCATATTATCTGCACAGCCTGATAAGGTACATCTTTATTAAATTCAGTTATTGAAAGGATGTCAGTCAGCAAATAGGAATATTTTAAAATCTAAAAAAAATATATTAAGAGGTCCTTTGTTAGTCAGAGCCTTGGTTTCATAGCTGAGTGTCTAGAGGAGCCTTCTAAACACCTGGCAGCATCGTACAATACAAGCTTTGTCATTTTAAGTGGAAAAGCTTTCCCCCCAGTTTCATGGGTACTGAGGTATTTTTTCCCAGACTCCATGGAGAGAACGGTGGAGTAAGAGCTCCCCTCTCTGTTGATTCAAGAAAACTACATGGTGGGAAATATAAAGTGTGAGTATGTTGGGTAAGAGGCAGACTTGGTTGTGAATATTTTGGTTTGATAAAAACTGAGAAGGGTACTTATTTTAGTGACTCATTATTCCAACCTATCTCTCTACACTTGATTAAAAGATAAGGAGGCTTCCTTTTGATTATATTTCATATTCCATTAAAAAAGTAAAGGAACAAGAGAGGCTTTTCTAAACAGTTGAAAATGAAAATGATTTCTCTTAATACCCTCTAGTTACCAAGCTACTCATTAATATAACTGCCATTGACTCCATTTCAAACTTGGAAAGACAAAGAAATATGGATTGCAATGACAAAAAGTCAGTGAATTAATTTTAAATCAATATTGTGTAAATGTTAACTTTCCTTTATGGGAAGTTCCCTGAATGATAATTGTACTGCCTAATAAAAATCACTGAGAGAATTTTAGAATCTAGACCTTGCTCTGGAAGAGGCTCTAGAAAAGACCTGGTGTCTAGACATCAGTGGGGAATGCAAGTGCAAAGGTAAGAGTGAAGTTTGCATTTGCCCAGTTTTCTGCACCTGCTGATTGATCTGTCAGACAGCTTTTCAGATGTACTTCCGTCACTCCAGGTAAATTATTTATAACCTCACTAGTCACACATGACTTGAGGGGGAGGGTTACATACGTACATATCTTTTTAATATTTCATCCCGTTCTTTCTGGTCCTCCAAGGAGTTGACAGAGAGGTCAGAGATACTGACTGTAGCAGAGGCTGTCAGGGTGACCAGCAGCACCAGGTGTCCCTCACCCTCTTCCAGCTGCAATTCCAACTTGTGCGTCTGTTCCCTACTGAGTACCGACAGGTCGACCTGGCACCTGGAGACAAAAGTTTTGAATTAGCAAGTGGCTTTCCCCCATATCAAACAGTGGAAGTTCAGGCTGCTCACAGCCATGTGAAAAGTAAATCAGTAGAAACAGTATTATGGACCATTGGAAGAATACATCACTCATATCAGCTGACTTTCTTCACAAAATTCACAGAATTCAGCCCCAGATTATCTTAGTGTCTAATGTCCTGTAAGATACAAAAATGTACTTATCTGATTCACTTACTGCCCATTGTCACCATACTCATAAATTGGCAGGGACTTCCAATTCCTGGATGGCCTAGGTCAGTGGGGCTGTGCTTATAGAAAGGCTGCTGAGAGTCTGAATGTTTGTATCACCTTTAAACCAATGGATGTTTTTCCCATTATAAATGTAATATATAAAGCAATGATTAGCATATGCACTCTAGTGATGCCGTTTTAAAGCCATGCCAATTTATTCATAGAGCATTTATAAATATAAATAAAAAGCAAACAAATCCTCTGAAAACATCAAATATTATGTAGCAGAACTATCCTGGGAGGTTTCATCATGTGGCAGCCAATGGACCACAAGCCACTCTTGGGGCTGCACACCTTGCAAGCTCTTTTCATAAAAAGGACAATTGATTTGAAAGAAAAAGATACTGTGGTAACTAGAGGGCCAGTAAATGGAGAGAAAGGGGGGTGGGGAAGATATGAATAAAAGGCATTTAAAACAGGAAATAGCCAGTTACAAGAATCAATGTGGTAACATTTAAACAGGATGGTCAGCTATCAGGGACAAATTGAATATTTGCTCATTTTCTTCACGTTATTTATTGTTCCTTATTTTGCTTTTAAATTAAACTATTATGAATAGGGCCTCAAAGCTTATAGTTGTGCTCAAACATCTTTTTAAGCATGACTGATTTTAGGAATTGAATCCAAAGTTTGACATTTACCCTTTCTTTTTGCCTATCAAAATTGACAGCAGATGCCAAAACAGGTCTGGCTCAGTGGATAGAATGTCGGCCTGAGGACTGAAAGGTCCCAAGTTCGATTCTGGTCAAGGGCATGTACCTTGGCTGCAGGCACATCCCAAGTAGGGGGTGTGCAAGAGGTAGCTGATCGATGTTTCTCATTGATGTTTCTGACTTTCTATCCCTGTCCTTTCCTCTCTGTAAAAAAATCAATAAAATATCTATTTTTAAAAAGTGACAGCAGAGATAATCAGGACTAGAAACAATTGGGAGGAAGAGGAATATGGATGCAATAAATGGAAAAAAAAGGAAGAAATAAAGAAAGAAAAGAAACACCCTGGTCAGTGACAGGAAAATGTGTGTGTGTGCTAAATGCTAACTATGGGAAAAGGAAGAAATTAGAGTCTGTGGCAAATCTGAAAAATATCTTCTTAAAGTTAGTATATCAAATAACCTCATTGTTTCTGTAAATACAACATCCATTTCAATATACTCTTATGCTGTCTCTTAAACTCTAAAGGATGAAAGGACATATACAAATGCTATCTAATATTCTAATTTAATATTTTATTATTGACTTGAGAGAGAAAGAGGAAGAGAGACACACAAACAGAGAAACATCAATTTGTAGTTCTACTTATTTACGTATTCACTGGTTGATTCTTATACGTGCCCGACTAGGGACCAAACTCACAACAAAGGTGTATCAGGATGATGCTCTACCAACTGAGATACCCAGCTAGGGCTCTAATATTCTCATTTTAATTGCAATTAAGTTCTGGTCAATGACACCTGGAACAAATTGAGCATAAAAGAAATGCAATTGCAAAAACAGCCAGTCAAATGTATCCTCTAATAAAAGAAAAACATCAATATAATTTTCTATCAATCTTTCCAGTATTTAGTACAGTGCCTAACCTGTAGTTTGTTGAATGTGAATAAATCTTTGGACCAGATTGGGAGTATGATATTAAAGAATTGAACAGAGATTACAATTCAGATAGTACTTTTGGTTGGATAAAGTTGGTATCGAGAAGGATCTCTCACTCACTTTGATTACGCATTCCCAGTCCCATCCTTGTCTTATTCTTTGGTGAGACACTGTTTCACTCTTAAAACACAAAACACATTGAAGTTTCCTGGGGGATTTCCTTCTATGCCTATTCCCATTTCACTGGTCATATAGATGCTGGGCTATTTCTCGTTTATGCTAGAGTTTTTGCATTTAATACTTTAGAGTTAGGGAAGATGCTCTAAAGGTAATCTGGCCCAGCCATCACAAATTGGCAACTTTCAAACCAAATCTGGTCCAGGGATTTGTTGATTTTTCCTTGTAGTATTAAACTTTTTAAGTTAAATAGTTTTTAAGACAGAGTAAATGTCCTCTGACTTTTCCCAAACTGTCATTATTTATAATTAGCCTACTTCACTTAATTCTGTACCTGGTTCAAATAGACATAAAGATTTGTGGTCCTTGAAATCTCCTGAATTTACCAATGAAAAAACTGAGGGCCAGAGAAGTCATAGTCAGTTACTAGCAGAGGCAAGACCTGAACTTGGGACTCTAGAATCCAAGATCTAGGCTTTTTTTTTTCTTCTTTTTTCTTGACCAGTATGCCATTAAGTAATCAATCATGCACCCTAGGAGGAAGTGTGTGCTGTTTGCAGTGGTTCTTAAATTGGGTATACTTGGTTTCATTTTAGAGAGAACAACTATCTCAGTTTGAAAGTATGGAATTATGTAATTTTTATGCTTTAAATATATATATAAGCTAGGAAAAAAAGCTGTAAGTTATTGCTCTTATAAGATAATAAAGTAAGAAAAATTTACAAATTGAATTTTTAAAACCCTGAAACCAATAATATTTAAATTAGCACTATAATTTATAGGGAGAATTATGCTTTTCTGCTACAACTACATTTTTTTTATGTTGAGTGTACTCATAGAAATAGTCTCAGGTCTTGTCCTATATTTAATGTTTCAGAATTTTTACTTTAATCCTTCTGATGCAGAAAATGTCTATTTATACAAATAGATGGACAAAAGATTATTAATGACTTCAAGGTTCTTTTTGCTAATTGAGGTTATGCATATCTCCTATTCATCTAAAAACTTTGCTCATGAGAAGTCCTCTGATGTAATTTTAAGTGAAATTCTCTACATTGCCTGTCCACATGTGGCCAAGTAGCTACAATCAGCCATGTCTCTGAAACCCAGGAAACAGTGGCCAGTCCAGTAACGTATCACCTTACATTGCTTCCTATTCTTCCCTGCCTCACATTTTCTCCTCTCACTCTGTGGCTGGACTGTACCTCCCAATTAAGTATCAGTTCTTAATCACTGCCTCAAGCTCTGTTTATAGGGAATATGGGCTAGGCAAAAACCATTGGTACCATTCTGTCTCCTTAATTACAGATGTTTGACACCCAAACCTGCCCATGTCCCTCCGCTGGCTTCCTACCTCTTGTGAAATATCCCTGAGCAAGGTAACAGTGCCCTCCACAGCCTGCCATCAGCTTGTGTGCCATTTGCTGACTCGCTCCTTAAACCATTCCAGACCACTTGTCATTCTTTCAGCATCCATGCTAGCGCTCAACTGTTTCTTTGTGTTTGAACAAGACAACTGTTCTAGCTATCTTGGCTTCACTAATTCTTACTAATTCTCATTTCAATAACCTGCAGTTGTCTTTTCCTGTCAATATCCTGAGACACCTTGAGGGTGGGCACCTATCACAGCACCTGGAACATAGTTGGTGCTCTGTAAGTATTAAAGTACTTCTACACAAAGAGGTGAAATTGTAGAGGCTAAAATTTACCCCAGGCAGAGTGGCAGAGTAGAGCTGGCATTTAATACCCTCACTTTACCACTTCTATTTTGTCTTCCTGGAAAGATTTCTTTCCAACACTTATTTCACTCACTCATTCATTCATTCACTCACTATTTATTAAGTACTAAAGGTGTCAGGTCTCTGTTAGGTTTAGGGCAGTGGTCGGCAAACTCAGTCAACAGAGCCAAATATCAATAGTCTAATGATTGAAATTTCTTTTGAGAGCCAAATCCTTTAAACTTCTTCTAACTTCACTTCTTCAAAATAGACTTGCCCAGAACATAGTATTTTGTGGAAGAGCCGCACTCAAGGGGCCAAAGAGCTGTGTGTGGCTCGCACGCTGCAATTTGCTGACCACGGGTTTAGGGAATCAGTTTTTTGTAAGCCTTCTAGTTTCTCACATCCTAATTTTCAGAACTACCACAGAGTGTGTTGTAGTTCTATCACATATGCCTTATTAGTTTGATATTGAAAAATTACAAAACTTAATATCTGTATTGAACCCAACTTATCAATTAATCAATCAATAGAAAAATTAAAACAAAGTTGAAACTGAAGATCCCAGAGCTACTGTAATCTAATCATAAGTGGAGAAATTGAGACTCAGAGAAATTAAGTGATGGCAAGAAATCAAACTACATTTCCTGTCTCCCATAGAAAAGCTTAAAGTTCTTCGCACTTTAAAAATATTCTATGCATTCATTTAGCTACACGAATATTTATTTGGTGACATACTCCCCTACGAGTCCAAGGAGAGAAATTTCAGTGTTTCTATCACCTTTTTTTCTCCCCTGTCATTTTATCTGCCATGACTGAGCTAGTGGCCGATGATATTCCTATCAGATACAATAGTCTTGTGTAACTTGGATGCTAATTTCATGTGTGAGACCACTGGGGTGGAGGTGATATCTCTGTAATTAGCTAGTTATTGCTAACAGGAAAGGAGCAGAGGGGGAAGCCAACCATTATACACATATCCTTTGGGCTGCTTCCTCAGGAAGCTGCAACTTTGCACTCCCCAGGGAACCACTGGCCTATTCCCAGCAAAACACTGGGAGAAGGGACACATGCCCAGTAAAGTTGGAGTGGCATAGGGACTTGTCTGTTAGTCACACCCGGGAACAAAGAGCATTGGCCAGAATGGGCATGGCCACTGTAAGCCCATGTAAAGTTGGGATTACATAATCTCCTGAACAACAAAAAAAATCCTCTCTTGTTGCTCTTGTGGTTTATGACTTTGTGCTCTTGGCTTGCTCTTGGCTTCCTTGCATTCGCCCATGTTTCCTCCACAGCCATGTGAATTTGCAGACCCCACATGCAATGAACTGATGGACTGCAGCAGGCAAACACAAATTAAACTAACCCGATGCTATACTGGATTGTGTAAACATGGACGAGAAATTCTGGGCACTGGCTTTGTTTTCAGCCCTGCTAAAGGCAAAATGGGACTTCTTCCTGGTAGGGCTGATGGAAATGAATCCTTGGAAACTCAGGGGTTTGATCCATAGAACTATATCACATCCTCCTATGTGAGTCTCAGAAAAATTATTTTTCTTAGGATATTGCAAGAAATTCATCCCCACTGGCAACCTCTCTCCCCTGCGTTAACAGAGGATGTAAATGTTAGACCTATTTGGATTTTTAAATAATTTAAAAATAGGAGAGGAATCAAATTTTATAAATATTTTATACGTGCATTAACACAGGGGGCCCACACATCTGCTATGTCGTGGATAGCCTACCAGTATTTTGAAGGGAAAGTAGGAGCTGCATAACCTGGAGGGGTTGACAGTGGCCCTTTATTTGCTGACTTGCTTTCACTAAATTGCAGTTCACATAGTATGGCCTGGTAAGTGAACTTACAGATTATGTAATCTAAATGTAACTGAACTAATACAAAATGGACACCACTTGCTTTAAAGTATCCCAGTAAATAAACTGTGGAGAGAAGAGAGCACTAACTGAATAAGCACAAGTGAACAGAATGATAAATAAGAATATGCAGTGCTGACGCTTCCAGCCAACCACCTTCTGACTCACGCACCAAAGGTGCTGCAATCAGGTCTAACAGGAATTCAGCCAAGACAAGTAAACGTGATCCTGAAGAATATTAGCAATAGAAATGTTCATTTACTCTCCTTGACAATGAACTGTTATGGATATGTTGTGCCTCGAAGTACTAGCTAATGAAATTATGAAGCCATCATGATAAGAAAGACATTTAAAAACAAAGCCTTCAGAATAAAAACACAAGCCTTTATAGAATTTCTTTAGTGGGAGTTATTTTTAAGAACATATTTTATATAATTTTGACCAAATTTAATAATAAAACTATGAAGCTTTTCTTGAGATTTTTTAATATATGGGGACCATGGGTGTCCCCCAGGAAGTATACACATAGTTTGAATAATTATAAAGGCAGTGTTTAATTAAAATACATTACATTTTCAAAATTGAGCTATCAGATGTTAATGTGTAAATACATTTTTTGGGACATTCTGTATTTTATGTTAGCAAAAATAGTAATACATAATATGTTATAAAATCTTAGAAATCAATACAATACCTAATTCCTTGGACTTTTGCAGTATAAAGAATTCAATACGTAACTGTTAAAAGTGTTTTCAAGTTTCACAATTATGCAGTTTTTATGCCATCACTGACACTATAAAATGCTAATGCTATTATTACCTTTCTCCTGTCAGAGGTTGTCAATGTGCAATCATCTTTTAGAGGCATTGCTTTATCAGAGCATTCTTCTGTAAGTCTGTGAAATTTCCCATTCAGTGACTCAGAGATAAACTATTTAATATACATTTCGGAAACTGTGCACATTGTATAAAAAATATTGCAGGGAGAATAACTTTGTAAGAAAATCTTGAAGGAAAAATAGTAACCCACAAAAGCAAAAAGATTAAAATATTCAAATATTTGGTTTAAGTTGAGTTTTTGTAAAACCAAGAGGAACATCAATGACACACTCCATTTTTTACTTAAATATTGTCTATCTTCCTAATGAAATATTTTATTCAATCCCTAATAAGAAAAATGATGAAATATCATGATTATGTAAAACAACAACAACAACAACAAACTCTCTTCAGTATAGAACTTTCTGATGATCTATCTATGGGCTTTCAAATTAATAATGCATCAGGTCTGCTCCTGCCCTCTCTATCATGGGAAGTAAAAGAATTATTGTAGTACTGTATCACAAATAAGAAACATTGCAAATCAGAATATATAGAATGTTTAATGTTCAAATGCATTGACCTTCAACTTTCGGGAAACATTAATTTGGTTAATATCCAACATCAAAAGCTGTTTTCCTCATTTGCCGCACTACACATGAATACACCAGTGAGTACACCTGCACACCCCATATTTCTCTCTTTCAGCATTAAGTACACAGGTACAGATTTAGTTTTATGATTGTAGAATTTTAAAGGATTTGTTTTTCACCTATAAGTTGCCCATTTGGATGAAGTTCTTCTTATCCTATATCATTAATAAAAATTTTGTTGACATAGAGCTCTCTACTCAAGCTTACATCTTTGTTGTCATGGGCAGCCTCAGCTCTGATAACAATGCAACAAATAAAGTTAGTAGCAATTCACTAACCTAAAATATATGTACCCAAAATCAATGCCAGTTTACAGATAAACAAATACTTTGCACACTAATAAATAATGCTATAAATCTTGCTATATTGAATCACAAATAACTCCAACTGGATAAAATTGCTTGGCACGGGATTTCTTATTCTGCATGTTCATAAAAACAACTTGTTTCTGACAGCACTCATTCTTGGCAATTTACCACAGCTGTCAGCAGCCAATTTGTTCAGATTACGGCTCCGCATAAAAGTGCAACAATTGTGAGGATTTATTAGCTGATTATCGTAAAGGTGGCAGTCCGTCTTGCCTGCCAAAATGCAGGTGATCAGAAAGTTAAGTAATTACCTGCAGATTAACATTATTTCACCTTCACTAGACATCTGTAGTTCAGTGACAGGCAGAATTTGCTTTTTAAACTTGCAGTATGATGTACACAACCCAAGTTGGTTTACTGACTACTCGGCATTTTATTGAGCACTTAAGTGCTTCAGAACATTCTGAATACAAAGCCAAGGTGAAAGGAGCATGGACTTTAGAGTGAGGAGTCCTGGATTTGAGTCTCAGATTATCCAGTTTCAAAAAAAAACTAGGCAATCTTTAAACCTCTGGATGCCTCACTTTGTGTCTGGAAAATTGTTGCATGAACCACCCTCATTGTTGCCTAATGCTGAGTTAATGGATGTAATTGAGCCCTTTTGACAACCAGAGGGCATTAACTGCCTAGATATCATAATGATAGAAAAGTTATGATATATTTATCTTAATAAAGGTATAGGCTACTTTTTTTTTCTTTTCAAAAACAATTCAGTAATTTTTAAGTATAAAGATTACTCAGGCACTTATCAATTATCCCCTTTTATATTCAAATATCTTTCCTCAATTATACTAAAACTTTGTACCTTCCACTAGGGCATGTTGTTCTAACTTCCTTTTCATTAATATCGGGTATCATATTGTGTATTTATTTAGAGAAGGAAGGACCAGAATTTTGAGTATTAAATCAAGCTTCAGATATTTACATTAAAGTTCGACAATTGTTTACTGAGTACCTATTATGTACCGAATACTTTTCTAGGCATCAAAGATGCCACATTGGACAAAACACTCAAAATCCTCATGGAACAAAATCCACTTAGAGTGTACATTCTAGTGATGGGAAATAAAAGATAACATAAGTAAAATGCATAGCATGTCAAGTGGTGATTCTTCAATTGAGAAAACAAAGCAGGATAGGGGAGAGGAAATATCTAGAAAAAGGAGTTTCAATTTTAAATAGATTTGATATGGATGCCTCCCTGACATGACATTTGTGTACAGACCTAATGGCTGGTGGACACCTGAAGAGTCTTACAAACAGAGGAAAGAGTCCTGAGGTGAGAGAGTGTGCAATGTGCTTGAGAAATAGCACAACTCAAAGAGAGCAAGGAACAGGATAGCAGAAGTTCAGGGTAGAAGGGTCACGGAGCTAGACTATAAAGAGCATTATGAACTACCAGGAAGAGGACTTAAATGAGTTTACTAATATTATGTGGAATAAAGTAATAAGATTAAGATAGCAAATTGCAAGTGACAGCCATTCTAATTATCTTTATTTTTAAAATATATATTTTTTCATTGACTTCAGAGAAGAAGGAGAGGGAAAAATCAATGATGAAAGATAATCATTGATTGGCTGCTTCCTGCATGCCCCACACTGGGGATCAGTCCACAACCTGGGGATGTGCCCTGACTAGGAATCGAACCGTGACCTCCTGGTTCATAGGTCAATGCTCAATAACTGAGCCATACCCACTGGACTCTAATTATCTTTTGGATAACCACTAAATATAGCTAAGGTTGTTACAAATTATGAAAGTGAATTAATTATTCAAGGAAAAGCTAGATAATATCTACTTGAAAAAGCTCACGGCATATTGAGGGAGACAAATATAGACATATAATTATAATAAAATGTATTTAATATTAACAACTGTATACGGCTACTTAAAGTGGTGATTATCTAGAGAACAAGATAAATTTTAAGAAAAATCTAAGAACAGTGTTTCACTAGAGGAAAAAAAGATGCAACAAAGACCTGCCCTTTTAAAAAGATGGAAATGTAACATGCTATTGAGTTACAGTGGTGTTTTTCTCATTTCATCTTATAAGCTAAGTATTAAAGGTTAATGAAAGCTAATCTTTGACCTCTCACTTTAAAATCCTGTAAAGGAAACCATATAGATCAGAATAACACGCACACACAGATAGATATGTTGGGCTGTACACTGTTTTTGCTTTTCTGTTTATTAGTATGCATGCAGTTCTTCAGGCTATATGTTTACAGACTTGGAATCATGAACTACAATGAGGAAAGAATTTACTGAACTAACATATTCTTCTGTACAGCATCCTGTATTTCAGTATTGGCAAGTTTCAATGTTTTGCTATAAAGACACATATAAAACTATCAAGAAATTTAAAAATATGCTTTGAAGGTGAGAAAACAATTCATGTAACCAAGCAGGCATTCAAAGTGACTCTGTCTTTGTGCAGAAATGTCATGTAAGCCTCAGAATAGTCCTTTCTTTACTGTGTTATCAGATTAATGTGGATCTTCCCCCACTTAATGCTTCCTTCACTAAAACTTGGGAATCCTACCAATTTATGAACTCATAGGAGATTATAAAGACTCTTTGCCTTGTAAAGACTTTT
Source organism: Antrozous pallidus (assembly GCA_027563665.1). Lineage (NCBI taxonomy): Eukaryota > Metazoa > Chordata > Mammalia > Chiroptera > Vespertilionidae > Antrozous > Antrozous pallidus. The sequence continues at coordinate 56,585,245 of CM050512.1, forward strand.
AGGAAACAATACATTTTATGGTCACAATATGCTTTATGGAAAGTAATATAATCTTAGTTCACTTTACAGACTCTGAATATGCTCTTTGTTCCTTTAACTATCTTATATCAAGTGATATTCCTCTTTCTCAACACCCATAACTTTTATGCCCAATGTTTCTGACATCTGGAGAAAATTTCTGGATATCAAATTTGGATTGCCTGTCCATCAACTGGTCAAAACTGCCACCTACTGGTCAGTTTTCAAACCTAGTTTTCAGTTCACCCAAGCACAGCCTTAATGATAAGATCCCTTCTTTCAAAACAGTCAGGATTATTTATAATAACCAAAATCAAACAAATATAATTTTAACAAAATTCTTCCTGTTTAGCGTGAACCAAAAATATCAAATTGCACAAACCTGCCAATAAAATCATCTCTTTTCCCAGCATCTTTGTCCCATGCAGTGATGTCGATAATTCCCCCTCTTTCTTCATAGAGATGAAAATCAAATTGTTCTCTCCACTGAGGATTCAAAGTTTTGGGCATAATCTGCAAAACCAAAAAAGTCATTATTGTTTCACCCATCTCAGTCTTTAATACAATGTAACTTCAGACATTAAATCAAACTTTAGGTACTATCTAGAAAAGCATGTAAGTGTGAGAGTTGAACAAAAGCTTCCAGAAATAATAAAAATGAGTCATTAAAGATCACTAGCCTCTTTATTGCATACTAGTGGCCCAGTGCACAAAATTTGTGCACGGGGGGGGGGGGGTGTATGTCCCTTAGCCTGGCTTGCATCCTCTCTAATCTGGGACCCCTGTGGGATCGGGCCTAAACTGGCAGTCGGACAATCCCCTCGCAATCCGGGACTACTGGCTCCTAACTGCTCACCTGCCTGCCTGCTTGATTTCCCCTAACCACTCTGCCTGCTGGCCTGCTTGCCTGCTTGCCCCCAACTGCACCCCGCTGCCATCCTGATCACCCCCAACTGCCCTCCCCTTCTGGCCTGATCACCTGTAACCACCTCTGCCTCGGCCCCACCACCATGACTTTATCTGGAAGGACATCTGGAATGCCTCATGGTCTAATTAGCATATTACCCTTTTATTAATATAGATTGTCTGAAAGGACCCTGAAGGATGTGTCCTGAAAACCAAAGTCACCCCCTCATCATCATGAATAACATGAGAGCTATGTATTACATAGAAAAAACAAAAACATCCTACTATATAAAAACCCTGGGTTGTAATGACCAATAATGACTGGAGGCTGACCACCAGAAGTCAGTGCTGGCCCTGCCCCCAAGAAAGCAGTTAGGGCCATTCAGGCAGGCAGGCAGAGTGATTAGGGGTGATCAGGTAGGCATTCAAATGCTCAGGAAAGATCAGGTAGGCAAATAGCCCCTTGCCAGGCTGGCCCTGCCCGCAAGCAAGTGGTTAGAGGCAATCAGGCAGGCAGGCAGAGTGGTTAGGGGTGATCAGGTAGGCAAGCCAGCGGTTAGTGATGATTAGGTAGGTAGGAGAGCAGTTAGGGCGGTCAGGTAGGCAGACCAGCAATTAGGGGTGATCAGGTAGACAGACGAACCCTCGCAGGAAGGCCCAGGCCATCCAAGCCATTGCACACAAGCCTGTTGCCTGCAGAGGGAGCCCACTGGTGGCAGGGGATGGAGGGCAGTGCTGCACAGATGGCAAGCAGTGGCAGCAGTGGGGGTGGGGCCAGTTGCCTGCAGCCTGGAAAAGGAAACCCCCGATAGGCCCTGATATCAGGCCAAGGCCTAGGGATCCTACCAGAGGGGTCCCAGATTGTGAGAGGGTGCAGGCTAGGCTGAGGAATCTTTCCCCCACCTCCATCCCATCAGTGTAAGAATTTTCATGCACCGGGCTTCCAGTAGTCTACAAGTGAAATAGCTCACTCTGGCCCTAGCATTTGTTATCTATAACCAGCTAATGCACAAAGATATAACTGGTTGTCTGTTATCTTATAATAAAGAACGATGACGATTCCCAGGGTTTCTCTTATTTCTTACTCCCCTACACATGGGAATTATTGAGCTGAATACACAAAAAACTAATAAAGTTCTATGGGAACAGGAAGAAAAACAAGTACCTTTGGGGTGGCCAGAAAAACTCCTATCTTAGAAATAGAGCATTGCTGTATCATCTCCATTTTATATATGGAAAAACTGAAACCTGGAGATCAAGTGACCCATCCTAGGTCATTACGTCTTAGTACCTAGACTCTAGCTCAAGTCTTTGATTAGAGCTGCAGATCTCTTTCCCCCAAACAATATGCCAGAAATGTTTGTGAGTTAATATGAATATGTGTGTACTGTATATAATCTCCATGTTGCACATACAAGAAAGATATCTGAAGTGCAAGTTTGTAACTTCAAGTATTCAGATAAGATACTGGGTGGAACCAATGAATCAAGTGATCCATACTGATTTGCTTTAAAACTCCATCCCCATTGCATTAAGCAGCATTCATATTTGTTTCCCTATTCCTTCATTTTAGCATGTGGTGGCCTTTTTTTTCTTTTTAATGTCTGAGAGACAGATCTTCCGATGGGAAGACTTTGAAAGCAATGAAGTATGCTATGTGCAAAGGTATTACAAATGAATCATAATTTTTAAAGTTCATCATCTGAAATTAACCAGTAATAGATCATGGAAGAAAGAGCAAAGAGCAACACGTGTCCATAGCCTGGTTTCATATTTCATACTTAAAGAGCAGAACTATAAAAATAAGTAATGTTTTAAGCCTACCAGAACATGGAAATGATGTTAATTGATAAAGGACAAGACAGATGTGGCCATAGGTACTTATTTTTGGAATTAGTCATTTCTTTAAAGCATGTGATTAAGCCCATGGCAGAAAAAAAGATGGCACTGGGTGGATGCTCTGATAATTCAAGTGACTCATAACTAACTGGGCTCAGATGAATGCCTACGATATTTTGGGAAATGGTCTATCTTACTTATTTGACCATAAAGTGCCTAAATTTTCAGTTTTCTTTTTAAGGATTGTCTTTCCTATCTGGTTTTTTTTGGGTCAGAAATGATGCCCTCCCTTTCCACGGGGGCACTCAGTAAGGTAACTGACCAGCACGCTGGCAGTTTTCCCTACTGGAGACGAGTGAGCTCTGTGATATCTCTAACTACTGACAAAACTTCCCAGGCCAGAAGGAACCTAGTTGGGCTGTTAACAAAACTTCCTGAAAATAGTGATGTCAAGGCCAAGATATTCCCATGGAGGTAGAATGCGATTTTTAATATGAGATGGATGTGACCATTTGTCCCAAGCTGTCTATGAAGCTGATGTCCCTGAGGCTTGTTATTAAAGAGGTTGAAATTGAATACAACAGATAAGACATGTGCCCCAAACATAACTATGATGTTTGCTAATTATTTTTTTGATGTTTGCTAATTATTATTACTCCTCACATTAATATAACAATAGGATTGTTTAATATATTATTATTGCTAATATAATGGATATTACACAATATACTTATTACTATTGATGCTATTCTTCCTCTTTCTTCTGCTACTTCCACTTATTATTTATTACTAGAGGCCCAGTGCAAGGAAATTCATGCATGAGGTTGGGAGGGTTATCCCTCAGCCCAGCCTGTACCCTCTCCAATCTGGGACACGTTGAGAGATGTCTGACTGCCCAGAATCAGGCCTAAACAGGCAGTCGGACATCGTTCTCCCAATCCAGGACTGCTGGCTCCCAACTGCTCGCCTATCTGCTTCCTAATTGCCCCAAACTGCCTCTGCCTGTCAGCCTGATCACCCCCTAACCACTCCCCTGCCAGCTTTATTGATGTCTAACTGCTCCCCTGCCAGCCTGTTTGCCCCCAACTTCCCTCCTCTGCTGGGCTGGTCACCCCTAACTGCCCTCCCCTGCAGGCTTGATCACCCACAACGGCCCTCCCTTGCAGACCTGGTCCCTCCCAACTACTCTCCCCTGCTGGCCATCTTGTGGTGGCCATCTTCTGTCCACATGGGGGCAGGATCTTTGACCACATGGGGGCAGCCATCTTGTGTGCTGGAGTGATGGTCAATCTGCATATTACTCTTTTATTAGGTAGGATAGAGGCCTGGTGCATGGGTGGGGATCAGTTGGTTTGTCCTGAAGGGTGTCCCAGATCAGGGTTGGGGTTCCCTTGGGGTGTGTAACAGCCTGGGTGAGGGCCCTTTGGTGGTTTGCAGGCCAGCCATGCCCCCTAGTGACCCAAGCGGAGGCCTGGTATCTGGGATTTATTTTATGTTTTACAATTGAAACTTTGTAGCCTGGAGTGGAGCCAAGCCTTCTGCTCACTCCATGGCAGCAGCCATTTCTGTTGGAACATTTACCTTCTCTAATTGAAATCTTGTAGCCTGGAGTAGAAGCCTAGGCTGGCCAGAGCTGCAGAAGCTTGGCTTCCTCTATTGCCCAGGCAACCCTAGCCTCTACTCTCTCCAGCTCCGTGTCTGCCGCCATTTCTGTTGGGATATATCTTCTATAATTGAAACTTTGTAGCATTGAGTGGAAGCCTAGGCCGGCAAGGGCAGACGGAAAGCTTGGCTTCCTCCATCACCAGGGAAACCTAAGCCTCCCTCCTGCTCTCAGCGGCCACAGCCATCTTGGTTGGAGTTTATTTGCTCAAGATTGGCTGGTGAGCATGGTTTGTGGGAGTAGCTTGGTTGGAGGTACAGTCAATTTGCATATTACTCTTTTATTAGATAGGATGGGTAAGGCAGTGTTCCAAGCCCTTTACATGTATAACATATTTGTTCATTCTTCTCAGTAATTTTATTAAGTAGGTACTATTTTGATTCTCATGTTTACAGATGGGGAAATTAGGGCATAAAGAGGCAAAGGGACTTGCCCATCTCTCTCTGCTAGTAGTCACAGAGGGAATTTTGACTCTTTGTTTTCTAAATAAATTTTAAAACAACTTTAAATCTGCACTGGTGAAAATAAATTTGAATCAAATGACTCAAAGTACTCTGCACAGATTTTTATGACATGTAAAATGATGCCTTTGTAGCACTGATACTAGTACTAGTTGCCGTAGTAAGAGCAGCCAATACTCTTTGAACACTTTATGAACCATGCATTGACTTAGGGTTGTTGCAGCCTTCTTTTTAGAAAGATAGTTCCTACGTTTATTCCTGTGTTATAAATGAAGAAATTTAGACATAGTGAAGTTAAGTAGTTTACCCAAGGTCGCACAGCACATAAAGTAAGAGATGCAATACAATTACTGGTCTTGTTTGCTAACATGATGTTCAAAGAAGTTCAGTAAAGCATTTTTAAAAGGTTTTCATCTTCCAAAGCATAACTATTAACTACTCACTGCTTTCTAAATACTGCCAGGAACACAAAGAGACATGTCACCTTGCTCTTATACTTCTGATGCCCAAGCCGGAACTTCACGTAGGGGTCACTCAACCCATTTGAATCCATGGCCTTGAGGTCTCGCCCCTCAATCAACGTGATACTGACTATTCCTCGCCAAAGGTGTGATTTTCTGTGTACATCTGACAGACGTAAACTTTGGGTCTGAAACTTTTGGCAAAAGGAAAAGAGAGTTAGCTTATTGTGTTTTAAACCAAAATATCTCATTTGGCATTACTATTTCCAAAGAGAGTTAGCATATTGTGTTTTATGCCAAAACACCTCACTTGGCATTACTATTTCCAATGTTGTAACAATTTTTCAAACATAAAAAGGAGGCAGTTATAAATTGTAAATAAAAACCATTTATGGATTATTTATTAATTATGCAATTATTAAAAATATATTATCATCACATGATAAATTTAAGGTTATGTAAAAATGGTGAGTGCTCAAAATAAAGTATAATTTTTCAACTCCTTATATTGTAAGCTGTAGGTACTTCAAGAATACCAGAGAACATTGACATGTATCAAATATGCCTTTGTCAAAATTAACATAAAATAAATATAAATATGAAGGCCCTCATCTACACTGTGATATTAATTATTTATGGATTTTTAATATCTTTTTTTCATGTTACAAATGGATTTTACAGCTGTTTTTAAGTTGTAAGGTTAGTTGTAAGTTCTAGTCACTTTTAAAAGTCTTTATTGCCATATTGAGAATTTCAGCTTACTAAAGACGTATTTAAGAAACCATAAAAGACAAAATCAATATGTCCACTCAAAATGTCTTGCCTATGTTTGAAACTTGAATACAAATTTTTAAAAATTACATATGTGACTTATATTGGCAGGTATATTATGTTTATTTCTCATTCTAGTGTTTAAATATTTTCTTAAGTGATTTTTATTATTCTCAATTCCGAGTCACAATATTCAAGTCAGTGAATCAAATCTGAAGTTTTGAAAATTAACAAGTCTACTAAAGATGACTATCTGTTCTCTTTGAATTAAACAGCACATAAAAACAACCCAGAGAAAGTCGTTATATGTTAAAATATTTACAATCTGGATTCAGTAACACAGAGACTGCTATTTCTTTCATAATGTCAAGTAAGTTTTCTTAACTTATTGTCATTTCATGAAAAAATTCAACTTTTCTCTCAGTTTCAAATTATTCCACTTCTCAGTTATGAATTAGCTCTATTTTTGTCCTAATTCCTTCTATGTTAACATTATATAATGTTACTAGAGACCTGGTGCATGAAATTCATGCATGGGAGGGTTATCCCTCAGCCCAGCCTGGACACCACTGGTCAATCTGCATATTACTCTTTTATTAGATAGGATAGAGGCCTGGTTCATGGGTGGGGGCCAGCTGGTTTGCCCTGAGGGTATTCTGGATCAGGGTGAGGGTTCTCTTGGGGCATGGGGCAGTCTAGGTGAGGGGCCTGTGGTGGTTTGCAGGCGGGCCATGCCCCCTGGCGACCCAAGCAGAGGCCCTGAGATCTGGGATTTATTTATTTTCTACAATTGAAACTTTGTAGCCTGGAGCAGAGCCAAGCCTTTGACTCACTCCATGGCAGCAGCCATTTCTGTTGGGATTTTTATATTCTCTAATTGAACCTTTGTAGGATTGAGTGGAGGCCTGGGCCTGCCAGAGTGTGTGGAAAGCTTGGCTTCCTCCATCACCAGGGAAGCCAAGCCTCTTTCCTGCTCTCTCTGTGGCTGCAGCCATCTTGGTTGGGTAATTTGCATACTTGCTCTTGATTGGCTGGTGGGCGTGACTGGTGGGCATGGCTGGTGTTATAGCAGAGGTGCAGTCAATTTGCATTTTACTCTTTTACTAGATAGAATAGCCTATTTTGTAAAACTCCCCCTCCCACTTTGAATTCCTACTTTTATTCTACATCATAGTACTGCCAAACATTTTTATCTATCTATCATCAAAAGTCATGGATTCCAAGGGGCTTTTATTAGGAAAATGAAAACTATATTCTTTAAAAGATAATACTTTTAATACTTGAACATTTCAATGAAGAGCTTTCTAAAGCACATTATATACTTCCCTACCTTGGGAAATTTTGAACAGCATTGGTTCTGCCTTATTGATAGCAATGTGGAACGTGGCCTCTACATTCCTAACATTTGTGAGTACCAAGAGCAGTGTTCCACTACATTCTGAAGTGCAACGCAGGTTTCATGGGGCCCTGGTACTTTCCACAGGACTCCATGTCCCTTTCACCTAGAGCCCCACTGCTCCCATCTGTTTTACACATTGGATTGTCTTTAAATCAAGAATTTCTCAGATTAATATACTTGTTTAGAATTAACTGCACCAAGTGATCTGCAGGGTTGTTGTTTTTTTTAGTTCTAAGATTTCATACTCATTATTATTATATAATGAAGCAATAGATTTCAGCATCTGTCTGTCTTTCTGTCTGTTTATCCACTTTTACTACAGTTGAGACTGCCTCTGACAGGGGACTTTAAAGATCAGATTCTAAACACTGGGTCTGAAATTTTTGTTAAAAAATAAGGGTGGCAAAGAAGGAAGGAAGAAAAACCATTTTTTGGCAAGCAAGAAAAAATAATTATCCTAGTGAACACCAAGGAATTGATAAATACCGATTTACAGAGAGTTTTAGAATTTAAAAGTGCCTATGTGTACATTGTGTCCTGTGGTTTACACTAAAATTCTATGAAGCAAAAAGGCAAGGACTGCTATTCCCGATATACTGATGGGGAATTACATGTACAAGAAGTTGACTTATGGGGTGAAAGGACAAGTAATGCTTTCCATGGGATACTTCATGCTTTCCTAGAAATAAGTGAGTTGGCTAACAAATAGAGGATATGTGACTACAGCATTTCTGACCTTTATTCCTGAGCCTCTCCCAATATTGGTCTTTAGGACAGAGACTCTCTCCTAGGTTTAAAAGTAATCATTTAAGTAAAAGATTGCTAAAAGAACAGTCCCCAATTTAATGAGTTGAACATATTTGAAGTTCCAGGCTAGATTTTCCTATGTGGTTAATACATGAAATCACCTCCTACAGCATTATTATATAAGCACATGTATTCATACTTACAATATTCCAGCTGATGAGTATATTTAATAACATTTTCTATGCACTCTAGAAGCAGAAGCCATACATAGCACTCAGTAAAATAGCAGTGGGTACAGTCTGAGTTACACAGCATCTTCAGTCAGCAAGGTTAAGTTAGGTTCTTGAATGGTACCATGGCTGAAACCCTTAATTGCATGCTCCTCATCCCATTTTCACATGAGAACAAGAACTTGATATGGAGTAGGAAGGACAAAGAATGCTTTCCATGGGATTATTCATGTTTTTACAGAAATAAGATGAACATAATGAAGGCTTTACCTACTGTCATTCGTTGTTACAAATGCTTTTCAGTAACCTGGAAGAACATTTCCAAAACGACTTGGAGAGATAAGAAGGAGGAGTAGAGAGAATATTTCTATACAAAAATAGGGCTACTGAATGTGGAGATCAACTTGATCTCTGTAAAAGGTTTAAAAAACAAAAGGGGTGGGGCTCCAAAGATACACTAATCAGATATCATTTTTAAAAGTGATTTTTCCTTCTTCAAATCTCTTTGTTTAAATCGTATCCTTTTAAAAAGAAACTCCAATTAATGTAGCTGTGATTTGATTAACTGCATAGTCATGAAACAGATAAGTAGTTAGTATAAGTGGAAGAACTTAAAATAAATTATAAGGTAAAGGGGGAAGAGATAAAGTTAGACTACCAGCAGTAAAAAAGACAAATACTTAAAATACATATGCACATGCATCTTTCTAGCAATTTCTGACTATGTAATTTGGCATGCTTTCTCATCTCTGGTTTTCCAGACTGTATATTCCATGGCCCCAGTGTACTTAAGAGAGCAATTCTCTGTGTGCTAGGAGTAATGGTGGTTGGAGAGGGTGCGTGTATGTGTTGAAGGACCTGCAGAGAAAAAAAAATATTCCATAAACAAAGATTTAACCTGCTTAAGATAGAAATTTATTACTTTTACTTTTTTTTTTAATTTAACTTTTGGAGAGCTCTTCAAAGGGGTGGGGACAAGTGGAATTCCAAAACGAAAGAAAGAAAAACCTTTGAGAACCACTAGGTCTCCAAGGTTCCTTTGAGTGTTTAGGTTCCGTCCCCTGTATACTAGTTCTCTGAGTGTAGTCCACTGACCAATGGCATCAGTGTCATTTGGAAACTTGTTAGAAATTCAGATTCGTTAGTCCCATCTCAGAACAACTGAATCCAAAGTTCTGGGCGGGGCTCACATTCTGGCTGCACCTGCCCTCAGGAGGGAGGCTCTGACCCAGGTTCAGTGTGAGGCTCTGACCCAGGTTCAGTGTGAGGCTCTGACCCAGGTTCAGTGTGAGGTTCTGACCCAGGTTCAGTGTGAGGTTCTGACCCAGGTTCAGTGTGAGGCTCTGACCCAGGTTCAGTGTGAGGTTCTGACCCAGGTTCAGTGTGAGGTTCTGACCCAGGTTCAGTGTGAGGCTCTGACCCAGGTTCAGTGTGAGGTTCTGACCCAGGTTCAGAGTGAGGCTCTGACCCAGGTTCAGTGTGAGGCTCTGACCCAGGTTCAGTGTGAGGCTCTGACCCAGGTTCAGAGTGAGGCTCTGACCCAGGTTCAGTGTGAGGTTCTGACCCAGGTTCAGAGTGAGGTTCTGACCCAGGTTCAGAGTGAGGCTCTGACCCAGGTTCAGTGTGAGGCTCTGACCCAGGTTCAGTGTGAGGCTCTGACCCAGGTTCAGAGTGAGGTTCTGACCCAGGTTCAGTGTGAGGTTCTGACCCAGGTTCAGTGTGAGGTTCTGACCCAGGTTCAGTGTGAGGCTCTGACCCAGGTTCAGTGTGAGGCTCTGACCCAGGTTCAGTGTGAGGCTCTGATCCAGGTTCAGTGTGAGGCTCTGACCCAGGTTCAGTGTGAGGTTCTGACCCAGGTTCAGAGTGAGTCTCTGACCCAGGTTCAGTGTGAGGCTCTGACCCAGGTTCAGAGTGAGGTTCTGACCCAGGTTCAGTGTGAGGCTCTGACCCAGGTTCAGTGTGAGGTTCTGACCCAGGTTCAGTGTGAGGCTCTGATCCAGGTTCAGTGTGAGGCTCTGACCCAGGTTCAGTGTGAGGCTCTGACCCAGGTTCAGAGTGAGAACTGCTGCTTTAGAAATTCTAAGGTGTACGCTCACTCGCCTTCTCCTAAATTCTCACAATTATCATGAAGCACTATGATTAAAAGTTATTCACTCACTGGCATGGATATGATACATGCTAATTAAAGATCTTCTTTAATCCTGCTTCTAAATTTATTGGTTAGGAAAGCATATTGATCTGGATATGTGGAAGGTTTACAGAGAGAAGCAGGGAAGTACTGAAAAACTAAGTGAAGTTTGTTTATTATTTCCTTCCTTTATTAATGTTTTTTTCTCTCATAAAATACATCAATATAACACATATTAATTGAAATATTGACCAGTCAACCAAAAATTACTTATTGAACAGCTAAAGGGCAAGGAGCGTTAAATAAATACAACATGTCCCTCGATAACATGAACATATCACAGCTGGTACTTACTAGTAGCTACTTAAGATACTGTTTTCAACTATGTCCTTGTTGAAATAGAGTTCTATTTGAGGAGGGCAAGGAGGAGAAAAGAATGAAGTGGAAGACCAACCTAGTTTCGAAGCAAAGAACCAGCTCTGCAAAAGGAAGAAATAATCTTTAGATTTTTAAAGCAGTAATCCTCAAGTTTCAGTGGGCAATTGGTTGAAATCATGGGGTCTAACCTTCCTGGCTGAGAATCAGTTTTTGTGGAGAAGAGTCGCATGTGACCCATGTGACTTCACAAACAGCAGAGAGACATCCTCTCTCAAAGGAAATATTCATCCCCGTTCAGACTTCATAAAGAATATCAGGATTCCAGGCAACAAAATACAATTCAAAGTCTGAGTCAACAAGTCAATGATATTTACATTTTGTAGGATTTTAGAATTAGTGAGCTGGCATTTTAAAGAGAATACTAGAGGCCTGGTGCATGAAATTCATGCATGAGGGAGGGGGTGTCCTCAGCCTAGCCTGTACCCTCTTCAATATGGAACCCCTTGAGGGATGTGTGACCACCCATTTAGGCTCGATTGGCCTTAAATGGGCAATTGGACATCCCTCTCACAATCCAGGACTGCTGGCTCCCAACTGCTCACCTGCCTCTGCCTGATTGCCCCTAACTGCTTCTGCCTGCCAGCCTGATCACCCCCTAACCACTCCCCTGCCAGCATGATAGCCCCTAACTGCCCTCCCTGCTGGCCTGATCACCCACAACTGCCCTCCACTGCAGGCCTTGCCCCCCCCCCAACTGTCCTCCCCTACTGACCTGGTCCCACCCAACTGCTCTCCCCTGCAGGCCTGGGTCTCCCCCAACTGCCCTCCTATGCTGGCCTGCCCCCCACCCCAACTTCCATCCTCTACTGGCCTGGTCATCCACGACTGCCCACAACTGCCCTCCCCTGCAGACCATCTTATGGCGGTCATCTTGTGTCCACATAGAGGTGGTCATCTTGTGTCTTGGAGTAATGAACAGTTTGCATATTACTCTTTTATTAGATAGGATTTGTGTATCTGTATTATTCCTTGAAACGAAATATATTATTTCAATTCCTAATTATATGCATAGAAGAGGTGAGGATAGGGAATGGGTTTTCAGAATAGTAAGCTGGGCATGAGAATTTACAGCTCATGCAAGCCCAGAAAATAAATCAATAAACGGAATGGTGGAACTTACTTGTGCGTTTTGGTAATAAGCACTCTGAAGCTCTGCTCTGCAGAAGCCCAGGACAGGAAAAGCAGGCCTGCCGCACGTCTGGATGGAAATGAACGATCAGAGCTGTACGGGAAAGCTTTGTGCCCCTAGCAACACCTCAATTCAATCGGAGGTTAGCATTACTCAGCAAAAAACAGTATTTGAAAACAATATTTATTTGCTTCTTAAATCACTGTCAGAAAATGTCTTTTAGCAAAATGAAGATAAATGCCAATGCAACGATATAGTTTCCAGCCACTATTTTCTTTAGTAGCAAAATGCTGCAGTGGTCAAGAACATAAAGGGCAGAGATTATATGATGATGCATCCCACTTGGGTGGTTTCTGGTGTTTGTTAATAGGTGTAGCAGAAAAAGAAATAGCAAAATAAATCATGGAAAAAATCATATTCACAAGTCTGCCACTTCAAGAAGTTTTGGAGACTGCTTCCAATAATATCTTTTGTTTCCAATGTCAAAAAAGTGATAAGGTGGAGGAGGGGGGTATAAATGATGATGGAGAAAAAAACATAATATATGCAATATTTACACATATACATTGCAATATATGCAATTTATGTACGTAAATATATGTACGTGTATATATTTTAATAAAGTGATAAAGCTCTAGAAGAATAATTGTTACATGAACAGAAAAAAAGCTATGACAATTTTAACTGTTCCCACATGCTGATTTTTGTAATGATTAAAGAGATATCTCTAAAGTAACAGAAATTTTGCTCCACATAACACTTGCCTTTGCTACTAAAAAACAACCTAAAAGTCCTTTCACTGCTATAACCAAGAACAGCAAGAGATGGAGTAAGATACAGCTGAACATCAAGAAATAGTGAGTTAAATGAAATGACTTCTAGAATAGCTAGACATTTCCAAACAATAGTATGATAAGATGAGAGCTATCAGGTTTAATAGCATCAAAAGAGAGGGTTAGATTAGGCTAGTCTGAAAGATAAATTAGATCACACAGAAAGAAATAAACTTGTACTGAGCAGCTATTATGTGCTGGAGTTTTCATGCTCCAGTATTTTTCATGACAAGAATTTTCAAGGTAAAGAAAAAAAATCGAGGCACAGAGAAGATACCCTACTCAAAGCCAAATGGCTACAGATTGGCAAAGCTGAAATTTGAATCTGTGGTTGCTGGTACTTAATTGATTCTTTTTTCCCACTATATCTTATTTTTTAGACAGAGCCTAAGTTCATGATACAAAAGAAACTAATTTATACAAGAACTGTTGAAATATTTTGACTTACATTTAAAGGAAATACATTCTTGAGAAAGGCCAATCAGAGGCTTAGAAGTAAAAGTCAGCAGGTGGTAATAACTGCAGCATATAATGTTTAGTAAAGCTTTTGAGCATTAACTGTATTCCATAAGAAATTATAGCCCAACGTCTATTAGTAAGGTGGTGAAGTTTTAGAACCTTGCATATAAATTGATAACACATATATTCCAATTCTAGATAATAAAATTTATTTATTCTATTTATCAAAAAACTGAATTGCTAGTATCAGGAGGTATCCTGTTATTCTAGATCCTGATTTAAAAAACAGACCAAAACAAAAAAAAATCTATTTAGACTTAACATGTGACTGAAGGAACACTCAACTATACTAATCTCCAAAAATGTGGAAATAATCTTTGGCTTTTGTTATTCTGGATTTTATTACCTGCACAAAACCTAATCCTTCTAAATGAGACCCAGACCCTGTGAATCTGGAATGAAAGACCTTGCTTGTGTCTTGACAATAGCTGTGTGTAAAATCAGCCCTTTCCTCTATTTTTAGCACAGAGGTGCACATGCTTTTATTTAATTAAATGTTTTGCTGAGACACTACAAAGAAAAGATAATGACATCTCGAATGACTGTTTTGTGCTGCAAAGCCTGTAGTGTGGAGCCATTATTAGCTCAATACCAAGGCACAGGCATGTTCTATCTTTTCCTTTTCCTGCTGAGTTTATTCCTGTGAATTGCACCTAGATGATGAAGTTCAACAAGTAGATTTGCTCTACAGCCATCCGTCCTCTCACAGCTCAATTGCCTTTACAGAAATCCCTCCCGGTGCTTTGTGCAACCTAGTTTGAAGTGTCTCATCTAATAATAGAGCTTCAATCCCTTTTTTTCTTAGAAGATGATTCCCTGACACGATAATCCTTAGAGAAATTCTCCTGGTTCTTATCCTTAGAGTTTCTTTCTTATTTCTATCGCTTGATACAATTTACAGTCAGGAAGGTATTTATGTTTACTTCAAATGTTTTAACTACCCTCCCTAAAGTTAACTGTGGCAAAACAGAAGTTCTTAGTCTTTTATTATATTTGTCCCAAATATACACTAATAAAAATCATAGTATATGTTATAATGTTGTTGGTTTGCAAAAGTAATCTATTAGTTTTCACTAATAATATGACATAAAACAATAAATTCTAGGTTTGACTTACAGAGACTTGGTCATTGACTTGGTAAAATGGGACCTCAAACATTAGCTCTCATAGCCCTCAAACACATCCATTGGGGGCTTAAGAAGCATGGAGAAGGTTCGTATAATGCAAGAGGAATTTGAATGGGTATCAGTAAAGACAAACGAAGAGGCAATTCAATTTATACATCACATGTCTATTCATCATCGACCCAAAAAGTAACTCTTCTGCTTTAAATCTTCACCAACACATTTATTTCTATGACATTTGGAGAGAAAAACAGTGGTCCTGATTACAACATCTCAGTACATCAGGGCAATGGACTAAAAAATCCCTAGGCCTTAGTTTCCTCATTAATAAAATAAATTACTTCTAACGGTTCAGCCTTTATGATTCAATTTGTCACTTATTTTCAGGAAAAAGGACATTGGATCGCTATACTTAAGATTTTAAAAAAGCTACCTTCTAAATGTGCATATTTCTTATTCTAAAATAAGATAGTTCAAGAGATTGAGAAAGGTTAATAAAGAATGCTTAAGGATGAATACAACCAAATGGGAAGAACTGATAAGTGGAAGGCTCCTTTGGAAATAGCAAAGTGGAAAGAAGATGTTAAAAAGTATCAATTATGGGGTTGTTCCTGATGACAAGTGTTCATTCATAATAATCAGTCTGCACATTTGATGCATCAAGACCAAATTCAATGCAGAACACCCCTGAATTCTGCTCTCTTGGCAAAGGCATATGCCATATGAATCCACCAAATTTGTGGGTCTTAAGAAAACAAAGACAAATGTTTGAAAAAAATCTATTTTCTATTAAGGGTAATGGAATGATTCAAAAGAATTATTATTATTTTAGCAAAGATTCAGAATCAGTGAAGGCAGACAGCAGTCGACTGAAAGGAAATGAAGAGGCTGTAATAATTAAAATAAGCTCATAACAATAAAAGGTTGTAAAGAAAATGTGTGTGAAAGGTACAGATAATGAATAGATGTGGCTTATTCTTACTCACTGGTCAAGTCAGTGCATGACTTAATCTAGTACCTGCCAGTCATCCTAAAAGACACCATAACAAATCTTAATATTCTAAAAGAGAAAGGTAGTTCTCAGTCATGAGCAGTTAAAGAGCTGAGAGAGAGAGAGAGAGAGAGAGAGAGAGAGAGAGAGAGAGAGAGAGAGAGAGAGAATGGCAAAGCCCTACCAGTGTAGCATTTTCACTGCAATATCTATTGCCAAGAGAGTCACGTACCAAGTGTGAATTTTCAAAGAGAAAAACTCTTGCAAGCAAAATCGTAAGTGCATTAGTAATAAATCATACTGTGCACAATGCAGAATTATAGAAGAGGGAAAAAAGGATGAGAGTTCATTATGTTTAAGTCATAAGAGAGTAAATAATGTTAAATTGCAATGGCATTTAAAACAAATTCTTTGTAGAATTTTCATTTTTTTCTTTATTTAAATCAAAAGCAGAGTTGGTGTTTTATAATTCATAAGATTTTTTCAAAGAAATAACACCAATTATCTAGTATGTATATAATATAAAATTACTGTAATAGAAGAAAATTTTCTCAAACAGATGAAACAGATTTTAAAAGAAGGGTTAAGACCCTCAATGGGCCATTGAGACCACACCATCACATTCCTGCAAGGTCCGGGGGCCTCTAAGCTGTTAAGAAGTTGGGATAAATTTGGTCCCACAAGGAAGTGACTTCAAGCAATATATTAAACATATGAAGTGCTTTTACAAATGAATACATAAATCAGTCATATGAATGATGTAAAATCAAAGTTAATAAAGAAAGCAAATGAATACATTTAAGAGCCTATTTTAAAAAGTAAATTTCTTAGTTCATATTTAACTTTTAAAATTATTATTTAGAACCAAAAATCAAGATTTTTAATAAAAAGATTCAGACATTACCCTCCAAAAGAAAGACTTCACAGAGAAATAAGATCCAACCACTTCACTGTTTGAGAGTTCCTAAAAATAAACAAATATTTAGCTAAATTTTGAGGTGTTTTTGAGGATACTTTATTAGCCCAACAAAATCAAAACAAATAAAAACCTCCAAATTAAAAACAAACCAAAAAAACAAATTATATTTTCTTATTCTAAGTACACTTTGGGTCTTTATAAACTAAATTTTCTTCCCTTGAATAAATAAAAGCTTTTCTAATTCATGTCTGATATCAATAGTAGTTAAATAGAGGATTATTTCTGTTATTTTTTTAAAGTCTACTTACCTCTTAAGTCTCAATTGTTGATTAATGTATCTGAAAGTCTAATATTTTATTTTTAAAAGAACTGTTTTAAACATATTTTAAGAATTTGAAATAAGCCGGATAATATCTGTTTCTGTTTACAAAACAATATAACACTACAGACATTCAGAGTGTTTTTAAAGAATAGCAGCAGAAATCTTATAAGCACACACCTAATCAAATTTGGTTTAATTTTTTGCTAAATCTTTCTAGTTTTATTATCTATCTATCTATCTATCTACCTATCTATCTATCATCTATCTATCTATCTATCTATCTAAAGACTAGGTTAACTTGAGCTTTCCAAAAATAAATTTAAAAAGAAATGAATGATGAGAAAGGTGGTTATTGGGTTATAAACAAAGCAGTGCATTCATGTTGGACATTTTATTACTTAATCCTGAGATTTTATAATGTGAAACCAACTCAACTCTAAAAAAACCAAAAAAAACAAAAACAAAAACATAGTTACTTACTTTTAAACATAAAATTTAAATTATATGAACCCTCTAAACTTTAATGCTGTTTCTGGATATCAATTACAGTAAAATTAAGGGGAAATTGTGATAGTTATGGGAAAGTATCAACCTTTGACATAATGATGAAGAGGAAACAGTTTAGTAACTTATTTGATTATTGCATGATTTTGTGTTAGCAACTAAGATTGTAGTTGTCCAGCCCCTCAAATGATGCCTCATGCATAGTAGACACTCAATAAATATTTGTTGACTAATAATCACTTGGAATTTCATTTGGGTGAGGATATATATTCCTTTAAATGTAATACCAAAACTTACATCCTGCATAATAAAAGCCTAATATGCTAAGTGTTCAGTCATGCAGTTGGCATTCAACCAAACAAAGCATAATATGCTAATGATATGCTAAGGCCGCTCAACTTCTTGCTATGACAGAATTGACCACCAGGGGGCAGACAGTCAACCGATCAACCAGTTGCTATGATGGGCACTGACCACCAGGAGGCAGACATTCTGACTAGTAGCTTAGTTTGCTGCTGGTGTCCAACTGATTGGGACTGAGCAATATGGGCAAGATATGCCTGGGAGCTCTCCCTCTGTCCCTCCCCAGCCTTGATTGTGCACTGGTGGGGTCCCTCGGTCAGGCCTGCATCCTCTTGTAATTTGGGACCCCTAGGGGGATGTCAGAGAGCGGGTTGCGGCCCAATCCCACAGGCCAGGCCAAGGGACCCCACTGGTGTACAAATTCATGCACTGGACCTCTAGTCAGAAAATAAGAATGAACTAGACTACATTAGGATGTGCATCAATTTAAATAATTTAAGTTTAAAAGTAGAATTATGTCAGAGATCATCTATACAATCTACCTGTGCTTTTTACATGAAATCTATTTATTGAAACTAATTACTTGCATAGGGTTTGGTCAGATAGCATGAATAATGTCAAAGGTTATAGGGGAAAAAATCTTGAGATCAAGACATTGTTTTACTATCAATACAGAGTTATAATACATTTACATTTACAAGCATGGTTCTCATTTATCACACTTAGCACATTGCCATATCAGTTTCTGAAAAAAAATCCTAAGGAATACACTTATATTTAAACATTGGGGCATAAACCTTAGGTGAAATGGCTGCTGTCTTCTTTAATGCTATACTATTGTTTAACTCAAAAACCTTATTTTGATTTTTAGAAAAGATGCATGTTTTCTTTTTTATTGTAAATTTTTTTCTTACTTTGGTACCAGTTCTTTTAAAATTAAGCAGCATGGTTAGCAACATGTGAAAAAAAATTTTAAATATCACATTCAAGAAATTATTGCTTGAAGTCTCCTTACAAAAATACTTTCCTCAGAATCAATAGCAAAGGCTGTGAAATTAACAGTAACCTTTGTCTTAATGTAAAATGTGTTAAGTTGCCTTACATGGATGTGAAAGTCTTGGCCCTAGACTCAGATATTTAGAACAAATAAGACAACCACTTAGCATCTATAATTACTGTAAATTCATTTAAGTGTCAGGTGCTCTAAGGTGACTAATATTGCAACTTCACCAACTCCATACTTTCCATTCTTCCTCAAACTGATACAGAGAATAACAACCTAATTATGTGACTGGTATAAAAACAGCAAAATGAGATTGATAAATTTGGGGGGAAAAGGGGGCAGTTTAATGATCAGAATTTTTTAAATTTTAGGCGTTTAATTAATTGAGGTAAAAATACATTCTTTTAAATAGAAATGTTCATGCTATTTGCCTTTTGTGCATTGCTGCATTTTAGAATCTGCATCTCAGAAACCTTCATTATGAGATTGACTTTATAGCATTTTTAAATGACATAAATTTAGGAGCATAGTGACAAAGTAAGGATTTTAAAAAGAATTTTATACTTCCTTCAAAAACATATAAGCATATCATTTTTTTCAAATACATATACGTAATACTTTGAAATGAGGCACCAAAGGAAAGCCATTTTGGTCACTCACAGTTGAGAGGGTCAATGACCAAGAAAGTTTCTATTTTTTGCAGTCTTAAAATATTACCTATTTATTATCAGTATATGAGGTTTTTGTAGAAAGGAACTGATAATTGTTAAATAATGACTTTTTTTTTTACTATGGCTGACTGTGAGAGATACTTAAAAATGTGTTAATTTGTTTCTCTACCATTTCTTAAATTAAAGCACTTAGAGGTTTTCACTGATGCATTTTTAATGTGTCATCCAACGTGTTAGGTTTAACTTTGCCCTGCAGACTTACAGAGTTGGAAGTATTCTCTAGTTTAAATTAAAACTATTATTGCCAAAGTCTTATTAAAAATTGCTTTATTCAACCAGTGAATAAAGTGTTTTATAGTTCATTAAAATTATGCTAAGCGATTATAATAAAATCTTTATAAAAAGATATATTACTTGAAAAATAAGTCATTAAATAACAGAAGATATGCTAATGAGACATCATCACATAGTCTATATTATATTATTCAAAAGATGAACTCTTCTTAAAACAATTCTAAACTGCTTTTGTTGAGAATATGAATTGCAACATGTGTATATATTATCACAATGCTTATTTCTCATACAATTAAAATGATTTGTTGAAAGCACATAAGTTTATTACCATCACATCCACTGATAAACTCATTTTTCTACATAAACACACACACACATAATACACACACAATAGAGTGCAAAATAATTCCTGCTTACCATCTGATAGAGGCAATTATTTCATATTTTTCCATTTATTTGACCCCATAAAATTTATTCACAAAAGACATATGCATCTTCTCTTCTGAGCTCATGAAATCTTTTTGTTGAATAATTTAACCTCAGAATAAATTATCAATGATAAGCTTCTTCTAAAGAATAAAATTTTGCACTAACTCAAAGTGTTACCATTTCTCTGCCAAATAGATTTGTCACATAAGTAAAACTCTTTGACCAGGATAATTATCCAGTTTCCTACATTTAGGGAAACATTGATCCCTTTCTTCTTAAAATAACATTTTTCTATAATAACTGAATATGGGGAGAATTAAAAATATACATGTTGAAAAATATGCTAATAGAAAACCAGAATAGTGTTTTAAAGGATGTTACCATCCCTAGGTGAGGATATGTAATGGAATTCATAATTATTGACTAGTTACATACAAGTCAAAGATAGCACATATTTTATATAGAAGTAAGTCTAGGTATACTTTTTCCTACTCATTTTTAGGTGGTAACACATTTTGTCCAAATAATACATGTCAGTCCTGAAGAGCAATTACAACTTCCTTGCCATCAAGTTGGCTATTCATCTCTTATTTCCAACAGCAAATATGACCCCATGTTATGTGAGTGCCATAAATAATAAGATTTCCATAGAAAGAATGCATTATTGGCAAGACGAAGGAAATGACAAGCGGGTATTTAAGTAATGGGATAGTCTATGAGCTGATTCACTTGTACAGGGGAGATGCGCATATTACAAACATAACAATGTCAATTTAGCTTTTCCCCTCTCCAAGGTTATTTCTGAAGAAAATACAAGGAAATGAAAAAAGCTCCATAGTGGAGAGAAAATATAATACCATTATCTGATGATATGTAAGTCTTTTGTCAGAAATTTTGTAATTCTCAGATTTATATTCACCATTGGTGCTCAAAGACAGGATGCATATCACAGCCCTGATATAAAAAAGCAAAAGACCTCATTACATAAATCAAAATTCCAAAGAATAAAATAACCTACTTGTATGAAAAAGTCACCTTTGACTTTGAGCATAGTTATATAAAAAATAAGATACCTGTATTTGAATGTAATGCCAAAAATGTATATCCTCTTTCCAAAAATAAGAGAAAAAAATCCTTACACAAGGACCTTTAGATAAGATTGAAATAATTAGAAAAGAAATGCATTTGCACAAAACAGTAACATAATAAACAGTAATGTAAAACTACACCGTATAGTTACTTATCTCTTAGTTTCTCAGGAAGCACAAGTTATGGTAGTGCCTCCTTATCTGTGGTGGATAAATTCATCACCCCCCAGGCGATGATAGAAACCACAGATAGTACTAAACCCCATATATATATACTGTTATCTTCCTCTACATATAGACCTATGATAAACATTAATTTATAAATTAGGCAAGGAAGAGATTAACAATAATAAAATACAGTACTTATAACAATATAATATAATAAAAGTCATGTGAATGTGGTCTCTCTCATTGCTCTTGTAACAATAACATGAACAAATATGGCAAATGTTTTAAGGGAGTGACAATTTGAATGAATTATCAAGTGTTCGGTATATTCTCACAGGAAAAAACATACAATAATTGAACTGATTTTCCTTTATTCAGGAGTCTATATCCCCATGAAATTATAAAAGTTGGAAACCCCTTAGGCTAAAAACCCAAAAGCCAAGTTATAATAATCTGCAGAGTTAGATGCAAGGAATTCTGTATCTTTAATGGCAAGCTAAAAAAACTACCAGTTGAATGTACAAATGAATTATCAATAATAAATCAGTGGTTCTCAACCTTTCTAGTGCCGTGACCCTTTAATACAGTTCCTCATGTTGTGGTGACCCCCAACCATAAAATTATTCTCCTTGCTACTTCATAACTGTAATTTTGTTACAGTTATGAATCATAATGTAAATATCTGTGTTTTCTGATGCCCTTAGGCGACCCTGATAGCAGTTCTCAACTTGTGGGTCATGACCCTGCTAGCGGTTCTCAAGTGACCCCCAGGTTGAGAACCGCTGCCCTAGAGCCTAAGACCGTCGGAAAACACAGATATTTACATCACGATTCATTAGCAGTAGAAAATTACAGTTATGAAGCAGCAATGAAAATAATTTCATTGTTGGAGTCACCACAACATGAGGAACTGTATTAAAGGGTCGTGGCACTAGAAAGGTTGAGAACCACTGTAATAAATAAAAACAAAAAATTTTAGATATAAAAATAGTGGAGATTAGACATTTATTTTACTTTTAAGTTGTTTTTGTAGAGCAAAGGAAGATTATGTTTCCTTAATTTATCATTAAATTAAATTTAAATATAGATTAAATAAATTATTTAAAGACTTTATATTTATTATTTTTATACTACAATAAAATGGATCATTCTTACCAATTAATACTAACTACTACATATTATCCTGCTCTAGCATTATATCTTAATTACATCTGGAAGAGATAATATTGCTACATATTAATGGATTATAAATTTTTACACATATATATCATAAATAGAAAATGCATAAGGAAAGACAAATGCATGAATTTTTAAACTGTATATACTTTTAATACAACACTAATTTTGAAATACAAAGAAAAATTGTAATACAAATATGAACAGTTCAAACACTTTTTAAAGACTTTTTGAAACTTTATTTCGGTCAATATATAAACACAGTGAACACTAAATCATAAATATTCAGCAACTTTCCTTAAAATGTTTTGAAATTTTTACTTTTTTGTGAACGAAATTATCTTTTGGTTATTAACTCAACAAAAATTAGGAAGAAAATGTATAAGAAGAAATAATTATTGAAGTAAGTTAAGACATTACCATAAGTGCAAAGACATTTTTATATGTGTTTTCTTCATTCACGATGATAAAAATGGCAAAATCAATGAAAAATTTAATAGCATGATCCAGTCAGAATGGAAGAGAAACGATTGTCACGTTCCAGGGTCTAAGAAAATTAGTCACTAGTAAAAACGAATACTGACTTCCTAAATAGAAATTTGAGGAAACAAGATTTTTATAAATACAATCTCTTTTATTTCTTTTAAGGAGTATTCACATAAAAGTCCATTTCATTTTGATGCTTATTTGTGTCCAAGAGTGATACCACCACTGAACAAATCAGAAGCTTAGTTTACATCTTATATTTTTTACAAGTTATAAGAGCCAGGGCTTAGTAAGTTATAGGAGCCATAAACTCATCTCACTCCCAAGAGTGTGTATTTCTCGAAGTGTACAGAGACAATGATGAAAAGTTGTTCTCATTATACACTCCAAAGATGTAGCAATTCAGAGATTTCTGAGTTTAGAAAATCTTAGGCTGAATTTTCGGTAAATAGAAACAGTAAGTTACATGGTTTTCCTTCTCTCTAAAGTTGTTGCTACCCTCGCCTCATCATTTTATTACTGATCTAGAGCAGACATTTTCTAGACCCTGTGGTACAGATAACAGAAACCAGAGGCTGAGAATGATGCTGAGAAGTGACCAGAGATTAGCAAGAGGATGATTTGGGTGCAATTGATCAGTGTGACTTCTATTTACTTAAAAAGCAATACATGGTTTGCTGAAAGTTTATGAAAAAATAAATAATTGAAGAGTGATGAAATCCTGTGTATAATTTGAAGCGGTATGAGAGAAATTTGGGAAAGCAGCTTGACTGATAGTTCTCAACAAGAAAAGCTGAAAGATCACATGCTAAGCATTACCTTACTTGATCTTTTCCAACTCTTCCTCATTAGCACTGTCTGCAAATGAAATAAAGCATTTTAATTATGTTATCACTCAGGTACAGAATAGGGCAGCCAATTGGTTTCAACAGGAAGCTTAACATTTAAACAGCAAACAGTTTCCAGCAACAAACTATAAAAGACAAAAAATTGTTTCGCACGTACTCACAGCTAGAAGAAGCACTTTTAACATTCAAGTAGTCTTTCTGGTGAGAGTTCATTTGTTTTATTTATTTATTTATTTCAGAAAAAAAGAGGGACAATACATTTTAAATAGATTGGAACATTTTAAATATCTTAATTGTTGACTGGGAAAAAAACATATTGAGTCTCATGATTGGCGATTGTTCCTTTTGGTGGTGCAGATTGAGCATGTACCATGACCTTACTAGAACTATGTTAATTTTTCTCTTCAAACACGTTCAAATCTGATGCTGTGATGGCATCTTAGATTTGCCTCTACCTAACCTTTTACATCAGGATCTGTAAGTGCTTTCAATGGAGAGAATTGTTGCACATTGTGATGGCTAATAGTAGTTCTAAATGTTTAGTCATAACATTTACCTTAAGACTAGTTTTTGTGTGTATGTCTTAGTAAGTAAGATGTATTTATGGATATAAGTTTTAATTAAGGTTATGGAGATTTGTGATGAGTGCCCAAGATCACTGGTCTTTTGCATAAAGTAAGTCATAAAAATCCAAAGAATATTTTACTTCTTCTCCAGTTTTAAAATTTTTTCTTTAACACTGAGGTATCAACTTTCTGATTAACCTCTATACCCTCTCTAAGCTTTTTATTATCCTTAAGGCAGATGAAGTGGAGAATAGGAAATATTTGGAGCAAAGAATATAGCTTATAGAAATGCTTGCCATATTTGTATAGCAAGGACATGATGATACCTTTAAGAACTATATCTCTTTCAGCAGGATTCACTATAAACTAGAACCATTTCAGAAACCATTCATAAGTTACAAAAATAAAGAAAAGGTTTAATACAAGATTTAGTAATATAAGGAGGGAACCTTTGATCTAAACCAAGATAAGAAAATTATGTTGTGTTTCTAGAGCAGGAAGTGAGAAAAGCATAACATTGTCAAAGATAAGGAGACAGTCCTACTTTCTATAAATAGTGGTTTTATGGGTTATACTTTCTCTATATCCATGCTGTGTTAAATATTGATAAAAATATGGAAAAATAATAGATTTCCTAAGGCTATAATAATTTCCAATTTTTCCCCAGATGGAGGCAGGAAACTGCAAAGCATTGCTATTAAATACTATTATAAAACTATTTTATATGTTTTCTAAATACTAAAGTTCGATTCATTTTAAATCAACAAAACCCACCACTGGGTTATGGAGATGTGCATGTAATGGACATGTGGTAAATGTTTATGGTTGATGTGGTTGGTATTACAATCATCATCATCATCATCACCACCACCACCACTTTCTCCATCATCACTACAAGATAATTGGAAATCAAACATTTTTGTAGTATGACATATTCACAAAAACTGTCCTAGTAGGAGTCAGAAAATAAATGTTCAACTTTCACAGAAAGTTTCAAGAAACAAAGAATGGTAATTCTTAGAAATAATGTTTTGAGTCAAATAAACAGATCAATTAAGATAAATAAATTGAAAAGTAAAATCTCTTAACTCATGGCCATTTATCATCATCATCTAGTACCTAAGAATCTTATAAAATTCCATTCTGTAAGAAATGTTATGTTATATATATATAAAAGAAAGAAGCTAAGAACATGAGAGAAAGTTGAATTTCAGGGTAATGCTACTCAATAGTATACAGATTCACTACTACTGGCAAAGTCACATCTCCTGACTCAGAACTACTGAATACTATTAAAATATAAAACAAGTGATAGGGTTGGTATTTTTCCTGCCTCTCAAAATTGGCTTTCCAAATAGGCAGCATGGTATTATTTCACAGATTAAGACACTGATACAAAAAGTCAGTAGTAATTTACTTTAGTGTAAACATGAAAGATCTGGCATTTATGGGAACCAATTCATTGTTTTCTTGAGTATCTTGAGTTTTTTATTCGATCCAGTGACTCTCAGAATGGCCCTAGATCTTCTGCTCCTTTAGCCAAACAACTAGCTAAATAATGGCTTTGAGTATCCCTCTGCCAAGTCTCCTTTTCATTTTAGATGATTGGGTTAAGGTAAATTCAATTAAACTGAAAGCAGTAGAAAAGTTTTTAAAAAGTGAATTTAACAGACATACTATTATGCTACCTTTGCTATCTGTGAAACATGTTAGAAAAGAAAGATTGTTTGGGCAATGTTAAAGATAGCCGATGAAGCAAATTATAGAGAAAAAAAAAGATTTTGTGTTTTGCTCTATGATCTTCAGCTGAGAAACATATGAATTTGTTTTTGGAAGTGTCGATTATCTAATATTATTATAGTACTAGAGATCCGATGCACGAAATTTGTACAAAGGGCTCAACCGCTGTAAGGTGGCTGTGGGCCACTCTGCCTTGGACCCTGCCCACCAAGGCTTTGTCCAGAAGGAAGGACATCCATAAGGACAGCTGGTCTAATTACCACACTTTTGTTATTATAGAAAATAAAAAAAATTTATTAGCAGCTCAACTTTCTTTGAAGCCAATAAAAGAAATAAGTAGCATAAAAATATGGCCTGTGATAGAGCTGCAAAACTGATTACTTTTTTTTAAAGATTCCACATTCTCAATCCACTTTGTGCTTTTATATTTTCTTGTGATTTTTTAGGCACTTACATGGCTCTATAGATATAAAAGAAATTACAGAATGGGTAGATATTATTGTAAATACATATCATAAAATATATGTATCACATTTCTATAGGTGGATATTTTTTCAAATGTTAGCTATGAAATAATTCGGGAAAAAAATAAAAAAATAAACCAACATGAACAAAACTTTAATTTATTAAAAGCCATTTAGGGTCAATTCATATGTTTCTTAGAATTTTCTTTCTTTCTTTCTTTCTTTTTTTTTTTTTGCTTTAGCCAAGCAATTTGTAGGTCTATGTTATCTATGAGAGTGTATAACACAAATTAACTCACTTTTATTTCACAAATTCTCCAATGAAGAAAGTTGTAGATTGAACTCTGCTAGAAAAGAGCCAGAAAGAACTCAAATACACCATCAGACCAAAATACCATACACAGGACACATATGTATTCACAACACACTTTTAAGAGCTCAAAAACAGGACGTGCATTCAAACAGAAATGACAGTTGTGTCATGCAACTCAGCAGCATGCTCCCATGAAGATATTGGGTTCTTCTACATACAATGCTGGAAACTTTATACACATACATACACACATATATAAATATATTTAGATATACATCTGGGATTTTTTAAAAAGACTCATTAACTCAATGAAGAAGATTTTAACATAAGCAACTATGAAATACTTTGGCTGTTACTTATACTGTATTTCTTAAATTGCTGTCATTAGACATTGCATATTTTAGAGGCCTTAGGGGATTCAGCAGGCTGATAGATTTTTCAATTCATTCTTCAGTTTTACTGATTTCCAGAACTGGGCAGTCCACACAAGGAGAAGTCACCCCAACTGCATTATTCATAACATTTATTGTCAGTAGTGACAGTATGTGTATACAAAACTCATAAGATGACTGATTTAGAAATCATAGCACTTTTGGATGCTAAATACTCTGTGTTTCCAGTTACTCGTTTCTTCCTATTTTTGATAGCATTTTGTTAACTTTAACACTCTATTTCCTATTTGATTGTTAGGATTTATTTGTTAATGGCTCTTGAAACTCATATTCCATTTTTCCATTTTAATACACATAAAACATTTA
The DNA here is from genome assembly GCA_027563665.1 of Antrozous pallidus. NCBI lineage: Eukaryota > Metazoa > Chordata > Mammalia > Chiroptera > Vespertilionidae > Antrozous > Antrozous pallidus. Next base: position 56,612,954 of record CM050512.1, read on the forward strand.
ATTAAGCTTTGTAAAGACAGGCATCAGAATAAACATGTGGTTTTTAAAATAAAGTCTTAAGTCCCAAAAGCTTAAGTAATTTCTGAGCTAACAAAGCAAACAGAATTCTTCTAATTTTGCTGTGTAAGAGTCAATAAAAAAATTGCCTTCTATTTCATCCCTATATATCATTCTAAATATTAAATGAAATTGTGAACATTTACTAACTGACTTATGGTTTGCTGCATTTTGAGTTGGGGTTTCTTTAAACAAGATTTGTTTCTTGATAATATGTGAAAGTTCAGCGTGTCATTTTTACTGCAGCAATATATTATCTATTCAGAAATATAAAAATTAAATTTGAAGACATATTGGATTTCTGACTGGTTTTAACCAAAGAAATTCAAATGTATTCCAGAGAAATGTATTTAGCTACCTTGTTTCCCCGAAAGTAAGACATCCCCCGAAAATAAGATCTAGCACATCTTTGGAAGCAAAAATTAATATAATACACTGTCTTATTTTCGGGGAAACAGGGTAATACAAACATGTTACAAAATGAAAAAAAATACAATTACCTACTTCTAACTCATTGTCATCATTAGAAATCTTGAAACAAGCAATGCAGACTGATTTTAAGCACATTATCATTAACATAGCAACTTTAAGAACTCAAATAGAAACTTAAATCATTATTTATTATTACTTGTGACAACCTCACAAGTAATAATTGAAGTAAGATTTGAATATTGAAGTAAGAAAAAAATAGTATCTTTTCCTGCACTTTTGAAGCATCAGTTCCTTCAAATCCTCATAGATGTTCAAGAACAACCCATTGAACAACTATTAGGTACAGAAAGCTGGGCTAAGTTTTGAGAGAAGTTATCATAAGGAAACCAGAAGCAATAATTTACATGTACTTTTTTAAAAACCAAAGTGATAGAATATAGGATGGAGGTGAGCAGAAGTATAGTATAGGCACATTTGAGGAATTATAAGTGACATAAGAAAGCTTGGACTTAAGAGAAAGCAAGTTTTGCAAGAGTTTGCATGGCTGGGACAGAAGTTACAAGTGAGGGAACATTGTTGGTGATTGAAGAACCTTAAAATACCTCATCAGGAGTTTCTGTTTAACCAGAGAAGTAACCACAGATTACTGAACACTTAGGGGGGAAAAAGAGGAAGGTACAGAACCTAACACACTGCCTAATAGATAATCAGTAAGGGATTTTTTTTTTCAAAATAGAAAAAAATGGTCCTTGTTCATAGTTTTAAAATCTCATAACTAGTGTTACTTAACAATTTAGAAATATTAATAAAATAGCCAAAAAAACCCTGCCACATGGACCAAAGAAAAGGATAAAAAAGCAAATTATTAGGTACTTGTTAGAAATGTTATTAAAAATATGCTTAAGAACCCAGATCCAAATCTAGGACATCAGACTCACCAGGATATTGAGGAACTCAATAGAATTTCCTATGAGGAACATTTTAACCTTCCTCCTCACCTCTTGACCCACTTCTCTACAGCCAACTCCATGTTCCCAACTATTAAGCACATGATCACACCCATGAGGAGGAGCCAAGATAGCCACACCTGTCACCCTCCTCTCTGCTCCTGTGGCCAAGGTGAGGAGGGTTCACCAACCAGAGGCAAGCCTGGTATAGGCTGCAGCTGTCAGGCCTTTTCTGAGGCACTGAGTCATGGCTAAGCCACTTGCTTCCCTGACGAAGAAGAGAGAAGAAGGTGAGAATCCACACTAATACAGGAGGCAAAAAAAGACAGTTTTTCAGTTGGCACAGAATAAATCCAGTGCTACTTAGGATTTTTAAAGGGAAAGATATGAAGTAAGGCAGTAGATGAAAAATAATTGGCAGTAAAATATTTCTTCCAAAAAGCTAGGATTAAAGTAAAGAAAATGACATGAGGATTTCAGAAAGAACTGTTTGTGCTGGAGAGATATGATAAAAAGAAAGGAAAGGAAGAAACAAAGATGAATAATGCCAGAATTTTGATGTGTAACTGTTTTATGTAACCCACCTGTTTCTTCCCTATTCATGTTTGAGAAATCACTGATGATCAACAACCAGGCACTAAATTGTTTTAAATGATTTTTTCTAATTAGGAAGACATTGCACCTAAATAAGTCTGAGCAGCTATGAGGACTGAAGGACTTTTGCAAGAATTGTTGAAGAAGAAATAGAGTTGGGAACTACTTTGCCTGTGCTGACATATATTCCTGTGAATTTAGAACAAGTAGCAGCACCATCATAAGATCACTTGATACTTATGTGATCCCTCAAGCCCTCAGTTTGATGTGAGAGTACTTAATAAATATCTCTTTAATATAAAAATTTAGTAGACTTCCCATCATCAAATCACCCAAATAGCTACATGGCTTGGGGATATACAAGACCTCAGGCAATTAGGTATTTTCACATATGAAGTGCTGTCTTTCATTAAAATACCAAAGAATCCCAAAGCAAAAACATTCTATCACCAAGTTTTGTTGATTTCATCTCCTTTAGATAAACCTAATCATTTCCCTCCATTTCTATCTCTGATAGGTCTAATCTAAACTTCCATTATCTTCCACCTGAATTTTTGCAGTAGCCTTCTAATTGGTTTTCAAGCATCCATTCTTACTCTTCCCTTTATTTTCTATCGTGCAGATGCAGAGCTATTTTCAAAAAGCAAATATGAATATGCCACTTCCCAGTTACAGACTTTTCAATGGCTCCCATTGCTCTCTGAGGAAAGACCACAAAACTTATCATGGCCAGTGGTCCCTACATAATTGTCATCATGTACCATGATCTTTCCACTCCAATTGTCATCATGTACCATGGTCTTCCACATGCTCTTTGCCTTCATATTCTCTAAGCTCCAATACTTTTCAAATTCTTCAAATGCAACATGGGACCTCTAGCCATGAGGCCTTTGCACAGGCTGTTTTACTCTGCTTAAAATATTGCCTCTTTTCCTCATTTTTGCCTTACTAATTCCTACTTACACTTTAGACCTCAGTTGCAATTTGACTTCCTTAGAGAATCGCCATCCCCCAGACTGAAACAATTTCTCCTATATTTGCTGTTTTAGCAACACGTATCTCTCTTTCATGACACTTAAAATAGTTGTCAGCATACATGTTCTTCAGTGATTTCTGATTCCAGTTCTCCACTGGATATAAGTTCTCCTATATCCTCAGGGTCTAGCACAGGACCTGGTTATAGTAGGTTCTTATTGAGTGCCAGGTTCTCACCCACTCTTCTGTCTGCACACATGGGCCTGTGCACACATAAATACATTCTTCCATCGTGCTACATTCTCACAGTAGGTATTATTTGCTAATACTTGCTTGAAAATAGAAATTTCTTCTTCACTGAATAGTTATAGACACTTAAATCATACTTAAATATTACCTATGAATATGTGCATTTATTGTTTAATTCTTAAAAAGATAGAGAAAAGTACTTATCAAGAAGAATGAATTTTTCAATGATGTTAAAACACTAATTTGAATATGGAATCCATTATTGTCTACAATTTAGATTAAATATCAATAATAATTTTCAGAAAATGATATATACCAACCCTAATCATGCCTTATTTCAGGACAGCAACACACACATTGCTGAAAGAACATTTGAACTTGCCTGAAAGATTATGTCTACTCCTAAAATGTGTTACAAGCAAATCTAGTGAGAGTAGCACCTGGTACACAAAGGCATGTGGAGTCTCATAAATAATCTCTGGTAAACTGTGGCAGATGAAAATTGCTCACTTATCATTCAGCAAACAAATACCAAAAAGAAGAAACTCTGTTATCATTTCACTTCATTTTCTTTGTTATGGCACACCTGACAATACAGTCAACATGGCAAGTCCTGGATACCTCCAGGTAGAACTCCAAATATTTAATTCATTAATAAATGTATTCCCTGAATGAACACTATCATTTGTCTACAACATGTTTGAAACTGGGTAAATCAAATGACAATAAAAGATGCAAACGTGTCTCTTATTTACAACAGAGGTTCTGGTCTGGAGCATAGGACAGGAGATTTGAGTTCAAGAGATACAATATACAAGGACTAGTGATACTAGGATACTCACAGAAACAAAGGACAGGCCAGATTTTCATACAGTGCTTCTCTTTATTATCACCTCTGGGCTCAGAGAAGGCTCACAACATTCAAACAATGTTTGAATGAACATCAGAGAGCAAGTTTGGGAGCATGAAAACAGCTCTATAAGGCTGTGGGCGACTTACCACATCCCTGTAATCTCCTTCCTTAGGTGTAAGGGTGACTAACAGCAAAATGATTCCAAGGTCATGGTCAGGATAGTGGGGATCTTTCAGTGATAGAGTCACATCTGTGGGCCTGTGACAGAAAATATTAAGATTCTGAACAGTTATTCAATGAATAAGCCAAAATATATTTTATATCAATATTTTTGTCTTCATTTTCACTCCTGTTACAATTTCTATTGTGAACATTTCATCAATGAATTAAGTTGTCCAATAAGTTTTGAGCCAACAGAGTATATTTGGATTCACTAGATAAGTTTCAGTCCTGCAAAGGGTTCTAGAAAGGCCATGGATTCAATAAGAAGGCCAAAAAATGACAACGGTATTGAGGAACATACACGCTTCTGCTCTATGATCTCTAAGCACACAGAATGCAATGGCGAGTGTTTTCTATAAATTTGAGTTCAAGAGCTAAATTGGGTCACTTATTGACCACTATTTTCCTTTCATATCTTTAAGATTTTTTTTTTAAATCAGGAGTATGATATTGAGTAATAAATGAGTGAGAGAAGAGGAAAATATAAAATATACTTTGCCTATTATACATTACCGACATACTTTAAAAACAATGTCTAATTACTTGAAAGAAATTACGATATTTAAAACAGCACTTCTATTTTGTGGTTTTTTTTAAACCTATGCCTGAACAATTTCTAGGTTCAGAAATACAAGATAATCAATAATTTGATCAATACTTCAAAGACTTTAAAATGTCCTTAAATCTTTATCATAAAATCATTATAGTTAGGTATCTGAGGAAGAGATTATGAGTTTCTCAGTATTTATTATCCACAATCACTTTTAAAAAGTAAGTAAAATATACATTCAATAAGCCATGCATAGGTGATACCTTATTTCCATATTTTAATTTCTATTTAACAAATTAGGGTTCATGCCTTTCAAAAACCTAAGTGACTGTGTAATGATTGACGCTAAACTTGAATCTTGAGTTGACAAATTAGAAATGCTTCTTTGCTTGTTTAGTCACTTGCTCATTCATTTCATTCACAAAACATGTATTAAGCACATATTAAATGCCACACACTATGCTGGATTATGGGTAAAAACCAGAGCTCAAGACCAAAGATAAGATCCTTACCTACATTGAGCTTAACTTTTAGGAAATGATACAGTTGAAGTCTAATACTGGGAAGAGGATTTGAGGTTGAGAATCTTATGTAGTTTATAGCACTCAGTTATTATAATAGTAGGAAACTCTTTCAAATAATACTTAATTTACCAAGTCAAAGAATGATATTATTAAAAATATAAACAGGTTTCTAATATCAGGGGCTTTAACTGAAACAAAAGTAACCTGTTAGAAAGATAATATATATGTTATAATCATTGGGATGAAAATTGTTTCAGTATGATTTTAGTTATAACTAATTATGGTCAGATAATAACAAACTTGTTGTTTTTATTTTAACAAATATATATTAAGTATTATATTGTGTATGTGTGTATATATGTGTGTGTGTGCATGTGTGTGTATGGGTTTACAACTTGGTTTGACTTGTTTTCTTATAATGATTACATGTACAAATTAATAGGAAAAACTTCATTACATTTTTAAAAATTTCTTTATTGATTAAGGTATTACATATGTGTCCTTATTTTCCCATTACCCCCATCCACTTCATTACATTTTTATAATGATTGGATGATATAGATTTAAGGACATTTGCAATTGCTTTATGATACATCTATTATTTTCTTTCAAAAAGATACCTTAATGCATTATATAGTATCTTTCAAAAAGATACCTTAATGCATTATATAGCATCTTTCAAAAAGATACCTTAATGCATTATATAATAATGCTACTGTTATTACCCATTTTTCTACACCCAGAGGCTACTGATTTATACATGGAATGCAATGGCATAATTATAAATATGTAATTTTTAAAAGTAGTATGTGATTTTAAATTGGGAAAGTGGAATGGGAAAAAGGGAATGGTTAGTTAATATGTAAAATAAGTAATGTGTCAACATAAACACCAAATGCTTGCATATCTTTTTATTTTCTTAGTCATCCCATAGTTTTCTACTTAAACTTATTTTTCACAAAAATTTTATCTTTAATAGAGAAGAGAAATTTATGCTCTGTGATTAAGTCCAATAGTTTGCATATCCTTATGTAGAAGTCTACAGAGAAAATAATATGGTCTTTATAGAAGAACAGCACAACCCATCCCAGCTGGAGCTTAGTTTTTATGATAACGGACTACATACAACACAATCTAGGACACTTCCTTCAACTGTAGTAAGGTGGGGGACCAGCGATCACCTGGGTTCTATTCTTAAGTCAACTTTAGGTTAAAATGAAGGACATGTAGGAATTACAGAAAAGCCCCTCTTTTGTCAAATTTGAGGCAAAAATGATCTTTACAAGACCAATAAGCTGTGCTCAAACTCAGCTGAATATAACACTTAAGGTGTCTGCATAATTTCTATTTCTCCACTCATCTACATTTATAGAAATATGGAGTAGTAATCTAGCCCATTATATTGCTTTCCACATTATATTCCTGCCACATGATGGAGCATGACCATCTAAATCAGAATCCCTTCTCTGTAAAACCACCAAAGCAGATCTTACAGCTTCCTTTGCAACCCATTCCAGCACCGCTTGAGCCTGTTTTTTCTTCCATAGTACTAATCAATGCTTAACTCCTATGTTGAAATGAATTTTTTAAAATATAAGACCATAACTAGGTACAAGGAATAATTAATATTAGTGGTAAAATATAACCTTACAACTGGTCAAGCAATGGTAAACTGAGCAAATACTAGCAGTCTGCATCCACTTTTTGGGCATTCCTTGGTGACCTAGGATTACTGGTGATTACTTTGGCTCAGGTGATAAGTTGCAGTTTTTGAAGAAAAGTGCACGCATTTTATTTCCCATATGGTGGCCTGATTCTTAAGGTAATAAATATTATTAGCAAGCATAATCTTCTTTATGCCCCATTACAACCATACAAGCAATGCAAGAGCAAGGAATGTGTCATTTATCTCTAGATTCCTGGTACTTAGCACTGTGCTGGGGGACGAAGCAGGCATCTAAGAATTTTTCTGTTGAATGGTTGTTGTTGAGTATGATAGTCAGGGAAGATGTTTTTATTTCCATTGGGTTGATGAGAAAAATGTACTTAAGAAAGTCTGCCTAGCATGAGGGCTCACAACCACACATGACTGAACAGTGACTAGAGCCCAGGTCTGCTGACACTGCTTATTACACTGGCTCAGCTTCCTAACAAGGTATAGTGATATTATGACAGTTCAAAGATCACCTGTTCAACTCCAACTGTGTGAGATCCAGAAAGGCTGAGCCCATGAAATCATCCTGTAGTCCAAAATCATAGTCAAATACCTAAGAAGCCAAAAAGAAGACATTATCATAAAAATTCCAAAATAAGCTTTAAATGAAAGCATCTTGATTATAAAATATTGGATTTTGTCAATGCCACCAAAACAATGTCATTTCCCAATATTTATTTACTTTTAAAATATATTTTATTTATTTTCTTACAGAGAAGGGTGAGGGATAGAGAGTTAGAAACATCGATGAGAGAGACACATTGATCAGCTGCCTCCTGCACACCCACTCCTGGGGATGTGCCTACAACCAAGGTACATGCCCTTGACCAGAATCGAACCTGGGACCTTGAGTCTGCAGGCCGATGTTCTGTCCACTGAGCCAAACCAGTTAGGGCCTAATATTTATTTTTTTAAATTTATTTCTGTGCTGGGTAATACTAGGATCTCAGAAAGCATTAAAAATATTTAATTTCCTACTTAAAGTTGTTGAATTATATCAATACAATAAAATACAATAAATCATCAATATACAATAAATCATTAAAAATGTGGGAAACACAGACTTCAAATACTTTCCCTATATTACAGAAGGGCATTAGCATTCCTGTAAGGCAGAGTGAGTTTGTAGAAATTCAACAAAGATGTCTTCCAAACTGAGCTAAAGATGATGAGGATGTGATTCCAAGATCTTCATATGTCTCAGGTCATTGTAGATAAATCCTATGATATTATAGGACAATATCATTTAAGCATACAAATGGGTGAAAATTGAGATATTATGAGTACATTTTTTTTGTAGAAAGCAAAGTATTTCGTAATGTTATATTAAAGTTAAGTTAAATTAAGTTGATTGTCACAAGCAATGACTGGGTGATAATGTTAACATGACTAACAACAGAAAGGACAAGAAAAGAGAGATCATTTCTTCCTTCTGTCAAAACAATTTATCCAGTATCTTCTCTGTTCTGTTCATGTTTTTATTCTTACTATAGTGAATGAGACAGGCACTGTCCCTGACTTCCTTATGTACAGAGGTGAAACAGTCAATAAATACCCAAATGGATGTGGACAGTTTAGTGATGGATGCTATGGAGAAAAAAATGTAAGAGGCGCATTGGGAGCTGTCATTTTAGATAGGGAGTTCAGGAATACTCCTTGGAGGAAGTGTGTTCCTATGGAGACCCAGTACTGAGAAAGATGTACCTATGTTAGTAAGGAGAGAGCACTCTAGGTGGAGGAAACAGCAAGCAATTAGCATATTCAAGGATAATTATTAAGAAACATTGTAGTTGAAGCAGATTGAGAAAGATGGAGAGTGAAAGGAGTTGGAGAGAGAGCTCAGAGCTAGACCAGTTAGGGCCCTTTCTAAAAAACTCTCTAAGTAAATGGGACTTGGCTCATTTCTATCTATTTATTTTTTCTTATTCATTCCCTCAGTCAAGATTGATTAAGTACTTACATATGTCAGACGATGCTAGGCACTGAGAAAACAGTGGTGAGCAAAACTGACATTGTCAGTGTTTACAGTTTAGTGAAGGAAACACATATTAAACAAGGAAGTGCATAGGTCATTACACATTTTGATAAGTGTTGTAAAGAAAAGAACAGGGACTGAAAAGGAAAAAAAAATAACAGTGGAGGTCAAGAAAATTTTTAAGATGAAAAAAAAAATTGCTACTAGATGAAGTTTGAGCTGTGTTTCTTGACCTTTTGAAACAGAAAATCATATACTCATATACTGGATATCTGACCAAAAACAGGTAAGTTCTCTCTTGGAAGGACAAGCCAAGACACTAGCCTCTCCAGGATGTGAGGATCCACAGCCCAGTGCTCCTGTGCCCAGTTCTTGGCACAAGTTTGAAAGCTGGAAGCAGAGGTAACAGTATCCACAGCAGCCTGAATCAGTTACTGCTTTTTCCCTAGTGCAGGTGTACTTCAGTGTAAACAAACTTAACGTGAAAAAAATCAATATTAAAACAATAAGATAAATACTTTGCATTATAAAAGGATTTTTAAATTTGAAGAGTCATAAGGGGATTTAGGTAATAAGTTCCCCTAATGCCTCTTAAATTATTCAACTTACAGTCATTTGATTTACCTACAATCTTTCAGGAGTACATTTGTTGTAGAAAGCACAGCACCCCTGCAATAAATCTTCTCCTTTATCAATTACTAAAGCTCTCCTTGAGCTTTAGTCGTCACTCAGTGGCATATCACATGAATATATGGTACATCTATGCAACTGCCTCCTCTTTATTTGCAAGTGACTGCAGTATTGTACTTTACAACATAAAATTTACATAAAATTAGAGAAATTTCTCTAGTGCAATCTCTTTTAATTGTATTATCCTAAGGCTTAAAATCTTGGGGAGACTACAGTGAAATACAATCATTGAGATCATCTGGGGTACACCAGTATATGTGAAGTGAAGAGCTGTGAAGACAGTGAATTGGTTAAACGTAGACAACCCAACTGAGGGATTCAACATTTAAACTCTGTTTACTCATGGTGAGAATCTTTCCTTCTGTCTTATGTTAGGTGTTTACTTTAGTTCTCAATTCCTATTAATCAGCAAAAGCATAAACCCGGGACCAAATGGAAACATCAGCGTTCATTCATTATGAAATTATTAGCTAGGTTACTTGGTTCGAGTTCTATAAACTATTTGTCACATGGAGCATTGCTTTAGGTGGAGCTTCAGAAATACAGAGCATAGGAAAGAAATGAAAGGAAAAGATTTTCCCACTACACAATATGCACAGTAAATTCTGATGGATTTTTTTCTATATTTACTATATGGTAGGCACTGTGTTAAATGCATTATATAGAGTTTTTAATTTAATTCTTACATAAGTCAGTGAACAAGGTGTTGTTTCTGTTTGCAGATAATGAACCCAAAACTTAAAAAGAATATGTTACTTTCTCCTAAATCCCAGGACTGAAAGGAGTCAGATTCAAATATTGGAATACTGAATTTCAGAAATTTAACAAACATAACTTGGGCACTCACTTAGGTAAAGTTCTGGAATTCAAATGTGAACAATTAAATGGGATCTTGGCTTTCCTGAACCTCCACTCCATTGTGTTGGAAATACTAGGTTAATTTAGATGGAAATTGCTTGGGAGCTCTGGAACACCTCTCTTCATTCTCAAATGAGTTTAAAATAACAAATATTCTAATAAATGCATTTGTTTAGCTTCTGAAACAATTGTCTCACAATAAAAACTGAATTAGGTTGTGGATCAGTTAAAATGCTTTTTTATGCAAATAAGAGAAAACAACTCCCACTGGCATTAGCCTGAATGGGGACCTGTTAGCTCAAATGAGTGAAATATTCCTAGGTAATTATGGCTTTGGGGAGTTTTAACTTGGTAGTTTAAATGATTCATACTTTTATTCATTCATTTATGTGAAAAAAATATTTGGTGAGCATCTACCATTTGCCAAGTACTGTTCTAGCACTGGAAATATAGCAATTAAACAAAGTCTTTGATTTCTTGGTCTTCCGTATAAGGGAAAGATGCAGACAATAAACAAATGCATGTTAGGTAGTCACAAGTGCCATGGAGAAAAATACCTCAGCATAGGGGAATAATGGGAACTGCTATTTGAATGAGAGAAGCTGGCGGTAGAATGAAGTAAAAAGGCTTAATGGGAATATAAAGTGGGAAGGTACCCAGATCATTCAATATGACCCAAGATATAAGATTCTTCTCAGAAAATATATCCATGACTCATTTTCATACCTAGGCAGCTTCAAAATAATCATCTCACCATAAAAGAACAATTAAACTCTAAAGAATAAAACTGACATTGTAAAACTAAGAAATGAAACAAAATAAAACCTAACTGTGGCCATTGCAGTTAATAATTTTTGTTGAAAAATAGAAGCTATGTTGCTTTATTGCTGAGTGGACATAGCAATCTTCATGCCTCTGGTCTCATTTACCTGTAAAAAGAAGATGAGACAGACAGACAACAGTATGGTGGTTACCAGAGACAAGGGGAGGGGGGGAAGAAGGTGAAGGAAGGTATAAAAGAATAAAGGGGGTCAAAATATGGTGACAGATAAAAAGGCCTTTATTTTTCTTTGCTGTAGCCTTCCACAATTTTTGAGAAGCACTTGGTAATTAAACCCCAAGATTGTTAGCTCCTCTGATTCAAACAGCCCCTCTGTTCAAACTGCAAGACAAGATAAGCTACTCTCAAGGCTACCTTCTTGCATAACACTTCTGCTGTTTTTGCAACTCAGCGATAATTTGCACCAAGGAGGCTCCAGTTGTAGAAAATTCCCTTACTCCCTCTCTTGAAACAGGTCTCCTTTGAACTCTTCACAACTTTTGCTTTAAGCATGTTTCATAGGTTTGGGGAAAATACTGATAAGACACCTTCCTGAGACATCTGCCTGGACTGTGTTCTGAAAAACAAACTTCACTTCAGCCCAAATCTTCCTCCCTTACTTGTCATCTCGCAACAGCAGCCATTTAACCTTTAAAAGGGGAAGCTGCTTTTTGTTTCTTGTCCTGTACTGATTAGCAATGCCCCAGCCCTTTCCTTAGTGGAGAGTAAAATAAACTTCCTCTCTGTATCTCTTCTATTAGTTGTGAATTCTCTCACAGCCCATGTTACCTGCCCGACCCTAACAGGAAGGAGATTTGACTTTGGGTGGTGAACACACAAACACAATATATGGATGTGTATTATAAAATTGTTCACTTGAAATCTATCTAATTTTATTAACCAATATCACTCCAATAAACTTAATAAAATTTAAAAAATAATAAAAAGAAGATGATAGCAGTTACTTACTTGTAGGGTGATTATCAGGATACATGAGATACAATAGCTCAGGCACTTAACACGATGCTCAGTAAATAAATGGGAGCTATAATGTGAGTCTAGATTCTATCCCAAGACTCGATAACCTCACATGTTCTTTGCCCATCATGCAAAAGCAAGTACAATCATGTTTTTTGTTTGTTTCTTTGTTGTGTTTTCCTATAGATTTTTAAAATCTAAAATAGTGGAGATTCTTGATTCATGCATTTAGGAATGGTTTTTGAATCATGCAAAACAACAACAAACAAACAAAAACACACATCTAAGATAATACCAACACTGTCTAACTTCAGAATAATTTCTTCTGGGTTTTCTGTGGTTTATGGCTGCAAACATATTTCCATTCCAAGTATTCAATTGTTTCCATTTAAATGACTAGAAAAGTGACTCCCTACCTAAGTAGGAATAAATTAGTGTGTGTGTGTGTGTGTGTGTGTGTGTGTGTGTGTGTGTGTGTGTGTGTTTTAAAACACAGAAACATGGACTCTATCTCCTGGTCCTGAATCAGAATCTTTAGGAAAGAGACTTGAACATCTAGATTCTTTAAAGCTTACTGGGTAATCTTATGTACAGCTAGGGTGGGAGAGTATTAGTATATGACATCCTTTTGGGGCCCTTAAAACCTGAGGAATAATTTTACCTAAGACAGTAAGGTGTCCTTTAATTGAAACAAGCATAAGTATCTTAAATCTTAAGCTTAAACAGACTTGCGTTATTTAAGGAACTACCACATTTGGTAAAATGACAATCTAAGAAACAGTAATATAGCCCCTGATGGAACTGTTTTCCTAAGTATCAACATTTTTCTATTATTCCAGAGAGCACTCCAATTTAATACCCTGGTTTCAAGCTCATGATAAGGCCAAACAAGCAACAATTCACACAAACATTTCTCCCTTTATAGTAGTTCTGTCTCTTCCTTTAAAACTCTGGGTTTTCACTGATAAGAGAGTCAAGGAAATGACAATGGAGAATTTTAATTCAATTCAGTGGAGATGGATGCTGAATTTACCCCATTGTTTAAGATGTGCCAGAGCATCCCTGAGGATACAGAGCAGGCTCCACAGGCTCCCGTCTCCGTTAGAAGTGCCACATTTTAACTCCCTAATTCTACTCCTATCTTATTATAAATGATTTTTTTAGTTCCTTCCTCCAGACTAATTCTCACCTCCTGCCCTTGCTGTGAAGGCATTCAGAATGGAAGGAATGTTTTTCTCCCATTAAAACGAAAAGCTATACAAATCTCAACCAACTGCAAAGTATAATCTTATTTATTTTGTGCAGAAATCCAGTACCAGGATTTTTTGGGGAAAAAAAACAGCCTGTTTTTACTAGTAAGTTTCAGTACAAGCACTGAAACTTTAATGTGATTTTGTAACCTGTGTTACTTGTATTTCCCCAGGTGAGCTTTCCATCGACAGAAATCAGACCCCAGGGTAGACACGGACTCTTTCTCCTCTGACTAGATATGGGGAAGTAGTGCACTTAATATTTTATAACCATCCAGTTCATAGGTACATTTTCATATTCCCTGTCACTACAGAATTGGTTAGTCCCTAAGAAATCTTTCGGGCAAGATTAATCTCCTCTCATGGAGGCCGTGGGCATCATATTAAAATCAAGTCAGTCAACAACACAAGGCTGTGTGGAGACCATGAAAATGATGCAATTTTCATGAAATTCTACTAACTCCAAATATCATTTCTACCAATGTATTTTATTTAGATCCTTGTATGTCCAAGGTTAGGCAAAAAAGTGAATAAAAAGAAACAAAAAAATAAAGCAAAAATTTAGAGATTTTTTTTTCAAAAGAAGCCCTACGCAATTAACAGAAAATGAAAATCAAATAAAAAATATCAAAGCATATTTAAAAGAATAACATAATACATAAGATAAAATATGATCATTTTGTGTTTTACTAGCATTTGAGAGGCCAGTGTGATTCCTGTTTAACTTAAAAACTTTTACAATTCACTGTGTATCTTCTGTGTGGTAGAAATGAAGCCATGGACACAATGTGCACACCAAGAACTCAAAGTAGTAGACAAAGAAAAGCAACCCTTGGATGCTCTCTCCCAGCTTCTGTGCTCACAGTGTGTGGTTCATCTGCACAGCGTCACTGTCTCTATTGATAGGGCAAGTGTATCTGTGTGTGCATATTCTTGCTCTCTGACACCTAGACAATTTTTCCTGTCACTTTTTTGTTTTTAATTTCTTTTTGACTGAATTAGGTTTGTTTTGAAATTAGCATTTTGACATTTAGATTTTTACATAAATTAATACTCATTCTTTTTTTTGAAATTTCTTTATTAAAGTGTTATATTTGTATCCTTATTTCCCCATTACTCACCCTATCTCCCCCACTCATGCCCTCACCCCACTCTTGTCTGTGGCCATTGGTTAGGCTTATATGCAGGCATACAAGTCCTTTAGTTGATCTCCTCCCCTTACTCCCACCCTCCCCTACCTTCCCTCTGAGGTTTGGGAAAAGTGAAAGAACTCAACCAATATTTACTGTAATTTTGGTAAGTTCGTTTGTAACTCTTGTAAAGACTGGTGATCCATCTGTCATAGCATAGTATCCCTTTAAAGAAACAGATCCACAACAAAGGTAAATAAAAGTTACTCCTTTTCTCCCCCTGATTTTTCTCTTAGGGACATTAAATGAGATCCAACTATCCCAGTGCTGTCCTTATTCACCCCTGATTTATTTTCAACCCATTTTCTTCATGATTGTAGCTGTTCTAATTCATCTTCTAAACCTCCCTAGAAAGAAAATTTCCTGTACATCCCACTTGTCTCTCTTAAATTATTTTTTCATCTCTGATCTCCGTATTTTATTCTGAAGGTATTTTTTCCCCTCATGTAGACATTTCTTTCCTTCTAGAAGTGTGGAGCAAGGGAGAAACATCTCTGACCCTGAGGGCTGTCTCTGTGGTGGGAGGAATTGGTGATGAACACTCTCACAACAATTCTTATGCCACCACATAGTATATATTAAAATACAGCTCAATAATTCTGTTTGATTTTTTAAGCTAATATCTACTTGAGACTATTTCTTATGTGAAATAGGTCTATTCTCCCCATAATGAATTCTAGAAACTTATCAACTGTAGACTTAGGAAATTCTCTATTCATTGACCTTATCAATTGTCATGCTATGAGTTTAATAAAACCTTGACTACTTTTTTCTTTATGTGGAGAAGAGAAACAACTGGAAGCAATACAAATGAAGAGATGAGGGGAAGGAGGATGTCCAGAGACTGCTGAAAGAGAGATGATATGAGATTTTTGGCTGATGTGCCAGTTGTGACAATTTAGAGAAAAGGATGAGGTGTGTAGTAGAAAAGATAGAAAAAGATTTAGTCACTAAACAGGTCCTCAGAACATAGGAGACAAAAGGAATATATGTACTTGAGATATGAATTAAAGTAAAGTCAAGTATGAAAATAAAGCAAGGAATTAGGGTCGTAACCCTTTCCTTAAATCCTTCTTTAAAAAACTACATCCAGCTAGAGAACAGACTTTTTCATCTTTGATGATAGAGTGAGGAATATTAGTATTTCTCCCCCTTACTATCTTTAGCTTTCTTGTTTTCCAAGTAAAGCGTTTGATTTGCAATCAGGACTGGTAGATGCCCTGATATCATTCTTAATCAGAATGGCTGGGTTCTGGGTAAGCTTTCCTTATTGCTAACTTACATGGAGGCTTGTTTGCATATGTTTCCAAAGTGCATTAAACCTGTCGACCACACAAAGTAGGAAGAAGTGGACTTCATAATCCTCCTAAATGACTGACTGGCAATAGTACTGTCCTGAAGAGACATGCTCCCACTCCTCCCTCACCCCTCGATCTAATTTTTATCACATCATTCACAGATTAGAATTGTGCACAGCAGACTATATCTCTGGTGAAAAATCTTGTCAGACAGAGAGACAGGGCAAAAAGCCATTAAACAGGGATTTTTATGTCAAATTGCATTAATGAAAAACAAATAAATGGCTCACCTTCACATACAATGGCTCTCGGAGTTGATCGACAAGAATACACGCTTTCTCATCCCACACAGGATTAAGGTTCTTGTGTATTATTTTACTTCTAAAAACTTCTTTTCCTCCAATTTTAAACTTCACATATGGGTCACTTGTCCCTGTTAAAGAAAAGCAGATTGATCCATGTAATTATGCTTTTCTATGAAGGTTCATCTACTCACTAGCAAGTATTTCAAGGAATGAAAAACAAAACTTAGCACTTGGAAAATAAGGGTTAAGAGTATTTTCCTAAATTTTTCCTGAAATATTAAAGTGATAGTAAATTATTTATTATAATAATAATAATTATTATTATCAATCTTCTGTACTCAATACTGTAACCCTGTTCTGGTATTTAAAAAAAATTCTATTGCATGTTGCATATGTAAATATAATTCATGTTATAAATGATAGAAATTAATCTGACATTTCTCTTGGTATCATCTGGTTAACTCTAAAAAGGATGATCCATAATCTTGGCTGATTTCAGCAGTTTTAGACTTACAGATGCTGCTAAAATTTTATACTAGTTTAATGGGCTTAATTAGGAAAGATGAGTCTCAAATTGGGCTTCAATTTCATCCTTGGGTCCATATTCTCTTTCGCTCAGAAGTTTCAGTTTTAGAATGTTATGAAGGAATGAAGGTCTCAGAGGAAGGAATAAGGGAGAAGGGAACAAATGTTTATAAAGTGCTCTGGAGATAAAGCTCCCAAGCTCCCAAAATAATAAAGAAAATCAGAGCTGTCAAGTAAGTTGCTTATGGACACACAGCTAGCAAGAGATGGTTAGGACTGCAACTAAGACTATTTGACTCTAATGCTTGTGCCTTTTCTACTACACCTGCAAGAGAGAAGGGCCTTTACATACTTACACAAGTATTATACCATTTCCCATTTTGACTGATGAATGGCCTAATGAGTCTATGTCCTTATTAAGAATTCCTAGATAAGGCGTATCATTAATGACCCCAAGTAAATCATTCCAGTGTGTGACAACCTTCATCTTCAGGAAATAACTCTTTATACGAGGCCCTTATAATAAAATTTTGTTTGATTTTTCAGTTTTTTCCCCAAGCTGAAGTTATAGTTGATAACTGTGTTTATATACTTTAAAGGAAAATATGAGTGGGCCTATGAAAACTGAAAAGTACCATATGAATATTGGCATTGCAGTTATGATACTGATCTCCTTAAACTCACTATCTATCTCCTTCCTTTACACTCCACTAATCTCAATGACACATAAATATCTATGGTTAACATAGGTGCCTTATAGGATTTGGCTTTTCTTATTGAATCTCTTGGAGGCTCTCTCAAAACTCTCCACGTTCCTCAAATAAATGTAATGCCTTGTTTTTTATGTACCTACTAGTAGACCTGAGCATAATGAAATAGTGACCCCAACTTCCCATGTGAAATTCCCATTTGGGTAGTTTAATTTTATCATTATGGTACAAACTTTAAAAAATATTTATAAATGTAAATGCAGGCTATATATCATTGTAATCTGTTTTAATGTATTCGTTAGAGAACTCAATGCAATAAAAACGTTCAGCACTTAGAATGATTATTATTAACAGCAGTTCCCAACTTAGGGCTGAGGACCCTGGGAATTGAGAGTGTTGTAAAACATATATTGAGGGTTATTAAAATCCATGTATCCATTTGTATTTTCCCAGTTGTGGCCTAGACCATTTATTTTCTTTCATCTTGAAAAAGCATCGACATATTGCTACTACCTGCTAAAATATAATAAGCTCTATAATACCAGAGCCTCTGGGGTCACTTTTATAAAGTCTTTAGTACTTAGTACAGAATCAGAACTTTTCGTCATATCCATGATGCCATTTGACCATTTGAGGCAGTAAATATCCCATAGCCTGAAGAAATAACAGTCCAGCTAACAAGAGTAGGTCTAAGCATTAATGATTAGGGATAGATACCTTAGCCTTTGACAGGCACAGAGATCTCCAGGATTGGTATAATAGAAAGAGAAAGACTGTTTTTAGGACTCTGAAAACAAGTTATGGTGGTGAAATATTTTATTAACGTGCAGATTTGGCCACCTGGATTGGAGATAGTAAATATGTTAGCAAATTTCATAGTCATAACTACAGGAGTGGCAGAGCTATGTGCACACTCATGGGAGCCAATCACCTGACTTTCCTCACATGGTTTTGGCCATTGATTAGCCCTCTGTGTAACTTAATATTTTTAATAGTCGTGTTTCTTTAAAACATTCTGATTACTTTTAAGTCATTAACTTAGGGGTCCTTTAGTGAGTTAGAGTCCTTAATAGTTCAAAACATTCAGCTTATGATTACAACTTACAGAGTTGGAAGACATTGTTTAATTGAGAGTGAGTGAAAATTTTTCATGTCATCTGTGTTTGAAAGTGATTTTCCAAACTTATTTCAGCAATTTATTATCTGATAACATGAATAGGTATTATTAGCATTAAAAATGCCGGTTTAAAACAAAATTAAGTGGGTTTATTTTCTATAGCCTTTTAAAATATGTGTTGCTGACACTATTACAGATATCCCCCATTTCCTTCTCTTTACCCACCTACATCCAGTCCCTGCCCCTCCTTCCTCTGGCCTTCACCACACTGTTGTCTGTGTCCATGGGCTATGCATATATTTTCTTTGGCTAATCTCTTCATCTTCCTCCATCCAGTACCCTCATCCTCCCCCTCCCTCTGTTAGTTTGTTTCATGTATTCATACCTCTGGTTCTATTTTTTTTGCCAGTTTATTTTTGTTCATTAGATTCCACATATAAGGGAGATCATATGGCATTTGTCTTTCTCTGACTGGCTTATTCCATTCAGCATGATCATCTCCAGGTCCATCCATGCTGTCACAAAAAGTGAGAGGTCCTTTCTTTTAATGGCTGCATAGTATTCCATTGTGTAACTGTATCACAGCTTTTTTATCCACTCACCTACTGCCGGGTGCTTGGATTGTTTCCTGACCTTAGCTATTACAAATAACCCTGCTCTGAACATAGGGGTGAATACATTCTTTCTGATTCTTGTTTTGGGATTATTAGAATATATCCCCAGAAGTGGGACTAGTCAAAAGGCAGCTCCATTTTTAGTTTTTTAAAGGAACTCCATTCTGTTTTCCACAGTGGCTATACTAGCCTGCATTCCCACCAGCAGTGTATGAGGGTTCCCTTTTCTCTATATCCCTACCAACACTTGTCATTTGTTGATTTGTTGATAGTAGCCATTCTGACAGTTGTGAGTGATATCTCATCGTGGTTTTAATTCACATCTCTCTGATGATTAGTGATGTTGAGCATTTTTTCATATGTCTGTTGGCCAGCTGCATGTCCTCTTTGGAGAAGTGACTATTCAGGTCCTCTGCCCATTTTATTTTTATTCTAGCAGTTTCATTTAAGTGTGTGTTATCTCTCAATCCTTTTTTAATTTGATTGTTTTCTTCCTCTGTAAGCTCTTTTATAGATATTGAAAATTAACCCCTTATGGCTTTTAAATAAGTAAATGGAGACATGACATGCAGCATTTACCAGACTTTTTTGACCATAGGTCTACTTTTCTTAAGATCATATTTCAAGATTAAGAATCCCCTGTCTCTCTTTAGGAAATGCTGCCTTATTATATTTTGTAGATAAGAAAGTTTTATTTTATTGGAAGTCATTTTATTGTAATACACTTCCCAATGAAATAAAGACATTTTATTACAATAACCCCCAATAAACCCAAGCAATTAACATGTGTTTAATCTCTAATAAATATATTATACCAACAATTTTAGTTTGTTGGTACAAAGAACAAAAACCCTAAAACAATAAATTCATGTGCCTCTGTTTATTTGTTGCAATATTGCATTCAACCACAAGATGGCATTATCACTTATCAAATTCAAAATTAAGACATCACTACTGCACAACTGTTCTCAGGCATTTTTCTGTGCTTTATTGTCATTAGCTGGAACATTACCCTCATAAAATATTTTTAATGGTAATTATAAAATTAAAACAGGCAAGTAAATATGGGAGAATAAAATAGGAGATACTAGCCCTAAAATAAAATTCAGCCTTTTATTATTAATGTTATTTTCAAGAGCAACTTTTCAACATTCATTTTATCAGGTAGCATTAATTTCAGAATTTATCTGTAAACATTATTAATTATTTTATTATTGTTAATTCCTTGCTTCAAAAGCTTAGAATATCAATTGTTTATTTCTGTACCCTAAAATTAAATTGCTTAAAAAGGTAGTTTATATAAATGTTTTCTCATGTAGAAAAAAAAAATCACATGTCCCAAATGTTATATTTTATTTTTATATTTTTTTCAGAGCCAGGTCACTGATAAGCACTTCAATATTTTACGTGACTGGATAGAAGAACAGAACTAAATTTAAGTCCAACAGAACTAAACTTTGAATGGGTCTCCTTTGTGCTGCACTGAACACAGCAAACACAAGATGGCAGGCTCTCCTTCCTTAAAATAGTATTAGAGATATTTAAAATGTAAATAGCCATTGAATACTGAATCTCTTGTTTTCCATTCTCGGAATAAATAAGTCTCATGGTTAGCAAGTTTACATCAATCTTATTCCAAACCTAGCATTTAAGAGAACTGTAATTTTTCAATAATGCTAACTCCTAATAAAGACAATGCCAACTTGAAATTCAGTCCCCATATTAGAATGTGGAAAAAAGAGAAGGAGGATGTATAGGCTATTGATGTGAACAAATTGGCACCATCTTTGTAAGCCCTGCACTTTCTCTGTTCTTGATTTAACCTTGGCCTTAACTGGTCCTGGCCAGCACACACAAACGTGTAGTTAATGATTAGCTGTGTTCTGTAAGCCTATACAATGTAACCATAAAGATTTCTGTCAGTAATGGACAGAAAGACATAATAGCTAAGAGAATAATCACAATGATGTTAACGTCAGTAAATGATCCACAACACCACCAGGAGGTATGGTCCCAGCTCTTACTGCGTTCTTTGTCTTGTTATTCATTAATATTCAGTGCTTTTAGAAAACATTTATTGCAATAACTGTCTAGCAAAACAAAACTGCTAGGGTCCTTTCTCCACTCCGATCCTATATCCCTGTAAGTAAATTGCCCTATAATAAATTCCATCATATTCTACAAGAGGCCCAGTGCATGAAAATTCGTGCACTGGAGGGGGTGTTCCTCAGCCCAGCCTACCCCCTCTCACAGTCCAGGAGCCTTCAAGGGCAGGAGGCGACCCAGTGTGATCAGGGGAAGGCAACATCCCATCACACATCTGCTGCTGCCTTGGCCAGTCCTGGTTACCTGAGCCTCAGGTGGCCCTGGGTAGTTGGGCAGCCAACATCCAAGGCTTGCCTACGCCTCAGGCTGGCCCTGGGCAGCTGGAGGGCTGAGGGGCCTGGGAGACTCTGGACACAGGTGTGTGGAGCAGCTGGGCCCGCCTGGGGCAGGCCCAGCCTTGTCATGCGCCTGCTGCCCCAGTAGGGCTGAGGGGACTTGGCGTCATCATCTTGTGGCTGTGGACACCGCCATCTTTGAGGGTGTGACAGTCAATTAGCATATTACCTTCTTATTGGCTGTGGATGCTGGCATCTTTGAGGGGGCAGTCAATTAACATATTCCCTCCTTATTGGTTGTGGGCGCTGCCATCTTTTGCGATGGCATGAGGGTTAATTAGCATATCCCCTCTTTATTAGATAGGATGGAGTTTCCTGTTTGTTTGGTTTTTGTCTTAAAAGTCTTTAAGGTTAGATGATCACTGTACCTCCAATCCACATTCACAGAGGAAAGAAAGAGAAAGAAGAAAAAAAAGAAGATAACAGTATAATTAGGTCCTGCATACTAGAAAAAGGCTTGTAAAAACAGTGATGTTCAGCATATACTCAGAGCAATAGATTGTCTTATTGGAAATCAATTTTCACTAATAATTTCCAAATCTTCAAAACAGGTACCATATTTATGTGTTGCAATCATTTCCTAAAGTTCTTCCATTCCTTCTCATTTTTGTTGAAGATTTGTAATGCCCAACACTGGAAACATTACATGGGTTAAATGACTAAATATATTAAAATTGAAATGCAAGAGGCTGATAACCACATGTGGCCTAATGTAATAAAATAATAAACTAACACTTTTTCCATAAAGAATAATATGAAAATTTTAGTGATTTTTAAACTTTTAAAAGGACATTACTGTGATATAGCACATAGATGAATTAAAAATAATGCTGTGGTAAAATGTAGTAGAGAACTAAATTAAGTAAATTTCTTTCTTTGAAGAGAAGGCACTTCCAGACACATGAAATTGAAAAAAGTGTAAATGACAGAAATTATAGACATTTATGAGTATATTTGGCATATTTTTTAAAAGTGCAAAGTTCAGTATTTGCAAGAAAAAATTATCTGTTGAATTTATATGTTGTTTAATTCATTTCAGTTGAGAAAACATTTACTATTTAACTACTTTCTTTAATCACTTAAGAATATGTGAATATATAGCAGAAAAATAATGACTATTTTTAGATTTCTCCTTTCTAGATGTGTAGAAATTGCAATTCTATTAGATTTGTTAAATTAAAAAAAATTAGGGAGAACCAAGATAGCGGCATAGGTAAACACCTATACGTGCTGCCTCTCACAATCATATCAAAATTACAACTAAAAGGCAGAACAAGTACTGCCCAGAACTATGGGAAAGCTTGCTGAGTGGAAGTTCCACAACTAGAGAGGTGAAGGAAAGACTATTGAGACTGGGAAGAGGTGCAGAGGTGTGGAAAGTGCTGGCACCTAGATGTGCTGCTCTTTTAATTAGGAGGGAGATACAAGCACCCACTTGCTCTGAACTCTAGTTCTGGGTGAGACTCTGGGGGACCCAGACACATATGTTGAGAAACTGGACTGTTTGGCACTGGGACAGGAACATGAGGGCAGCTTTCTCTCAGAGGTGCTCACAGTGATCATTGTTCCTGCATGGGAGCCTGAGATGCAGACACCCGGGGACATCTTCAGTGCAGGGCTGACTGGCAGCCTTGCTGTTTGCTCTGCCCTGGTGATTCCCAAAGATTCCATCCCACCCAATTTACAATGCCACCCAAGCTGTGCACATTGGCTTTTGCATATGAATGGCCTGCCCTTTCTCCCCTTAAAATATGTCAAACTACAGCTGGGTCAGAGAGCCCCAGAGCTCCCAAAAGAATTCCCAGCAGCAGCTGACCTTGCTCCTCATCTGGGCACTTCCAAACTCCATACAAAGAGGAGGAATATGCGATGTCTCTGTAGCTCCTGCTGAGCCCCAGACAGTAGCTGATCTTGCACCTCCTTGGAGATCCAAGAGCCAGTGTACCCAGTAGTCAGAGTGAGACCATACTGGATTACAACTGTTCATATCCATAAGAGACACACTCAAGGGGCAGACTCAGTGAGCATCAAAGCCCCTCTGAAGTAGGTCCTGCCCCATAAGGGTGGCTCCTGCACAGCAGCTCTTCCATTATAGACACAGCTGGTCATCACAGCCAATTGGCCTGGAGGTCAATTCATCCCAGTGATACTAACAGCAATCAAGGGTTAACTACAAGACTGTGCACAGCACCTACAAAGGGGTGCAGGTGACTAGGGAGGCTGAGCCACTGGGCCCTATAAGAACCCTACCACACAAGGCCACTCTATAAACTCAAGGATACTTAGCAGCTACCCAGAACATAGAAACAAACACAGGGAAACACTCAAATGTAGAGACAAAGAAATGAGTCACAAATGAAATAAATGGAGGAAAGCAAAATACTGGATATAGAGTTCTAAACCATGGTTATAAGGTTACTCAAGAATCTTCTAGAAACCTATGAGAAATTTACTGAGACCCTCAAGGATATGAAAAAGAATCAATCAAAAATTAAGCGTACACTGACTTAAATAAAGAATAATATACAGACATTCAACAGCAGACTAGAGGATTGCAAGAATCAAGTCAAAGATTTGAAATACAAAGAAGCAAAAGAACACCCAACCGGAAAAGCAAAAAGAAAAAGATTCCAAAAATATAAAGATAGTGTAAGGAGCCTCTGGGACAACTTCAAGCGTACCAACATCAGATTTATGGGGGTGCCAGAAGAAGAGAGAGAGCAAAATATTGAAAACCTATTTGAAGAAATAATGACAGAAAACTTCCCCTACCTGGTGAAAGAAATAGACTTACAGAGAACCCTAAAGAAGAGGAATCCAAAGAGGACCACACCAAGACACATCATAATTAAAATGCTAAGGGCAAAAGACAAAGGGAGAATCTTAAAAGCAGCAAGAGAAAAACAATTAGTTACCTACAAGGGACTACCCATATGACTGTCAGCTGATTTCTCAGAAACTATTTAGGCCAGAAGGGAGTGGCAAGAAATATTCAAAGATATGAATTGCAAGAACCTATAACCATCATTTAGAATTGAATGTCAGATAAAGAGCTTCACAGATAAGAAAAAGCTAAAGGAGTTCATCACCAAACCAGTATTATATGAAATTCTGAAGGGTATTCTTTAAGAAGAGAAAGAAGAAGAAAAAGGTAAAGATAAAAAATTATGAACAACAAAATGACAACAAATACATATTTATCAACAAGTGAATCTAAAAATCAAATGAATGAAAAACCTGATGAACAGAATAACTGGTGAATGTAATAGAATCAGGAGCCTGGAAACAGAGTGGACTGATAATTCTGGGAAGGCAAAAGGGGTTTAGGAAAGCTGTAGGAAGAGATTGGACAAAGATCTTATATGCAGTCCTGGTGGACGCAGACAGTGGAGGTGGTGAGGACCTGGGGTGGGGTTGGAATCGGGTGGGTTGGAGCCATGGGAGGAAAAAGAGGGACATCTGTAATAATCTGAACAATAAAGATTTTTAAAAAGAGAGAAGGAAAAAGAAAAAAATAGCCCATAAATAACTATAACATTGCATGAATAAACAGTAGTATAAAGAAGTATCATGAAATATAAATGAAAATAACTGGGTCCCCATGGAACACATCCATTAAAACATGTTATTACAACCCTAAACAGAAAAAAAAATATCCTTTGTCAATTAAAACTATAAGTGATAATACTGGAAATCATTTTATGACTCTTGATTGATTGCTCTCATTAACTGAAAGAATTTTAAGATAATTATATTACAATATTATTAAAAGGCATCATAAATGCATGGTAATTGAATAATACTTTCCTTAGAACATTCACATATTCAATTTGTGAGAAAAAAAAATGTAATGGTCTCCTATTTGTCTCCCTGATTTTAATCTTCTCCACTCCAATTCATTCTCCGAAATCTTAGGCTTAGATATTTTTCTGACATAATAATCTGATGTTACTCCCTTGCTCTAAAATTCGTCATTGCTTTCTTACTGATTTCAGAATAAATTTAAACTTTTGAGTATGTCATATAAATTGTGGTCTGCTACTTAATTTTTTAGACTCATCTTTCACTCATCTGTAGGATATTTCACATCAAATTCACAACTTCTCTCCAATGCGGTGCCCCCTCTCCATCCCTTTTCCTCTGTCCTCTCTCAGTACTATGAGTAAATTTGTCCAATCTCTTCCTCCTTGCTGTTTGGATATTTTTCCTGACCCATCCCATGGACATTACTAGGTTCTTGTCTTATGCCCCCAAACATCCTCTATAATAGCACTTACCACAATCAGGCCTCGTTGTTTACTTCTGATCCCTGGTATCTGGCTACAATCCCTGAGTTATTACATGTGACCAAGAAAAGTGTTGGTTGACTGAAAACACTCCTGTATGACTGAATGAATGAGTGCCTGTATCATCTCCTAATAACAGAAGCTAATAAAGTAACTAGTACTTAAGTTGTACACTCGTATATCCCACTCTTTTCCCTCCACTGTTGTTCACTGAGTCTAAGAATCTCCTTTCAATTTTATTGTCAAATACTGATTCTGAAATACATAAAACTTAATATCACAAAAGCATTATGCTATACTTTCTATAACAATAAGCATTTTGCCATCGCTACTTTCCCAAACTATAATAAGTGATACTCATTGTAATTCCTAAAAAAAAAAAAGGTCACTCTGCCCTAATTTTACAAAATGCCTTTTAAAAAATCTCATTTTAGTAGCAATCTGCTTAGAGTTTTTACTTAATTGATTTATTGGATTGACTCAGAACAAATCTAGAAACCATATGATAAAGGCGAATGAATATGCTTATGACATCTCTTCTATTATTATCTCATATGTCTCCTATATTGATACACCCAATATACAGTAAAAACTGTCATATTTTGCACAAAATATTTGGAAGGAAAGTTATTTTTATGTGTACAGATAAATTATGGCTGAAACTGCTGCCCTTCACTGACAGCTCTGTTTTCCTCTTCTTCGCAGGCAAGTAGCTAAACCACATTTTCTTTTTTTAAATATGTTTTTATTAATTTCAGAGAAAGGGAGAGGGAGACAGAGATAGACACATCAGTGATGAGAGATAATCATTGATCTGCTGCGTCCTACATGCCCTCCACTGGGACTCAGGCATGTGTCCTGACCAGAAATAAAATTGTGACCTCCTGGTTGATAGGTCGATGCTCAACCACTGAACCACACCAGCCAGGCTAAACTACATTTTCAAGACCTTTTACTTCTGTGTGGCCATGTGACTGAGGATTGGCTTCTGGCTAATGGCATGTGAACAGAAGTTAGTTATATTCCACTTTAGGCTTAGTCCATGACATCTTTCCATACACAATCCTGTCTCCTTTTCCCTAACACTAGAAACCTAGATGAGGATAGGGCCTGCAAGTCTAAAGTCCCTGAATGGAACCACCATCTACATTACACTATAAAGTTTTAAATAAATAATATATTTTTATTTTATTAAACCCCTGAGATGGGGGTATCTATCTTTGACAGCTCTTAGTGCTACTTATCCTATCTAATAAAGAGAGAATATGCAAATTGACTGTCACTCCATCACATATAGTGGCACCCACAGCCACAAGATGGTGGTGCCCAGTCCCCTCAACCCCAGCCAAGTCCCCCAGTCCTTTTAGCGTTCACCATGGTGAGGGGTAAGCAGGCCCCCACAGAGAGCAGACACTAGGGCCTGCAGCAGTGTGGAGCAGGCAGCTCCTCAGAGAGCAGAGACCCACCAGGAGCAGGCCTAACCATCAGTAGGATATCCTCTGAGGGCTCCCATATTGGAGAGGGTGCAGGTGCATGTCAGGCTGAGGGACACCTCCTATCCCCCGTACACAAATTTTGTGCACTGGGCCTCTAGTCTTAAATAATACAAAAATTAATTCCAAGAATATGAGCTGCTATTAGAAAAAAATCCCTAAGATATATGACATTGACTTAGCAATCAAGTAGTGGATAGCAAGGCAACTCTGGGAGACTCAAGAGTTTTGTTAGGCCATAGTAAATATTGGTAATATTGTTCCTGTGATAACTTGAAAGGCAGATCACTTGCTCTTGAACCTAGGCTTCAGGGGACATAGATGAAAGGTGTGTAGTTTCTCAAATTGGTTGGCTTTAGTAAGTAATCATAAGAAAACAATGAGTTCAGGTAAAAATAGGCTCATTTACATGTAAAAAAAATTGGAAAATCTGTATTTAGGCCCTAAATAATAGAAAATAAGATAAAAAAGCTTTTAAACAACAAAATATCATTAAAGCAGCCTAGTGGCCAACATCAGATTGGCCTTTCCACCCAAGCATGATGTTCATAAGGTAGCCGCCATATGTTAAAAAGGAGCAAAGGAATAAATCATGTTCGAGGAATATGTCTTAGAATGAACATTGAGTACGGCTATTGGCACATGGAAGCCCACTAAACTTTTTTAAGAAAAGGAGCTTAGCTGGTTGAGATATTTGATCTTGTGCCAGCAGGAAGCAGAATGTGAAAGCTATACATGCTCAAGGAAGGCAGGTTCTTCCACACCCATTTCAGATATGGCTACAGAGGATAATAATAGATAAGGAAGAATTTCTCAGATGGTAGAGCCAGTTGCCTCAGAGAACAATGGGTAAGATGATTCTCTCCAAATAGTAGGGTTCTAACTAAGAAATTTCCTTATACTCCAGGTAAGTGGCTTTACTTGGGATTTCAAAATTGCTATAGACAAGTAACTGCTATGAGTTTCCCATGCCTTCTTGTGGTCATTAT
Source organism: Antrozous pallidus (assembly GCA_027563665.1). Classification (NCBI taxonomy): domain Eukaryota; kingdom Metazoa; phylum Chordata; class Mammalia; order Chiroptera; family Vespertilionidae; genus Antrozous; species Antrozous pallidus. Next base: position 56,641,610 of record CM050512.1, read on the forward strand.
ATATTAGATGTGTATGGCAAAGTGGCAGATAGATTAATAGTCCACTGGACTCCCAAGAACCACATTTGGACCGGATAAAGGGTTTCCTTTTACTCAGAGATCCTAAACGTAGAGCTGGACACAATGACCTCATGGGACTTTGGGCTGTTTCCCTTGAGAAAGGTGAATGTCTTCTATGTTCAGAAAAAAGAGTGAACCAGATATTTGCAGACTAGGAAGGTAGATTGTTCCCTGGACTGCCATTTCTTGGCAATAACTATGTTATCTTCTTCTTCCCAGGCACATAACTGGTGTACAGCTCCCAACTGAATATAAACCCAGAAGATGACATGTGCCAATGATTATGTAAGTTTTATAAGCAATTGAAAATGATAAGCAAAGTGAAATGTGAACACCTACAATGTAACTAAAATACTTGGAGAACAATGAAAAAAACCTTTGCCTTTTAGGCTAAAAACAGTTAATAAATGTTTAATGTGACAAGTGACTTCAAAACTGGCAATTATCCTTTTAAAGCATGTTGTCCCCGCCAGAAGAAAAGACAGTATTGGGGATAGTAGTAGGTGTTTTTTGCTTTCATTCCCCCTTCAACTCTCTAGTGGGGTGTGGGAAAGGCCAGGTCTGCATGGTAAGTTTAAGAACAACTATAGGACCAAACTAAGCACTACATTTAATGACCCCACTCTTTCTTGCCTTCTGCCTTCCTGCCAAGCTTGCTACTTTTCCATTTCCATTAACATTTTGCTACTTTTTAGAAGAAGACAAGGCTCTTTCTTAATGCAAGATTTGTGTTATGAATTCTCTGGCTGTATATTTCTTCTTTTCTGAAGTACATTCCTGTTCTCAACAATATTGACCAGATGTTTATTGTGTGCTAGGCACTGGGGATTCAGCAGAGCATAAAACCAAGTCCCTATTCCCAAGGAACTTTCCTTCTAGTGGAGGAGAACACACAGGAGCCAATGAAGAGGTAGATAACATGCCATGTGGTGATAGGTGCACGAAGGACCATAGAACCACTGGTAAAGGACTGAGGTACCTGCTATTTTAGATAGGGTATGGAGGGAAAGCCTCATCTATAGACACATAAAGGGGCCTGAAGCAAATTTCAGGCAGAAGTGCAGAGGCCCTGAAGATTTCTAGTGTAGATGGAGTGAGTGACCTAGAAAGTAAGTGGAAGGAGAAGTCAGAGCTGTGTAGGATAACAGATCATGTTGGAATCTATAGATCTCTGGTTAGGACTTGGAATTTTTCTTCAAGTCAAAATAGAACAGTAAGTGATTAAATAGATAAAGATATTTTAAGATTGCATTATCTAATGTCAAATTATCTGTGCTTATTAGAGAATATACCAAGACCTGAAAAAGGGCCAATTATAAAAGGGTAAGTCTATTGTGTCCTTAAATTATTCAAAAGTCATTTTTAAATTTAAGAATAGCTGATGTAAAATTATTTGACAAAACCAACCTAAAGGTTAATAATGCATATAAAATGAATGTGAATTTTTACAGTTCTCATATTTACATCTATACTGCATCCTTTAAAATTTAGTTTCATAAGCTCTATATAATACAATATAACCAAATACAAATTATTTTCAGAACCTGTTATGACTCCTGTTGATGTCAGTATTATCTATAATAATAAAAGGATAGTATGCTAATTAGACCAGACATCCTTCTGGGCGTCATTCTGGATGCAGCTGGGGCCAGAGTGAAGCCCGGGTCCCAGGTGCCTGCTGTTGGCCAAAGGGAAGCAGCCCAGGTCCCTGGTGCCAGAGGGAAGCTGGTGCTGGTAGACGAGGAAAGGAAGGCCTACCCTTGCATGAATTTTTGTGCATTGGGCCTCTAGTCTTATCATTAAATGAGATTTGGCACCCAACATTTATCATTAAAATATTATATTTAACCTAAGAGAATTTACTAAATGTTGATGGCTTGCCACAAACATAATGATAGACATTACTGGAAGTTGGTGGTAAATGTCTTCTCTATTGTGCATTCTAAAATGCACCCCAAGATTTCTCCTTCCAGTCCCTGAATGATGAGATATCATGTCTGTGATTATGCTATTTACATGACAAAAGAGATTTTGCAGATGTAATTAAGGTTACTAATGAGTTAACTTTGAGTCTATCAAAAGGGATATTGTTAGAGCAGACCTAAATTAATCAACTTTCCTTTGAAAACACAGGTTTTCTCTATATGGCAGCAGAAAGGAAAGTCAGATTTTAAACATGAGGAGGATCTGAGATGTTCTTGCTGCCTTGAAAATGGAAGAGGCCACATGGAAAGGACTTGAAACTGGATTCAAGGAGCTAAAAGAAAACCTGGTGGCAGACAGCAAGAAAACAGGGACTGTAGACTTACGACCATGATCAATTGAATTCTAACAATACGATAACCAGGCAAAAACCTTAATTTCTTTTATCTAGCCTTGTATTTTGATTTTTTCCTTTTAACTCAAATTAGCCTTACCTGGGGTCCTGACTTACCCACCTCACTCTCCCTTGCTTAATCATTAAGCCTCCAGGACAATGAGGTCTGGTCAGCATCCAGGATCCTGGTCTTAGAAACAAGGACTTGGGTCTACTGACAATTAAGACAAAGTTTTCAATCAAACTCAACATAATTCCTTGGCCTTGGCTATGTTTTAGCTCTGGACCCAGGAAAGCAGAACAAACACACAGAACAAATTCTTGCAAATTTGGACACAGCAACTCCATGGAAGATGTCAGGACCAAATGCAATGATCAATTACCCTGATCCTAGTCCCAACTAATCAGTAGAGACCAGGACCTTAACTCTACTAGTCACCATGACCAATGATTTTTTCCCCCGTATATAATCCATACCCTGGTAGCCATTAAGAAACCAGATCTTTGAGCATGAACTACTTGTGACTCTAGGCATGGTGCCATCTCCTTAGTAAATCTTTACTTTCTTGGTATAAACTCCTGTTCATGCCTTGTTAGACTTTGACATGCATAGGCAAATGGACCCCTTCAGTTCTTCATTCCATTAGCCCAAGAATGAACTTGAAAGAGGACCCTGAGCTCCAGATAAAAGTTCAGCCTGGGTGACACCTTGATTTTGGCCTTATGAGGCTCTGAGCAGAGAACTCTGTTATCCTGCGTCCATATTAAGGACCTACAGGACCTGTGAACTATTAGATAGATATTGTCTTAAGCTACTGAACTTATGGAAAGCAGTAGAAAATTAATGCTTCTACCCTGAAAAGCACATCTATAATATAAGTGGATAAATTTTAAAAAGCTTGAAGGAAACTTGTTGAAGCTAATAAAATACCTTATTTTTTTCTTTTTTAAAAATGTTTTTATTGATTCAGAGAGTGGAAAAGAGGAGAGAGACAGAAACAGTGATAAGCTGCTCCTGCATATCCCATACTGGGGATCAAACCTGAAACCCAGGCATGTGCCCTGACCGGGAATTAAACCAGAGACCTCTTGGTGTATAGAATGATGCTCAACCAACTAAGCAATACAGGCTGGGCTAAAAGACTTTCTTATAAAGGGTATGTGATATGCTAATTAGCTTGATTGGAGTAATTATTTGACAGTGTACACATATATTGAAAGATCACACTGTACACCTTAAATATATATAAATTTTGTCAAATATATTTCAGTGAAGCTGGAAAAAATAATATTTATGAAAAACAAACAAATTAGAGTGATCTTAAAAGATTAGCCCAATAAACTAATCTGATCAAACAATAAAAAATATGGTGGGAAAAGTGCATGAGAAGTAAATGTAACTATGTACCTTCTTTTGAGACTGAATACTAGTAAAAGCTCATCTTCCCTTAATAACTAACAGGCCAGTAAAACAGACCATTTAATATCAATATGTGACAAACATCATTCGGCAGAGCTGATAACCGAATATAAGTGCCATATAAATGTAACAATGATTTGTAGTCCCATTCATTAATGGTTTCAATTTTTGTATTGTTTGAAATGAGATTTTTCTTTTCTCTTTTCTCTCTAGATTTTCACACCTCCAATGTCTATTTGGAAGTGCAGTACAGAGATCAAAGGCCTTGCCCAAAGGAATGGTACCAACACTGCCATTATAAAAATATCTCAGATTTCCAAATTCTCACAGTTCTGAAGCTTTTCATTTAAAAAACAAATTCCAAATCTAAGTTCTACTCTCTAATTTTTTTAGTCAACTTGTGATTGTGACAATTACTTTATAAATTCTGTTTACTTGACTCTCAAAACATGCGTAGAGTAGGTCTGACTTTTAACTGGCTCTGGAGCCAGAATAAATTTTTAACATATGAAAAATTTAAAAATGCTATAGAAATGCAGGATGTGACTTATTGTTATTTTGTGCGGTGTTTTTTCTTATAGAGCTGGAAACTGATTTCCCAGCACTCTCTTTGTGACCCTTTTCTTATCCCTGGTGTCTTGAGGTATTCTTATGACCTATGTTGAAGATAAACTCTGAAAAAGCAACATTTATAAAGTTTTAAAAGGGAGTACGGATTGAAAGTAAAATCTGTCTTAGATTGGCACACAGAATACTATTTCAGGGCCAAATAGCACAACGAAGGTCTTTGGATGATGAAGTAATTTAGGCTACACCTTAGGGACTCCACATAACCTGAATACACAACTTAATGCCTATGGATAGAAAACAGTAACTGCACCTCATGGCCTGTGTTTCGGAGGCAGTGCAGTTTTTTGTTTTGTTTTTGTTTTTGTTTTTGTTTTTTGATAAATCAAATGCACACTAGCATGAAAGCTCAAAAGCTTTCACTGCCACACGTAAAATCACTTGGCCAGCTTCCCAATGTTTTTTACACAGAAGAGTTTTATGGGCTTTCTCTGCTTGCTTCAGCGTTTCATATTTAATTACATATTCATTGTGACACTATGTAAAAATTAGAAAGTTCAAATAACTGATTTTCTCTTTGCCTTTGTTAGAGACATTTATCCTGTTTGCTAAAGATATTCCACACATTGTAACAAGGCAGAATTGTAATCAAATTTCAGCAGTTTTGTCCTCCTAGCCTAGGATATGTGTTTATTTTTATATTTAGATTTACTTGTATTCTTTAAAGTTGTTTCACTATAAATTGATTAAATTAGTTTCTTCTAATCAAACTTTTCATGGATACTAAAAGCTCTGAATGTTTATATTCATATTTATTCTTGAGCTAGAGTTACCTTTTAAAAATATATTTATCTCAACAGATAATTGAGATTCCCCCCCTTTTTGGAGGTCTGGGCTGATTTATAAGTCTTCACAGAATAACAGTGTATCCTTGTTGAATCATTTCAACCTTCACTAACATCCTCATTTCCATTTAGAAATGTGACAATTGACTTCTATTGTATTCAAATAAATGATTGCTACCTAGAGAATTAATATTTTCCAAATGCTAATCTTTTAGTGAAACAAAAGTGCTCTTTAGCAATTCTGTTCATTGAGTGTGGTAAAAATTATTTTTAAAGCAACTTGGCATCTAATACTTCCAAATGTTAATTTATTTTGGTTCTCTACCTTCTAGCCTTATTAAAGGAAACTACTTAAGATTTTATTAACTCCAATAGTTCAATGAGTGTTTTTTAACAGTATTTTCTAGTAGAATTGAAACAGGCTGGACAATAAATATAGAAGGAAAGATGGTGAATGTCCCTTTTTTCTCTCTGCTTACTAGTAGACCCTGTAGCAGTAGTTTTCTACTAGTGTACATTTTAGGTAGCTTAAAACTACACACATTTCTTATCTCAAGGTTTCTGCAGGTCAGGCTTGGCTTGACTGGGAGCTCTACTTACAGTCTCTCAAGGCTGCAATCCAAGTGTGAACTGGGCTGAGTTCTCACTGGTCCCGGGGATCTTTTTCCAAGGTCATTCAGTTGTTGGCAGACAAAGATCCTTGCAGCTGGAGGATGGAAGCCCTTAGCTCCTAGAGGCCATCCCTCTCCATTTTCAGTCCACACATGACTGTTTGCCTCTTTGAGGCCAGCAAGAGAAGCTCCCTATCTCAAAGAGGGCACCAGGTCCTTTCAAAAGACTCATCTGGTTAGGTCAGGCCCACCAAGGATCATTTCCCTTTTAATTTAAAGCCAATGATTAGAGGCACTAAGTGCATTTGCAAAACATTACCAGAATTTTGACATCCAACATAAAATAGCATAATTTTAGGAGTGATAGCCATTGTATTCTCAGATTCCACCCAAACTAATGGGTGGAATAAATAAGGACACGGATCATCAGAGGTCAATTTAGAATTCTGCATATACCATGGGTCCTAAATCCAATTTTATTTAACCAGTTTGATACACCCTGTTTTGTAGACCTCTCCACAAGCTCTTCAGCTATAGTCCCAAAGCTTAGATAAATCATAGAATTACCAACTCTGAGGCCCTCCTTGGGCTAGCCAGATCTCTCTCCATAGGGATTTGCCATATTACTTTCCCTACCTTTTCTCCTTATGCTGGACTTCTTAAAAATAGCGTGTGCACTGATTTGTCTTTACAAGGCTATAAAAACTAGAAATCTATAAAGTGACATGTATCATTATTAAGCACTGGTAAATTTAAAATGCTCTTGTTGTCTGGCTGGTGTTGCTCAGTGGTTGAGCTCAACCTGTGAGTCAGGAAGTCACAGTTCAATTCCTGGTCAAGGAAAATGCCTGGATTTCAGGGTCAATCCCCAGGAGGGGACATGCAGGAGGCAGCCGATTGACCATTCTCTTTTATTACTGATATCTCTGTCTATCCCTCTCCCTTTCTCTCTGAAATAAAAAAAAATACAGATTTAAAACAATAAAATACTTTTGTCTTTGCTAATAAAATTTTAAGGACAGTTCCTTATTTTCATGTGAAAAAGTAAAATTTAATCTTGTTCAGTTTTCTCCATTACTGATACGCCACATTTATGTGTTTCAAGAGCAATATTACCCACGTAAGATTTTTTGTCCTTCCACTGTATTGATTTCCTGGTGCACGTGATAGAGTAAAAAGGAAAACCTATTGGCTTCCTGTATTCTCAGATCTGGCTATGGTATAATCAGTAGAATTTCTCAATTAGCAAGGTTTCATTAAATCATGAGAAAAATGAAGCTTGGCAGGGGATAAACTTCCAAGTCTTTTCTCAGCCCCCATAGTTCTATAATTCTTACTCCAACTTGAAAATTTTGTTCTCAGAAACAAAATTTTAATTAATGTTTCCTTTAACATTTGACACATCAGACTCACAAGGTAGACTGAGATTCCCTCACTCTACTCAATGCAGGGATCACTAACATTGTTATTAACAGAAACACAATTTACTAGTTCACATGGATCACTTTTTTGATTATTTAAATTTGAGCAACTGTCTTCTGTAGTGGACTGACATGGGTGTTCCCTAAGCTATGTCCCAGTTCTAAATCCTGGAACCTGTGAGTGTGACCTTATTTGGAAATGTGGTTTTTGTAGATGCAATCTCAGGTGGTACTGGTCATGCTCCTTGAGATGAGACCGTCCTGGCTTTAGTGTGAACCTAAATACAATGACTATTGTCCTTCTGAGAGATGGAAGAGAAAGATTTGAGACATGAAGACACAGAGAGGAGTGCCATGTGAAGATGGAAGCAGAGATCAGAGTGATGCTGCCTGGAGCCACCAGCGGAGAAAAGGCAAGGAAGAATTCTCCCTGAGAGCCTTTAAAGGAGTATTTCCCTACCACACCTTGATTTTTTGGCTCCTGAACCTCAGAACTGTGAAATAATAAATTTCTGTTGTCTTAAGCCACCAAATTTATAGTAATTTGTTAAGGCAGCCCTAGGAAATTAAAATATCTTACATTATACAAATTTTAAGTTCAGTTATAGGGGATTGCTATCACCATCCATATCTACACAGATTGTTATTATTTTTCTAGCAAAACAAATAATCATGTCAAGACATTACGCACAATGTATGATAGATGATAATATAGTCCTGAAAGGCCCAATACAATTAAAATATAAATGGCATTTTGCTAATAACTAGGCATGACAATTGTCATAGGGCTGCCAGATAAAATATGGAACTCATTTAAAAAGGTAATGCACTATTTATCTGAAATTCAAATTTAATTAGGCATCCTGTATTTTTATTTGCTACATCTGGAACCCTACAATTTCAGCAAAGAAAATGCAGATCTCAAAGTCACACAGCTAATATAATACTAAGCTATGTGTGTCAGACTCCCCAAATCATGTGCTTTCTAGTCCGCCAGGCTTCTTAAAGCTGAGATAATAAAACAGGAAAAAGCAGAACCATTCCCAGAAGCCATCTGGTTGTTGTTCTGCAAAACAGGTTATAAAAATGGAAGAACAATGACCAGTTTTGACTGCTAAGCCAAACTCATGCCTATTACTTTTGAAGGAAGATTCTGGCTACGTAAAGTTCAAGCAATGTTGATGATGATGGAAATTAGTTTTTTCTTCCAATATTCTGTGCAGGAGTAACATGGGGATTTTGGTTTTACTGGGCAGTAGGTGAAGGCATTAATGTAATGAATGATAAAAAAGTATAATTTCTGCTAATTATCATAGTAATACAATATTTTTTCTTACATTCAACTTTTTTCAAAATCCACTTGGCTCCCAGGTACCATCAGCCTTAAAAATCTCAATAGTTTCTTAATCTTCACCAGAGTAAATACTATTTTTATTGATTTTAGAGAGAGAGTGAGAGAGAAACATCTAAGTGAGAAACATTGATCAGTTGCTTCCCCTACATAACCAAACTAGGAATTAAACCTACAACCTAGATATGTGCTCTGACCAGGAATATGGTGTACAGGATGATGCTCCAAATTGAGCCATCTGGCCAGGGCCCCATAGTTGTTGTTTTTAACCTCCTCATAAATTAATCTCAGGTGCTATTGGTCATTCTCCTGATCCACCTATCATATTCTCCTTTTCCACATCCATAATAAGGGTTCAGACCCTCAAAACTATACTCCTACATCACTGTAGTATTTCCTGACTGGTTTTATCACTTCAAACTATTCATCTACATCTAGTTATCCTATATGTGTGTGCGTGTGTGTGTGTGTGTGTGTGTGTGTGTACACACACACACACACACACACATATATATATATTTTAATATATATATATATATGTATATATATATTTTAGAGGCCCAGTGCATGAAATTTGTGCACAGGTAGGGTCCCTAGGCCTGGCTGGCGATCAGGGTTGATTGGGACCTTCCTTTCCTCAGCTGCTGGCAATGCCCTTCTTTCATTCCGCACTGCTCCCTGGTGGTCACCTACATGTATAGCAAGTGGTTGAACTCCCAGTTGATTGAACTCCCAAGGGGACAATTTGCATATTAGCCTTTTATTATATAGGAGATATAGTATATATTCACAAATCTAAAGTGTTCTAATATTAACTACATAAGCATATGTTTAACACATTTGTTTTTCACAGGTGAGTCTAAAATGAATTTTAATCAATCTCAAACTTAACTCAGGTTGTTTCCTGTGTTTAATTTCCCTTCTCATATCTGCCCAACAGAAACTTCATGAATTCCAGGCAAGTAAGTAAAATAGTGAACTTGGATCAGAGTTTGCTTTTTAAACGCTTTGGGATATTCTTCACTTCTACAAAAATAATATTTTTCTTAAGAACATGGCTCTCTTATTTTACCTTAGCACAATTCCTATATTTATCTCTAGAGAATAATTTGCTCCTTTAAGAAAGAGGGTGGTGCATGCACAGTACCATCCAGACTTAAAACTGTGGAACAAGATTGAACAAATGGTAGCTGCTACTCAGTTCAGACAACTGGCATCATATCTTGCCAGAGCTGCCTGATGTTTTCTCATGATTACATTGGCTTTATGCATTATGACAGAATCACACAGACATAATGTGCCTTTCTCAGTACATCACATCAGCATGTCCACGGTATCTGTCTGCCTCATTACTGCTGATTTCAATTTTAACTACTTGCTTAAGGTGGTGTCTTCCAAGTTTCTTCACTGTAAGTTATTATTTTCTTCTTTATAGTTCATATGTATTTAGTGGAAAAGTACTTTGAAATGATGTAAATACATGTATCTCATCATAATTTTGTACCTACAAATTTAGCATCAATTGGTGATTTTTGCCTATAATTGTTACTGTGTAGTTTGTTAAAAGGTAGGTTTCTATATCTATTTTCCCTTCTACATTTATTCATTGCAATTCTAACATAAGCAAAAGCTGCGCCTTCTCGCCCATTTATTTATTCAGTTATTGATTTACTAGTAAGAAGTCATAGATATTTATATTATTCGATGATTTATAATCTATTGTTGCCATTATTTATTTTGTTGCCAAAATTGTTCCAGCTCTAGTCATTAGGAACTCCTTTAATTTGGTTTCTATATCATTTTGACATTCTGCCATCTATTTTTAAGTACTTCCCTACTCTCTGGCTTTGCGAAATATTCCAGGCTCATCTTGTACTTTTGCTGCCCTACATCTGCAATCAACCATTTCTCCAGGAGCCCTGTTTATTTTTATTGGGAAAAGTGTATTTAGAAACCAAAGATTGGGCCAATGGCATGTTGATTACACCTTTATAATTGCTCTGAGGGCTTCTCAGGAGACATATCTAGGAAAATACAATATAACACACACACACACACACACACACACACACACACACACACACCTCTATTTTAATTGTTACCTATATCTCTATTAAAAACCATTAGTTTATACTGATACCATTGAACACCAAAAAGTTCATCCCAGCTTTCTCCTATTGTATATTGCTTTTTAAATATATTACTAGAGATTTGGTGTACAAAATTTGTGTACAGGGGATGTGTCCCTCTGCCCAGCCTGCACTCTCTTCAATTTGGGACCCTTCTCACAATTCAGAACTGCTGGCTCCCAACCCTTCCTTTGCCTGCCTGCCTGATTGCCCCTTATGGCTTCTGCCTGCAAGCCTGATCACCCCCTAACCACTTCCTGCAGGCCTACTAAATGTCTAACTGCTCTGCTGCTGGCCTGATTGCCCCTAATTGCCCTCCACTATAGGCCAGGTTGCCCCCAACTGTCCTCCCCTGCTGGCTCAGTAACCTCTAAGTGCCCTTCCTTGTCAGCCTGGTAGCCCCCAACAGCCCTCCCCTGAAGAACTGATTGCCCCCAACTGCCCTCCCCTGCAGACCTGCCCCACAACTGCCCTCCCTTGCAGGCTTGGGTCCCCCACAACTGCCCTCCCCTGCAGGCCTGGTCCCTCTCAACTGCCCTTCCCTGCTGGACTGATCACCCCCAACTGCCCTTCCCTGTAGGCCTGGGTCCTCCCCAGCCGCCCTCTTCTGCTGGCCCAACAGTCCTAACTGCCCTCTCCTCCAAGCCCCTGCCCCCAACCTCACTCCCTTGAAGGCCTGGTCCCTCCCAAATTCTCTCCTTTGCTGACCTGACCATTCCCAACTTCCCTCCCCTGCAGGCCCGATTTCCCCCAACTGTCCTCCCTGCAGGTCTGGTCACCCCTAACTGCCCTTCCCTGTAGGTCTGGTCTTCCCCAACTTCCCTCCCCTACAGGCCTGGTCCCCACAAACTTCCCTCCCCTGCAGGCCTGGGTCTCCCTCAACTGCTCTCCCCTGCAGGCCTGGTCCCTCCCAACTGCCCTCCTCTGCCAGCTCGGTAACCCCTAACTGCCCTCCTCTGAAGGCCTGATTGCCCCCAACTGCCCTCCCTTGCACGCCTGGTCCCTCCCAACTGCCCTCCCCTGTGGCCTGGGTCCCCCCACAACTGCCCTTCCCTGCAGGCCTGGTCACCCCTAACTGTCCTCCCCTGCTGGCCTGACTGCCCACAACTACCCTCTCCTGTTGGCCATCTTGTGGCTGCCATCTTGTATCAACATGGGGGCAACCATCTTTGACCACATGGGGGCAGCCATTTTGTGTGTTGGAGTGATGGTCAGTTTGCATATTACTCTTTTATTAGATAGGATTTTTTTTAAGAGGAAGGGAGAAGGAGAAAGAGACAGAAACATCAAGGATGAGAGAAAATCATTGATCAGCTAATTCCTGCATGTCCCATCCAGGGGATCAAGCCTGCAACTGGGCATGTGCCCTGACCAGGACTTGAACTATGACCACCCTGATTCAAAGGTCAACACTCAATCACTGAACCATGCTGGCCGGGATCCCTGTTGTATATTGTAACTTCTTTCTCCAACAGTGAGAAATCTAGCACTCATCTACAATACATTTACTTATTTGCTCATTCTCAGCATACACAACAAGTAGCTTTAGAATTGACACTCATGCTCTAGAGTACATTATTCGTGCATATTTAGTTCTTTTCTCTTGAGTTTTACAGTGTATAATTAAAATACTATTTTACATAATAACTTATATTAGTCATTTTATTCCCCATCCCCCTGAAGTGTAGTTATAGTTATACAGTAGGTCCTTGAGTTAAGTTGGAGATCCATCCCTACCTGCCATGTAACATGATTTTCACTGTAAGTCGGAACCCACCTACATAAGCACCTATGTCACTCACATGGAGCACATACACAGCAGAAATAAAGTGAAACATTAAAAAGACTTTAAAAGATAACAATTTCTGACCTTTACTTGTGGTAAATAAATAATAAAAAACATAAAGCACATATGTCAAAATGATGGAACTTTTTAAAAAATAAATACTGTAAACAGGAGATGGTGACATAATCACAAAACGAAGTATGTTGAGTCCTACATAACCCAAGGAATGCCTGTATTCTATTTTGAGTTCCTCCCACATCATAGCTTGATTTCATTCATTCATTCAGTGCTGAAATAGTGCCATGATTAAAGAGAACTATTAATAATATTTTCTCAGAGAAATGTACCTTCCTCATTTTACCCCATTCCCATTTCCATTCTTGACACCAGTTCTTACTTATATTATATATGCTACCAATCTCATTAGGTTTTGGAGTTTAGTTCTGATGTATCGTTTTGAACAAGTGAACAGATAATGCATAATTTTTTACACTCCTTCTTAACATGAAATATTCTAAATTGCCAATATTCTTTTGCATTTACCTTTGCAATTAATAATTTATTCTGTAACTATTTCCATACCAATTCTTAGAGGTCTTCCTTATTCTTTGTTTTACAGATACATAGTATTTCATCATGCGGATGCACCATAGTTTATTTAGTCACCTCTCTTACTAATGGGTATTTTATATATGCAAACAATCCTATATAATAAAAGCCTAATATACTAAGTGTCCAGTCATCTGGTCGACCATTCAACCAATTAACTGTTCCCTATGATGTGCACTGACCACCAGGGAGCAGATGCTCTGACTGGTAGGTTAGCTTGCTGCTGGGGTCTGGCAAATCAGGATTGCGCAAGATGGGCCGGACATGCCCTGGAGCCCTCCTGTGGTCCCTCCCTGACTGGCCAACCTCCCATGTCCCTCCCTGGCCCCTATCATGCACTGGTGGGGTTCCTAGGCCAGGCCTGTGCCTTCTTGCAATCCTGGACCCCTCAGGGGATGCCAGAGAGCCAGTTTTAGCCCAATCCTGCAGGTCAGGCTGAGGGACCTCACTGGTGCATAAATTCATGCACTGGGCCTCTAGCACTATAATAAATAATTGTGTGCAAATGTTTATTTACTAGTGCTGGGAAGACACAGCTAGGATGAGAAGTTTGATCCCCTGATGTCTGGTTCAATTCTGTTTTAGATGAAATGATGTTATATAATGGGATGAAGAATATCTAAAAACTAAAAAAAAGTTATATAAATATAGCAAAATAAAACCATGTTAATAGTATTATTTTCTTTCTCTGATATAATTATAACTTATTTTGAGATAAGAAGTTCAAGTCAATAAATATTTGTGGTCAGTTATTAAGTCAAATGGTTAATTTTCAAAATTTCTCCCATGTGTTTAAATTTTAACATTTCTAATGAAACATTCATTCATTAAGAATGTTCTAATATTTACTAATTTTTACTTAAAAACTAAATCCATTATTTGTATAGTTTCTAGTGTAAAAACCATTATTATTTTTTTATATATTTTTTCTTATAGAAACAGGAGATAAAAGTACAAGCTATAGTCATGATTTGGTCCCTTCCACTCCCTAAGTATGGATGTCAATAGGGTTGGAGGAGAAAAAGATTATATAATGCCAGGAGTGCTCTCCAGGTGCTCTGACAATGAGTTGGAGGCTTAGGGGACTCTCCCCCTTCCCAGTGAGAGAGGAGTTAGACCAGAGTCAGTTTCCTCTGGGATTGTGGAGCCTTGGAGCCCTCAGCTCTTCACATTCTAAATAGCGGATATTTGGAAATGTGAAAAAGATGCTGCACTGTCTTTTTAGGGTCTATCTCTGGTCCTGCCTCTAATTTGGGTTCAAGGGGCCCAGGCTAGTTCATCAGGAGATTGCTTTGGGATTTAGAATCCAGGAACTAAGGATTCCAAATGCCTTGTCTTTTATAGCTGATTCAACTGATCAAATCAATGCAGCAAAAAGAATTTCAGGTCTGTCAAAAGTGACTTCTGTATGGCTTCAAGTATGTGTCTCGCCTATTTCACCAACTGTGCCACTAATTACTTATAATTCAGAGTCTAATTTCTTAGCAGTTTTGTAGGGATTTTGCTGTCTGAATTGGGTCCTGTTCAGAGTTGCAAACTTGCATCATAACCTCTTCCTGTGGTCATAGGAGCCAGATAACATCAAAAAACATCACTGGACCCAACCTTCTAAAAATTATAATATTCTAGTTAATTTATTTGAACTTAAGTAACCATTAAAAAATGTTGTCAAAAACATACAGAATAAACTTCCAAATGATGTTCTTCTTATGACCTTACCTCCTCGATCTCGTGCGGCTAAACTCTGACCCTTTCTTAATGTAATATCCAATTGGTACATTCCGGGATCAGCCAGAGGGATATCTGCATCACTGGTTCCAGAAGTATTTATTTTCTGGAAAACAAAAAGTATACAAAATATTAAAATAATTATCTTTCTTCTATTCCCTCCAAATGAGAGCCTTATATAGTTTAACTCAAACTATATGAATTACTCAATAAAGTTTGTGAATGCACACAGCATCATAATCACCAAGTTTTCTGAAGGTTATAAAATTCATGAAATTCTTCAGACTAAGTAAAAACATGGCAGTTATAGGATTCCCTGTATTAATTTAAATTAAAAATGACATGCAATATGAAAAAAATTTCCCAGGGAAAGCCCCACATAATTCAACTAAGAAGGACTAACATAGGAATAGTTTCTGAAGTAAAAATACAACCAATGATGAATAGAGAATAAAGGTATACAATAGCAGTTAATTTCCACATAACTGAGCTGAAAATTAAAATGATTCATTCAGTTGACTTTGTTGACTCCTTTATCTGAAAAGGGCTCAACCTGGTGAATTACATACTTCTATTTCAGTCCCAACATAAAATATGATATAATTATACGTAAATAAATTCACATAGCATTTTGATAGCATTTGCAAGTAAATAATATAGAGACAATATCTAGTGTGGTTTTCTATGGAATAAAACTGCACAGGCTATTTCTAGAACTAAAAATCTTTGCAAGGCTACTTCTATAGAATATCAACAACATACTCTGTTTATTTAATAGTTACTGAGTTACAAACACTCTTGAAGGGGCATAACTATCCTATCTAATAAAAGAGTAATATGCAAATTGACCATCACTCCAACACAAGATGGCTGCCCCTGTGTGGACACAAAGATGGCTGCCACAAGATGACCAATAGGGGAGGGCAGTTGGGAAGGACCAGGCCTGCAAGGGAGGGCAGTTGGGGGTGACCAGGCTTGCAGGGGAGGGAGTTAGGGGTGACTAGGCCTGCAGTGGAGGACAGTTAGGGGCAAACAGGCTGGCAAGGGAGCAGTTTGGGATCAATGAGGCTGGAAGAGGAGTGGTTAGGGAGTGATCAGGCTGGCAGGCAGAAGCAATTAGTGGCAATCAGGAAGGCAGGCAGGCAAGCAGTTGAGAGCCAGCAATCCTGGATTGTGAGAGGGATGTCTGACTGCCCGTTTAGACCCAATGCTACCCAATAGGATTTGGCCTAAACGGGCAGTCAGATATCCCTTGAGGGGTCCCAGATTGGAGAGGGTGCAGGCTGGGCTGAGGGACACTCCCGCTCAGCCCCTGTGCACAAATTTCATGCAACAGGCCTCTAGTCTATAGTAATAAAAGCCTAATATGCTAAGTGTTCAGTCATTCAGTTGGCCATACAGCCAATCAAAGAGTAATATGCTAATAATATGCTAAGACTGCTCAACTGCTCGCTATGACATGCACTGACCAGCAGGTCAGACAGTCAATCAGTCACTCTTATGTGCACTGACCACCAGGGATCAGACACTCTGACTGGTAGGTTAGCTTGCTGCTGGGTTTCAGTCGATTGGGATTAAGTGAGGCAGGCTGGACACATCCTGGAGTCCTCCCGTAGTCCCTCCCCAGCTGGCCAACCTCCTGCATCCCTCTCCTGCCCCAATCATGCACCAGTGGGGTCCCTCGGCCTGGCCTGCACCCTCTCGCAATCTGGGACCCTTTGGGGGATGTTGGAGAGCCAGTTTTTGCCTAATTCTGCAGGTCAGGCTGAATTCATGCATGAATTCATGCACTGGGCCTCTAGTATTAAAATAAAACAAAATAAACATATAGTAAAAATTGTACAGGTCACAGTTTATACTTTCTGTCAGTCTGATACAGCAAGAAAAGTTACTTTTTCACATGTTGAGATAATTTTAAATTATATATATGTATATATATATATATATATATATATATGTGTGTGTGTGTGTACATATATACATATATATATATATTTCCAATTAAAAAATAAATGTCCTTTTGTTTTGGGAATAGTATGCATGAATAAGGTAAAATATTAGACACTAGTCTGGTTCTTTCAGTTCCAAAATTTACATGAAATACAACTATAAAACATCATTTTGTTTGAGATTTCAAGACCAAAATAGAGAAGCTTTCCTATAGGAGCAATTATCATTTAAAATTAGAAACAGTGCAACTCTGATAACCCAAATTCATCATTTCTCCTCTGGAAACAATAAAAAAGAATTCACTCCTTCTCATGATATCTCTGTTTCTACAAATGACAGCATTTTCCCTCAGTTACTCAGGCTGGAAATTGATGAGCTAGCCTTGATTTCTTCATTTCCCTTTCCATCACATTCAAATAGTTGCCAAATTCCATCCACTCCATTTCCATATTATATACTTCAGTTGCCTATGTCTTTTATTTCCTGTTACCACGAATTTGGATCAGATCGTCAAACAACAGAGGAGCAAAAGGTAAAATGATTGCCTTGCTCTTCTGGCAAACATCTAATTGTCCCACCTCCTTGAGGTTTCCTAGGATAATAATTTAGGATATATCCTTCCACACTTTTGTCTTCCTATATAAACAAATACACACACACACACACACACACACACACACACACACACATACACACACACACACACATATATGTTTATTTTGGGGTTGAGTTTTCAGTTTTTATTTATTGCTAACAAAGAGCATATTTGTCTATTATTTTGTAATTTATTTAATTTTAAAATGTTATGGTACTTTTCTGATCTACATATAGATTTATCTACTTTTCTTTTACATACATCATTTTTTCAGTGTAGGAATACCATAATTTCTTTAATTATCTCCCTACTGATGAATCTGAGTTGGTTTCACTATATGCCACTACAAAGACTTGGGCTTTTTTTTTTTTCCCCAAAAGATAAATCTTCTCCAAAAGATTTAAATATTTCATACTCTTATTGAAAGTTACAATAGTGCCTATTTCCCACATCCTAGCCAGCATAGGATGTTACTAATTTTCAAGGCTGGCAGGAAAAAACTGTTATCTTCCTTTATATACATTTCCTGAACTATGGTAAGGTATCTTGAAACTAGTGTAGACAGCAAGAGAGTAAGGGCTGTTCACTGGGCCACACAGAAGATGCCAACCAAGGGCTTCTGAACCACTTTTCGAAGAACAGTTTGTGTATGGGTCAAATTAATAAGGAAAATTAAAATCCAACAAACATTTGTTAAACTTCAAGTACATTCTAAGGCTTTCATTAGGTTCTCTTATATACATTATTTCAAAATAAACAAATCTATTAATAAATATTA
Organism: Antrozous pallidus; assembly: GCA_027563665.1. Taxonomy (NCBI): domain Eukaryota; kingdom Metazoa; phylum Chordata; class Mammalia; order Chiroptera; family Vespertilionidae; genus Antrozous; species Antrozous pallidus. The sequence goes on from CM050512.1 coordinate 56,659,777, forward strand.
AAGGTAGGTAGATTTACCTCTTTTTAAAACCAGAATAAAATCTATAGGAAAGGAGAAGATTTTTACCCACCCTGCATCCTCCTCTAGTGTCTTGATAGGTATTGTAAAGGCAGAAAAAATTGAATGCTCAGATATCTGTATTTTCTTCGTAGCTTTTGTTGCTATACTCAGCACTACTTGAAGTCTACAGTGAATAATTCATAGAGTACCTGGTTTTATATTTTAAAAATATACACATCTAATTTCATTATATTTATTGGATGATATGTGTTAATAAAATTATATAGGTTTCAAGTGTACAATTCTATATTATTTGTACATTGTATTGTGTGTTCACCATCCAAAATCAAGTCTCCATCCATCACCATATATTTGATCTTTTTGACCCTTATCTACCTTTCCACTTTATGCCCAAGTTAGGGAATTTCAAAGGTAATTCTAACTATACTAGATTTTTCACTTTTGAAAAATTAAGAATTTAACACCTTGTTAAGTGATAACTTCACTGAATTTAAATAAATTGGCTTTTTAAAGCATGAATAATATTCCATTTATGGCCTGGCCAGCATGGCTCAGTGGTTGAGTGTCGACCTATAAATCAGAAGGTCATGGTTCGATTCCCAGTCAAGGCACATGCCCAGATTGCAGGCTCGATTCCCAGTGTGGGACATGCAAGAGGCAGCTGATCAATGATTCCCTGTCATCACTGATGTTTCCCCCTCTTTCTCCCTCTCCCTCCCTCTCTGAAGTCAATAAAAATATCTTTTTTTAAAATATTCCATTTGTGTGTGTATCACATTTAATTTGACTATTCATCTGATGACAGCCATTTAATAGTAGGTTATTTCCATATCTTGGCTATTGTGAATAATGCTGTAATGAATAGTAATGCAGATATCTCTTCAAGGTACTGATTTCATTTACTTTGGATATATGCTGCCTTGCCCTCTTGTTCTCCATGTCTTCCTACCTAATTTCAAAGGGCTATTTCATTAGCACTTTACATGCTTTTTATTTTTTGTCCATTATCACAAATTTATATTGGCCACGTTAGATTGTAAACTTTTCTAAAATCAAGAAATGACGTTTTTAAGGATCAACTCAACAGAAACTGTGATAGAGGCTATGAGGACAAAAATATGTCTTTAAGTATAAATGATCTAGCTGAGTAGACACATACATGGGGATCTGTAACAAAGTTGGCTACTCCATGGGTAGTTTATTAACTTTCTTCTTCTGTGCTAAAGTATGGCATCTAATCTGTTTTAGCACCTTCTTTAGTGAGGAACCTAACTATAACCTTAGAACCCTCCTCAATACAATGCTTTAGGCTGCCATTACCAATTGATCAAAATTGGCACTTCAAGTGGAACTTTGTCCACTCAAAAGCTATAATAAGGACAGACTGTTCTGTAAGTTCACAGGAGAGATACAAAAACCAGTTATTGTGGGAGAAGAATCTGAGTAGCCCTCCTTAGATGACAACAGGGTGTGAAAATATGAATTTTGACAAGTGAAGATTTGAAGTAAGAAAGGATGAGATAATCAGCATGAGCCAAATGGTGAGTAGTCACCAGCGGTGCATCACTGGCATGTGTGACAAATAAAGTGGAAAGGATAACTGATGCCAGGCTGAGGAGAGTTCTTGTGGGCAGCAGGAAAGCATCACAGGCTTTTGAAGAGAGAAGCAATAAAACCAGGCCTCATTTAACACACATTTATTGCCTATCTTTCATCTTTCCCATTCTGGGCTAAGTGCTTAGATTACACAGATGAACAGAACCAGGCCTTTTCTCTGTAGGATGGAAGAGAACAGAGAAATTCTGTGGATATAGAAATTATTTGAAAAGTTTTATAACAGTCCAGTGTAAGTTATAAGGGCCTCATCTAGTCAATGATAATGGAAATAAAAGATGAATTAGAAAGATATTGAGGCAATTCAATCAGCTGAATTTGTCAACTGACAGGATGTGAGAGAGATGGGAGATGGATATATGAGTCACTCAGAAGTTTGAGCTGAGCTCCCAGGAGAACGGTAATGTCCGTAGTAGAAAGCACCACTGTGTCCAGTTCCAAGAATATTGCCAACTCCATACAAGAAGGAAATCAAGAACTTACATAGATCTGGAGAGGCATCGCTCCTCAGGCTCACTGAATGGTTCCAATAAAAAATCTGCTAGGCCAGTTATAGAGGAATACTAGAAATATATTTTTTATTATTAAGTACTTTTAATAAATGTTTAACTTACCAAATGTAAGTATGTATTAGGAAAGATACATCTGAAATGCTAGGCATACTTGTAGCTCTAATACAAACATTGTCATTTTAAATCTTTTTTTCCAAGTTAACATTTTTTGTGATGTTATTAGAACTGCAAATATACCCTTCCTTGCCCTAAACTGCCATGTCCCACACTTCGATGTGTGTTGTTATTTTTTTAACCACATTATTGAGGTATGATTTATATGTAAAAAGCTGTGTATATAACCCGATGAATTTGGGGATGTTTATACACCTGAGGAACCATCACTATCATCAAGGCCACAGACATACTCAGAACTTCTCAAAGTTTCTTCCTGCCCTCTTTATCATCATCATCATTATCATCATCATTATCATCATCATCATCATCATTATCATTTTAGTGTGTGTGGTAAGAACACTTAGCATGAGATCTATCCCCATAGAAACTTTTAAGTATATAATATAGTATTGTTAGCTATTGGCACTATGCTGTATAGTAGATCTTCAGAATTTATTCATCCCACATAACTGAAACTTTGTACTCTTTCACCATTACACCCATTTCTCCTTCCTCCAGCCTCTAACAACCCCCATTCTACTCTTTGCTTTATGAGTTTAACAATTTTAGATTCTACATATAAGGGAGATCATTTAATGTTTGTCTTACTGTGTCTGGTATATTTCCCTTAGGAAACTGTTTTCCATGTTCCTCTATTATTACAAACAAACTAGTGGCCCGGTGCATGAAATCTGTGTACCAGGGGTGGGGGGGGGCAGGTTCCCTCAGCCCAGCCTGCACCCGCTCCAATCAGAGACTCCTTCAGGGATGTGTGACCCCTAACCACCTCTGCCTACCTGCCTGATCGTCCCTAAGTGCTCTTCTGCTGGCCTGATTGCTCCTAACTGCCTCTGCCTTGCCCCACACCTGGGACCCAGGCATCCCTCCCTCTGGCCAGCTATAGGCACCCAGGACCTGGGCCAGCTTCACTCAGGCCGGACGCAGCCACAGGCGCCCACAGGCACCCAGGACCACAGGGCATACTGCCTAACCCCAGGGCCAGAAAGGGCCCCAGCCCCTGTATGTGCCTGCCTGGCCGAGTCCCACCACTCTGACTGCTGTGGTTTAAAGAACTTTGCCATATATGTTCTCCCCAGCCTCCTGGGAGAGGGTGTGAGCTGAGAAACTAGAGATGCTGCAGCCCCGCTGAGGGCACACCTTCCTCAGCATCTCCAGAAGCTGGAGCATCTGTTTGGAAGGCTCCAGGCTCCGATCCTGGCCTGAGGAGGTAGGGAGCCGCAGAGTGTGCGTGGTGCTTGGGGAAAGGGTGACCTTACTAGACTTGCACACACTGCCACTGACAACGGTATGAGGTCATGGAGACTGAAGGAGCAGAGAAATGCATCCAGAACTGGGGGGTCCCGCACCCAGCAGGTGGGCGCCTCTCCGACAGCACACCTCGCAGACCGCATGCCCTGCAGCCCCAGGTGGGCCTCCCACAGCGGTCCTGCCCCTCCGTGGGGCCCCCACCTGGGGAGCACACGCAGGCTGCGCTGCTGCCACAGCCACTTCCTCCCGGCCTGAGGTGCCTGTCCAGTCCTGCCCCTCCATGGGGCCCTTGCCTGGGGAGTGCACACAGACTGCACTGCTGCCACTGCCCGAGGCACCCACATCGTCCAGCCCCTCCACGGGGCCGGCCTGGGGAGCGCACACTGCACCGCAGTCATGCCCCCGCATGCCTCGCCGGCCTCGCCTCCCATCCTGCTGGCCATGCCCCCTGCTCCTGATTGGCTCGAAGCATAGCCAATCAGGAGCCAAGGTACAGTCACATTTGCATGTTACTCTTTTATTAGATAGGATGATAGTTTTTCCTTCTTTTTTTAAGGCTGAATAACATTCTGCTATACCTATATACCAAATTGTCTTCATCCACTCATCCACCAATGAACGTTTAGGCTGTTTTCACATCTTGACTATTATGAACAATGCTGCAATAAACATGGGATTACAGGTGTCTCTTCAAGGTCCTGGTACCAATCCTTTGCTTAAATACCCAGAAATGAAATTGCTGGATTATATGAAACCACAAAAGACTCTGAATAGTCAAAACAATCTTTATACAGAAGAACAATGCTGGAGGCATCACACTTCCGAATTTCAAACTATACTACAAAGCTGTAGTGATCAAAACAGTTATGGTACTGGCATAAAAACAGACATATAGATCAAAAGAATAAAGAGCCCAGAAATAAACACACATAAAGGGTCAACTAATCTTTTATAAGGACACCATGAATACAAATTAGGATAAGAATAGCCTTTTAAACAAATAATGCTAATAATACTGAATATCCACATGCAAAATAACGAAATTAGACCCTTAAGCAAAAAATAAATCAAAATGGATGAAAGACTTAAACATAAAACCTGAGATCATAAAATGCCTAAGAGAAAACACAGGGGGTAAAGCTCATTGACACTAAGATTGGTAATGAAATTTTAGATATGACACCAAAGTACAGGTAACAGAAATTTTTTAAGTATGTCTACATCAAATTAAAAAGCTTTTACACAGAAAATAAAATAATCAACAAAACAAAAAGACAACCTATGAAACAGGAGAAAATATCTGTAAACCAATATACATGATAAGGGGTTAATATCCAAAATATATAAGGAACTCATTCCAATTCAGTAGCAAAACTAATAAACCACTTAAAATATGGGCAAAGGACCTGAATAGACATTTTTATGAAGAATACATACAAATGGTCAACAAGTACATGAAAAGGTACTCAGCATCACTAATCATCAGGGACATGCAAATCAAAACCAAAATGAGATATTATCTCATGCCTCATGCCTAAAAGGATAGCTATTACTTAAAAAAAAAGATAAAATGCTATTTTTTATATTTAATATTTTATTGTTTAAATTATCACAAATAGTAGTACATATGTCTCCTTTTTTCCCCATTGAACTCCCCCCCTGGCGTCCCCTACTCCCCAGTACATGCCCTCACCTGCCACCACCCCCTCCCCCCAGTGTCTTGTATCCATTGGTTATGCTTATATGCATGCGTATAAGTCCTTCGGTTGATCTCTTACAGCCCCCTCCTCCCCACCTTCCCCTGCCTTCCCACTGTTGTTTGACAGTCTATTCAATGCTTCTTTGCCTTTGTATTTATTTTTCCCCATTTCTTTTCTTTAAAAAATCTTGCCTCTGCAAACTAGAAATAAACATATTTAATAACAAAAAATGTTTGAATCCTAATTTCACTGTCCAACAGTTCTGAGTCCCAGTTTCAATGTCAAATAGTTCCTTCTGTGTACATGTCAGCAATGATATCTGGATGGTGGACACATGGTGGGAATGCAGGTTTGGTCCTAGGCAACCCGCAGTGTCGCACAGCTGCTGACAATGCTAGTGAGGATATGGAAAAGAGGGAATCCTTGTACATCTTTAATGGGAATGTAAAAAAAAAATGATGAGCTCAAAATTTTAAATTCAGAGTTCGAGGTACAATTAGAGGATCAGGGAGGTTTCTATGACAACACTCAAAACTTTGGGACTTTGAAGCCAAAAAGCAGATGTAATGTTTGAAGTTGTAGATTAGAATATAAGTGAAATATTATTAAGTTACCTAGGAGAAAGTCGGGGGGAAAAAGCCAAACACAAACAACTGTGGAAGAGATAAAGTCTGAGAATTAGAAAGAAAGTCTTTGGAAGGATTATTATGACCAGAGCACCCACCTCTTCTGCTCCACCCAAGTCACCATGTTTGTTTGTTTGTTAATCCTCACCCAGGGATATTTTTCCCATTGCCTTTTTTTAGAGAGAGTGGAATGGAGGGAGAGAAGGAGAGAGAAAGGGAAGGAGAGAGGAAAAGGGAGGGAGGAACGGAGGGAGGGAGGGGGAGAGAGAGAGAGAGAGAGAGAAGCATAGATGTGAAAAAGACACAGTGATCGGTTGCCTCCTGCACATGCTCCAACTGGGGCTGGGAATCAAACCCATGACCCTTTGGGTATGTGGGCCAACATTCTAACCACTGAGCAACACTGGCCAGGGCAAGTCACCATTTTTGCAGAAGTCCTTTCTCTATAGTTCCTGACTTGCTTAAACTACAGCAGTTCCCATCTATGGTAATGTTACACTTTCTCATGCCTAACTCTCTTACCCTCATTTAATATATCGCAGTAGTACTCAAACTTGAGGGCTTTGGCTAGGGACCAGGGAACTGAAGGTTGAGACCCAGGTTTTAGTCATTTTCCTTACAGATCCTAAGGTAATTTTAATATGCAGCCTAATTGACCCATTGTTCCAGTTATAGAAGCAAGCCTTTGAGAAGGCTCATCCACAAAGAATTTTCAGACTTTTCTCATTTACACCATGAAACACCTGGAGAATATGTATAGAAATCAATAGAAGGGTCCTTGTGACTTTGAGATCTGCTGCTTAGGAGGCCTTTTTCCCTTAGTGAAGAAAGCATTCCAAAGGAGACACAATGGTGCTGATGAATTCAAACTTGAGAGTGCCACCAGGCCTTTTATAGAGTGTCATTATAGGCAAAAAAAAAAAAAAATGAGGTTAGTCGGTTAGTTGTGGTGGTCGGTCCTTATTGTCAATAGGAAGTAGTAGAGTTAGTGTAGCATTGTACAAGGAAGGAAAAGTATGTCTGCATTACAGGAGATTTTCTTGGGTGCTCTATCTAGTATTGCCATGCCCAGGGGATTGTGTATTGCTTAAGTTATTCCATATGTGTTTCATTTACTTGGGCCATGCTCAATGCAGCTTTAACCTTATCTGTCAATAAAATCTCCTTAAAATTAAAATTTCATGAAAGCTTTTACATTTTCAGCTTCTAAAATTGAATGACCCCGTCAAGGATATCAAGAAGTGTCTCTGAGGATTTTTACTTAGTCATTACTAGCTTCTACTTAGTCATCTTTCATAATTTCAATGACATTGAAAATATTAGTACAGTGAAATCTCCATCAAATGGAATTCAAAGGTTTTCTAAACTTAATTTTCAAAAACAGAACGTAAAAGTCACTGAGATATTCAAAGCTCAATGAAGTTCAGAGGTCCACTTGCCAAAGGAACATGATTGTTTAGAAGTCAAATGGATAAATGACTTTAAAAACTGAAACCACATAGAATGGAGAAAATTCCTGGCAACCAATGAGCAGACCTGATTGATATGTCAGTCATAGAGCCTGAGTAATCTACAGCCCCACCTGAAAAAAACAGATTATTCTTGATTTTATGTAAACTTAATTTCCTGTCCCTTGTTCATACTGATGAGACTAGAGCTTGGTATCTGATCCTCAGACAATAGATAGGCTGGTTGGTGAGTTTTCTAGCAAGTGTTATTAGGCAAAGGTTATTTGGACCAAGTTCAGAGAGAATAAAAGATAAAAGTGGCTCCTAAAGCCAAAGGGCCAATGAGAGAGATTGGAGAGGGCATAATGGCCCTAGTATAACCCCAAATCAGGAAATAGGTGCTATGATTAAGTGGAAGTAGGGGGAGGAAAAACACATATAGTAGAGGGCAGACTGTGTCTTTATAGTAGGACATACAGACAGACCAACTAACCAAAGCAGAGTATGACAGTGCCTGGGCAGGAGAGTGAAGATCTATGAACTGCCACTTTGAAGGCCTGGAAAGGCTCCAGATCATGAGGAATATCTCTCTGGGCTCTGTGCTCTTGGATGTCTTTGCGATTCCCCATCACCTCCTTACTTCCTTTGACCTTGCATGAGAGCGTTTTGGAGGGAGTCTTTGATTCTTAGAATAGAGTGAGAAACAAAAAGAGCAACAAGAATGAGCAAAGGAAGCATAGAAACAAGAAAGTAGCCAGGTACTCAGTAAATACAGGAACAGTCTGCCGACAATGATATGGGAGAAAGCTACACAGAAAGGCTACAGACAGAAATTACTCTGTGTCTTCAACCCTCTTCCTCCAGGGTGCTGTGCGGGGATCATTGATGTCCACATACAGATGCCTGTGTGGTGCTAGCTCTGCACCCAGAGGTCAAAGAAGGTCAATGCTCTACAGTTACTAAGTGAGGAAAATTTTTGTTTTTATGACTATTTTCAACAGGAACTTAGAAAAAGGCTAGTGGTTAGGGTCCCCATATAATTTATCATTCAAGTTTGGAAACTGTAAAGAGTGAAAGGGAGTACTATTATTAATTACACTAGAGGCCCAGTGCACAAAATTTGTGCACGGGGGCGGGGGGAGGAGAATGTCCCTTAGCCCAGCCTGCACCATCTCCAATCTGGGACTCCTCAAGGGATGTCTGACTGCCTGTCTAAACAGGCAATTGGACATCACAATCCAGGACTGCTGGCTCCAAACTGCTCACCTGCCTGCCTCCCTGATTGCCCCTAACTTCTTCTGCCTGCCAGCCTGATCACCTGGTAACCACTACCTTGCCAGCCCAATTGATGTCTAACTGCTCCCCTGCCAGCCTATTTGCCCCCAACTTCCCTCCTCTGCTGGCCTGGTCACCCCTAACTGCCCACCCCTGCAGGCTTGATCACCTCCAACTGCCCGCTCTCGTAAGCCTGATCCTCCCAACTACCCTCCCCTGCTGGCTTGATTGCCCACAACTTCCCTCCTTTGCAGGGCCTGGAACCTTCAAAGGCCCTCCCCTGCTGGCCATCTTGTGGTGGCCATCTTGTGTCCACATGGGGGCAAGATCTTTGACCACATGAGGGCAGCCCTCTTGTGTGTTGGAGTGATGGTCAATCTGCAAATTACTCTTTTATTAGATAGGATAGAGGCCAGGTGCATGGGTGGGGGCCAGCTGGTTTGCCCTGAAGAGTATCCCAAATCAGGGTGGGGGTTCCCTTGGGGTGAGGGGCAGCCTGGGCGAGGGGCCTGTGGAGATTTGCAAGCTGGCCACGCCCCCCAGAGACCCAAGTGAAGGCCCTGGTATCTGGAATTAATCTATGTCTACAATTGAAACTTTGTAGCCTGGAGCAGAGCCAAGCCTTCTGTTCACTCCTGGGCAGCAGCCATTTCTGTTTGAAATTGTGTTGCCTAGACTGGAGGCCTAGGCCAGCAAATGGCAGGCTGAAAGCTTGGCTTCCTCCATTGCCAGGGAAACCCAAGCCTCTGTTCTCTCCACCTCAGTGGCTGCTGCCATTTCTGTATCTTTTATAATTGAAACTTTGTAACTTTGAGTGGAGGCCTAGGCAGGCAGAAAACTTGGCTTCCTTTGTTGCTGGGGAAACCCAAGCCTTCCTCCTGCTCTCAGTGGTGGCAGCCATCTTGTTTGGAGTTTATTTGCATAATTTGCTCCTGATGGGCATGGCTGTGGGCATGGCTTGTGGGTGTGGCAAAGGTGCAGTTAAATTTGCATATTACTCTTTTATTAGATAGGATGGCATAAAAAGGCATAAGCAAAACAGTCTCTGGGAAACTGGGGTGCATTGTTGTAATACTTTGTGAGTTAGCCTTCAGTTCACCAGAAAGATAAACTAAGCAGAAAAGACTAATCCTGTGGTCACATCAAGCTTTACAATGGCTTGTTTTGGAACCAAACTACAATCCTGGGTTTAATTCTGGGATTTTTATTTCGCAATAGCCAAGCCAAACAAAATGGGCCTTTACATCTCAGGCCCACTAAAGGGCAATATTTAATGGCTACTGCAAGAAGTATGAAGTTCAGTGCAACCTAAGCGTCCTTTCTAGGACTCCCACAACACGATTACTCACCATTGGCTTGTCTGCTAAATTGACTGTTCTGTGCAGCATCATTTCATTACTGCTGGTAACCTGTCCACCTACACACATAGTTTGTAAAATAACCCGTGCCAAAGGAAAGCAAACAAAATCCTCTGTTCTCCATCCCGATGTACACAGATCACTGCTCTTTTGGAATTAGATCGTGCAACTAGCCTTTGAGTTACAAGAGGCAATTCTGATGATAAAGGGCAGGCATTGTATCAACCATTTAACTTCAGCCAAAAATAATTATTCCCCTTGAGCCTTTGTTTTCTAATCTTTAAAATGGGCTAATAGATACTTTACAAAGGGCTGTTTTGATTATGAGATTAAAATATGTAAAACTACTTGGTAAGTGTAAGAAATTATTTAATAGGAGTATTTATTTGGGGGCAGGTGATGAGGAAAGCTATTGTAAAATAGAGGAGAGATTATAGAAGTCAAAACACAATGGTCTGGCCTGGCAGGGATGGCTCAGTGGTTGAGTATCACCATGTGAACCAGAGGTCATGGTTTGATTCCAGATCAGGGCACATGCCTGGGTTGCAGGTTCATTCCCCAGTCAGTGTAAGGCAGGCAGGAGGCAGCAGATCAATGATTCCCTCTCATCACTGATGATTCTGTCTATCTCTCCTTCTCCCTTCCTCTCTGAAATCAATAAAAAAGTATTTTTTAAATCACAAAGATCTGTAAACAGGCCTACTTGGACTATGAAATTGGTCTGAGGCAGAGGGAAAAATATTTTAGCTCCAACGGTCTCATTTTCCTCTTCACTAAAAAATAGACTTATCAAAATTCAAAGAAATAATGTAATTTATAGTGTTTTATAAAGAGTCAAGTGATTTACAAATGCCAAGCAGGTTCTTCCTGCTTTTGTCAAATTATATATTTTGTATACACTGCTGCTAGTGTTCACCTTTGGTTAATCGGAGATTAGAAAGTAAATCACACGTTGGGCTGTCTATGCTCCCAGTACTATTGTATTACTTAATAACTGTTATCCTTACTATTTCACTACAATAATGTTTGTCAGACCTGATAGAGTTTGTTTGCATTAACTCATCTGACCTTTCATCTTTTGGTGAGTTCCCAAGCATACTCTTACTTCCCCAAAGAAAACCAAACTGCATTAAAAAGCGCAGAGCTACCAGGAAAACACAAAAGCTCTGAGACAAAATGACTTGTCAGAACAAGGCATAATATACCATCTTTGAAAACCCTGGTAGAAAAGTGTAAGAGTTTTGAGCAACAAAATAAATATAGTATTGGATTACAACTCAAAGTATAAATAAATATTCATGATTCCATACTGGTACAAATTATTTGAATAAATAATTAAACAAATAAATAACTAAATGGGGGAGAATAGGCAGGTCTACAGTGCAGAAGAGTTCAAAGTAGTTTATGTCGCTTCTGCTCCTCAAGGAAGCTGAGCATAACTTCCTATCTTTTAAGTGTGGGCTGTACATAGTGACTTCCTTCCAAAGAGGACAATATGGAGAAATCTGTCACAAATACTACCTCAGCCAGGTGCTCAAGTTTAATCAATACTGATAAGTTGATAGTAGGTTTCCTTGACAGTTTGTGATGAGAATGGCACTTGACCTCTGTGGTCTTCCTTCCAAAACACAGAACCTGTCTATTAGAAAAAATATGAGGGAAAAAAAAACCACAAGGAAAAGCCAACTGAAGGACATTCTATAAAATATCTGACCAATGCTATTCCAAAGTGTCAAGGTCATCAAAAAGGTTGAACATATGAATAAACCTCATAGCCAGGAGGAGCCCAAGATGACATGAAAATGAAAGAAACTGCAGTATCTTGTTATGATATCCTGGCACGCACGCGCGCACACACACACACACACAAACACGCGCGCGCAAAAAAAAATCTTAACTGAAAACTGAAGATCTGAATAAAGTATGGACTTTAGTTAATATTAATATATCAATATTGGTTCATCAGTTTTGACAAATGTACCATACTAATGTAAGATGTTAACAATAGGAGAAATGGGATGTGGGGTATATGGAAATTTGCTGTTCTAGCTTCATAACTTTTCTGTAAATCTAAAAATACTTAAATGAAAAGCGTAATTTTCAAAAAGTTTCTGTTTAGCTAATTCCTTTTTAAAATTTAATTTTACCTCTTACCAGTCTTTTTAAAAAATATTTTATTGATTTTTACAAAGAGGAAGGAAGAGGGATAGAGAGAAATGTCGATAAGAGAGAAACATTGATTAGCTGCGGATGTGCCTGCAACCAAGGTCGGTACATGCCCTTAACTGGAATCAAACCTGGGACCCTCCAGTACACAGGCACACTCTATCCACTGAGCCAAACCAGTTAGGGCTATTTAGCTAATTCTTTTGAGTGATAACCTAGTGTTTGGAAGGGCATAACTATTCTAATTTGGTCTTTGTTTAGTAAGTGTAATGATAAACTCCATAGAAGGCATGTTTGTGATAAATTGACCTATTCTACCTCAACATCCCATTTCCTTTCTACGATACAACAGTTGAGAAGACTGAGAATTATGTATCTAAGGGTACAGCTATACATCAATTATGTTTCATAAAAATAAATTTGTTAGTTCTGCTACTGTAAATATTTAAACTGCAGGTAACTGAGAAGAGTATAGCAGTAATTATACATTAAGCTAAGTCACAGGATTTGGGTGTACTTCCTACTCCTCCATAAAACTAACTTTATTATATTAAGCAAATAACTAACTCTCTTTGACGCTCAATTCCACATTGGTATAAAAAGGAGATAAATCTACCAGTCTCCCAAATTTGCTTTAATAAAAAAAGAATAGAGATTCCATTCAAATTTTTCTTCTTTAAAATTTGGCTTCATCACTCAGTAGCTTAGGTTCTCACCTTTTAAAAAAATGGGGATAAATTTCTTCTGATTGGTGTTTGGGGATTCTTAGGATATATTTCTAGAAGTAGAACCACTGTGTCAGATGGCAGTTCAATTTTTAATTATTGGAGGAAACCCCTATGCTCATAGCAGCACTATTTACAATAGCTAAGATCTGAAAACAGCCCAAGTACCCATCAATAGATGAGTGGATAATAAATATGTGATACATTTATACCTCGGATACTATGCAGCAGTAAAAAAGAAGGAACTCTTACCCTTTGAGACAGCATGGAGGGACCTGGAGAGTACTGTGATAAGTGAAATAAGCCAATCAGAAAAAGCAAGTATCACATGATCTCATTTATATGTGGAATCTAATAAACTTATGAACAAAATAAATCCAGAAACACGAAGTACTCAACAGACCAATTAATCTCAAAGGGAGAAAGAGTAGTGGGTCAGGGGTCGGGAGGGGGGAGGCAGTGATTCTGGAAGAAATTAACCGAAGAATATATGTGCATATATTCATAAGCCATGGACACAGATAATAGTTTGGTAGGCCCTGGAGGTTGGTAGGAGGTGGATGGGGTAATAGAGGGGGTGGGTGGGTATGGGATATCTGTAATGCTTCTAATAATAAAGATAGATTTTTTAAAATAGGGATTAAATGGTACTGACCTGGAAAAATTGTAAACATTAAATAAAATAATATATGTGAAACACTTAGTATGCCTTTGTACTCCTAAAATAACTATAGATAAGAATATCAACTACATGGTGTGAAATATAGATTAGTATCTAGTTGAGACTTTAAGACACATTCACAAAGGAAGTGCTTTAAAGAAGAAAAGTCTGAGTAGTTATAGGAAGTCACTTGTCAGGGATAAGTATTGAGATTTCTCTGTTTTCAGAGATCCTCAGAGCCCTTCACCATAAACTGAAATGCTCTCACCTGAGTGCGATTTTGTGAGGAAAGTTTGGCATTTACAATTATTCTCACAGTGGGTGCAAGGGCTGTGGGCCTAGTCATGAATAATAAAAAAAAGACAAGAAATCAAAAATACATTTATATTTCTTCTTGAAAATATGCTTTTACACTTATTTGTGAGATTTGGGATTCTAAAATGTCAGACATACTGCAGGAGGAGTGTTCATTGTATTTACTCAGCACACAAGTTTGCCATAGAGAAAGGTATTTTATAAGGGTTTTCCATACATAAATAAAACCTTAGGATTCATAAATGTTAAAACAGAATCTACTAAGGATAAATTACAGATCCTAGAAATTACCAAGAGTTGACTGTAGTAGCTAAGTAAATATAATAAAAGCAAATATGTGGCTTAAATTGTTCAATTGATTGATACTTTTTAAGTGTTCCAAAAACCTTGCTAGAGCAAAGTGATCAACAGATTAATTTTTTTTCAAGTACCACTTGCAAAAAAGAGATTTTCTAAACTGCCAAAACTTAAGTGCTCTCCTATGAGTAAATGGTAGGTGTCACTTCTAAGTTTTAAAAATTTTCTCATAGTTTAGCATTAAAATGTTAATCTAAAACAATCAAATGTCCCTCATTAATGGGTATTCAGCATAGGGAAGCTATTCATGTTGCCAAACAAATTCGGTGCTTTCTGGGAAATTACTTCTAATAGCAATTTTAACACGTTTCTGTGTGTTTTGGCGGGGCTGGTGGATGGGGGGAAGCTAAGTGTTCCCTGAGCCAGTGTAGGGACACGAAAAAAATCCTGCCTGGGCAGTTGTGATTAAGGTGCCTGGATAACAGTGATCACAATGGTGATAAGAACTGATTACCTTCCAAGCAGTTATTTCTACTTTTCCCCTCCTGGGAGAGCTCTATTTCCTCTTGATAACCAGTGTGGTTATGGGAAGCTGACTTGTTCCTTAGCTCATTGGTGGAGAATAGCACAAAGATTAGGCCAATCCAACCCCCCAACTCCAATGACTGGTTTAGGTTGGGAATGTGACCTAAGCTCCTCCAGTCAAGGTCAATCTCTGAACTTGACTGAGAATGCTGGGACAAGCAGGCTCAGTCATTCCTCCTGGAGGAAAATGAGTAAACACGTAGCCTGTTGTGGGAGTGCTGGTAGCCACCTTGGGTTCATGAGGGGAACAAAACTGGGATAAAGCTAACAATGAGGAAGGTTGGATGAGAGACATAAATACACTAGATTGTTGTAACTTGATTAAACCACTGAATTAATCACTAGATATTCCACTTATATGGGCCAATAAAGTCTCTTTATAATTTTAGTCAGTTTGGGTTTGTTGTTACTTGCAACCAACAACATCCCAACTGATTAAACAACTAACATTGATGGAGCACAAACATTGTCTCCTTTATTATGCACAAACACCTAAGAAATAATTACTGTTGTTATCCTAGAAGCACAGATATGGAAACTGAAGGGCAGAAAAGATGAGTAGCTTGTTTCAGTGAGGAAGCAACTGAAGTACAAGTCAAACTGTTCTAATTCCAGAAGCTCATGCTGTACCCACTATGCTAGCACTTTCCTTCCAGATTAAAAAACATTCAGAAAGTGAATTAGACATCTGACATTACATGGCAATTTTAACTTCTCAGACTCTAATTATATAATTTTCCTTAGCTAAAAGTTCACATCAAAAGAAAAGGATTGCTTGTGGTTAAGGAAAAAGTACTTAAAATTTTAATATCAAGGGTTTTTAAATGACAGAAAAATGTTTCTCATTTCTTTTATTAAAGTGCTTTTACATATTCACACTTATAGTTGAATCTGTCCCATTTCTGTTAGTTGAAAATATTGGACACTATCCATGAGCTCGCATATTACTTTCTACAGAAGTCCTAGTTCACATTGCAAAAGTCTGAAGACCTGAGTTCTTATCTTGGGTTCTGAATCTCATTGCCTCATCAACTGAGATATTAAACAGCTGCTTTTTTTTATTGGTTTAGTGCAGTTATTTGAGAAGTTCCCAATTATTGATAATTGGCATACCCACAAACATGTTCACAGTGAGTGGCCTATTTTCCAATACCAGTAAGGAATAGTTTATTTATACAACCAAATAAATAGGTATTAGCCCTATTTACTGGGCCAATAAATGCATCAAGTTACTGTATGATGTATACACCATACAAGGTATTAATACATTTGGAATTTCAAATGGCTCCATAGGAAACTGTCAGGACTGAGAAGTAAACAAATGTAAAATATATAACATTACAAGAAAACAGTAGGCGATCCAGAAATTTACTATCTACTTGGTGTTATGATTTGTAGATGGTGACAGGTAAGAAAAAAAATAGACTGATATACCATCTTCTTATCAAAGCTAAACCAGAGCTTACACATATAGTTGGGAGCACCATATGCAGAATTAACAATGTCTATCTTAGGGTGTCGTTTTTTTTAAACGTATGCACTGACTGTACACAAATGTAAAGGTGAAAGTAAAAATCTCCATCTTCCATCTAACTAAACTCTAGTGATTCTCTTCAATGATAGCCACCATTAACATATTCTTGAGTATCCTCCAGCAAAAGAAGTTAGCACATACCTTTTAAAAATGTACATATATTCAAATCAATATATCGTATGCTCCATTGTACACTCTAGACAATCTTCGAACATCAATCTAAGAACATCTAGACAATCTTTGGATGTTCAGCACGTTCAGATCTACCTCACCCTTTATAACAGACCCTTAGGATCCTTTTAAATTTATATACCATAATTTATTTAATCAGGCTTTTGTTGATGGATAGCAGCCTCCCCACACATACCTACACCTTTTCATACTATTACAAACAATGCTGCAAAAAATTAATCTTATGCAAATTGTGGTGTTCACTTTTGTATCTATCTGATGGGTGAATTCTTACCAATAGAATTTCTAGACCAAAGGGTTGTGTTTTTAACTTTGGAAGATCATGTCAAATCACCAACCCTCTAAAAATACCCCACCAATTTACATTTCCACTAACAGTAATTGAGAGTTCCCCACATATCCCACACCAAAAATACATGTTATCAGATAACTCCAATAAGCTAATCTTCTGCAGAAGGTCACATTTAAAGATATATGGTTCCAAAGCTAAACAACAAATTTCATTATTTGCTTGCATTCACCGGTGTTTTAAAATTTTAATCCAATTTATAATCAGTTTTAACACTTTTCAAGATGGCCTTCCTCCCTCTAGAGCTTCTCATGCATCTTAGTAATACTTCCTGCTAATATCAATTTATCCTGCAGCCCAGCCTGCAAGGCTTCCTCTTTCTTGAGTCCTGTGTGTCCCTTTTTGCTTCCTACCCTGATTCCTAATCCCTTGATTATATTGTCCTACTCACACTTTTCCTTCTTTTTCCCTGTGCAGAATAGAAGAGCGTGTGTAAGAGGGATAAAACCCCTCTGGATTTGGTGAAGTGTCTCAGGACTTAGTGAAGGTGCGAGTCATGTGTCAACCAGCATCATGAGTAAAGAGGGTCTGTGCTAGAGGTCATGTGTGAGCCAAGTGGGATCCAAAGACTATGTTGCCCTTGTTATTAGATATGGACTTTGTTTTTAATATGTACACACATACTAACTTCTGATATATGGTCACATGGAAATGTCTAATATTTAAAGTTCTCAGAATAACCTCTGGGTTAGAGTCCTTACAGTGGTTAAAAACACAACTCTGTGGCCTGAGTTTGAATCTTGGGTCAAACATTTTCTAGCTATGGGACCTTGGGAAAGTGGTTTAACCTTTATACCTCAGTTTTCCTTTGAATTGAGATAATAACAAACAGGTCATGCCTCATTTGGTTTCCAGAATTTGATGCATTAATAATAAAGCGAAGTGCTTATAATTGTGTCAGGGACATAGTAAGCCCTAAAGAAATGTTAGCTATTCATGTCATATTTCCAGAAATGGCAGAAAAGGTATATTTGGAGAGGATGAACTCTGACAACATGTCTTCTAGCATACAGCATTCCCTGGACTAAACCACATGCAGCAATCCATGAAAATCTGCACAGAGATGCTATAATTTCACTGCTATTATTACCTTGAAAAGAATTCATTTGAAAGGCAAATTTGCCATGTATGCACTTCATTAGAAGGTGCATAGAAACCTTGAATAAAAGCTACAGTCATAAATAAATGTGAAATATATACCTAATTTCATGATTGCCCCTCTATACCTCTAGAGATAGAGCTCTTAGAAATAAATGTACCTACTATATTACCTTTTATCTTGGGTGTTAATTATGCTAGTAGTCTCCTTATAGATCAACTCAATTCTTTATTTTTTGCAGCCCTTTGGAAAAAATGCTAAATTATTCAAGGCCTAAAGAATAAATGAATATGAGAACCAGTATAAATATTCTCTCGCCACTTTCACCTTAAAATGTCAAGTTATAAGTGTTTAAAGACTAATTAGAAGTTCACCAGACAAGGTAACATCCTCAGAGAAGCCTTTCTGACCATCCTGCCCTATCAAGCTCCTTCCCTGACCCTTTCTCTCCCTGCAGTTAATCACCCTCCACTCTGTGCTATGTCTGTTACTCTTTTACTGCATTTCAACTCTTGACCACAGTACACTCTTCATCCTTCTGGACTGTAAGTTCCTAAATGCCAGGCCCAGGCCTGACTCATATTCTCAGGTACTCTAATGAGGGTTTATCAATTGATTTCAAATTCATAAAAGACTATATTCATATTCAGTATTTGACACTAGTGCAGTGTTTCAAACTGCATTCTGCTGGAAGGTAAGCTCTTTGAGAGCAATGATTTTTATCTATTTGGTTCACTCCAGTGTTTATCCACAACAGTCTGACATGATAGGCACTCAGTACACATTAAAGGAATGAATAGAAAAGATACCTGAAACCTAAAGTGCAATTTATGGTTCCTGAATCAGGATAGACCTGGAATTAACCAAAGGTTGCAACCACTACGGAAGTAGAGGATGAGACCATTTATTTTTCTTGTGTACTAGTCTCCATTTCACTTTGTAGATCACCTATGAACATGCATTCAGTCTCACCCTAATATGCAAAACTTACAAATATTCAAATTTACAGTGTTTCACTTAATATTCCTATGGTGGCTTAATTCACACAGTATTATTTATTTATATTTCCAAAAACTGGATTGGATTTTCAAAGCTTTAAAATAGTTACACACCAACTAGGAACCAGGCTGCCAGGACATTGTTTATGCATTTGTACAGGTATCCCAGGTTGCATAAAGTTCTCGCTAGAAACTCAGGCTTTGCTTGAGAACAGTGATTAACTTGTGCATCATGTCCCTTTTGTTGGAGACTGCTTCAACATTATACTTTCAAGTTCTTTTTGAAGAGAACTTTAAAAATCAGTACCAAGAACTAACTAAAGAGATGTTTTCATTCTTCAGGAAAAAAATGCCTAATGTGGCTGCAAAGTAACACCTAAGCATGTACCCCATGGCTCCTGGGACATCTTCTCTGAGTAGTGCCTCATACAAGCCTGGTTAAATGGTCTGTGGAATGCTACACAGGCACCATCTCACAGACCCACATTTCTCCCAGTGAACGCTGCTCCTCGGCATGGTCAATTAATCCTTTGAAAGTCAGGTCCTAGAAGGAGGTTTTGGTCCCCTAAAACTCCTTACTGGTAGTATATGGCATGTTATGGTTGAGCACTACTGAAATATTATGTCACTGCATTAATAAAAATAAATGAGGAAATTCAGTAAATTTGACCTTTTAATAAACATTAAAAGGCACACTTTGCTTTATTGTGCTTTGCTTTAGTGTGCTTCACAGATGCTGCATTTCTTACAAATTGAAGGCAAGATCCTCTACCAACAAAAAGATTATGAGTTGCTTTATTGTAATACTGACTTTATTACAGTGGTCTGGAACAGAGTCTGGAATATCTCCAAGGTATGCCTGAAGTTTTTTCCACTCAATAACAACTTAATGCAAGTTTTAAAGAATAAAGAAAGTAAAAGGCCATCATCATTATGTTCTTCTATGAAAACATTGTACTGCCTATGAAATGAACAATGGTGGCATGTTAGTAGTTTGACCCCAAGTCAAGGTATTCATATCATTATTTCTGAGGATTATGAATTCTGAACTGCATGCCAACTCTCCCTTCCTCTTTATCCCATCCCCTTCTTCTTCTATCCATCCATCCATCGATCCATCTATCCATCCAGCCATCTATTCATTAGGGAATGGCTAAACAAACATAGATTAAGCCATGCCTCCTACCCATTATGGAATTCATACATTTGGTGTTGCATATAATGTAATTAAGTATTAAGCAGAAAAGTTATTAAATAAGATATATATTTAAAGTAAGCTTTCTGATAAGTTCTGCATTTAAAATACATTGAGTACAGAGAGCTTATTATATTTGTGTTTGAATAATACAAATCTACTAATATAACTGCAGCATAATTGCTTTTCCTCTCTAATATATTAGACAAAAGAATAAAATTTGTTGCTTTAAAGTAGTAGATTATCTAGGAGCCAGAGTATGAGTAATTTTCTGATGTACTTTTAATCTTTGTCTGCCATTAATTGTAATTGCTGTCAAAAACTAAAGATGGCAAAAAAAATCCATAGCACATGGCTTATATAAAATTTTTACAAAAAATATTATTTTGACTGACTTAATATTTACTAGAATTTTCACCTCATAGGAAAAAAAGACACAAATCATTATAATGACAAGTCCTTTGACACTGGGATAAATTTCATCAAGAATTCATGCCCACTATTGTTTGCTGAGAATACCAAATAATCATGATAAATGTGGTTACAGAATCCAGACAAAATGTCACTTCCCTATCCTGAGGAAAGATGAGAAGCTACTAAAATAGATAACTGATTGTCAGAAAAGTTCACCATGGCCAAAACACATATTAATTTCCCACTTATAAGCACCTAAAGTGACACCAAAGAAATACTTAGGAATAAAATGTTCAAGTTCTAGATTCCCTGCTATTGACTTGGAGCAACAAGTGTTCCATGGCTGCTGGCTGAGTCACTAGAGAGTCCAACTCAGAGTTTCTTCATCTGAGAAGAGTGTTCATTATAGCAAGTTAAAATGGCACCAGAATTCCACAATTTGGTTCACTGTCAGCAGAGGGCATATTTGGGGAGAGGACGAGAGTGACACAGGATCAATGCTAAGACAGCCGGAAGGATTGAGAGAGGGTAGGGAGATAAGAGATCAACCGAAGGACTTGTATGCATGCATATAAGCATAACCAATGGACACAAGACACTGGGGGGTGAGGGCATGTATGGGAGTAGAGGGGGGAATGGGGGGGCTATGGACACATGTAATACCTTAATCAATAAAAATAAAAAAGAGGAATTCAAATGTTAAACAGAAGAGCTCTTGATGCATTGTTGTTTGAATCTACTTCCAAAGAACTTTATTCCAATCTTTGGAAAAGAGATGTGGATAGCCAGGAAGTTGCACTAAGGAAAAACATTTCATATACTGGAACAAACGGAATTCTAAAAGGCACCGGTGGCAAAGCTTCCCAAGTTGGGGCATTAGCCATTGAGCTCTCATGCCTCTAATTTCTTTAATGGCATCATCTTCAATTAAAGAATGATGCATCGGAACCCCCAGAGTCTTACTCTGCTCACCAAACTCAAGTGGGAGGAGCTCACAATGCTGAGTATTATAAGCATTAGCTCATTTCTTGGCAAAACAAAATGCCAGCAAAGCACTTCTGGGTTTAGCACTTCCCATTATGTTTCATAACATTTGCTCCCAAAGGAACAACACTCTCATTCAAGGAAAATAACCAAAACTCTTTTGAGGAGGTTTGAATGACTGCCCACTAATAAGAGCAAAGTTTGTTGAAACAGAGACCTCAGAAGAACACATCAAAAACAAGAATATCATAAAGGCTAAGTAATCATTCTAAAATAGTGTAAATAAATTAAATAATACCAAAGGAAGAAGAGAAAGCATGGATGATAAAATATTTCATCCAGAGATGCGAAAATCAAAAAAGCAAAAATGTGGAATGGTCATTATGAAAGGGTGGATCTCCAACATTATCTCTACACATTTTCAAAAAAGTATAAACAGATACAGAAGGTGACCTTACTGCAAGGCATTCATTACATTGAGTAAGTTTTATCTGAAATTTTGGGAAAGTAAGTAGGTTATTTTCTCAGTCAGTCCTATGAAGTTGTGAAATAAAATTAAACACTTTCTGGGTAAGCCTTACTATCAAGTTAGATTAATTCCAAATATTTTAACAGGTATTTCTCAAACTATGGTCCACTAATCCTTCAATAGCATGTTACCATTATACTCTTGGGATTGGCAGCCAAGAATTTGCCCAGAGAGATAGTTATGCATATTAAAAATTGATATTTGAAATGATTTAATGTGTTTTGGTAGTTTGAACATTCTCCTGACAATCCTTTACTACATGTTTACAAATATGATTCTTGTTCTCCAGTCTCCAATCAAATAGCTACAACATCTTAAGATCTCAACCTACCATCCTAAAGCCCTTGTAAGAGCCGTCTGCTTATAGCTGCAGCAAGGGGCTGAGGGGACCCCAGACTAAAGGATTGTGTCTAGGAATCAAATGGATAATGAACAAAGGAAGCACTATCCAACATGTTTGCTTAGGGGCCCCAGCTTAAATATATTGGGCCATGGGACTTTAAATATATATGTACTTGTATTGATTTCAGAAAGAAAGGAAGAGGGAGAGAGAAATAGAAACATCAGTGATAAGAGAGAGAATCATTGATCAGCTGCCTCCTGCACGCCCCTACTGGGAACCGAGCTCACCACCCAGAACGTGCCCTGGCCCAGAATCAAACCCTGGTGTCTTGGTTCATGGTCAGTGCTCAACCACTGCGCCCTGCTGGCCAGGCCATAGGACTTTAAGGTATAGTTTCTAAACACAAAATTTCATTAAGCTTGTTTTATAAACGTAGACTGCCAGTTGAACACAAATTTTAGTACAAAGAGAAAATCTGGAAGTTTTCACTTAATTCTGGCCATGCAACAGTTAAATGAAAACAAACTAATATCACAAGAGGGAAAAACATTTTAGAGCTTTCTTTACCTCAGAAAGTTACTACAGCAAGTAAAATATGACAAAGAAATACTTACAATACTAAAATAATTCTACTTTTTTAAACAAAAAAATAGATATATTTTTAGACACAAAACAATGTATTTGTGAATGTCCCATAGTCTTTTATTTAAATCAGAGAAATAAAACAATGCTTAGGGAAGCGATGACCAAAACTGGAAGTGACAGAATTCTTTCCAGATTTTAAAAAGAACATGTGAAGCGTGAGTTCTTTCCATAGGTTTAAATAAGCATATCTCCACCACCTTAAATCAGAATGACAAGCTGCACAGTTCCTGTAAGTTCATGCACTCTAAAGTACACACAACCCAAGGTATGAATGTGCTTATGAATATGCTATTTTCACATAAATATAAAACTGTGACTGAACATAGATCATGACTTTCAGGGTTTTGGGGGGGGTAGCAATGAGAACTGTGAGAATCCCCATGCATAGCCTTTAATTCTTACTTCTTCACTCTTAATGTGCAGAGGAAGCACATGACAACCTTGTCAAAATGCAGACTGGATTCTGTGATCTGGAGAGTGGCCTCAACTCCCAGGCTGTCCACAGACCACACTTTGAAAAGCAAGCTCTAACTAATTTCCTTTGAATTGGAAAGGAAAGGAGAAGATGAGAGATTAAAGGTACACAAAAAGGAGGAAAGCAACACTTATTGAGTATCTACTGTACACAAAAAGGAGGAAAGCAACACTTATTGAGTATCTACTAGGTACCAAGCAGGCGGTAATGGACTTCGATTCAGAAATAGAAACACAATCATGTTGACTGATATTATGCCCAGGTATGGCCTCCACAACTCAAAAGACTGAGGAGAATTCAAGGAGGCAGTCAACCATTCACAAAGGGTTCAAGGTGAAAAGCAGAATATTGGAGCAGAAGGAATGTATTATGTAATACTAAGATTGAATTCACAACTAAAAAGACATTAGGCAGCCAATGAAAACCAACTGTCTTCTATGATTAAATGTTCCAAACTTGTGTGTCATAAGAATCATCTGGTCAGGCTCCACTGACCTGCTGAGTGAGCCCAGGCTGATTTTGATCATTCTTTTAATCTATGAGTTTAGGAAATACTGGGTTTTTATTTTTTGCTTTTAGGAATATTGACTATTTAAAGCTTAAAATGATCTTAGCCTGCTCTAACATTTTCAAGACATAAGACACTATACAACAGAATGGATGAGAAGAGTAATGCTTTCACAGCTGCAGAGGCCTGTCCACAATCATCCAGTTAGTTTTAATGGACATGTTTCCATGTCCCCAGAGGCCAAACTCAATACATCATTACTATAAAAGTAAATAAAATAATTTTAGAACAGAGAACAGTAATCGGGAAGATTAATTAATTGAGATTTTTAAAGGAATAAATTATGATTCAAGTTAGCAATCTTATTCTGTGTAGATCCTGCAGAAGACATAAAAATGGATAAAATGAAAATTCCTCAAGTTCTTACTTAGTTCTCTGAGGACTAGGTATCACCCACTTGACAGAAGTGACAGAGATCTTGTACCCACAATAGACCCCTACCTCTCAGTGTTTACCCTTCCCCACTTATAGAACAACTCCTGGATAAGATTAATTTCTGATTTGACATGCTTTATCAAAGTGAAAGCTTCCCCCATCCCCAAGTCATTGACTGTCAAACCCCACTGTGTGGAAGACAATTACTCGGTAGTAATTGAAACAAGTAATGAGAGACCTAGATCCTTAGAGTGACAGATATAAAAGAAAATATAAATCTGCAGTATATTTTTATTGTCATCACTTAATACACACTCTAAAACCATGGTATTTACAAAAGTAACCCATAAATGTTCAATGGAATTCTTTTGTGTTGGTTTGGAAAATAAGGATTCCCAATGACTCTCCTATTTGTTAGTATCTTCATTTACTGGCTTCTGCAGTTTTGTAGTTCCTCTTCTAGTATTGTAAGTAAATATATATACTTACTTTTTATAACATATATACAGGTATTTATATAATCAATTGTGCATTCAACACAATAAAAAGTTTTTGGCAATTTCAAAAATAGTCGATAGTAGTAATAACGATGAGCATTTATTGAGTATTTACTATGTGACATGAACTTCTCTAAGCATTATACAATTATTGACTCATTTAATCTTTATAAATGACTCTACAAAGAGACAGAGACAAGGAGAGGTTAGGCAACATGACCAAGCTCACATAACCAGTAAGTTAGGGTTTGAGCCCAGACAATTTGAGTGAAAGTACATCTCAAAGGCAGTAACAATCTTTAAGACCTAACCCCTTTGGATAATTCAGTTAAAATCACTAGGCCTCAGTTTTTATCATAGAATGTTTACCCCTACAGTTCCCTAAAATGTGATTTACAAAAGGTTGTTAACTTAAGCCAATTGCAACAAGGCAATTAACTCCACAGCCAACCTACCCTACTTATTCCATTTTCCAGTACGAGATAGGGCAATGGAGGTTCAAGAAAGACTGATAACAATGAAACATCAGGGTGGACCTAATTATGTAAAACTCAGCTTTAGCACTAAATATATGAATAGTTTATATTCAAACTACAACACATTTTAAGGTCTAATTACTGGAAAATTATAGGATTCCAACAACTGTTTCTAAATATACTAGAGACCTGGTACATGAATTCGTGCATCAGTGAGGTCCCTTGGCCTGGCTTGTAGGATTGGGTTGAAACTGGTTTTCCAACATCCTCTGAGGAGTTCCAGATTGCGAGAGGGCACAAGCCAGGCTGAGTGACCCCACTGGTGCATGATCGAGGCCAGGGAGGGACACAAGAGGTTGGCCAGCCAGGGAGGGACCATGGGAGGGCTCCAGGGCATATTTAGCCTGTCTCACTCAGTCCTGATCAGCTGGACCCCAGAAGCAAGCTAACCTATTGGTCAGAGCCTCTGCTCCCTGTTGGTCAGTGTACGTCATTGTGAGCAGTTGAGAGGCCTTAGCATATCATTAGCATATTATACTTTGATTGGTTGAATGGCTGACCAGATGACTGGACACTTAGCATATTAGGCTTTTATTATATAGGATGCACTATAAGGTTAACCTGATAGCCTATTACAAATAGAATTGATATTGAAGCAAACTAATAGCAGTTTATATGAAAATAGCTGCAACAGATAAACATGATCAATCAAATATGACAATACACTAATACCAATTCTCTTTTTTTCTTTCTTTTTTATTAACTATAATAGTAGTACATGTTTTCCTTTCCCCCCCTCCCCATTATCCTCCCCCCAGCCTCCCCTACCCCCCAGCACATGTCCCCACCCACCCCCCTCCCCGCCCCAGTGTCTTTCATTCATTGGTTATGCTCATATGCATGCATACAAGTCCTTCGGTTGATCTCTCCCGGCATTCACCTCCCATCCACCCAAGCCTTCCCCCTGTAGCATGACAGCCTGTTCAATGCCTCCCTGCCTCTATATCAATCACTCTCCCCTGTTTCTTTTCTTCAAAATTATCTTGCCTCTGCATACTAGAAATAAATGTATAAGAACAAAAAATGTTTCAGTCTCAGTTTCAATGTCCAACTGTTCTGAGTCCCAGTTTCAGTGTCAAATAGTTCTTTATGTGTACATGTCAGCAATGACTAATACCAATTCTCAATCCAGAAATCCATCTCAAAATATATAGGAAAAGCATTTGATAAAAGTTAATATCTATTAATTTTTTTTAAAAAATTCTAGCAAGCCAGTGGTAAAGAGAACTCCCTAAATTTGATAAAAGTGTTACCAAATATCATTGCAATTTATGGTAAAATATTAAATCCTTGTCTTTGAAATAGAGAGAAAGACAGGATGCCCACTATCATCAATTCAATTCAACATTTTACTAGAGGTCCTGACTAGAGTAGTAAATATGAAAATAAAATAAAAAATTTAGAAAACAAGAAATAAACTTGACATTATTCATAAATTATCTTTAACCTATATATTATTTCCTCTACTGTCTCTATAAAAATTCAAAAGGATATATAAATTACATATTAAAATTAATAACTTTCTAAAAATAATTATACAAAAATAAACTAAAGTAAATTTACTATTAACATAAAAATATATTTACATGTATTTTCAAATATTTTAAGTATATACTTTGTGAGAATAAACTTTAAACATTTTTAACCTCAATTTATAAAGCAAATAATTTAATTAATTTAATCTTTTAATAATTTTTTGATAGGGAAAAAAGACAATTATTCTATTCTCTTCAATTTATTATTACTTTATCAAAATCAAGTTAAAATGAATTACATGTACAGCAAGACTACAAAAGGAACTGAGCCACATTTCACTGTAAGCTTTTCAAAGACAGGGATCAGGTCTTGTACAGATTCTCTTAAGAAATACCCAATGAGGAAAAAGTGGATGTCATTTACTGCAATGGAGAACAAGTGAGAGAATATGGTAATGGACGAAGAAAATAAATATTTAATTCTTGGGGGACAGTGAAAATAGGAATTTGGCCACAATTATTTTTTTTAAATAAAAATTATATATATATATTAAAAAAGAAACACCACAAGAGGGTCTAGTCTAGTATGTTGAAGTCTTGGCAGCAGAGGGCAGTGGCACAGGCCCTGCAACTTTCTGGACTGGTTTTCTATAAGCATCTGGGAACACTTGGTAAATGGTAAATATTTCAAAGCTTTAGCTGCCTGTTTACTCTATTTAGGCTGTCCTCTCCAATCTTACATGCAGGGCCTGCAAAAGGAATTGTACAAGTTTTACATTATATTTGCACATTTTCAGCCTGATTTAATATCAACAGTAGCATTTTCTAGCTAAAAGCAAATCAGACTTAGGAGAAGATCACAAGACTAGCAGGTAACTTTTCTTTGTTTTCTCTTTTTCTTAAACTGTGAAACAACAGAACATTCTGTGCTACATAAAAACCGATGTTCTCAATCTTAATTTTCATAGCAAAATTTGACAGCCAAAGGACTGTGCTTGTTTTTGTATTCACCTGTTTTCTCTAAATGTGTCCTGATTTCCTCATCGCCCACTATGGCTGCTCAGAATGAAAGGGGTGATGTGATGAAAGGTATGAATGCCATGGCAAGAGCTCTGTAATATTATTAGTAGGTCAGCGAATGGTAGGTGTAATATAAATTGACTATAAAATCATTTTAAAGTCCATAGAGTATAAGTATTCTGATGAATTCCTAACTTTGCAGATCACAGTTTCACTGGATTTGTGGGTCTTCCATGACAGAAGACAAGATGATCACATTAAACAATAAAGGAGCCTTGCAGGAATGGCTCAGTGGTTACTTAGATCTCTGAGGACTAGGTATCACCTACTTGACAGAAATGACAGAGATCTATGAACCAGAAGGTCCTGGTTCGATTCCCAGTCAGGGCACATGCTCATGTTGGGGGCTCTGTCCCCAGTTCAGGGTGTGAAAGAGGTAGCCAATCAATGATTCTCTTTCATTATTGATGTTTCTAACTCTCATCTATCTATCTATCTATCTATCTATCTATCTATCTATCTATCTATCTATCTATCTATCATCTATCTATCTCCCTTCCTCTCTGAAATCAATAAAAATATACTTTAAAAATAAATTAAATAAACAATAAAGGAATTGCTAACAAGGACCATCCTACTTAATCCAGCCTTTGAAATCACACGCCTTAAAAACAACCACAACCAAATAACAAGTAGAAATATGCTATATTGTGATAATGTAAGCCAGGGAACTTTCCTGCAAGGGCAGAATCTGATGTGCTTGTCCATGTGTGAATATGATAATAGGAAGCATGTGTGAGGAGCAGCACAGCCATCCTTTCCTAGAGCATACACTTCTGGCTGCTCCTCTACCTTTAGCTCCTCTCTACTGTGGGAGCCTACAGAAAAACCAAGGCCATCCCTTCCCATAAGTGATCCCAGAAGCCTTGAAACTACAAACGTTAAAAGCCACAGAGAAAAGAAAACTGTCTTCCTATTCTCTGTGAGGGATTTGTCACTTTCACACCATGTCAAAACACTCTCTGACTGGCACAGAAGTTCTCTTTTTCCTTCTTACACACCGACCAACACCAAGCCCACGAATGGCCCACTAGTCTGTAGTCACAAGCCAGTTCTGCTTTCCCAATACCCCAGGTCCCAGCTTTGCTTCTCACCCTGAGTAGGGAAGAGGTGCTGGAGCCACGAGGCTAGAAGTGCACCTGCTTCCTGCTGCCTGGAGTGCCCCCAGCCCTCTGATGACTTTTGAGGACAAGGCCTGCTCCATCTCCTCTCATTCCCTCATCCTGTTAGGGGGAACTCCAGTTCTCTAGGACAGACTGGGGAATACTTCTTCAGGGAACTCCAAACCTCCCTGCATCCACAATAACTCTGGTTCCTTTATAATTACCCTTGGATCTTCTGACAACTCATTCAAACCCAGTCCATTTCTGACCTACTCTAGATGATGGCAACACTCTCCTCAGGGAAGTCCAGTGTGGTCTTCTGCTACTGTCTCCTCTGCTTTGGGAGGCATCCTGTATTGTCATGCCCAGGGAGCAACATGCTGGTACCTCACCAGCTACCCTGCTCATATCTGCAGAGAAATATTGAACAAAGCTCATATGTGCAGAAATGTATACACAAAGCATGCTCAGTGAGACCCCACCAGAAAGGTTGTGGGCTAGGTGGGTCCACAGCTAAGCTGGGAATCACCTACAACTAACAACCAAGTGAAGGCAGCAGCTGCAGCCCATCAGCTGTCTCTAGAGAACTGCCTGGCTGGATAGTCATAGATTAGGAGGCCGAGTGGATCTGAATTTCCTGGATAACTTTGTGCCAAATACTGTGCTGGGTACTTACGTTTTCTCTAATCTTCACACACTTTCAAACAATGGGGATATCAAAAATTAATTATATACACCTCTCATCTCAGTTTAAAGTCACTTTCTTAAAACACCCTTTTCTGAGTCCATAATCTAAATGAACTTCCCCTATTATATTCTATGTCATGTAATGTCACTGAGTGTAGGTTATAATTTTAAATTCATGAGTGATTGAAGAACCTTGCTAGCATACACTGTGTACATTTTATCTGCTAAATGTGTCCCCATAGTAACTGACATGAAAGCTTTCAAAAATTAATTTTATAATCTTGAATGCATAGAGAAAAGGGACTGAAGCAACCAGTAAATTTTGTATGTGAGGTATAGAGGCCCTTGGACATTTAAAGTTTCACACTATTGTGGCCACTGAATAGACTAATGAATCTAAAAATCAGAATGACACCCATGAACACATAAATGAACTTTCTTAAATAAAATTTAACATTGACTAGATTTTTATTAAAATCTAGCCATTACATAAGAAGTGAGTTGTATATTTTTCTTCTCTACTGGGCTCCCAAGAAAATAGAATAAGTAAAAATATGTATATATGAAAGTCCATCTATTTGTGCTCTTTGTCCAGAATTCCCATGCTAGAGAAATTATAATAGGTCCATGAGAAAAATAAATTTCCTCAACAGTTTAACTGATACACAGATTCTTAACTGTTGGACTTCTTAGACTCTAATACGAGACTATTTTTTACAAATCTCGTGTGCGCGTGTTTGAGTGAGAGTGTGTTGTGTGTGTGTGTGTGTGTGTGTGTGTGTGTGTGTGTGTGTGTTGTGGTTGGGAGTCACTGGCATATTGATGCTAAGCATATTTGGCTTCGATTCTGGAATAAACCCCATTCCCCTCCTCTCTCTAGAACAGAGTTTTGACTAGTTGGCCTTGTGTTCTAGTAAAATCAGTATTAGGAAGCATTCTGTCAGTTCTGCAGTGCATGAAATCCTACCCTCCTAACCTTCGTTGTATAAATTTTGAACAAAACAAATTACTTAAGACTGAGGAAATATAAACAAGAGCTTGAAAACAACAATCTAATCAATCACTCTGCTGTCAAAGTTGTCCTGTATAAACAGTCTGGTTCAATTTTCACCCAAGACTGTCTCACATGAACAGATTGCTCCACAGACCACTTGTCTACTATATGCTTGAATTATAATAATGTGAATGGGCTTGGGTACTGATCAGGTGGAAATATTGATAGCATGAGGGGACCCACATTGTACTACACATTCAACATATGTTAACTACTTCCAAAGAAGCTATTTTTTATAATCATTTTACAAGGAGGAAACTGGAGCCTGGTGATGTAAAATAATGTTCTCAAATTCACACAACATGTGTTCGGAGTCTATATTTGAACCCAGGTCTTCTAGTTACAAATCTGGATCTCCACTCATTACCTGTTTTTATGGGATGTATTGAGAGATTTTTTCTTAATAATTCTATAACCTTGTTACATAGCTCACCACATTACCCCCATGGCCACCTTGCAGCTCACAGGGCTTTTCTTCACTGGTCCTGCTAGCCTGTATAGATGAACTATCCTCCTTTTCAGGGATTTCAACAAACCTCATAGCACAGTTTCTCTTAATTCTCCTTTATCCTTGCAAAAGAATGGTTCAAGCTCATAAAATGACACTTGCCCAAGTTATTCGTTAGCTACTCAGCAGAATCTCAGCTTCCTCACTTTATTGGTTTTCTCTTCACCCACACTCATGGCTCATATTCTCTCTGCCGCTGAGACTTGCTTCGAAGAGGACTGAGAACACCAATTCATTAAGTATTTTGTGACTATTCTCCTCCACCCCCTTTCCCACCTCCTCAACCTCTAAGTATGGAATGGGAAAGTGACTAATCACAGCCCTGACTAGGTTCACAGTGCAGGGTGTTCTGTGAGTTCCCCTACAAAGACTCTCATTCACCTGTTTTCGCAAATGGTTACTCCCATATTTCAAGTGCCCTCTTGGTCGTAGGACAACTCTACCAATATTCCATGGTTTCTCTGTTGTCTTTTCAATAAGGAGGTACTCAGTTACACAGAGGTCTGATGGCTGCAAAGTTATGAAAGAAGTTGTCAATGCTCTGAGGCAGGGCCATGCTACATATGCCACAGGCAGCAAAGTGGTAGGCGGAAAGGGAAGAGTGAAGAATGAATAGGAGCTAAGGTGCATTCCCTTCAGTGTTTCCTGCCCTGGTTATCAGCATCACCACCCAGAAATCCAGACACTCTTCACTCATACCTACATTTGGTTAGCCACAAAATACTATGGGTCAGATCTAGACCAGACCTATGGCATCCAGCCCCCTCTTACTCCCACATTACTACCTTTGTTTCCCTACTCGCCTTTTGCTCCGACAGCTGTAAGAGCCTCCAAATGGGTGGCCTTGCCTTTAGAATTATTCCTCTCAAACCTCCATCCTCCAAGCCCTCAATATTCCAATTACAGCATCGCCCTCCTTGAAACCCTTTATTGATGCCTCAAGTTTTCATTAGATGTGCTCATTAAAATTACCTGAGTGCTCTTCCCAAAGTTTACATTCTTGAGCCCTGCTTTTAACCTAATGAATCACATTGTATTGTGCATAAGACCTGGGTCTATTTAATTTGAAAAGGGTTCATGGTGAATCTGATGAACCATCCAGTTGAAGAATCACTGTCCTACAAGGTGAAGGCCAACATCCTTAGCACAGCACTGAAAGACCTTCATGAGCTGACCTGGACCGACTTCCTCATCAGCCACTCTCTTTCAACCTTATATTCCAAAGATACTGCTGTTGATGTTTAAACCAGTTTCCAGGCCTGTTATGCTAAGCCATGCATGCCTCTCTGCTTGTGCTGTCACCCACCTGGAAAAGGCCAATACACCCCTCTAGAATAGATCCACCTTAAACAGCATTTCTGTGAAATTTCTGCCTCCCACTTCAGAGATTTATCACTTCCTGCCCTGAGCTTCCTTTGTTTTGTGAGAAAACCAGTTCAGCAAAAACAGTATCTTAGGTGGTTCTGACATTACCAAATGAGGTGAAATTCTCAAAGTCAAAATTATTCCCAGTATTGAGCTCACATTATGAGAGACTTACAGGGACAGAGGCCTGAGAGAACAGGTCTCTGTCCACCCTCTTCCAAGAAAATAGTCAAGTGGAGGATGTTTAACCTGTGTTTCCTAAGTGTGCTACACGATGTGAATACATAATATTTTGAAAATGGTTTTTTTTGGAAAATATTGGGTTAAAGTATATTAAACACACCCCTCTTTAAAAGTGTTTGGCTTTTGCCTTCAGTGTGAATATTCAAAGGGGGAATCCAATATGCCGTTTTCATAGAACGAGCATTCTGAAGAATACTCTGGGGGGAAAATATTGCTTCTCTCATTTCCCACTGCAGTTGCAAATGAGGAGACAAATGAGATACAATGCTTGCTGGTTCTTACCTAGAAAGGAGGGGGTCAGACCACATTAGCTGCTGTGGTCTGCAACTGGGCCATCTCCTAAGGGACTTCCCCTGGGGAGGTAGAGAACATGCATCTCCGAAGGCTACTTCCTGAGTGTATCCATTCAGCTCCCAAAGGAGACGCTGAGAGACGCTATGGGGGCTGGGAACTCCCAGTGCATTTCTGCTTTGATTTCAAAGTACAGATATTAGTATAGAGCATTGTTTAGAAGTAATTTCAACTTAGTTGGCTTTAAATGATTCAAATAAGTGTATATATTGTCTACTAATACAATAAATTGCATTTATGGAGTTTTCTGTCAGTTTGACGCATGCATTTATTTTGAGGATCTGAAAATTTGGAGGGGGTAGAAAACTATAACCAGTCTTAGATATGCACAAGTGGGTAAATATGAACTTTCCCCTGCAATTATAAGGGCCTCTGCGCTGCCAAGTGATTAAACTAAAGATAAATGTTTAAGCATTCAGAAAAGCTTCTATGTAGAATCTGTGGACAAAATATGTCCTTCTAAAAAATATGGTTAAAAATGTTTAGTGGCCAAAGCCAGTTTGGCTCAGTGGATAGAGCATTTGGCCTGCGGACTGAAAGGTCCCAGGTTCGATTTCGGTCAAGAGCATGTACCGTGGCTGTGGGCACATCCCCAGCAGGGGGTTTGCAAGAGGCAGCTGATAGATGTTTCTCTCTCATTGATGTTTCTGACTTTCTATCCCTCTCTCTTCCTCTCTGTGAAAAATCAATAAAATTTATATTTTTTAAAAATAAAAATGTTTAGTGGCCAAAATAAAATTAAGCCAAACTTAAATTGATTTATGCTGTGCACAATTAACATTGTAATAAGAAGTGAAAATCCAATGCACCATCTGAATACAAATCCAGATAATGATTCTCTCACTGACTCACATAGTAAAAAGTTTACAGAGTTGCATGTTAGGAACCCCATGTCCAGTTTGGCTCTGTAAGGTACACATATAACCTTAGAAAAGTCATTTAATTTGCCTGTGTCAGAGTATTTTTCATGACAAAAATGTGAGACTTAAGTTACTTGATCTCTAAGGGACCTTCTAACTCCAAAGTTTTGTTTCTATGAATTATATGCTACTTAGGTAAAGGAAAGAATGATGAAAATAATTTGACTTATTGAACTACACTTTTATAATAAAAATTATGTTCAGGTGTTAGTTAACTTATCTTTCATTTCTGTTTTAAAACTTCAATTAAAATAGTAAAATGCCATAGTCATCTTCCCTGGAAATATAAAAATAGTAGACATCATAAAGAAGAGGTCAGAATGGGAAAAGTATTTTAATGCAGCAAATAGTTTTCAGACCTTAGTTGATTTCTGAAAATATATGTATGTATATTTGCATCTTATATATAAAAATCACCTAAATGAAGACTGTAAAGCATTGGCCTTATAGGATCCAGAAATAGTTCAGTTTTGCAATAGATTTATTTTCATTGTGTTAAATTTGCATATATTTTGACCCTATTTAGTTGTGTTTGACCAAATATTTTTATAAGAACATTTTCTGTTTATTCTTCCCTTAATACCACTTTAATATCTTCTCTTGAAAGTGACTATAGGAAGTCATTGATATCAGTGGCTTCTTAGTAATAATCTGGATACCTCTGACTTGCAATGTACTTTTCAAAAAATCTTGAATACTAATATACTGTGTAACTTATCAATTATTTTAAACAGGTAATAAAGCTACAAAGTCTTCTTATGCCTGGTGTATTAATGATTCTTCATAGCTATTTACACCTTTAGAGTCCATTTGTCTACCTATATACTTATCTATCTATCTATCTATCTATCTATCAATCATCTATTCAGCTATTGCATGAAGATTTCTCAAACTCCAGTTATGAGTTTAGCAGAAGTTTTCATCTACTTGGCTAAACTTGGAAATAATGGTTTCAGAATTGATTTCCAGATTCACAACATCCACTGAATTGAAAGTGAAAATAACAATAATAATCCCACCATAAAATAATTCTTAGTCTTTGGAAAATATGAGATGGGTAGAGGATAAATCCTTCATTTGAGGGACATTAAAAATGAGCCCCAGACTGTACAATGCAGAATCCAAGTGTGCTGGTGGCCACAGGTAATAAATCCTTTCCATTAATTGACGACTTGGAATATGCTGTTTCTAAGGCAGAAAATCACCCCCAGAAAACAGTGAATCATGGGAATCCAATGCATTTCTAATAACAAAAGGCACCTGTATAAAAAGGACTAAAACATCCTTAAATAGTGAACATATGCTACTGTTTCTAGGACTAGAGAAAAGAAAACCCATCAAATGATTTTGTGGCAATTCAATTTTTTTTCTTTTTTGTGTGTTTTGTTTTTAATGATTGCTTTGGGTCAAGACCAGATGTGTAATTTTTCCAACATAGTTTCTACCATTGTCTAAAACTTGGATATATTTTGTGTTTGATTGAATGGAAAAATTTCTTACCCTTGGAAAACTTGAAACAATAACCATATTAATACTCTCTCTTGAAATCTGTTGCATTTCCTAACCCATGCCCTTAGTCACTATCCCTGAGTACATTTTGGAAACCATCCCTCACATTTGACAGATCATGACAAACAAATTTTGTTTCTGAACTTCTTTGTTTGAACTCTCTAGTGAAATTGTGTGGAAAACACAATTATTCTGTTCAAAGATTGAAAATGTATTTTTTACAAATACCTTTTTTTCCTTTGACACTCTGACTCAATTGCTTTTTCTGCCTTTTTATTTTTTCACAAGAAATTCTAAAATAGTTAAACTTTGAAATACCCATTAAATTAGACATTCAAGTTTATTTTGACCTTTTCATTTTATTACCTAATCTATGAACCTGTATAATACATATAAATTATATATGTATATATCTGCATACATTTACCTTTTGACTCAAGGGAGTAAAGCAATTATGGTTCCTACATGTATTAAAGAAACTCTAATATGAAACAGTGGGAAAGGCTTGTGCCAAGAAATGATTTAATATGTCAGTTCTATATTGAAAACCATCACATGATAAAGAATGATATTATCTGAGGTAAATTCTTCCATATATCACTCATTGTGACTATGTGCTCAAGAACAGTCTGGTTCCAATACAGTCTCAGGTACATGAGGCATGACTCGGAGTAGTTCTGGACATGTTCTAGTTTATCCCAGCATCCATCCATCCACCCACACACACACACCCATCCAGTCAACCTGTAAGGAAGCCAAACTGAGAGTCTACTACATATTAGGCACTGTGGTAACACTAAAAGTAAACAACATTGTAAAGCAAGTTCTTGTTTGTAAGACCTTAGAAAAAATGAAGGCTTGAAAACTATCCAAGAATTTCAAGCATAATTTGTATGGTCTCTGGAGAAACCAGATCATAATGGACCTAAACTCCTCCTTCCATTCTTTAATGTGCTCCTTCACCCAAATGACTTCCATCAGGAATTGTTTAGGAAGTATATGTAGAAAAGGAGACATGACAGTAATCTTCCCTCTACTCGCAAAAAATTCCCATGAGCTTTCCTGGGACTGTTGACTATCTGTACATTGAAAGCAGTTTTTATCTCCCTTTCTCAAAAAAAAAAAAAAAGAAATATTTTTACATTGGCAAAGGCTATGATCACCTAGGAAAACTCTCAGTTATATGTGCTCATTCCAGACAAATTTTGCATTATTACTGGCAAATGAATTTCCAAATAACCTCAGTTTATTTCGAGTTCACAAAGGCCTGGGTTTCACTAAGAATGAGAATGTTTAAGTCATCAAAAATGAAGTCATAAAAACGATTAAATATAGTAGTATTACAAAGATTTGTTTTCCTGACTGTAGCACTTTATAAACTACACCAGAAGCCCAGTGCATGAAATTCATGCACGGGGGTGAGGAATGTCTCTTAGCCCAGCCTACACCCTCTCCAATCTGGGACCCCTCCAGGAATGTCCAACTGCCCATGTAGGCCAGATCCTCCTGGGATCGGGCCTAAACGGGCAGTCAAACATCTTCCTCACAATCCAGGACTGCTGGCTCCAAACTGCTCACCTGCCTGCCTCTCTGATTGCCCCTAACCGCTTCTGCCTGCAGCCTGGTCATCTGCTAACCACTACCCTGCTAGCCTAGTTGATGTCTAACTGCTCCCCTGCCAACCTGTTTGCCCCCAACTCCCCTCCTCTGCCGGCCTCGTCACCCCTAACTACCCACCCCTACAGGCCTGATCGCCACATAACTGTCCTCCCTTGCAGGCCTGGTCCCTCCCAACTATCCTCCCCTGCTGGCCTGATTGCCCACAACTGCCCTCCCTTGCAGAGCCTAGAACCTCCCCATGGCCCTTCCCTGCTGGCCATCTTGTGTCCACAAGGGGGCAAGGATCTTTGACCACATGGGGGCAGCCCTCTTGTGTGTTGGAGTGATGCTCAATCTGCAAATTACTCTTTTATTAGATAGGATAGGGGCCTGGTGCATAAATGGAAGCCAGCTGGTTTGCTCTGAAGGGTGTCCCAGATCAAAGTTGGGGTTCCCTTGGGGCGAGGGGCAGGCTTGGCAAGGGGCCTGTGGAGGTTTGCAGGCTGGCCATGCCCCCCAGCGACCCAAATGGAGGCCCTGGGATCTGGGATTAATTTATGTCTACAATTGAAACATTGTAGCCTGGAGTTGAGCCAAGCTTACTTGCTCTGTGGAGGATGCCATTTCTGTTTGAAACTTTGTAGCCTAGAGTGGAGGCCTAGGCCGGCAAGAGCAGGCAGAAAGCTTGGCTTCCTCCAGTGCCAGGGGAACCCAAGCCTCTGTTCTCTCCAGCTCAGTGGCTGCTGCCATTTCTGTATCTTCTATAATTGATACTTTGTAGCATTGAGTAAAGGCCTAGGCAGGCAATGGCAGGCGGAAAGCTTTGCTTCCTCTGTTGCCGGGAAAACCCAAGCCTTCCTCCTGCTCTCAGTGGTGGCAGCCATCTTGGTTGGGGTTTATTTGTATAATTTGCTCCTGATTGGCTGGTGGGCATGGCTGTGGGCATGGCTGTGGGCATGGCTTGTGGTTGTAGCAAAGGTATGGTCAAATTTGCATATTACTCTTTTATTAGATAGGATATTACTGGGATGAAGGATTCTAATGGAAGGAAGCATAGAATGTAGTTAAAAACCTAGGCTCTGAAGCCTAACTGTCTAGCTTCAGTTCTGTTCTCTCTACTGCCATTTGTGTAATGTTGGTGATAAGTCACTTAATTTCTCTTTATTTCAGTTTCTCCATCTGTAAAAGAGGGAATAATAATAATAGTATCCAAATCTCATAAGGTCATCTTAATGAATAAATTACATAGTTCATAAAAAGCCATTATGTAGCTAGACTGAAATGTTAACGATTATTGTTATTATTTTCATATTGGAGAGAAATTTGCAGAATGAATGATCTGGAACTTGATTAGTTATATTTGAGTATGCTATAAACCATGAATAAATTTTATTAATCCCATCCCACCAATATAATGACTCAAGGAAGACCAAGTGATTAATTTGAGTATCTCTACTAAATTAAGATAGAATTAAAACCTAACAAACCATCTACAAAGCTTTCTTACTTGGTCTTCTTCAAAAAGATGCTCATTACAAACCTTGGCACTTATCAAATGGCACATCCATGGACTCTGAGTGAATTCAAAGCACTTCACCCAACTTAGTGTTCACAGAATTACTACTCAATATTTACCAAGCACCTATGGGATGTGTGGGACTACTGTCTGGCATTAAAATGTTTTTCAACTTTGTGGATAGAAAAACAAAATTAAAAAAAAAGACAGGAATGTCACTATCACCTCCAAAACTACAGTAGGGCTCAACATTACAAAGAAATATTGATTCCTCCTACTATGCTCTTATCCCAGGGTTTACATTATCCTATTGCATTTGTATTTAGTAAAGTGTTGAAGACCCGTACCTATTTATCACATCTATTTTCTTTATCTCTTAATGGTTACATAACAGAATCACCTTAGAATCAAAGGCAATATAAACTTTATTACAAATCAGGACCAGGATTTGTTATAAAAGAGCATGATAATAAATTCCACTTATTTACTGAAGATGCAGGTTGGAGCACAGGATATGAAAATAGCATATACCTTCATAAGAGTTACATTTTAATTTAAATAAGCAGTGACAATGTTTAGAATTCTTAGGAGTAAGAAATGATCTCCCTGAATAATACCACCAACACAAAAACAAAACCTTGTAGTTAATCTGTCTACTAATCTTAGTGTTAAGAGATTTAAAAAACAAATATCTTCATATGGATTCCCGCAACAAAGAGGAACTGACAGGTCTGTTCCAACCCTGAAGACAATCCAGAGATGAAAGACACTGATGACACCTTGACATTCTTGCAGTCAGCAGCTGTGCATCGCTGCAGGTGGCCCAGGTCCAAACCAGAGAGGGTGGAACCTGCATTGCCACATTATGTCCACAATCCAGATACCATTGCTGACATGTATACATAAGAAACTATTTGACATTGAAACTGGGACTCAGAACTGTTGGATGTTAAAACTGAGACTCAAACATTTTTTTTGTTCTTATATATTTGTTTTCAGTATGTAGATGCAAGATTTTTTTAAAGAAAAGATTGATACAGAGGCAAAGAAGCATTGATCAGACTGTCAAACTAAAATGGGAAGACAGGGGAGGGTGAGGGGCGGGGGCTGTAAAAGATCAACTAAAGACTTGTATGCATGCATATGAGCATAACCAATGGATACAAGACACAGGGGCAGGGGGGGGGGCAGGTTAGGGCATGTGCTGGGGGGTAGGGGAGGCCGGGGGGAGGGCAATGGGAGGGATAAAGAGGAAACATATGTACTACTATTTGTAATTCTTTAAAGAATAAAAAAATGAAAACAAAAAAACCCCCACAAATGTCTTTATAAACCTATTGTGCTAATTAATAAGGCTATGTCATGAACATCTATAATGATTAAAAGTCATCTTTTTCCATCTCATCTCGCTGAAAAGAGTAGTGTCCCATATATATAAAATAGCCAAATCAATTCTAACAGAAATGGTTGAAAGTTCATTGGTTGTTTAAATTTTCCTAATTTATTCTTAAGGGTAAGCTCTTGGGGAATCCCTTTTTGCTATCCACTTTCAACAAACATATCAAAACAATCCACCATACTGCCTACAATTTTAAAAACTACAAAACCTACCACTATCCATTGTGAATGTTTACTTTTATAGTTCAATTCCTCAGAGTAAGGGCTTGGATGCTTCTACTGTGGCAATAGTTACGGGATTGCAAGTCAGATGTTCTAGTTTCATAAACATGCCACCAACCCATGCTCCATTTAACTAGATTCAACAGATAATCCTCAGCCCATAAAATCTGTAGATGTAGGCATGTCTTTTATGATTCTTCAAGGATATATCTTCCTATAAGGATGTTCATCAATATCTGAAAAATATTATCTTACTTAAAACCCTCAACAGTAGGACTCAAGAAACCACTAGTCTTCTGATCAACTTCTACCTAAGTGGGTAGACAGAAAGACCCAGGTTTAGGTCTTGACTTAGATATCAGCTAAGCGAAGCAAGACACCTTACTTAAAACTTCTGGGCTTCAGTTTCTTTTGTTGTGAAATGAGAAAATATAATATGACATCTAAATTCCCTTCCAAATGCAAAAATATATATATATATATATATATATATATATATATATATATATTTTATATATATAGCTCTGTGGAGTTCAAAAGCACTTTCATACCAACTAATTCATTTGATTCTCGTAACTGATTTTCAGAGGTGGGTGAGGATGTTATCCTATTTTATTTTTTCCCTATCAAGTGTGCTGCCTTGTTATCTAGCATAATTCTCTAGAGACAGTAGGATCTAAAGTACCACCTAGAAAGATTTCATTTTCAGGAGTCAGAACAAATGCTCTATTAAAAAAATTCCCTCCCACCCAGTGGTTCCTCATCATGAATCTTTCAAAGTCTTACTTAAAAGAAAAATATTTAAAGAGAAAGAAAAATATCATCTATGTGTTTCTGCCAATGCAGTCCCTGATGGAGGGAAATCATGTTGACTTGGGGCTGAAAACAAAATTTAATCGCCACTTGATAAATATCTTTTGATATTTTGATATGAGTTTCCTTGAGCTACTGCAAATTTTAAGTCAGTACCGAGACTTAGGTAAAATTGGGTTTTTATTTTCAGAGCTTATCTTTTTAAAATATATTTATATAAGGTGGAAAATCATAGGTAAAATTGCTTACAGAGAAGGGGAAAAGGAAGCCCTCATTATTAAAAAGAAATATTCTGAATCCAGAGTGGAATTCTGAGTATCTTTGATGACAGCTCCCTTACTTCAGGAAGACATAAAAACAATACCTCAGAAAGATGTCCAATACTTTACAGGTAACAAAATACAATAACAGATATGGTATTATTTCATCTTTGCAACAACCCTATAAGGTAGGTGAGATTGTCCCAACCAAGCACCAAATTCACTGAGGTCAAGGAATTTCTGAAATAATTGTAATGCACAGGTTTTCTAATAGAGTCACTTTTGCCACATATCTAACCTCTTTCTGACCTCTTTCCTCATCAAAAGCATCATGAAAGGTGAGAAACAGCAACATTATTCTCGTTGTGTTTGCTCCCTTTCCTTCTCTCTCCCTGCCCACTACCTGCACCCCTTCTGGAAGAGCAAAGAAGAAAACAGCCAAAGGATGGGAGGCAGGAAGGAAGGAGCAGAAACAAGATGCCTTGCTAATCTAATCAGGTGATTACCAGTTGGCTGTACAATGTCATAATAATTAAGTCCATATCACAACAGCATAGTATAAAAACTTAATTTTACAACATTTTATCAGTCTGCATTGTCATTCATAACCACAGTATGTATAACCCATATTAATCTGAAACAATACAAAGTACAATAACATATTTTTGGCATCTTCATGCTAATAAAGATGTATTCTATTCTATTCTTTTTATTGATGTTTAATAATTCACATATAACATAAGGAAAAATTCTCAAGCAGACTACTTAATTAACCGTAATAGCTTTCTCCCTTTCCTGGCCAAAAAAATAGAGTTTGATATTTTATTTACAGCATCTGGTATTCTAATCTTTTGGTATATGTACCTTTTTACTCTGCAAGGTCCCAAAGGCTCTTTTAGTACTAAGTCATTTCCTTTAAAGTTTTTCTTTTCAAATTTGGAATAGTGTCCTCAAATATGTTTGGAAATTGAACAAATTTTAACTTTCCCTTCAAAGAATAGAAAAACTATATGGTTTCCATCAGTTTATTAACCCTACTACCTTTGCACACACAAAATTAGTTCTTGTATATATCTAATAAAAAGTAGTTTCCATATTGTAGTTTTAATCTAGCTATTTTGTCATGGCTATAACTCTGAACAGAAATGAAACAACCTCTAAGCATGATAGTGAGGCAATTACTATCATGCCAATTGTCATTAAACATATAATTAATTAATATCTTTATTAATTCATTAATATCTTTCAAATTAACCTTTT
Source organism: Antrozous pallidus (assembly GCA_027563665.1). Taxonomy (NCBI): domain Eukaryota; kingdom Metazoa; phylum Chordata; class Mammalia; order Chiroptera; family Vespertilionidae; genus Antrozous; species Antrozous pallidus. The sequence goes on from CM050512.1 coordinate 56,702,601, forward strand.
CTACTTCAAAATGATTAAAAGGCCTTAAACATGTATGTCCAAAGTGATGTGACACCACATACCACCTTTAGCTCTAATTTGATCTTATTTCCTTAATCAATAATAATAGATAAAGAAAAACTAAGACAACATTCCTGTCTTTCTCATCAACCTCTTCGCAGCTTAAAAAATTTGAAAAACCTCATTCACTTCTCCATCCACAGATGTCTGTAAACACACAATTTATATCTAAGTGTCTCTGACAACCACTGAGGAAGTGTCCTTCTGATAAGCTCTTGCACATTTTAAAATGAACAGATCAACCAGAAGTATATAACTAGAGTGGCCTTCCACTTAAATAGAAAGCCAAATATGAAGGGGCAAGAGACTTCCACTACTTTTCAACTTTGAATTTTCTAATGATTACTAAGACCACTTTTTACTTCATGGAAATACATAGTTACAGAGCTATAATTATTTATAATAAAAACCAAGTATAGTCAGATAAACTTTATGCATGTTTTACCTTTATGCAAGATCATAAAATGATAAGAGTAGCACCCAAAAAATAATAATAAATTTAAAAAGAGGTCCTGGTCTGGTACTACTTAACTATATATATGTATCTATATCTATCTATCTATCTATCTATCTATCTATCTATCTATACAGATATATACATATATACATATATACATATATAGAGTGAGATACATATAGAGAGATACATATAGATATAGATATAGATATAAATATATGGATATATACTCTAGTACATTTCCACATTCCAGGCATATATAAAAAACTAGCATAAAAGGAATATCAATCTATTAAATTAAGTAGTTTGCAAGTGGATTGCTCTGTAAGTTTAAAATTACTTGCATTAGAATCTCAACCACCACCCTGTGAGAAGGCATTTTCCGAGGTATAATCATGTCCTAAAACTGCCACATTAATTCAAGACTGCCACAATACAGTGAGTAAACCAAAATGTGGAACTTACCTTATTATAAATAAGAGGCAAATTGCAGGCACTTTTCAGCTTGCAGCTGTCTAGCATAGTTGATTAGAAAGAAAAAAACATTTGTCACTCCTGTGAGAGAGCCGCATATTCAGGCTTTCCGTACTGACTCCCAGCAAGCGAGGCCACCCGCCTCCCAGACTAGTAGCTGCTTCTTCACAGAGAGCACTTGCTGCTCTGAACTGCAGCGACTTAGAATGAAAGTAAGAGGAACTCGTCATGTTTAAATACCGTTGCTTCACGTTCACAGGATATGACTCAACTTTCTCTCAAACCAGTAGGGGTAGAATTTCCCTTCAAAAAACTGTTGGATTATATAACAAACATCACACTGGAGGGATCCTAAAGTGTTGATAAATTAACACTTAAAATTTTACCTGTCAAACATACATTTTTTTTAGTATTTAACCTCTTCTCTGTGGCACATGCCACAAACAGAAATGAGAATAATAAATGGCACAAAGAAAAATTATTCTGCTTGATATCTGCAGCGGATTCATTTAATGTTATTAAATGTGTCTGAATTTACTGACATCTCCCTTACAGAGATATAAAAAAAAGGTACCTTAAAGTCACTCACGTTCTGTTCAGTGAAAAGGCATCGTGTAGAATACAACTATATTTTAATTTTCAAGAGGTAGCAATTCTGTACAACACAAGAGCATCTCCTTGATTAAGGAGAGAATTGGAAATAGATCTTCATGGCTTGCTGTTGCTGATCCCACAGAAATCTTGTCCCACGCTGTCATTACCCTGTGGGGCTCCCTCTGCCTACCGCTCCAACTCCAAGTTCTCTTGCATCTGTTTCGTGAACATTTTTGAAGGACTATGACTAATGCCACAACTCCTCTAGTAAATGTAGCAATTTTCTCTCATCTTTTTTAAGTCTGAGCCATATTAAGCTTGATCACACATTGAATCATTATATTTGGCCGTCTCAGTCAGTAAATATGACAGACTTACACCCTTCCAGAAAAATCTACTACATAAATTTAATTGTCAGCATCATCATCAAGGACAAAAAGATACAAGAATAGACACATGTCAATAATAGCAAATAGACTGAAACTATCTACACCAGACTGTTCAATATAAAGTAAACTACATGTGTAACTTTAAAAATTTTAGGGGTCATATTAAAAGAGTAAAGAGAAACAATAAAAATTAATTTTAATGTTTACCTCAATATATCTAAAATATTACAATTTCAACATGTAATCAATATAAAAATTGAATATTTCACAATTTTTGTACTAGTCTTAGAGATCTGATATGGATTTTACATTTATGATACATTTTAATTGGAACTACCTACATCTGACTGCTCCATAGCCATACATGGCTAGTAGCGACCATCTTAGCGTAAGTCTAGAGCTTAATGTTCATTTTTAGTTCTCCGGTTGCAGTTCAGATAGTTTCTCTTCAGAGAGGTCTTCCCTCCCCATCTTACCTGAATTGACCTTGCCCAATTACTGTCTCATGATTCTCTAAATTTCCTTCACAGGGCACCACTGTCTCCTTTACTCGTTTGTTCATTTATATATAACTAGAGGCCCAGTGCACAAAATTCGTGCATGGGTAGGAACCCTAGAAGCTGCCAGCTGCCGGCTAGGGCCTTCCTTCATTCTGCACTGCCTTCTGGTGGTCAGCACATGTCATAGCGAGTGATCAAACTCCCAGTCTGTGGAACTCCCAGTTGGTCAAACTCCCGAGGGGACACTATGCTTATTAGGCATATATATTAACAATAATGTAAGAAACTAATGTATAATATTAATACAAACAATATTTTATCCTCAGCCTCTGGCATGGTGACCAGTACATAGCAGAATTTAATAAGTACTGTTTTATAAATTAATAAATAAAATATAGAATTTGTGCTATAGTTTGCCAAATTATCTAGCATATCATTTTTGCTAAAAATATTATATAATACTTTTCTACATTGAAAAATTACCTCTTTTTTATAATGTTAATGATTCTCAATCTATAACATGCTTTATTTTCATGTACAATACTACATATAAGTATACTTGTTTTATAACTCTAGAAAAGATTTGGAAAGATACTTAGAGGCATACATTGGTCCTTATGACATGAGTCTGGATACCAAAAGGATGACTATTTTTCTCCTACTCACAAAAACATAAAATATTACATATAAGACATTTGTAGAGAACATTGATATATTTGCTTGACAAGCATTTGTGCTTCCTTCCCGTGTTATCATCATCTCATTTTTATCTGGCAAAATACCCACTCTTTCCTCCTTGATGCACATATTTTGGGCTAGGTTGAGTTGGCCCCAAAAGCAGATATGTAGCCCATGCCTGATCTATCAAAGTATACTATCCACAGAGCCACAGTAATATGGTCAAGAATGGGTATGTGATCCAGCTAATTCAGGGAGAGCCAACCCCTCCATTTTTGCTAATGTTTGGGAAAAAGTTGTAAAGTTTGTAGAATATAAGCCTGGAATTGCTGGTTGATATATTTGCTACCACATGAAGTGAAGTTGTCTGAAAATGAAGCCAATCTGGAGAAAAACAAAGTCCAAGATGTGAAAGACATATTCCAAATAACACAACTGTAGCTCCTACAGCTGGCCATGTACTAAGTCACATCCACCCTCTACTGTAATGATGGATGTACTAGCATGTGCACTGAAGAATATTATGTAATAGTAAGAAACTGAGACTGCAAAAGCCCATGGGCAATGGAAGGGCTAAATAAAAAACAAGTTAACCACACTATAGAATATTATGCAGCTATTAAAAAGAATCAGGTTATTTAGATGCAATGATCTGCAGAGCTTTCTAAATAATGTTACCCATTAAAATGGAAATAACATGCATGTTGCAGAAAAATACATCATCCCAGTTATGGGTACATACAGTTTTATATGTAAATTCATAGGAGAGGCCCTGGATGACCGCATACCAATTGTGGACACATGGTTATGTCTGGGAAAGAAATTTGAAATAAGAAAGTGATTTGTATAATAGGTAATACATGGAACAAATATTGATTATACAAATCACTTTCTTATATTATACCTATTATACAAATCATATAAAATTGAATGAATTCATGTATTCTCCAAGTAGCTTGAAAAATGTTACTCTTTAAAATAAAATAACTAATATTTTATACCTCCAAATTGTACTACATTATTTGCACTCAATTCAGTATTATTTTTTAAAAAACAATGTAACAAATAAAAGTGCTATTCTCTGTCCCATTGTCTCCATTCTTTACCAGCCCAAATTTATGTATTCTTTGGTCTTTTCCTGGCTAAAGGATTTGCCAAGATAGAGACAAAGATAGGACAGAGAGAGACAGCAACAGACAGCAAGCTACATTAAAATATCCAATGTACCTTCTAACATTGGCCAAGGTCTTTGATTTTCTTTTATTGGGCTTCTGAAAGCTCTTTTATTGACTTCAATAAAGTAAAGCTTGGATTTATTCAACTGTCAACATAACAGCCAAATGTTTATAAAATATCTTATATTAATTGTTAATCTTGAATCAGAGTAAATAAACTTGCATATTATCAATTCACTGAAAACTTTTCTAAATTGAGCACAATTGCCTTCCTAATAAACATAAAATCTAAACCTTTTTCTGATTTTTTGGCTTGCACTAGTCCTCCAAAATTTTTACATTATCTTAGATATGTGCATACCACATCATGCTTTTGTATTTCCCTTGATTTCTAAAGCATTTCCTCTTTAAAAATTACACAGCTAAAGATGCTGATGTCTGAGGTGGGAATCAGGGTTCTTTTGATTTTTAGTAGAGCTAACTAGAATTTGAATACACAGTAATGACAAGCTGATGAGTTTGTCTAGCAGTACCTGATCTACTTTATTCTTGAAGCCCACTTATCCTAATATATTAAACCTCCTGTCTTTTTTTAAAGTATATTTTTTGTTAATTTCAGTGAGGGAGGGAATGGGAGAGTGAGACAGAAACATCAAGGATGAGAGAGAATCATAGATCGGCTGCCTACTGCACGCCCCTTTACTGGAGATGGAGCCTGAATCCTGAGCATGTTCCCTGACTTGGAATCGAAGTGTGACCTCCTGGTTCATAGGCTGGCGCTCATCCAGTGAGCCATGTCAGCCCGGCTTAAACCTCCTGTCCTAAATATACTACTTAAAATTCCAGAGTCTGTTGACTTTCTTCTTTCATTCTTCTTGCCTTCACTTAAAACATTTTAATGTTATGCCAAGTTTACTTCATATTTTCTGAAGAAATAAAATATTGCAGAAACAATTAAAGCCCCCAGATTCCCCTCTCTATTCCATCTCTTTCCTTCCTCTCCAAAGGTAAAATCTCCTGGGGTTTAAAAATAGAAAACAAAACTCCTCAGAGTTATAGAGTATGAGATATAGTAAGACCTACTATACATTCCTATTTTTTCAAGCAGATCTCTTTTCTCAAATAAATCACTCATAAATTAATCCTAATTTATTTAGAAGATTAATGAAAATTAAGGGGCTAATTGTTCATTTGAAAAAAAAATGCTTCCTTGAGAAACAAGTTCATTTTTACAATCAGTAATTCAATTATATAATGACATTGTCTCCACTCATTAGAGACAAAGTTTAAAAAATAGCCAGTTCTTAGGAATCATAACAAATGGAATATATTCCTGTATTAATTATTATTTATATCATTGCCATAAAAATCTTGATTCTTGTAAACCAAGCATCCAAATTCATCTGTTTAATAAATATGATGTTCCCATTATGTTTCTGTCAGTGTAGAAAATATCTATAGCCTTTTTAAAAGTATAGACAATGGGGGTACTTAATATTCTTTACCTAGGAACAGAGAAGGGTGACCAGCAGCATCACATATTTCCTGAGGAAAGATTTAAGGCATCCCATTTCTTCGAAGCTGTGAGCTTTACACTTCAGTCTTCCTGTCACTGTAACCCTTAGGACTACAAACTACAATGTATTCTCAATATTTGGGGGTGACAGTGAAATGAATCTGGAAATGAGAAGATAAAACTGCAATCTAAGAATTAAACTTTGAAATAATAATACAGTAGTAGGTCAGAACATATCAATAAATGGAGGCAACTTTAATTGTCAGAATGATGCAAACTCAAAAGCCTAGACCTGTATGCTCTGGGTGTACTGCAAGAATTTTTAAAACCTGCAATACCTAACTATTTAGTCAGGAGCACTGACCTCTTTTCCCTTAGATCATCAAATTCAAAAATGACAACAGCCAACAAAACAATAGCCATTCAGTGTGAATGAATCAAATTTATATCTATTTTTGTCGTATCAGCAAAAAAATGTTTTTTGATGTGCCATAGAACTTTAGTAATTGGTTTATGTATGACATGAGATAGAAAGTTTGAAAATCGCTGGCCTAGAGGCATGTACATTACCAGGAAGCAGATCAATGTCTTGGACTTGGTGAGAACCACAGTGAACAGAAAGAAGGGCAGGACTCAAGCCACAGGTAAAGGGGAAAACCTCTACTAAGCACCAGAGAAGTGACCTGAAAGGCCCTGGAAGGTCCAGGAAGGTCAGCTCTCTGGATTTCTCAAGAGGCTAGTGATCTGGGTTGTTATGTGAATACTCAGAATTTTTAAATCTTAGTCTTTATACAATGTAAAAGGCAAGCAAAAGCTTTTGAAGGCCATATGTGCCCCATGGACTTGAACTGAAATAACACAACCTCTAGCATGGAAAGAATCTAATGGAAAGACATAGTCTAGACAAGAAAATAGGTACAAAGTACTCTCTGAAGCAAGCATAGGCAGTGGTCGTTGAAACACTGGGAGACATACTTTGGGCTGGTGGCATGTAGATCTGCCTCTGATTCCATTACACCTGTGAGTATAAGAACAAACTGCCCTTCTGATTCTACACTCACCAAACTGCTTTCTGATTAGAATTTGGTATCTCATCTAAATGCTTTCAGAAAGAACTTGCTGGAAACTTGAGGGATTTGAGGTGCAACTGAGCTCTGCCTCATTATCTCTATATATAAAAGCCTAAGCGACCTAAAGACCGGACAACCAGTCTACCAGTTGCTATGATGCACACTGACCACCAGGGGGCAGATGCTCAATGTAGGAGCTACCCTCTGGTGGTCAGTGCACTCCCACAGTGGGAGCACTGTTCAGCTGACCAACAGGTGCTAGACGCCATCCCCTGAGGGGTCCTGGATTATGAGAGTGCAGAGGCCAGGCTGAGGGACCCCACGGGTGCACAGTAAATTAATAAACTGACAACCTGGTTAGAGAGGAGGCCTGCTTACAGCCCTATGAGCTGTACTGGTGAAGATACTGCTTTGGCATATGTTTGAGATTTTGCTGCCCGTGAATTCCTCTAAGATTTTTGCAGTTTCACTTCTTGTTGTAAATGGAAACATTGGCATTCTAATCCTGTACATTAGTCGTACAAGCTTTATTAATATGAGACCAGTTCTGGGGGATGGAACTGCTGACAAGTAAGGTTTCTGGGCCCACATGGTTTCTGGGCCAGACCATGGATAGTGACAAATTCCCTAACAACAGGTCCAACCTGCAAGGCCACTTGGGAGCTTCAGTAATTTTTCTTTGTGCCTCACTTACCTTCACTCTGCCCCCATGGCCATCCCTTTCAAAGGACCTCTACCTAGTTCTCTGAAGGTCCAAAATAGACCTAGAAATATAAAGTGGATAATCCATATATGTAAAAGCTTAAGTGACTGAATGACTGATAGACCAGTCACTATGATGCACACTAACCATACCAGGGGCAGGCACTCAATGCACAGGATCAGACTCCCTCTTGTCTTGATCAGGCCTGTGGGGATCAGGCTCCCTCTTGTCTAGATCAGGCCTGCAGAGATTGGGCCAAAACCAGCTCTATAACATCCCCAAAGGGGTCCAGGATTCTGAAAGGTTGCAGGCCAGGCTGAGGCACACCACTGTGCACCAGGCCTCCAGTTAAAGATGAAACCCAATGAACAGGAACAGAAAGCTCATGAAATATCTATACTAATAAAAGGGTAATATGCTAATTAGACTGAACATCTTCCAGACGACCTTCCAGATGTCCTTCCAGACATCCTTCCCAACAAAGCCATGCTGGCAGGGCCAAGGCAGAGGAGGTCAGAGGCAATCAGGCAGGCAGGGGAGCAGTTAGGGCAAATAGGCTGTCAGGGGAGAGCAGTTAGGGGGATCAGGCTGGCAGGCAGGTGCATGGATAGGAGCCAGAGATCCCAGATTGGAGAGAGTGTAGGCCAAGCTGAGGTAACCCCCTTCTTGTGAATTAATTTTGTGCACCTGGCCTCTAGTATTTATAATAATTAGCCTTAGGAAGCAAACACTATGCAATGTGCTTGCCATAGACCATCCCCTGTAATCCTCAGAAACTCTGCAAAGCAAATATTACTTTTGACAATTATTCTATTTTAAAAAGGAAGAAACTAAGGGTTAAAAAGATTAATGTGGCCATTAATGAATTGGTATGATAGCCTACACATCAAATATCACACTGTTTCTGTACATTTTATTTCACTTTAAAAAAAAACACACATTAAACATACATCATGCACTTATTATCTGCCAGGCATTGTTTTAAATACATTATGAATATTAACTAATTTCTTCCTTTAATATGAAATGGGCATTAAAATATTCCTATGCTGATAATGAAACTGAGGCAAAGAGAAGTTAATTAACTTGCCTACAATTATATAACTAGCAGGTGGCAGAGCCAGGATTCAAACTTAGGCAGTCTGACTCCAGAGTCCTTGCTCCTCATCTGTGCTACCTTCACAATGTTCCCTTAGAAGAATTTATGAAGACTCAAATTTTTCAATTTTAACTTCATTACTACTGCAGGTCAATTTTTCAGGAGGATGGATAGAAACAAAGGGAAAGAAATCTTTTATGACAAATTGTTTCTCTTTATTTTATATACCAATTAGAGAAACTGAAATTCTTCTGTATCTGAGAAAGAGCAAGTAATAACCATAAAATTCTACAATCCTGTAAATGAGTGAGTGGATCTACAGCAATGTACCTATGCCTATCCAGACACTGAAAATTTGGTATTGTGGGGGTTTAGGGAAATAAGGAGATGTTAGTTAAATAGTACAAAATTTTGTTTATGCAGGAGAAATAAGATCTGGAGATCTAATGTGCACCATGATGACTATAGTTAATAATACTATGTCATACTTAAAATTTCCAAGATTTTAAATCTTAAATGTTCTCATCACATACAAAAAAACTATAACTATGTGAGATGATATGTATTTTTATTAGCTTAATTGAGGTATTCATTTTACAATATATACATATATCAAAATAGCATATTGCATACAATCATACCTAAAAGTAGACAAACATGTAAATTGACCATTCCTCCACTTTTCCCACAGCCAATCAGAGTGAGTATGCAAATCCTTAGAAGATACATAGGAGTCAAATTTAAGCCTCTATTTTTTTTCCTTCACTACTGCAGAGAAAATGAAAGGAATACTTTTTTATTTCTATACTTATAAATCCTGGGAGGTAAAGTCTGGAAAACTTTGGAGCATCTAGGATGAAGCAAATATTCCAGAGTTTAATTTAAGGTCATTTTGTCTTAGAAACTGAGAAAGTCTAATTTCAGAATAAAAGTACATTGAACTTAAAAAAAAAAATCAATGTGGCTACTGCCTACCTTGAGCCAAATTTTTTGTTAAATTTAAAATGGAACTTTCAGTTCCATAAATTGATGACTTTTATTGAGAATAATACTTTAGAATTGATGTGGTAAAAATAACACCTGACTCATATTGTAAATGTGAAGAAAACTTTTCTACTGAAATGGTGAGAAAAGGCCTTCATTGGTTCCTGTGTCACTTAAACCAATTTAGACCCTTTCATCCAGGGCTTAAAATGGTAACTCCATCCTGAATTCAGAAAGGCTCATTAAGTCCTGGGTCTCTTTTGTTCCCCTACAGTCTCTGCTTTTTGAACTACTCCATAATCTCCATCAGGAAACCACCATCTGAGAGAAGGCCACCAAACCAGCACACAAGTTGGCACTGAACAAAAAAGGACCTTACCTACAATCCTCTCTTTCTCTCAGGCCTCTGTTCTCGAAAACAGTCCAACCAGTTTGCTTAACACATTTTTATATAGACTAGTCATCAAAACAGAGCTTACTCCTCTAGTAATACTTCTTCCTCGCCTTATACTTCGCAAAATTCTCAACTTAGCCCACAACGTATTTAAGAGAATTATCCTGGAATAGAAACCACTAATTTGTACTAAAAGAGATAAGAACAGTACCAAAAAAGTGGACTTTGGACATAATGGACACTCTAAGAATATAGCAGTTAGGCCAAGAATGCTATATAGTTGCAAATGCAGTTTTGTTTTTGTTTTTGTTATTTAATTAAAGATAAGGGCTGACTCAGAGGGCAAAACCAAGAGCCTACAGAGTAGAACCAAGAGCTAGAAGTGACAATTCCCAACAGTAACACCACACATTAACGAGGAAATTGCAGGATGAGCCTGGCTGGATTTCATGATTGCTATGGGCCAGTGATTGCTGTCAGTCTCCTGCTTTCCCAGTCCTTTTAAATGAGTGGGTCTACAGCAGTTTACCTATGCCTACCCAGACATTGAAAGTTGGGTATTGTGGGGGTTAAGGGAAATAGGGAGATGTTAGTTAAATGGTACAAAATTTTGTTTATGCAGGAGAAATAAGACCTGGAGATCTAATGTGCACCATGATGACTATAGTTAATAATACTATGTCATACTTAAAATTTGCCAAGATTTTAAATCTTAAATGTTCTCATCACATACAAAAAAATTACAACTATGTGAGATGATGTGTATGTTAATTATTTGATTGTGGTATTCATTTTATAATGTATACATATATCAAAATAGCATATTGCATACAATCATACCTAAAAATAGACAAACATATAAATTGACCGTACCTCCACTATGCCCACAGCCAATCATAGTGAGTAGGCAAATTAACCCAACAAATATGAAGATTAATTTGCATACATAAGTGCCCAGCAGTCTGGGTCCCGGGAGCTATCTTAGGACCCAGGTCACTCCAAGGTAGGTCCTGAGCAACCTAGGAAGGGCCTGAGCCAGGAGGCTCCTGGGCAGAGGCGGAACTAAGTGATCAGGCAATCTGAGGGAGTTGGGGGAACCTGCCCAGGCCCCAAGCTCCAGCCAGAGGCTTAGGACATGGAAAGGGACAGAGCCGGGAAATTGGGCTTTTGGAGGGAGCTGGGGGTCTCCTGTTCGGGCCAGAGGCTTAGGGCTTGGGCAGAGGCAGAGCCTGGGATTTGGAGGGAGCTGTGGGGCCCCTGCCCAGTCCCCAAGACTTTAGACCTCGGCATGGGTGAAGCTGGCAATGGGAGGGAGCAGGGGGAGTCCTTGCCCAGGCCAGAAGGCTTTAGGCCTTGGCAGGGGTGGAGCCAGAGATCAGAGGTGATTGGTGTGAACTACAGAGGAAATACCTTTTCTGACTGCTCGTTAGTTACACTCCCTGTTTGCCACTGGTTATATTCTTAGTAACTTGGGTATAAGAATCCATAAAAGTGATCTAGGGTTTTTCCACCATACTCCTGGAGAAAAAAACGAAGTTCTGCTGCTGGAGTGCTAAGAAATATCATATCCTGCCCTAGCCACTTTGGTTCAGTGGATAATGCCTAGGCTTGCCAACCGCAGGGTCTGGTTCAATTCTGATCAAGGATAGGCTCCTCCCTAGCTGGGGCTCAGGTCAGGGCTCACGCAGGAGGCAACCAATCAAAGCGTTCCTCTGACTTTGCTGTTTATCTCTGTCTTTCCCTTTCTCTTCCATATTCTCTAAAAATCAATGGAAACATATCCTCAGGTGAGGATTAAAAAAAAAAAAAAAAGAAAAGAAATTTCATATCTTATGAAAGACACATCTTGAAAATGCCTAAAGAAAGTTGTCATTTTTTCATGGTGAAGGGACTGAAGTCTGTGTTGATGAAAACACCTTGGTGGCTGCGGTGATTGGCAGTGGCTGGTGCCTTCCCCTGATTAGCCAGGTCGCCTCAGTAGGACTTCCCTTGAGGGCTCCCATTATGTAAGAGGGGCCAGGCTGGGCTGAGGAACCCTCCCCAACCACCCTCATCACCCTCATACAAGAATTTTGTGCAACCGGCCCTAGTAAATATATATAATTTCTATTTGCCAATTATACCTTAATAAAGCTGGTGGGGAGGAAAGTTGGTTGTGGGGGTTAGGGGGACAGATAACTTTTCTTTTTCAGTCACAATTCTTCAATTTAGGAGCCTCATCTTGCCCTGGACCCGAGATGATAAAATACTGGACTTCAAGCATATATTCACATTTGAGGGTCTTGGGAAAGAGGGTGAGTATATTTTGCATATGGTGAGGTTTAGCTGCATGATGGATTATGGGAGACTGCATCTTCCAAAGAAAGCCACACACAAATCTCTCCCATTACACATGCTCTTCTCACTCTGTGGCTTTGACATTCCACCCATCAAGATGTGATGAGGTTCCTTCCCCTTAATGTGGACAAGATTGTGACTATAGCAGAAGTGATGCTATAAGACTTTTGAGAGTTGCTCATAAAAGCTGACACACTGTCTATCTGGTTCTCTTAGGGACTTGCTCTTAGCATCCAGTTACCATACCACAAGTAAGCTCAAGCTGAGCTCCTGGCCAAAGACCAGCAGCAACTTTCCAGGTGTTAGATAAGCCTTGAAAGTGGACCTCTTGCTCCCAATTAAGTGATGTTTCATGGAGCAGAAATAATTTGCCTTTGCCAAGCCCTACCAAAATTGCATATTGATGAACAAGATAAATGATTTATGCTATCGTAAACTTTGGGATGGTACATTATATACAATATATAACTAAGTACCTTCTTTATGCTTCCCTTACTTGCTATCTCCTATCTCTCCTTATTCCCCATTTCTTTCCTAGAATATAAAGCTGATCAAGCCATGCCCCAAGCCTTTCTTATTATTTTTCCACTTGGATTTCTGCCACTAAAATGTATTCACCTTGAGGCCATAAATGATTTCTTAGCATTAAAATAGCATTAAAATTTTACTTAATAAATCAGTTATCAAAATATTTTGTTCCTGGTACTTTATTAGGATCTTTAATGGAGTCTTGACTGGACAAGACTGTGACTATAGCAGAAGTGATATACTCATAACATGTAAATTCTGTGAAACTGATTACCAAATTAACAATACTGCTAATTTACCTTTAATGAATCTAAAAAATTTTTTAAAAATTAATTCACTTGCCAATGTTAAAGTAATTTGTACTAACAGATTGAAAAGAGATATCCTTGATGAAAACACATTATGACTAAGAAAATATGGTGGAAAAAATCACCACACATTTCTTCATCAAGAGATGTTATTCTGTTTTGCCTAAACCTTAATAATCTGACTTTGATAAATACTGATGGAAGTGGGGGTGTGGCATGGAGGTGGTGCCTGCGCTTCTGTTAACTTACACAATGTGTTTTATACCACAGCATGTGGCAGTGGCTGTGAGTGGTGCCAAGCGGAGCCTGCGGGGCGAGTTGAAGCAGTGCTTGCGGGCCATCAGGAGCTCTCACAGTCGCTGCTGCCACCATGTGGGAAGAAGTATAGACCACCTTCTGCTGGGCCCGCCTCCCCAACCCCTGTTCCCTTGATGGTGTCCTGGACAATTTGAATATACCACTATTATTAGTATAGATAACACTGAAAGCATTTCTCGATTTTCAATTATATTTGCTATTACCATTTCTGAGAATCTCACACTTTTTGTTATATACTATTTATTTTTTCTAAATATTTCTTTATTCTCTGTGTAACACACAACTACTCCCAAATTTCCACTGCAACAAATTTTTGGTTTTGCACATTCTTTTAAGTTTTGCTTCTTAGTAATTATTTCTTCCCAAGGTAGACTACTTTCTCTTTTATTATTTATATTAGATTTTTAAAAAACTCATTTTCTTCAAAGAGGTTTAGGTGCTTAGCATACAGAGATTGTGTGTGTGTGTGTATGCATGTGTGTGTTGTCTGTTTTAATGAACATCTTCCAAGCATTACAATAGCAAAGAACAACAAAGTTAGAAGCAAAAGATCACAAATGAATGACAGAGTAGCAAGGTCAAAATGAAGAGGGGTCAGTTTATTTGTAGACAGTGAGAACTCGGGGAATTGTGAAAATAACTACATCACAGTGCTTCCCTTGGGAAAAAAAGGTGTTCGGATCTCTCATTTTCAAGTTGACTTCAGGATCCCTAGCTCTAGGTTACTCTGCTCTTTCCTGTCTCTTATATTTGTGTCAAAAACAAGAAATTTAATAGCAGTCCCTGCTCTCTGTATATTGTGCTGGAGTTAAGCAAGGCTAAATGCAGAAGCAGCCTGAACCTAATGACTCTATTTGACTTCTCCCACATTTAAACTCATTAAAGCAATGAATTGATATACCACATTAGGGGAAGGGGATGACCATGGATTTGAAAGAAAGGCACAGTGGGCAGTGAAGGGAGTTGTGAGGGTCCCTTGCCCTGAGGGGTGACAAGACCTCCAAGGGGAAGGCTGGTATATCACACTTACAAAAGAGGAACCTTAGACATTCCACCTGGGGACTCAGAGTTAGAACCAAGCAGATTTAAAGACGGTAAAGAAATGTGATCTTTAGCACACACTGATTTTGTGGGCAGAGACTCATTTAAAAGTGGCACATCTTTGGCAAAGTAAAATGGGAAAAGCACACACCAGTGTTCCATCTGTGCCACACCAGAGTGTTCATATTTACACTGTGGAGATTATGACTTGTTGAGAGATATTTTTGGTAGGGGGAGAAAAGCTATATGATAAAATATAATAAAAACATTGTTTTCAAAGGGGAGGATGTTGAAGAGCTGGTTGAGGGCCTAATAGTGAAGGGTTTTAGAAATAATGAAAATAAATTTGGACTCCATTTAGGGGATTTTTATTCTAGGAGTCACGTGATCTCTTCTAGATAGAATGCTCCTTCTGTTGTGTGCAGGTTAGATAATGGGAAACAAAAGAGTAGCATGGGTGCACCTGTTGGGAGGGTGTTGTAGAAATCCAGTTGGCTCAGATGACCATGAGAAATTCAAGATGTATTTTGGATAAAGGTGATATGAGTCCCTAATAGAATAGATCAGAGTGTTAAAAAAAGAAGGGGTTAATATGATTCTTAGGATTTTAGTCTAAGCAATTTAGTCTAAGGACCTTTACTTATAAAATTTTGCTATTTACCAAGTAGCAAAATTTTGTAAATAAAGGTCCTTTCATCATACAGTAAAAAATACATTATCAAAGCTGTACCCATTGTTTTTAGTTAGCTGCTAAGGAGCCCAGAGATTAGCTTCACAATATAGTGACTGGCATCTGAGATTTCTGACTTTTTTTTATCTACCTAAATAATTTATGATATTTTTGTTTTTATTCATTTAAGATCCTATTTCATAGGTCAGTGGAAGGTTTACTTTTTTCAAATAGCGAACATTTACTTTTTTGTACTTATCTTTCCAAACTATTTGAGACTAAATTAATCATTCATGAAACAGGTTTTTTGTGGCCTTGGGTCCTAAGGACTTGATCTCATTCTTTCATGAAATAACCACATCATTCCAGCACTACTTTTGAGTGCTCTGTCCCCCAAGATTTTCACTGCCAACTTACTTGGCAGATCATAACACCCTAATCAGCTAGTGATGTTTCCATTTTATCACCACATATATTGGAAATAAAATTATCAAATCAGTTCAGAACATCAAGTCAATTCATTAGAGATAAAAGCAAGACACACCCAAACAAGGGATGAAATCGAGCAGGAAGTAAAATTGAATATGGATAGAAACAAACAAACAGCTTATCAAATAGAGCATGTAGCCATATAGAGCAAACATTTATTCCAAATATTTCCACCAAAAGGAACCAGAGATTCCTAAATAAATGACTGACTCCAGGTCTGAGGCAGGAAAGCACAAGATGAACTTGGGACATTTGATGCCAGAAAAACAACAATGTAATAATAATAATAATAATAATAATAATAATAATAATAATAAACAGCTTATGCCATAAGAATAAAAGATCCCCCGCCTATGAGTCCTCAGAGGTGAGAGAGAGAGAGAGAGAGAGAGAGAGAGAGAGAGAGAGAGAGAGAGAGAGAGAGAGAACAGGGAGGTAGAAGGCAGCTCTTCTTTGCAAAGTATTCCAGCTGATAAACACAGAAGGGGGATGCCTGGTTTCCAGTCCAGCATATAAGAAGCTTGGAAGTTATCACACCATCCCAACAAGTAAAAAGATGAACAATCTAAAGCAACTCTTCTCATATGACAGAGAAGTGGAGTCACACGGCAAAGCAATGCCTCAAAAATTGGAGAGACAGGTGGATCCAGAGAATCTACTGGAGCAAAAACCCACCGTCAGGAACCAGTGCAGGGACAGGGAAACCTGTGACTGATAAAGGCCTGGAGGCCTGGTGTGAACTGAACTCCACTGGCCTAGTCATGAGGGTGGGGGAAGGCTTTTGTGAGTTTTACCTCCATGAGCTTTCACAGAATATCAAAGAAAAATCCCCTGTGCTTCCAGCAGGAAGCGGGGAGGGATGGGGGAAGCTACACTTTAAAATAAACAGGAACATTCTGTTCTTAGTGAGGCCTGTCCTCAAGGGAAACCAGTTAATCAGAGTAGATCTGACTGACCTAGAGGAAGGGAAATACCCAGTTCCAGCCACTCTAGCCATCCTGTCCACCTAAAGGGGTGTGTGGGGAGAAAACTGAGAAGCACTAGGGAAGTTCATAGTGAAGTATGGTAGCAATCATCTCAGGTAGAAACTGCTGTTTGGGTTCTGTACTTATTTGTTTGCTAAAACAATAGGAAGTTATTTTGATTTTCTGAAACTTATGTATGCTATCCAATAGTCCCTTGCTGGCAGTTTGAATGCCCCATTGATTGTGATCTCACTGGTCATAGAAGCAAATTCCTCTGGGAACCAGGACAGGACAATTATCCTAAATTGTCTCAGTAGCTACAGATAACTGAGTTTTGGTTGACTTAGTGGTCCCAGAATCAGAACATACCCCAAGTTGCCTCAGTAGCTACAGATAGCACATTCCTGTTGATTCAGTGATTCCAGAATCTGGACAGCACAGTTATTGTTAAATTGCTCAGGCAGTCCCAGATAATGTGTTTCTGTTGATTTAGTGATTCTTAGATATTAACTTCTCAATTTTTGCTTCTGTAAAAAAAATGCTTTTTCGCAAAGCAGGTTCCTCATTCCAGACCCAAAGATGTAATCAATACTTTTGTGATATTCTGTCAATATAAGCCAGATGCATTGAGCTGTCCAGGGCTGTGAGATTTGAAGAACATTAGCCACAAGTATGCCGCCAGCTTTTAATAAATGACTCCATAATTTGACTTTTTGAGGCATCCTATGTAAAATGGGGGGTACACCACAACAATAGCCCAGGCGCATGGGCTGCCTAAAAGTCTGAACCAATCCTGCATGGTTTGGCTCAGTGGATAAAGCATCGACCTGTGGACTGAAGAGTCTGGGTTAGATTCTGGATGTGCAAGGACATATGCCAGGTTGCAGGCTTGATTTCCCCAGTAGAGGGTGTGCAGGAGGCAGCGGATCAATGATTCTGTCTCATTGATGTTTCTATCTCTCTCTCCCTCTCCCTTCCTCTCTAAAATCAATAAAAATATATATTTTTAAAAAATATATTTAAAAAGACTGAACCTAAATGATAGGGTTGTAGAACACTTGCAGTCACATCTTGCCACCACTTAAAAAAAGGCTTATATATTGGAGATTTTTTTTATTCCACACATCATGTCCACCTTTCAACAAAATTTGAAAGACATACTACAAGGCAAAAATCAGTCTACAGAAACAGAGCAAGTTTCAAAATCAGATTCAGGCATGGAAGGAATGTTGAAATTCTCAGACATTTAATATGCTAAGGGATTTAATGGAAAAAGTATATAACCTACAAGAAAAGATGAGTAATATAAGCAGAGAGACAGAAATTCTAAAAAAGAATAATAAAGAAATGCCAGAGATAAAAAAACAAAACAAACACCATAACAGAAATAAAGAATGCCTTTGATGGGCCCATTACTAGACAAGAAATGGCTGAAGAAAGATCTCTGAGCTTGAGGCTATGTCAGTAAAAACTTACAAAACTGAAAAACAAAAAGAAAAAAAAAAAGACTGAAAAAAAAAAACCAAAAAGATTCAGAACAGAATATCCAAGGATTATGGGACAACTACAAAAAGTGTAGCCTGGTGGTATAATTAGAATACCAAAAGGAAAAGAGAAAAAAGAATAGAAGAAATACTTGAAGCAGTCCTGAGAATTTCCACAACTTAATGTCAGACAGCAAACTACAGACTCAGGAAGCTCTGAGAACTCTAAAAATTATAAATGTCAAAAAACAAGGAAGAATAAATACGGAAGTTTTAAAAATTAAAATATAAACAAAAAGTCCACACTTGATAAATTTATATTTTAAAAAAATCTATATACTGAAACGAAAATCCTCTTATTTCAAAATTGATATTTTGTCAGTCAAGAGACAAAATAGCATATGAAAGGAGAAAACATCTTAATTTCTTTTGGTTCAAATGTATGAAGAGCAATGCACATCGCAGTATAGAGCCTCTGCTCTTACCATTTCTCCTGTAGTATGTTTTATGGTCAGTACAACAAACCTAAAGGGGATTCTGAAGCAGAACCACGGGAGTGAGTGATTTACTGCCTCCTCCACCAGGACCCCAGCCCATCCACCAGCTTGGTCCAGACTGTGAGTGTGTAGGGCTGAGTGTGTGCCTTAGGGCAAAGTTGATAGAGCCCTAAGTCCACCTGGCAGAGAGAAAAGCTCAGAGTTTCCGAGCTAAGCTGTGTCAGAAGGTGATCCCACCATCCCTGCAGTTCCTGGGTCTCCAATAGGGAACGCCTTCTGCTGGGCAGATGTGCAATGCAGAGAACGGACAGAGAACCTGGATTACACAAAACATGCAAAGAGTTAGCTCATCTAAGGAACCCACATCAGAGATTAAATAAATGCCTTTAATGGCTTCTAATTTTAGATAGTTTTTTTTTTTACCTTACAAATAAATAATGTAGTATTTCATCCACTAGATTGTATGTTCTCTTAGGCCAGGAATTACTATGTGTGTGCTTCTTTTCACCACATGTGGTCAATTGTTAACACAGAGATAATCTTTTATTCCTCCTTGCATTCGCATATTAGGCAATGTGACTTTGCAGCTACTCCTGTAAGGAGGTGGAATTTTTCCTTCTTCTTAAATGAAAGCTAGCCTGTGACTTACTTTGAATGACAGGATGCATCATAATTAATGCTCTGCTAGTTCCAAGTGAAGCAGGAATTTTAGGGTAATATAGGCAGGCTTAGGGGGTTTTAAAATTGGGGACTGTGGCAAAACACAGGGCTAATAGATTCGGAGAAGGTACATCTCCGTAACACAAGGAAGCCATAAGACAAAAGAACTGGAAGTAACCAAGAAAGGTCATTATTTACAAAATAAAGACAAGGAAGCCCTTCATTCAGAAAGAGAAGAAAGCCCAAAGGAAATAGGAAAACAATAAGGAAGGAAGAGGGAGAACCTCACACTTCCCATGTGAGGTTTGACCTTTGAGCCCAGAAGTTACTATAGTAACCAGTCTAAGAGAATAGTGACCAATCAGAGGAGATATCAAGGCACCAGGATCTGCAGCCTTTATAAGCCATAGGGAAAGAAAATCAATGAGACCTTTTCTCCCTCCCTACTTGAGAGTCCATTCTGTGGGACTCTTCCCTCTCCCCACATAGGAGTCCGTACTTGTTCTTCAATAAATCTCCACCTTTACTATAGCACTTTCGGTCCATGGGTTCATTCTTCGATTTGGCCGGACAAAGAATCCGGGTTCCAGTCCAAAAATTTGGTATCACAAACATAGACCTCAAGAGGCCTTTCATGCTTTTACAAACTTGCTGATGTAAATAAGCCCAGGCTAACTATTTGGGGGGTAGAGGGGAGGGGTAAGACACAGAAGTGGAGGCCACTCTAGTCTAGACAGCCTCAGTTGACCCTACAGCTAATGTGCAGATGCATGAGTGAGCCAAGCCCAGATCAGAGGAAAAGCCAGCTCAGCCCAGCTGAAATGCCAGCTTGCAGAATAAACATTTAAATAGCTTTTGTTCTATCCACAAAGTTTAGGGGTGGTTTATTATGCAGCAAAAACTAACTGGTACACTACGATCCTTAGTGACTGCTACAGAACTAGACATTTAAAAGGCACATATCACAATTTGGGTAAATACGTTGCTGAATAATCTAATATTAGATTAATAGCCCATGGTGTGCTAAGTACAAAGGTACAGAGAGAACAGACATGGTATCTCTCATCAAGGAGTTTCTAGGATAGCAGAAGAGATAAACAATTAGATTATATTTGCACAAGGTATGGTGGCAATAGGAGACAGTGGTATGTTTGGGTGATGTGAGAGAGTCCCAGGACCCAGATTACAGGAAGCTCCATGAGGAGGTAACTCATTCACTAAGTGTTAAAAACAATTGCCAACAGTAACTAGCTGAAGTTGTGGGGTGTGTGTGTGTGTGTGTATGTGTGTGTGTGTGTGCGTGTGCGCGCACGCTATACAAACATAAAGAAAGGTATAGAAGGCCACAAACAAAACTGCCCAGAAAAATAAGACTGGAATAGGGGAAGGGAATATAAATAACTATTAGTGGTTGCTCTATTATCAGCTATGTGGACCTGAGCAAATTACTTCAGCTAAGTGTTCATTTCCTCATCAGCAAAATAGGATGTGAGTAGTACTTGGATATGAGATATTCTATGTGAAGTACTAGCATAGTGCCAGCATATAACATTTACTCAATAAAGCCTGTCTATTATAATTGGGGGTTTTTTGTTTTGTGGTCATAAGCACATATTTCTTTGTATTTAAAACTATTCCAAAGGCAATGAGAAGCCATTACTACATTTTATTTGGCATTGATGTATGCAGCAGTCTTAGAAGACAATCAGAATATACACTTATACATTTATAGGGGTGAGACCATTTCATTTATTCAACTTCCTTCTTCAAGTTCTGAGTGCCTTCTGTAAAGATCAGCACTTCTCCAACAAGACCGAGGTCCTGCTCTCAGACAGTGGCCAAGCTGGTAGATAAGATGGCCTTGGAAGCAAATGGCCAAAATTCAATATGCACTGTTGTTATAGGGAAATGGATCAAGTTCCAGGAGTAGCATGGGTTGGAAGTGCTAATTCTGGGAGATGGGGGGGGGGGGGGGGGGGCTGCAGAGATGATAAGAACAAAGCTTTAAACATTAAGATTTGAGTGATATACTGAGTGAAATATGACCTTAGTCACTGTCCATTCCTATGATCTCCAATGTCTCTACATGCCACACTCTCCATCATATCAGAGTGCAACTTCTATTTCTGCATCTACTGCCCGAGATTGCCAACATGAATGCCTTAGACACCATTTATAAAAGGAATATAATTATTACATAATATTATATAACCTAGGTCAAATAGAATTAAATTACAAAGATGGCATACTTAGATTTACCCCAATCCTCAAACTTCAGAAGTGAAAGTTAGCAATTTTCTCTACTGTGAAAGGAACCCAATCTTACAATAGCTCTCTAAACTCAGTTAACCAACCACCCAATTTTTCAAAATTCCAACTTGATTATTTTGAACCCTATGGCTCTGAATTTCATACATTTGAAATGTGTTGAATGTCAGATCATACATTAAGAGCCATGTTATAATTTATCATATGAAACTGAAATGTTTGGAAAATTAAAAATCCCAGTGACAACTTTTAAGAAGCAAAATCTAGCATGAAAAACTTGGAATAACTTTTGTTATTATATGGATTACTATATTCAGTTTAGCAAGAGCAACCACCGGCTGCCTCTCCAATCTCCAGGCATCAGCACCCCATGGCTGGTGGCTCACAGGGACCCTCACCTGTGGATCCATATTTTCAAGTTTCACACCTGTCTGTGTTCAGTTTGTGTCCATTAACAGCACAATATGTCATTTTATCATGTTAACTGTTTTAAATTTACCTGCTCCACCAAAATATATTGTGAGAACAAGTATACACTACAGAATAGATGCCATGGGTTTTCTTATAAGAAAAATTCTCAGAAATTATCAAACTTTTGACTAGGTTAGAAAAGTTAAGCCATCTTTTCTAACATCTAGTGACCCTTTCTTGCTTTTTTAAACTGTCTCTCATCAACTTCATCCTTAAATAGCCAAGACTATAAATGAGATTAATATAAAATAATATTCTTTTGAGTAACTGAAATCCCTAAGCTTCTCCTTTACCATTATCTATTATGGAAAAGTTATTTTTACATATTCATGTGCTCCAATGAAAGCTACTTCAGGTGGCACTAATATGTTTCCTAAAATTAGACCTGTAACAATCCATTCCAATATGCTGTATATATTTTGTGTAATTCTTATACTTGAGATATTCTCATTGATGGGAGCTATTTTAGCAGCTCTTGTCCAATTAGTAAACTGTAGGACTGAGATTCGAACCCAGCCAGTCTAGATCCAGAATCTTCACTCTTAACCCCCATGTTCTATCACTGAAGTTGAGGTTGATATCTCATAGAAAGTCCTTAGTATATGTTAGCTATTATTATTTTTATTGTTTGATGTGAGATATATACATATATGTATATAGTCATACATCTATATATATATCTGTGATATATTTATACATCTTCATTTATATGTGATATATAAGAAGTATATAAATGTGTTAATTTTTTAAAAAATCAATACAATGAAAAAAACTGACCAAATGAGAAATAATTAAATTATAAGTAAATTAAGAAATTAAGAGAAAGTAAAATATATGATCAGTATTTCTGCCATGAGTTTTCTTTGATCTACTATGGCCATTTATTTTGTTTTGGTAAACTGTTTTGTTTTTTTTTAATATATTTTATTGATTTTTTACAGAGCAGAAGGGAGAGGGATAGAAAGTCAGAAACATCGATGAGAGAGAGACATCGATCAGCTGCCTCTTGCACACCCCCTACTGGGGATGTGCCCGCAGCCAAGGTACATGCCCTTGCCGGAATCGAACCCGGGACCCTTCAGTCCACAGTCCGACGCTCTATCCACTGAGCCAAACAGGTCTCGGCTGGTAAACTGTTTTGAACCTGATAACTGCAAAAATAGCACAAAAGTGATAGTAATAAACCAGATCTTCCACAAACAAACAAAAGAAGAATATCACACTGAATATTAAAGTGAAATTTTGTGGAAGCTTCAGTAACCAGCTAGGAAATCTAGGAGACAAACCAATAACAATAATAATTATTACTATTAAGGAATGTTAGAATCCCTATTTCTTAAGCGGTATGCCCAGCACTACATATTTAACAATCATATCCTTATGTGGATCTTGAGGAACACATGCATTCATGCATGAATTCAAATGATAATATGAAGACTTACGGTTAGGATGTACTATCCCTGACTCTCCTGTTTGGACCTGTTTTCTGAAATATATTTTTATACATTTCTTTTCCCATAGCTTGCAATGAATGGCCCGAACCTGCAGAAGATAGAATACACTCCCCAACTGACTCCGACACTCTCCTCTCCCTGACTGAGCTGTGTGTCCACCACATATCCTGCTATCTTCCAAGGGGGTCCTGTTGTTCAAGCAGCTACCCCAGATGGCTGGCGCAACCTGAACCAGGCCCTATATACTAGAACATAAACACTCCCTCAGTGCTGATACTAAAACACTGGTCTTAGCCCTCTGTCAGAGAACATAATAAAATTTATTAAATTCTAACAACATCTCTTGGCCTGGCTCCTGTTGGTGTGGACTTAACACCGTTTAAAATTTTATTTAAAAGGGTCTGTTTAAAATAGAAGATTCTGGCATAGCATTTAAATTAATTTTCTAAAAGAAAATTTTCCCAATGTATTGCTACTTTATTGATTTCATTACTATTTATTTATTTTAGAGAGAGAGAGAGAGAGAGGAAGGAAGAGAGGAAAAATGAAAGAGACAGAGAAAGACAGAGAGAGAAACATTAATTGTTTCCCACTTATTTATGCACTAGAGGCCCGGTTGGTGCACAAAATTTGTGCACTTGAGGGGTCCTCAGCCCAGCCTCTCCAATCTGGGATATCTCACAATCCAGGACTGCTGGCTCCCAATTGCTCACCTGCTTGCCTTCCTGATTGTCCCTAATGCTTCTGCCTGCCAGCCTAATCACCCCCTAACCACTCCCTGCCAGCCTGATTGCCCTTAACTGTCCTCCCTTGCAGGCTTGATCACCCCCAACTGCCCTCCCTTGCAGGCCTGGTCCCTCCCAACTACCCTCACCTGCCAGCCATCTTGTGGTGGCCATTTTGTGTCCATATGGGGGCAGGATCTTTGACCACATGTGGGCAGCCATCTTGTGTGTTGGACTGATGGCCAATTTGCATATCACTCTTCTATTAGATAGGATAGAGGCCTGCTGCATGGTGGGGGGCAGCTGGTTTGCCCTGAAGGATATCCCAGATCAGGGTGAGGGTTCCCTTGGGGTGTGGGACAGTCTGGGCAAGGTGCCTATGGTTGTTTGCAGGCTGGCCATGCCGCGCCCCCCCCCCCCCCCCATGACTCAAGCAGAGGCCCTGGTACCCGGGGTTTGTTTATCTTCTATAATTGAAACTTTGTAGCCTTGAACGGAGCCAAGACTCCTGCTCACTTCGTGACTGTAGCCATTTTTGTTGGGATTTATTTATCTTCTATAATGGAAACTTTGTAGCCTTGAGTATAAGCCTGGGTCAGCCAGGGTGGCAGAGAAACTTGGCTTCCTCCATTGTCGGGAAAATCCAAGCCATAGCCATCTTAGTTGGGTTAATTTGCATACTTGCTCCTGATTGTCTGGTGGGTGTGGCTTGTGAGTGTAGTGGAGGTACAGTCAATTTGCATGTTACTCTTTTATTAGATAGTATTCATTGATTGATTCTTATCTGTGCCTGACTGGGTATGGAACCCAAAACTTTGGCCTATCACGAGGATGCTCTCACCAGCTAAGCTACCCAGCTAGGGCTCAGTATATTGTTACATTCATGTGAACATATTAATAAAATTAATTTTTGATAAAATAAATGAAACAATATTATATTATCATAACTATGTATTCTACCAGTTAGTAAAAGTTTTATTTTATTTTCATGTAATAAGTGATATGAAAATCGTTAAACGTCAGTCTTTTTAAATAAATATAAATATTCATAACAAAATAAAAGTACCATACTGACTTACTCAGCATCTTAATATAATGAAAACAAGTGTATTTGAGTACTGATTAAAATTTTATTATATTCTACTACAGCAAAACCTTATTTTCCAATATTCTGCAGACATTTGCAAATACACAAGTCACCAGGAAGTAATATCTCAGGAGTATTAGAGAGCCCAGACAACTTGAAAGTGTATCTTGTATTTACAAACCAAGGGGAGAAAGAGGAAGGTATGCGGCTGTGGTTCAAAGAGTTTTTGATATGACTCTACAGAAGTTTCAACTTCTACTTGGCCTGACCTCATGAACCTAAGACAGTACCTGGTAAGGACAATGCAGCATAGTGTTAACTCAAAAATGGACTTTCTCATGGAACTTAGTGTGGGGGGCGGCCCCAGGCAAGACACTTTGAGCATTCTCTAAATCTTTGTCAGGCTGAATTCAAGGCGCCTGGAAAAACCAGGTCTTGGAAAAACATATTCACCAATGAGGCTGGATATGTTATCAGCTTGGCTTACTTTGCCTCAGGTGCTAGGGAGAGGGCCTTGATATGTAAATGCAGGCTTGCCCTGGGAATGGGTAAATGAATAGGGCCTGGGCTCACCAAAACTCCTTTGATCCTAATGTTGGAGAAACCCCTTTGTATTGTGGAATATAAATAAACACAGCTTCATGGGCTCAGTGCATGGCTATGTCTCCATGAGAGGGAGAACAGATGCCACCTGGCCCCAGCTTTTTATTCCTACTTCTGTGTCTTTCTCTTTTATTCTTCATTTTTCTTAATCCTCAGCTCCTCCACTCAGAAACTGAACCCAGTCTCTCTCCACGCTGGACATGGGGGAGAGAGAGAGAGGAAAAAACACCCTCCATAATTTAGGGTCATTATTACGGCCTCTTTTGTCTGTCTTGTCTGTCTTGTTTGGGGAATGCTGGGACACTCAAAACTTTTCACAGGAATTAAATGTTTGCAAGCACTTGTAACTTAAAAAGGATACCTAAATAGAAATCTAGGAACTTTTGCCAAGTCCCCAAGAGACCTACTATCTCGTCCTCACACTCCAGGAGAAACTCTTGAGAAGAATAGGACATACAGGAGCTTCTGGCACTAGCATCAAGCCTGGGAACACGGCTAAGAAGGAAGTCCAAGAAAGGTCCCTACAAGAGCTTCCATCAGGAATAGCAGAAACACGTGTCAGACTGAGCAGAACTTGTGCTGGTAGATGTTTATTCCAGCACGTTTCATCTTCAAGAGAACAATAATTTGGTTCACAATGGGTACAATAGCCAGAACAAATGTGATGACTAAGCTTTCAATATTCTCCATCCCACCGGAGAGCATTATGCTAAGTGAAACAAGCCAGTCAGAGAAAGACAAATACCACATGATCTTACTCATTTGTGGAATATAATGAACAACATGAACTGATGAACAGAGACAGATCCAGAGGCAGAGAAGCATCGATCAGACTGCTGGACCTCAGAGGGAAGGTAGGGGAGGGTGGGAGAAGGGATGAGAGATCAACCAAAGGACTTGTATGCATGAATATAAGTCTAACCAATAGACACGGACACCAGGGGGTTGAGGACATGAGGTGGGGAGGAGGATTAGGGGGATTAATGGAGGGATGAGGACATACATGTAATACCTTAATCAATAAAGAAATTAAAAATATATATTCTCCATCCCAAGAAGGAAGAATACATTTTCCCACCACATCTTGTAGGTTTAGAGGCTCAGCAACCCCAAGTAGAGGCTTAAATCTATTTACTGAGTCCCTAAAAACACCAAGTGTACCAGGGCCATAGAGCTCATTAGAAGGAGATTAATCTAATTTCAAACTTAAAATCTATTTTGCATTTGTGATCTGTTGCCAATTGCTACTATTCCTTATCTGTAACCATTTCCTGAGGGTGGTGATCACCTGCAGGCATCTTTCTGGGGAACCACCATGCCCTATTCTTAGAACATATGATCTCAGTGGAGCTGACCACATGGGGGCTGCTCCTGACCCAGGTCTGGCCAGGATACACTATTCCTCTACAAACAGTGATCAGTTCAGGAATGATAAGGTCACGTAAGGCCACTGAAACTCACAAGGTCAGACCAGGATTTATGCTAAAGATATCTGCTTAGACAGTTCTCCTGAGCAGGCTAGCTGTTGGGGCAACATAAGCCTAAAGTAGCAGGGGGCTCCCCTTTGCCTCCACATGCAGGGAGGCTGCCAACACAGAGGACAGCAGGATCCAGGAAAGAAAGAAAAAGGGAGAAGCACCTTGTGCTGGTGACAACGAGGACACTCTTGGGTCCGGACAAGTGTGATGGGTATCCTTGGATACCCGGATAGCTCAAATACTGGAGCCGATAAATTCCCCTTTTGTTCAGGCTGGTTTTTCCATCACTTGAAAATCAGAGAATCCTGACTGACTTGCTTATATTTCTCCATTCACTTCAATTCAACAAGCAGTGATAGAGGACCCACTGAGAGCCAGGACCTGTGCTAGGTGCTGGCACTACAATATGAGTGAAACATAGTTGCTGATCTCATGGGAGTTTCTGTGTTGGGCAGTAAACCTAAGATTCAGAGGTTCCCTCCAATGTTAGCAGGCCACGTGCTGTTTTGAAAACACAAATCATGGACATCTGTACTGACCCCATCTCACTGGACCAGAACAGTCATTTTGAAGGGCAAGGAGAGGGAATAACACTCTAGTGGAAAGCATGCTTTAGAAAACAGAAAACTAGCTATGTAGTTTTTCAGACTAATAATTAAAGAATAAAATTATCCTTGCAACACTCTTCTATCAGAAGCAAAATATTTACCATCTAAAAACAGTATTCTAAAACATAATAGAGAATACTGTATTTAGAGCTCACTGTACCAAATATAACCATGTAGAAAAATAAATTCATACTAAATTTAGTTGAGTGTTAATTCTGAGTGAGATAAAAAATAAACTCAGAGGGAGCATGAAACATAGTACACAATAATTTAGGAGTTCGTGTATATAGTTTTGTATTTAAAATGATTTACTTTTAGAACTTCAAGCTTTGTCCAAAGAGACCCTGCCCAAAAATCCTGTATTAATATCATTCATCATTTATAAATAAATAGTAACACTTGATCACAAAATGTTTCTTAAGTAGATCATAATAAAAAAGATAAAATAAGAATTAGCATATAACTTTTATAGAAATTAATCTGGTAAAAAGACAAAGGTTGCCATGTACAGAAAACTCTAAGTGAAACTAAGAAGTTTGTAGCCCTAACTTTTCTGAGCTCATAGCTTCACATTATACTATGCAGCAGATGCCATGTGCCCCTCTCTTCTATTAATTTGGAAATTCTCCAAAGAATTATTCTACATAATAATAATAATTCTCTAAAGAATTATCTCCTTTTGTCCAAGAATTGATTACCCACAATTCTTAAGTGAGGAAGAATTATATGCTGGTATAGAGCTTGAAAAGCAATTTTCCTCAGGTGGGATACGGCTAGGAACGCTTTCATCAATTTTCTGTCCATTTAGTCTCACCATACAGAGGCACTATGAATGGCTGTACCAAAAGAGAATTTGGCAGTTCGATTTCCAATAATAAGGTTACATCACGATAAAGGAATTAGCCAAAACAAATCTGACTGTGCACTATAGTTCAGAAAAATAAGACATGTTCTACATTCCTTTTTATTTCTATACATCGGGGTTTATTTTACTTTCTCCAGTATCCTAGTAATTATTAAAAGACTGAGCCTTACCTGAGCTGCCCTTAGGAAAGGGATGTTTCACTCTCTTCAAGTGCTCTTTGTTTCAGGTACAGTTATGGGAGCAGCCAGCCTGACTTTGGACCACAGATGTAAACCAAGACCCTTTGCCAACAATCCGGACAGCTCCCTCCCTCCAGATCTCGGCACTCTTCATTAGCTGGCACAGAGCAAACTCACCAAATAATTCACAGAAAGGTGTTAATGATTAATAGTAAGTTTAATGTATTATGGCTCAAACACAAGTCAGCAATATATTTTAAAAGAGCAAAGTAAAGGGATGGAATATTACAACAGAACCTCAAAGATTGAGGCAGCTTGTAAAGTTTGTAGACCAATAAGCATCCCAACAGCCTTGAAATAAAATCAATTTTATAAAAGTGATTCCATCTATCAGGAAGGAAAGCTGGCCTTGCTAACAACTGGTAACTCACCCATGTCCACATACCTTTCCATTTTGTACAATCTACCAGTACATGTAAGAAGGTCCCTCACATTTAGTGAATGCTGATAAATATTTGTGAAGGAGCCTTGGCATGGGCTAAAAGAAATCCAAAACAATTAACATAGCCTTAAAAGGATGAAAATTCAGGAAAAAATATTAATTGGTAGAAACCAAAAAACATTAATTGGTAGATATTGAAACAATTGTTCAATATCTACTATAGGACTGATTTTACTTCAAAAAATTAAAACAATACATGGCATTTGAAGAAATCATGAAAGAAATACAATTATTTTTACTGTAAAATTAGTGGATGCCTGGCACATGAGGGTTGTCTATAAGGACATGTTCAGCATATTCATAAATTTACCAAGAGTCTGAATTAATCAGCACACATACTAAGGTCAATGACATTTTTCCATCAGGAGGCTCAGCTGCCCTCATAGATTATCCAGAATTCAGGAATGTGCATTCAACACATTCAGTATTAACCACTTAGGTTTCCCCTAATACCAAAACAAACAAACAACCGAAAACAAAAAACAAAGCCACCTATATTTCCCAGTATAGGAGGATGCACTCTTTGAGCAAAAGCAAGGCAGGCCTTAGCTGGTTTGGCTCAGTGGATAGAGCATCAGCCCTGGGAAATGAAGAGGCCCAGGTTCAGTTCTGGTCAAGGGCACATACAATGGTGGCAGCCCAGGGCCCTGATTGGGCTGTGCCTTGGTGGCAGGCCCTAACTCTGCTTGGGACCATTGGGGGAGGCAACCAATCCATCGATGTTTCTCTCTGTGTCTCTTCCCCTCCTTTCCATTCGCTCTAAAAAACCAATAGAAAAATATACTTGATGAGGAGTAACCAGAAATAAAGCAAGACAGGTATCAATGGAAATATAAGAATTATACAAACTAGAGTCATTTTACAATGCTGAGATGCCCTCCCCCTTCAAACTGGCAGATACTTATAAAATCATTATCAGAATAATTACATTTTAAGTATCTTTTATTCTGAATACAAATTCTCAGAAGATGGGGACATTTTTGCTTACCAAGGGAGGTGCTTGCTACACTAGCCATATTCTCTTTACTCTTACCCCTTCAGGCTATCCCTTTAAATTCCAAAGCCTGTAAACTATAGATTGGGGGGGGGGGGGCAGAGATTTAGTACAGAGTCAGAGCTAGACCATCAATTTCAAGTCTAATTTTACATTGAGGATGGTGAGAACTTGCCTACGGTCACACAGAAGGAGACAGTAAGATCAGAAGACAAATCTACTGACTTCAATGAGGGAGCTTTTTCTTTCATTTTTGTTTAAAGTAAAGAAATGTCTCCCAAGGGAGCATTTTCTTATTCACCTACCTTATATCTCAGCCCAGCAGTTCTTCATCATGACATCCAGCTGTAGGTTAATTAATACCTTTGTCAGAAGACAATTTCCTTATATCAATACTTTATTACTTCAAATGTTTGCAGACAAGCAAAACACATCAGAAGTACTTTTGCATAAATTCCCATTTCCTTTTAGAAGGAATATGCAAAAAAATTTTTTTAAAGAGTATGAAGGTTTACTGGATTTAGAATTCTTACATTCAGCTAGTGGGCATGAAATATTCTCCCCAAAGCAATATGGCTTTTCAAAGCAAAATACCACTGGGCTTTCCACAGAATCTTCTCTAATCAGGTGGGATCAACTTGCACTGGGCAAAAACAGCTTACTCTGTAACAAAATTTGAGGACCCTGTGACACTACCACCACCACCACCACCACTACCATCATCATAATACAGATACTGTGAATCCAGCAATCCACTCTTGCTTTATGTGTTTTTCTGGAAAGCAGCTGCCTAGCCAGCAACCCCTGAGTTCTAGATAGAACCATATCTTACCAGAATATAAGTATAAGAGATATATGTCACTTAACAGCCAAAGTGAATAAAAGAGGCTGTGTCTTCTCTTCTCTTTCCTCTATCCTTCTCCTTCTGCCTGAACACTGAGGATTCCAAGACCCCCAGCAAACAACACAGTCCAAATATGAAAGGAACCTAGATTCCAGGAATGCTCAGAAACACACACACACTAGGTGTTGTGTGAGTGAGAAATCAACTTCTATTATGTTAAGCCACTGACATTTTTTAGTTTATTTTTTATAACCACTAGCAAAACCCTAAGTGACACATTGACTTTACTAGTTATATCTTTGGGCAAAGCAGACATCCAGATACTAGTAGCTGCCAATAAATAAGGAATAGAACATATAAATTTTATGATTAAACTAGAGGCATGGGGCATAAATTCATGCATGAGTGGGGTCCCTCAGCCTGGTGGGAAATTGGGGCAGATTTGGAAAGGCAGCCTTCCAGGGGTAAGGGCCACAGGAGAGTGGCCCTGCAGCAAACTAACCAATGACCAGTTCCACAAGGAACCAGGCTCTCTCCTCCCTCCTGTCTGGGTCCAGGGTGCAGGTGAACCAGATTCAGGGCTGTCAGGGCCCCAGCAGCAAGATCTAGATCAGTGTGCATCAGTCAATCTGGTTGTGTGCTCTTAACAGTCGCTTAGGCTTTTATTTTTTATTTTTTTAATCTTTATTGTTCAGTTTATTCATTACATTATTCCCTCCTTTTCCCCCCTATAACTCCCCTCCACCCCTTACCCATCCCACCCTCCACCCTCACCCCCCCCACTGTCCTCTCCCATAGTTGCATGATTTTTGTCCAGTCTCTTGCTGCACTTCCCACACCTCTTTTCTCCCCAAGAATTGTCAGTCCATTCCCTCTCTATGTCCATGATTCTGTTATATTCACCAGTTTATCCTGTTCATCAGATTATTAATTCACTTGATTTTTAGATTAATCTGTTGATGTGTATTTGTTGTTCATAATTTACACTTTCACCTTTTTCTTCTTATTATTATTATAGAATATCTTTCAGCAGTTCATATAATATTGGTTTGGTGGTGATGAACTCCTTTAGCTTTTTCTTATCTGTGAAGCACTTCATCTGACCTTCAATTCTGAGTGATAGCTTTTCTGGATAGAGTAATCTTGGTTGCAGATTCTTGCTATTCATCACTTTGAATATTTCTTGCCACTCCCGTCTGGCCTGCATCGTTTCTGTTGAGAAATCCGCTGGCAATCGTATGGGTGCTCCCTTATGGGTAACCAACTGCTTTTCTCTTGCTGCTTTTAATATTCTCTCTTTATCCTTTGCTCTTGGCATTTTAATTATGATGTGTCTTGGTGTGGTCCTCTTTAGATTCCTATATTTTGGGGTTCTGTGTACTTCTTGGGCTTTTAAGTCAATTTCTTTCACCAGGTTGGAGAAGTTTTCGGTCACTATTTCTTCAAGTAGGTTTTCATTATTTTGCTCTCTCTCTTTTTCTGCCACCCCCATAATTCGGATGTTGGTATGCTTGAGGTTGTCCCAGAGGCCTCCTTACACTATCTTCAGTTATTTGGATTCTTTTGTCTTCTTGCTTTTCCGGCTGAGTGGATTTTGCTTCTTTGTATTTCAAATCTTTGACTTGGTTCTTGCAGTCCTTTGGAGTGCTTTTAGGTCTTTGTGTAATATTTTTTATTTCAGTCAGTGTATGCTTACTTTCTAGTTGGTCCTTTTTCATTTCCTTGTAGGTCTTGTTCATTTCCTTGTAGTTCTCATTAAGTTCATTGGCCTTTTCTAGGAGCCTCTTGAAAAACCTTATTACTGTGGTTTTGAACTCTATGTCTAGTTGTCTTTTCTCCTCCATTTCTTTCACACCTGATTTCTTTCCATATCTCTGCATGGTGGCTGCTTTATGTGGTAGATGTCCTCTAAGGGACAGTGGCTCAGCCTCCCCAGTTACCTGAGGTGGATACTCTTAACTGCAATCCTTTATGGATTGTACAGTATTGTTGAAGTTAAACCCAGATTATTATTGTTAGACTAGGAGGGTTTGACCTCCAGGCCAATTGACTGTGAGGATAAGCTGTGTTCAGGTTGGATGGGTGGAGTCTCCGGCCTGAGCAGGCAGTGTCAGCTCCACCCTATGTGGTGTGTGGGTCTCTGTGCCGGGTGGTAACGGATGCAAGCACCTCCGAGAGATAGCTGCCACCGGTTTCCACCCTCTGCCAGACAACTCTGCCTCTCCCCAAACGAGTCTGCACACCCAAAGTCTCACCCAGGGTTGTAAAACAAAGCAATCCAGTGGTCTCCCGAACAAGGGAGCAAGTCATGAGTCCTCTGTGTGGTCGCACACTTCTGTTCCCAAGTTTATGTGCAAACTGCTGTTTCCAAGTTTACTTGCACTCTCCACAAGCTCGCCCTCTGCCTCACCTGGGTTTCAGCATGCCTTCCCCGGACCTCGCCTGGAACTGGGGAATCAGTGCAGTGGGACGCCTTTGCCTTTCCTGTTGGAGAAAACCGGCTGGGTTTGCAGCCGCCCACCCTTTCCGCTCACCCGCACACGGCTCCGAACCTCTGGCTCGACGCATATTTTCAAGGCTGTACTCCACCATTCCTCTGAGTCACAGTGTCCTATCTTTACTTTTATTTGTGGAATTTTCACTCAGCCAGCTTTCCGGTGATTCTGGATAATGTTTGTTCTGTTGTTAAGTTGTAGTTTTGGAATTGTTGTGTGGGGCAGCAAGATAGGTGTTTACCTATGCCACCATCTTGGTTCCTCCAGATATCATCCACTTAGGCTTTTATATATAGAGAGATTTCTCCCCTGTCTACTTGCTTCCAAGATCACAGTCACTGGCTAGGCTAAACTAAGTTCAGCCAAAATTCAGAAGTTCTTAGAGTCAAGCCAAGCATTTAAAAGGACGTTTTTATTCTGTCATTATGCTGAGTGATAAGATTTATTGCAAAATAGCATCTGACTTTAGGTTTCTGCTATCATATATGTCTCTATAAGTTTCTAAAATCCATGTGAGAGAGTATATTTTTTGAAGTGGGGGAAAGCATTAACTCCAGGTGCTAAGGTGCAAGATTCTTTTGGAAATACTTTACAAATCCGTAATAAATGAGGTCCTAACACCTGTTCATATATTCAAAATTCTGACTAAATTAAATTTGTGCCTCCTTTTTATTTAAAAATATACAAGGGGCATACTGAAAACAAAGGCTTGAAATAAAGGGAAGAGTGGAGTCCCAAAGTTTTGTCACAACTGTGGCAGACAGGATAACCAATTCTGAGACCCTCTACTTCCTACTGAACCCAAAATCTATTTTCAGCTTTGCTTATAGTTAGTTAATATCAGGCGTTGCTTGCATTCTCACACTCTCAAATCCTTAAGCATTTTCACCCATTTTAACTTTGTGTCATACTTCTGAAAAAAACAAGGTGAGATTATCCAGAAAGAGTTTTGATGTAGGCAGAACTTTTTACTTAAAACTATACATAGGAAAAAAATTATTATCTTGGAAATGGGTCTAGCTTACCTAAGTTGAACATTAAAAATCAGTAAGCCCTGGCTGGTTTGCTCTATGGTTAGAGCATTGGCCAAGGATGGAAGGATTGCAGGGTTCGATTCCCAGTCAAGGGCATGTACCTTGGTTGCAAATTCAATCCCAAGCTGGGACAGGAGCAGGAAGCAACCAATCCATGTGTCTCTCTCACATCCAGTTCTCTCTCTTTCCCTCTCCTTCGCCCTCTCCCTCTCCCTTCTACTCTCTCTAAAAATCAATGGAGAAAAAATATCCTCACTCCTTGGGTGAGGATTATTAAAAAATCAGTAAAATAGTTTTCCCAATAATTGAGACAAAATAACCAATTTAATTCCTGTGCTAATTTTTACCAGTTTTGTAAAAATACTTCCTTCATAATGTTTTCCTTATCTTTTTTGATAGATGTCATGTCTTTCTTTTTATTGGTGTACCTTTTATGGCACTCTTTAACTCAATTTTTTTCTAGCTATTTGCACACAGCTTATCTATACTAACAGACCCAAGCTCTAGGAAGCACATTTAATTTACCTTGGTCGTTTCTGTACATCTCTACCTCATATAGTGCCAAGCCAAACATTTTTAAAACAAATGTTTTGAAAGAAGCACACGCACTGTAGAACACTATCAACTGGATCCCATTTTAATGTCTTACAGAAAAAATCTCCTTCCACCTGTTAATACAGGTGAGGACACCATTTCTATGCCTTGCATAACAAGGAGGTGCTGCTAGGCATTTTCCTAATAACTAAACTTTGCTCTGAATATGCCAGAGAGCAGTTCTCAAGTTAACATCAGTAGATCTGTATCTAGAATTAATGCCTGAACACTAACATTTTAAGAAGACATTGACTTAATCACCTTATTAGGTATTATGTTGGAATTATTCCACAGTATTTCTTCATCAACATCATTAGGTGACATTTGAAAATCAGAATACTATATTTTTAAATGCTAGTTTCATACATCGCAATGTAGTCAAAAGTCTAAAAATAATTAAAGATTGGGAGTAATTTTTTAAATGTTTTTAATTTTTGTTTAGAGGTCTAAATAGAAGCCTAGCAAACTCTTCTCATTTATTTATCTACCATAATTCAAATTTGTCTTTTTTCCTCCATGAAGTAATAAGAAGTCAAATTATACTTTATCAAATCTAAGATATTTATTTATTGTGCCATTCTATCTGAGTAATACGCAAATTGATTGCACCTCCATTATACCCACCAGCCATGTCCACCAGCCAATCAGGAACAAATATGCAAATTAACCTTAACTAAGATGGCTGCGACCACAGAGAGAGCAGGAAGGAGGCTTTGGTTTCCCTGGCAATGGAGGAAGCCAAGATTTCCACAAGCCTTGGCTGGCCCAGGCCTCCACTCAATGCTACAAAGTTTCAAATATAGAATATAAATAAATTCCAACAAAAATGGCAGCAGCCACGGAGCTAGATTGAGCAGGAGGCCAGGGTTGCCTCTGATGATGGAGGAAGCCAAGCTTACTGCAGCCCTGGCCTGCCTTGGCCTCCACTTAAGGCTACAAAGTTTCCATTATAGAAGAAAAATAAATCCCAACAGAAATGGCTGCGGCCACAGAGCAAGCAGGAGGCTTGGCTCCGCTCCAAGCTACAAGGTTTCAATTGTAGAAGATAAATAAATCCCAGATACCAGGGCCTCCACTTGGGTCACTGGGAGGCATGGCCAGCCTGCAAACCACCACAGGCTCCTTGCCCAGGCCACCCCACACCCCAAGGGAAACCCCTCCCTGAGTGAGGACACCCTTCAGGGCAAACCAGCTGCCCCCACCCATGCACCAGGCCTCTATCCTATCTAATAAAAGAGTAATATGTAGATTGACCATCACTCCAAGGTACAAGATGGCTGCCCCCATGTGGGCACATGATGGCCACCACAAGATGGCCAGCAAGGGAGAACAGTTGGAAGGGACCAGGTCTGCAATGGAGAGTAGTTGTGGGTGATCAGGTCAGCAGAGGAGGGCAGTTAGGGGTGACCAGGCTGACAGAGGAGAGAAGTTGGGGGGAACCCAGGCCTGCAGGAGAGACCAGTTGGGAGGGGACCAGACCTGCAGGGGAGGGCAGTTAGGGGAGACCAGGTCTACAGATGAGGGCAGTTAGGGGCAAACAAGCTGGCAGAGGAACAATTAGGCATCAATCAGGCTGGCAGGGGGATTAGTTAGGGGGTGACCAGGCTGGCAGGCAGAAGTGGTTAGGGGCAATCAGGAAGGCAGACAGGTGAGCAGTTGGGAGCCAGCCATCCTGGATTGTGAGAGGGATGTCCAACTACCCGTTTAGACCCAATGCTACAGGGTTTGGGCCAAAACGGGCAGTCGGACATCTCTTGAGGGGTCCCAGATTGGAGAGGGTGCAGGCTGGGTTGAGAGACACCTCCTGACTCCCATGCACAAATTTCATGTAGCAGGCCTCTAGTTAAGAAATAAAAGCATTGCCAACTAATTTTAAGATGCCAACAATTATAAGAAAAATTTTAATTTCAGAATCAATGAAATGAGATACTTATCAGAGAACATGTGAGATGAAATAAACATTATGGAAATATAAAAAGAATAAGGGAAATACTTATTAAGAGTTAATTATTTTCTTTTATGATGTCTACTTATTGTCCTCAATTAATACCATTATTTATATAATTATAATGTCTAAACTTTTAGAAAGTATAAAATATAGTCATATTTTTAGTGATATATGTTAACCATTATGTTAGTGTAATCTCAAATGTCAAGAGTAGAATGTTGTATGTACTTAAATATTGGTAAACTTGATTACCTCCAAAGAGAACTAGGTAATAAAATACACTATAGAAAAAATAATCTTCACTGTGTCTTCAAGTACTTTTGAGCTAACTGCCATGTACATATATTAAGTATGCAAATTGAAAAATAAGACTAAAATAGCTTCTCTTTTTTAAAAAAATGGGAAAAGAGAATATAATATGTAAAATGTTTGATTTTTAAGTTACCAATTTAGGGAAAAAAATACAACAGTTATAAACAGAGTTTATGAGCTTGGACACATTGCAGAGTTTACCCAAAGTTTAGATGTCACTGAGACATTAAGTATATTTCAGAAGAGAAAACAGTTTTCCTTTAAGAGATGACATCCATCCTGAGATTTGCAAGAAAAACACCCACCTCTTTGCATGGGAAATGTCTGTCCGCCTTTTCACTGAAGACATCACTAGGTTTCAAGAGAGGCAGAATTTACCATTCAGAACAAGATGATACTTCTAGTTTACAGAAATAATTGGGATTATAACAAGATCTGACCATTTGGGATAAAGCCAAGTAGCAGTGTACAAATAAGAGTTTTCTGTGACATTCTTTGATGTTTAAATGCATAAAGAAGAAACAAATTGTAAGGGCTATACATATAAATTGAAGAGTACTATCCTGTGTACCCAACCTGTGGCCTCAGAGGGGCCACAGAAGTCCTGCATTTCCCCACCCAGCAGTGACCTGCTGTGGTGCAGATTAGGACTCCAAATAAATGAAGATTTAAGACGAATTTTTACTCTTGAGTTTTCACCAGACCACCTCTAGGTGACTAGCATTCTCTGCTTCAGAAAGTTTTCAAATTCAAACCATAGGAGGGGGTGTTGGATGAAGATGAGAGAACTGACAGATTTGTGTGGGAACACACATACTATCTGTCATACTGTCTTTATAAAATGGAAAAACATAAAATGAGAAAAGTTACTTTATAAAATGGGAGACTGATTCAAAATGTATGGATTAAACAAAGGACTCAAAACGATGCTTTAAAGCATACCTGACATCTTAGAAACTACTCTCTGCTTTTGATTCCCAATCATTCTCGGTTGTGATGCTGTGTCCAAGTACACATTTCAAAGTATTGCAGCATGTATCTGGCTAGAAATGTGCCACAGAAAACCAGTTCTTGCATTATGGGCCTTCTCCCCCTTACCAGAACACTCCCAAAGGCTTTCAGCACTAAAACTGACTGCAGGAATCCCCAATAGCACTCCAGAGAGAATCTGGTTCAATTTTCACTGGATAGTCATGCATTTTCCATGGCCTTTCTGTCAGTGAGACTTGAAAGACTGTGCCGAGAATCAATTCCAGCATGTAATAATTATAAGAGTTTTACCAAAAGGTTGGTGAAGCTTGGGGAGCTCAACAGGGTTGAGTCACATGTAATTTATCTGTTGGAAACGGCTAAAAGGCACTCCCCCAAAACCTGAATAGGATAATTGTTAGATGCCAGACAGCTCAGGGCATTTTATTGCCTCCTGTTGGCCAAACACATAAACGGCTGTAGGCTACTCCCCAAACTGACAATGCTTCTGTACCCTTTGATACCTTACCGTTTGAAGTATATATTTCCACCTTGCCTTGGGACCAATTGTCCTATCTAATAAAAGAGTAATATGAAAATTTACTGTACCTCCGACCAAGCCACATTCACAGCCACACCCATCATCCAATCAGAAGCAAATTATGCAAATAAACCCCAACTAAGATGGCTGCCACCACTAAGAGCAGGAGGGAGGCTTGGGTTTCCCCAGCAATGGAAGATGCCAAGCTTCCTGCCTACTGTTGCTAGCCTAGGCCTCCACTCAATGCTACAAAGTTTCAATTATAGAAGATACATAATCCCAACAGAAATGGCGGCAGCCACGGAGCTGGAGAGAGAAGAGGCTAGGGTTGCCAGGGCAATGGAGGAAGCCAAAATTCTGCAGCCCTAGCCTAGGCCTCCACTCTAGGCTACAAAGTTTCAAACAGAAATGGCTGTCACCATGGAGCAAGCAGAAGGCATGGCTCCACTCCAGGCTACAAAGTTTCAATTATAGAACATAAATTGACCCCAGATCCCAGGGCCTCTGCTTGGGTTGCTGGGAGGCATGGCCTGCCTGCAAACCACCATAAGCCCCTTGCCCAGGCCACCCCACACCTCAAGGGAACCTCCACCCTGATCCAAGACACCCTTCAAGGTAAACTAGCTGGTCCCAACCCATGAACCAGACCTCTATCCTATCTAATAAAAGAGTAATACACAGATTAACCATCACTCCAACACACAAGAGGGCTGCCTCCATGTGGTTAAAGATCCTGCCCATGTGGACACAAGATGGCCATCACAAGATGGCCAGCAGGGGAGGGCCATTGGGAGGTTCCAGGCCTGCAAGGGAGGGCAGTTGTGGGCGATCAAGCCTGCAGGGGAGGGCACTTAGGGGTGACCAGGCCAGCAGAGTAGGGAAGTTGGGGGCAAACAGGCTGGCAGGGGAGCAGTTAGACATCAATTTGGTTGGTAGGGTAGTGGTTAGGGGTGATCAGGCTGGCAGGCAGAAGCGGTTTGGGGCAATCAGGGAGGCAGACAGGCGAGCAGTTTGGAGCCAGCAGTCCTGGATTGTGAGAAGGATGTCCAATTGCCCATTTAGGCCTGGTCCTACTGGGATCGGTCCTAAATGGGCAGTCAGACATCCCTGGAGGGATCCCAGATTGGAGATGGTGCAGGCTGGGCTGAGGGACACCCTCCCCGGCCCCCCTGTGCATGAATTTCGTACACCAGGCCTCTAGTGTTATAATAAAAGAATGGGGTCCTAGACAAGGGAAGAGTCTTCAGTTCCTTTTAGCTGAAGCTCCTCTGACACCCCAATGCCTCTCAAAATTATCTTTCATCCTTGGACTCTTTAATCATCTAAACGCAGCCCCTTTCTCCAGAATGCTGAACGCTTTGTAAATCTGGGAAAAGAACCCCAGTATTATGACACCCTAAAAAGAGTACCAACAGACTGAAAGAAGGGGATTTTTGCAGGAGTGAGTAGAGGGGGAATCAATAGTTTTGTCCTGGCCAATGTGAAATTAGAGATGCCTAACAGAAACCAGAAAGGAGAAGTCACATAGGCTTTTGACTCTGTAAAGTCTGGATGGAGCTCATGGAGAAAAATAGCATTTGAGAGTCAGCAGTGTAGAGATGGGACTCCATACTAAGAAACCAGGGTGCAAAGTAAAGAAGACGGCTGAGAACATAGCTCTAGGGAACTGCAATCCTTGAAGGGCTGATAGAGAAGAAGGAACCAGCAAATAATACTCAGAGAGAATAATCAAGAAAGCAAGAAATTAAAATTAATGAGTTAATTAAAATAAAATTTAAAACTTGATGGTTCATGGAGAACTAGAGTTGAAGTGGTTTATATTAAGTGCTGCTGATATGGGAAGTAAGGTATTGATAAAGAACAGTGCAGTGGTTCAGAGGAGAAATCTTAAACCAGACTGCTTCGGGTTCAAATCCTGGCTTTATCATTTATACACAGTGAGACTTTTATCAAGTTATTTAGCATTCCAGTACTTTCCTTTGTAAAATGGGCATTACAATCATACCTACCTTATAAAGGTGATAGTAAAATTTAGATTAGTTAATATAGATTCAGTAATTAGAATAGTGCCTGACACACAGTAGGCATTATAGAGGTGGTATTATTATTATTATTATTATTATCATCATCATCAACACCTTTGGCTTTGGCAAGATGTTGACCTTGGTAGAAACCATTTCAGTGACATCGTAAGAATAAAAACCTACTTTAGTATATTGAGATAGTATAAGATGAAGAAAAGCATAAAGTGAGAAGAAACACTTTAAGGTATGAAGGGAATGGAGAAGTAGATGGAGAACGACATAAGTTGAAAGAGGAATTTTTGCTCCTTTAATTAGAAATGAGTGGTAATCCATGTTTATATGCAAAATGGAAATTATTGAGGAAAAAAATCTAGAAATAAGCGGAAAAGAGATCATTGCAAGAGCCACGCTTTGAGCAGTGGTTGGTATCTGGAGCCTAGATAGCAGGACTTTGCCTGCTATCATCTTAAGAGGATGGTCAGCCAGGGCCAGGAGATTTGGGTAGTGGGAAGATGAAGTACAGCATGTCTAAGTGTATTTACTTCTCTGAAAATATTTGGAGAAACTAGCAACTGGGAAAGATTTCTGGAGTTTTGAGAAGAAAGAAGAGTAAAAACGTTGTCTAAGAGAAGGTGACTTTATTATATAAGAAGGATAGGTAGGATCTCCTGGCAGTGTTAAGCATTTATTTCAAATTTGTATTAATAAATTGTAGAGAGTCAGGTCAGTATTATTCCAAAATATCCTTTCAAAAGCACTTCCAGTGCTTTATGTAAAGAAATTACATAACACATTTCTCCTGTATTCTCTCATTAGATAGTTGTACTTTATTATAACTTATTTAAAAATGTATTATTTGACTTATAAATTTATTTCTTTACTACAGAGAGAGTTATATATATTATTATTCAATTAAAACATTCATTTTTCATACTGAAACATGGAATTTCTCAAAGATTATTTTTTCAAGTAAATCAATATTACGACCATATCTATTCAGATAATATATTTCAGGACACCAGTAATTGAATGTCTGTTATGCTTTAGGTTATAAAATGCAGTACTTTCTCATCTGAATCTAGAAGGATTCTCAAACTATATTCTGATATGTTTTCTCTTTAAAATGATCCTCATATTTGCAATCCTTGCTCCTTCCATAACTATCATTTATGATACATATGCTGAAAGTAGAATATA
This sequence comes from Antrozous pallidus, assembly GCA_027563665.1. NCBI lineage: Eukaryota > Metazoa > Chordata > Mammalia > Chiroptera > Vespertilionidae > Antrozous > Antrozous pallidus. The sequence continues at coordinate 56,745,183 of CM050512.1, forward strand.
ATTCTAGCCTTTACAGAAAAGCAAAGTCATAATTCCTATGTTAGTAGAATTTACACATTCTATTATTTCTCATAAATATATAATCCTATTACTCTGGATTTTATGATGACTAAACCCACTCAGTCACATGATTCAATAAAATCTAAAGGGTTATTAGAGACCTCAAAGATATTTCTCCCATTTTTTTCTCTCTCTTCTTACATTACCTCATGACTTTCATCTTCTAGATGTCTTTTTATCTTGTATTAGAATTTCAAAGTGCTTTTATTGGACATCAAAAATACTACCTCACATAGAACAGATTATAGTTAAACCATAAGATCTTTCTTTCATTATACTTCAGTAGTGATCAACAATCAAGAGTTGGCATGCATGGGACTTTTATCCTTAAAAAGCCAACATTTTAAAAGGTCAGCCATTTTTTAACACTGAAATTGCACACACATTAAACATTAGAATGTATGTGTTTTATGAGGAAGGTAGGGGAGTGATATCCATTAATTATTAGAAAATTAATCCAATGTGCAACTCTTGGGTTTGTACCTCCCAACCTAACTGCTTGTTCAATTGATGATATAGTTATCTTTTTAGGGTGTTTAAATGATTCAAGTATTGTATGGTCTGAATTATGTCCTACCAAAATTTATATGATCAAGCCCTAAGCTCCAATGTGATGCTCTTGGAGGTAATTAGTGGTAAACAAAGTAAAAGGGTGGGGCCCGGGCAGGTCCCTCTGTTTAATTCATTGATGTATTCTAAGCACCTAGAATAAAGGTGGTTTTGGAGTAGACATTCAAGATTGTATGAGTGAATGAATAAATGAATGAATGAATGAGTATAAGTTTTATTAAGTGAAGTAAATTGATTTTTAAACATGTACTTCAAAATTTATAATTACATAAGAATGCTATCTCCTGAAATAGTCACTCTAGGGAAGGGGCTCTATCCTTATTCCAGTTATTCCATTACTCAAAAAAAAAAAGAATTTCTTAATCTTTAGTTTATGAGCCATTTAAGAAATTAGTTATTTCCTTATAGTTATATTTTATTTTTCAATATAATTAATTTTTAGTTCAATCACCTATTTTCTAAATCTTGTTTGAAATGACTTGCAATTCTCCCAAAATCAAATTCAACCTGAAAAGACAAAGATTTGTGACGATTCCATAGACAATTAACAGCAACAAAAAATTCTCCTTGCACAATCACCAACATTGAAGAAAGAGCCCCAGCCACATTGTACAATGTTATTAGTATCAGTACAGACTGCATATAACATTTGGGGCAGGACACGTAACTATTGCTTTTCAAGAAGCATTTGGATGATCACATTTGACAGTGAGTTTGTTCTTTTATAGCTGTGTTTTTCCATCTCTTGCTGATTTAATTAAAATTTTAAATTAAGTACTGAGCTGTGTAGGATATGAAGTACAAGAAGAAGCAAAGGCATAAAAAATTAACAAAGTGACACATCTTTAGAAGCTATTTCATGGGGTTACCTTTTACAAACAATCTCATTCTTCCAGTACAAAAGTATTGCATGCTTAATGGAGAAAACTCAAGAGACAGATAAAAGAACAGTGAAGTGTTTTGGTGGAATTTCCCGGTGTGTAGGAAATGAGTGTGAGCCAGGCATGATGGCCACAGCTCCATCTCAACCTGCACTCTGGCTCTCCACTCACAGGCACACTCACCTGACTGCAGTTCCCTGACTGCTCCCCCTCTGGTCCAGCCGCCTCAGCACCTGCCTTAATGACTCTTCCTCCCTCAGGTGTGCTGTCATTTCCCCCTTCATCTGTAGCTCTGCCTCACTGAACAGATCCTAGCTTTCACGCTGCTCCCTCAGGGGAGCCTTCTGTCACTTTCAGATATGTTAGGTTCCTTCTAATTTGACTTTGTAGCATTAATCACAGTGGATGGCTATAGAATGGGTGACTACTTGATTCAACCCTGTCTCCACAGTTATTTATGTAACACAAGGCCAGGAGCTATTATTGAGTTGCTCACTAGTAGTCCTTCCAGTGTTTCTCAATGGGCCCAGTGCAAATAGATGCTCAATAAATACATTCCTCCACTCTGCACACACTTTTCAAGTGATGCCTGCCTGACATGAACCAGGTAAGGTACTGGGAAAACTGGACATGTGTATATCTTGATTCCAGTCAAGCTCTTTGGCTCATACGGAAATCATCACACCTGGTTACCAGGTCCCTCTGAGGAGGTCCTGAGCTGCTTTAAGATTTGATCATATATATTATGCTTTTTTCAAGAGATACTATAGGAAATGTATATTAGAAAAATATCTGTGTATCTTTTGAAAAAAATATTCAAAACCTATTATCTGCAATTAAGATCCATGTCATAAATATCTCCTATAAAAAAAAAGGTTTGACATTCAAATGAATTTGTGTGCTTCCTATTACTTTAGGTCTGCATGTTTTAATACATAAAATGCTTCAAATCTATTTGGTAAATAGGTGAGAGTATAAATAATAAGTAAATATTAGTTATTTGTTTCAAAGTCGAGTGTTTTAATTATTTTAGTAAGTTCATACTTTTAGAAATTCTATTTTTCTTTTTTTTAAATATTTTTATTGATTTTTTTAGAGAGAGAGGAAGGGAGCAGGAGAGAAAGAGAAACATCAATAGGCTGTCTACTTCACATCTGCCAGGGTCTACCCCGTAATCTGGGCATGTGCTCAGATGGACATCCCTCTCACAATCTAGGACTGATGGCTCCCAACTGCTCGCCTGTCTGCCTTCTTGATTACCCCTAGCTGCTTCTGCCTGCCAGCCTGAGCAGCCCCTAACCACTCCCCTGCCGGCCTGATTGATGTCTAACTGTTACCCTGCCAGCCTGATTGCCCCTAACTTCTCTCCTCTGCTGGCCTGGTCACCCCTAACTGCCCTCCCCTGCAGGATTGGTCACCCACAATTGCCCTCCCTTGCAGGCCTGGTCCCTCCCAACTGCCCTCCCCTGATGACCATCTTGTGGAGGCCATCTTGTGTCTACATAGGGGCAGGATTTTTTACCACATGGGGGCAGCCATCTTGTATGTTGGAGTGATGGTCAATCTGCATATTACTCTTTAATTAGATAGGATAGAGGCCTGGTGCATGTGGGCCCAGCTGGTTTGCCCTGAAGGGTATCCCAGGATCAGAGTTGGGGTTCCTTTGGGGCATGGGGTGGCCTGGGCAAGGGGCCTGTGGTTGTTTGCAAGCTGGCCACACCCCTGGCGACCCAAGCAGAGGCCCTGGTATCTGGGGTTTATTTATCTCTACAATTGAAACTTTGTAGCCTGGAGCAGAACCAAACCTTCTGCTTGCTCCATGGTGGCTGCCATTTCTGTTGGGACATTTACCTTCTATAATTGAAACTTTGTAGCCTAGAATAGAGGCCTAGGCCGGCCAGAGCTGCAGAAGCTTGGCTTCTTCCATTGCCGGGGCAACCCTAGCCTCTGCTCTCTCCAGCTGCATGGCTGCAGCCATTTCGGGTTTTATGTGTATTCTATAATTGAAACTTTGTAGCATTGAGTGGAGGCCTAGCCTGGCAAGGGCAGGCAGAAAGCTTGGCTTCCTCCATCGCCAGGGAAACCCAAGCCTCCCTCCTGCTCTCAGTGGCTGCAACCATCTTGATTGGGTTTGTTTGCATATTTCCTCCTGATTGGCTTGTGGGTGTAGTTGAGGTATGGTCAATTTGCATATTATTCTTTTATTAGATAGGGTCACCTTACTAGCTCAAAATTCAGTGGATTGGCACATTGGGCTGAGTTTAGTCAGGCAGGCCTTTTGTTGGACTCACTCATAAAGTTTCAATCAGACAGATTTTCAGCTTGGAATAGATGGTCCAAGATGACCTCACTCATATATGTTGGTACTGACTGTTAGCTGGGCCCATAAGTCTCCAGCAGACTAGCCAGGGCTTCTTCAAACACACAGCACCTGAGTTCCAAAAGCAACATGAGAAAAAGTTTCAAAGCTCAAGTGTTTTTCACGGCTACTTGCAACATATGCTAATATCCTATAGGTTAAAGCAAAATATAAGGTCAACTCAATGTTGGAATAAGACATTGGTACAGGGAAGCCTGATTAATTGAAGGCTATCACTTTAACAATTAAGACAGATTATAATAATTAAATTAAATAATCTTTCTTCCCCATTTAAAAAATACCATTGCAAGCACTGCCTTTGACTATATAGTACACAATCTCTGGATAGCAATTGTGGCTTATCATAACCTCTATATTAGCAATTGTGATTTGTTATAACCTCTATTGCTTTTCTAGGGTCTTGATTCACTTTTCTGATGGCAAAAGAAATATTCTTTTTCTTTTTTCAAAATTAGAAAAAAGGTCAGACTCAGACACTAGGGTATGTGAAAATCAATATTTCATTAGATTAAGCACAGCCCCAGTACCAATGCAGAGAAATAAAACAAAGGAAAAAATGTATGTTTGCAGAACAAATATAAAGGCAGTATCTAGAACTATGAAAAAATGTAGTGAATAATAACACATATTCTCAACTTTTCATTCAGGGACCAGAATTACCAAAAGATTACAAAGATAGAAAAACAAATATTATCCTGATAAAGTGAAGATACTAATGATAATTGTGACTTAACATTTATAATCTGGATTCAGAAATGCCCTGTGAAATAAACATGCTCTCAAATCAAATAAAATATCATTATTAGATTTAGTGAGCATTATAGTATTTTGGTTCAATAAACTGAGAAAAAAACATAACCTGGTTTATCTTTCAAGCCAGTTCATTAGGCATTCTCTATATCAGAAAATAAATATATTAAGAGCAGTCTCTAGCATGCATTTGGAAGTTTGCAAATAGAGTTCAATGTAATTGGAGTAGGTTTCAAAAAGCTGTCTCTAAACTATTTTGTTATCTTCATCTCCTGCATTGAATAAATCCCCTCTTCCAAGTGCATTAAAACACTTTATTCTTACTTGGCTGGTATTGCTCAGTAGTTGAGCATTGACCTATGAACCAGGAGATGACAGTTCGATTCCCAGCCCAGACACATGGGCTCGATCCAGCCAATCAATGATTCTCTCTCATCATTGATGTTTCTATCTCTCTCTCCCTCTTCCTTCCTCTCTGAAATAAATAAAAACGTATTTTTAAAGAAACAAAACACTTCATTTTTTCATATTTTCACATCTTAAAAATCATGATTTCTATCCCTGGACATTCCCTCCCCCTCTTTTTTAACTTCACCCATTCTTTTTCTTTCTGAAGACCCAGAGAAATGTCACTTCCTGTGTGAGTGACCTTAAGCAGAGATAACTGCTCACTCGCTAGTGTAGGTCCCACACGCAGAGCCTTGTAGGTCCTCTGTCTTCCCAACAGATCTTGTTCCCACTTTGGTTGGTTTCCTGGGTGTATGTCTCTAACTCAGAAGAACCCGAGTTAGAGAACAGATTCATGACAAGGTGTCAGCTCAAGCTCTCTGCTCAACTGAAGACAAGAGGATGAACTGGGGTGACCTGGGAATGGGGATGGTAGTGAGGGAGCAGAAGGAAGATGGAAAATGAGGACTTGGTGAGAGAGAAGATGAGGATGAAAAAAATCAAGGAGGGGAAAGTGAGGAAAGAAGGAATCTAGGGAGAAGAAGTGAGGAGAAAAAATAGCACTAGCTTGCAGTGGGCTTACAATGTGCCCACCTGTAGATTTTATGCACACTGTCTTTTTAAATGTTTACAATAATCTTATATCTTACTAGAGGCTTGGTCCACAAAATTCATGCATGGGTAGGGTCCCTAGGCCTGGCCAGTGATCAGGGGCCTTCCTTCCCTGCCAGCTGAGCTTTGCTTCATCCCACGCCACCCCCTGATGGTCAGCACACATCATAGCAAGCAATCAAACTCCCAGTCCCCCAGTCAAACTTCCAAGGGGACACTTTGCATATTAGCCTTTTATATATATACAAAGAGGGGCCCAGCAAAAGGAATTGTGGGCTGCAAGGCTGCAGTGGGCACAGAGGCAGGTCTCAGCCCATCATCCATGCCCCCACCTGGGCCTTCCTGCAGCGATCCCATCCCTTGTCTGCCAGCAGCTTGCCACTGCTCCCATGTGTTAACAGCCCAGCCCCACTCACTGACAACATAGAGCGATTGGAGCCAGCACCAGCAGCAGGTGCGAGTGGGGCCAGTGCCATCAGTAGGTGCAAGCGGCGGCTGCTATTCCAATCAACCCTCAGGAGCAGGGGGAGGTGGAAAAGCCCTCAGAGGTGATCGAGGCTACGCTGCCAGCAAGTGTGAGTGCCAGGTGGGACCACAGCATGGGGGAGCAAAGAATTTTCAGTAATCACCACAGCGACCGGCTCCCCACCTTGGTCTGGTGCTCCCACTCACCTGCTCCACCATCCCACTGCAGCTGATGCCTGCCATGTTTTTGCACGTGCCCCCTGTTGGTCAGCGCACATCATAGCAACCAGTTGTTCAGTTGTTTGGGTGTTTGGCAGTTTGGCCTGTTTGCATATTAGGGTTTTATATATATAGACTACAGGCCTGGTGCATGAAAATTCATGCACTGGAGAGGGGATCCCTCAGCCCAGCCTGCCCCCTTCTCACAGTCTGGGAGCCCTCAGGGGCAGGAGGTGACCTGGCAATTAGGGGAAGGTGACAAACCATCACACCTCTGCTGCTGCCACTGCTGGCAGTGTAAGCCTTGGCCCGCCCTGGTTACCTGAGCCTCGGGCAGCTCTCGATGGCTGGACAGCCACCATCTGAGGCTTGTTTGCGTTTTGGGCCAGTCCTGGGCAACTAGGGGGCTGAGGGGGCTGGGTGCTGCCATCTTGTGGCTGTGTGTGCAGCCATCTTTGAGGGTTGGGCAGTCAATTAGCATATCCCCTCCTTATTGGCTGTGGGCATCTCCATCTTTGCGACGGCATGAGGATCAATTAGTATATTTCTTTTTTATTACATAAGATAAGGTTAATACTAGTATTATCCCTATTTTATGGACAAAGAAACTGATGAATAGATAGTACCTCATCCAGAATCTCACAATTAAGAAGAGGTGGGGGAAAGAGATTTAACAAAGGTCTAGACATCCTCACCCAAAAGAATAGCCAGTAAGCATTCCTGCCTCATATTAATCTGCCCTTAAAATCAACAGAGTAACTCCAGACACTTGCCTGGAACCATCTCCTGACCAATGCCATCAAGATCACATCCAGAGAAATTGTATTTTGCAAAGATTTTTTTGTAAAGTGCATCCCACCTTTTCATCAACCTACAAAAACAATTGCTAAGCTAAGTATTTGACTTACCAACAGACTTACAAAATCTAATGCTGCATTTGTTGCTGGCTTGTTGCTCATGGCCTGGCTCCCGGCTAGAGGAGAGGAACGCTGCACAGGGGAGCTATAATCTAATTATGAAGAGGAAGGCTCTGCAGTCGTTCAAGCCCCACCTCCAACTGCTGCCATGCCTCCTTTAATAAAGTTTATTGGAGTCTATAAGCCTTAGCTTTTTCCTCAATAACATGACAGTCCCTAGCTCATAAAGTTGTGAAGATTATATGACAAAAAGCTTGTAAAACACTTAGAACCATGCCTCACACATAGAAAGTGTTCAGTAAAAGTCATCAAGCCATATCCCTCAATACAAAAATTCCATATAATTTATTTAAATTGATCATTCTAGGAAAGGCTTTGCCTCTCCTGAAGAGTTGGAATATTTTTTCTATTGTTGCCTTCCATTTGAATTTTTTTTCTTTTTAAAATTAAATTTATTGGAGGGACATTGGTTAATAAGGTTATACAGGTTTTTAAGTGTACACTTCTATGATATATCATCTGTACATCTCATTGTGTACCCTCCACCCAAAGTCAAATCCTATCTGTCACCATATATTTGAACATTTCTACCCCCCTCACTCTCCCCCACCACACACACACACACACACACACACACACACACACACACACACTTTTTCCCTCCGGCAACTTCTTTTATACACACTGAGCTTCTCCTTTAGTTCTGGTCACTACTAATATTCGAACCAAAATTTCACCTCAACCTTAGCAGTTTTGTGCAATTCTGTTGCTTGCTGATCCCTCATCCAACATTGCTTTTCATTCTATATATATTTTCCCTCACCCGGGTTGTTTGTTTGCATTGGTGTATACATTATTGTAGGCTGTTTCAAATTTGTGGGATATATCAACAACAATAAATGAATGATGTTGTTTATGTGTGCTCAGCCATCAGGAAAGACTGTTCCCCTAAAGTGAACTTGATGATTTGTATGCAACATGTTATTAGAAAATGTTCACTAAATTAGTAATGAATACTGGATTACAGGGAATATAATACTAAATGAAATGCAAGCTCTACCAAAAACATTAAATTTCCAGTTCTAGATAAACAATTAAGCAAGTTTAAATTTTTTAAATTGCTTGAAATGTATTTTTCATTGAGAAGTGTTTTTCCCCATTTGGGGGTCATCTTTCACAATCATTTCAATTAATGCCCCTCTCATTCTTGCAGGAGGACTGCCGTGCTGAGTCAGCTGGTGAACACCGTGTTTGTACACCAAGATGCACAGACTTTCCTGTCAAGCTCCAATTTGAATAGCAACGATTTTGGAGCTGCCTAGGAATGGAGAGAGCCACTGTTTTAAGTGAGGAAGGAAGGTGCAGAGAGTTTCTATGATCTGATGATGGTGACAGCAGAGCTCAACAAGAACGCAAGCTCGTCAATCTCCATCCAGGTTCTCCTCACTATACTCAGCTACAACTTTCTAGAAAAGCCAAAACCAAAATGACAGAACACTGAGTTAGTTACATATACGGAGAAAGAATCGGCTGTTCTCTCAGTTCAAGTTTCCTTTCTAAAATGTCATCTTATACAAACAACAAACTATTTAAACAGAAATTCTGTGGAGCTGATGTATTGGTCTGGCAGGAAACTCTCAGGAAACTTTAGGAAAAGGTCTGCTAACAAAAGCCTTCTCACCTCTCAGCTCACAAAATAAATGTCACCGTCTCCCAGAGACCCTCTCTGACAATCCACGTAAACAGCTGTGCCTCCTGTTGCCTTCACCTCACTACCTGTCCCGCAGCATATCAGACTTTGGAGTCCTTATCATAATACATAATTACCTACTTTAATTTTAACTTGTTTTGTTGTTATCATTTGGGTTTGGCTTTGTTTGTTTTGACTGGCATTGCCTCTATGTGTAAAATGTAGATGTTTCACATTAGCTACATGAGCAATTTGTAACCTGTATCTGCCTGATCTCTGGGCAATGTGGTATATACTACATTATGTTATGTATGTAAAATCATGTAACATATTTTAACTAGTATCTTGTAATATATCTGTAACAATCCATTATCAGTTATTTTCAATTAGATTCTTTTTTTGAAGTGTTACATTTGTCAGCAACTTTATATTTACTCATCTACATATATATTTTAAAGAATTGTTTGCTCTGCTATCTTAAAATTATTTTAAATATTCAAAAAATTTAGAACTTGTTTAAAAGTTTTAAAATATTTTCTTTCAGTACTCACATTAGTTTAGTATTCATAAATATAAACAAGACTCAATACAAACATCTTAAAAGTTAGATCTTCCTATCAAAGCCCAAAACATAAATGCCAAGAATAAAAGAATTAATGCATGCAGTATCCTTGTCAAAACAAATAATATATAACTAAATAAATTATTCTTAATGTTTTTATATTCTAGGATGCTTTGTAAGAATATACCCAACATGAAGGAACAGGGTTAGTGATTTACAGATATTTGCATGGTGTTCATTCTGGCAAATGCAAATTTCGTAAGGAAATAAAAAGATCTAAACATTGCAGCATGTCAAATGAGAACAAGTACAGGTGTGAGCAAGATTTGCCTGTTGCAGTATCTTTGCCTCTCCCTCTGGGAACAGGAGAGCTTCTTTTTACATTTCTCTCCTTTTCCTATAACTACTTCAGGCAACGGGATTTTATAAGAAGTCTCAAAATCAACCTTATGAAAATATGAAAAACTTGACAAAAAAGATATTTTGAGCCTGATACTAGATAATAAGAATTCTCACTTCCCAGAAAAAAAAAAAAAGACCAGTTTCTAAATAAAATGTTTATATATGTAGCTACCTACTCAGGGGCACAGTCCTAAAACTAAGTAACTACAAAACCACAGAAGTTGTCTCCTCATGTCCAATGTGTCGCACTGATTGAGCATTGACCTATGACCTAGGAGGTCATAGTTCAATTCCTGGTTAGGGCATATGCCCAGATTGTGGGCTCGATCCCCAGTGTGGGGCATGCAGGAGGCAGCCCATCAATGAGTCTCTCTCATTATTAATGTTTCACTCTCTCTCCCTCTCCCTTCCTATCTGAAATCAAACATATTTTTTTTGAAAACTGTCTCTTCATGAGCAGCATCAAATGCTATTAGCCCCACTCCCCCACTAAGCTGAGAGTTCCTTAAGAGTGAAAATGGGAATCAATTTTTATCTTAATTAGCACATAACCTAACACAGATATCCCCTTCACAATAGGGGAGAGTGTTTTGCCATGCTGTTTCTCCTCCCTAAAAAACATCAAAGATGGGATTGCACCAAATTGAAACTTTTTTTCACTTTAGCCTACTCAAGCTTGCTAACTAAGATACTTAAAATTTGACATTTTAATAAAATCACATTAGTTTGGTTCTTACAAATTTGGAATTTATAATTAGAAAGTTAACCTTTGGTTTAATTATGGACATTTTAAAAGGACTTAACCAAGCAAATCAAAAGGGTAAAAAAAAAGTCAAATGTGAATATGCTGTGCTCCTGAGTAAGGAGCACAGTCTTTTATTTATGTTTTTATTGAATTTATTGGGGTGACACTGATTCACAAAACCATCCAGGTTTCAAATGTACAACTCAATAAAACATCTGCACACTGCTTCGTGTGCCCATCACCCCACACACAGTATCTTTCTATGCCCATTTCCTCTCCCTTTGCTCATCTCCAACTACCCTACACCCCCCCTTACCACACTGTTGTGTGTGTGTCTATGTGTAATATGTATGTGTGTGTGTTTTGTGTGTTGTTGTTTTTTTGCCTAATCTTCTTTCCCCCAGTTCCCAATCTCCCTTCTCTCTGACAGTTGTCAATCAAGACAATTGTCTTTTTAAAAAAATACTTTAAAAACCTACAAGTACCTATGATATCATTGCACTTAGCTAGTTATAGGCATGCCATCTGGGCACCTTCACAGGAAGCTGCAACTTCACACTACCCGGGGAACCACTGGTCCATTCCCCACAGATCACTGGGAGAAGGGGCCTAACAAAGGGGAGATACTAGGGAAGATGCCTGTCAGTCATACCTGGGAATAGAGATCATTGGCCAGAGTAAGTGTGGCCACTGCAAGCCCATGAAAAACCCCTCAACAAGTGGTTGGCAAACTATAGCTCGCGAGCCACGGTTTGCCACTCTGTTGACTAATGAGTTTGCCGACCACTGACCCAGACTCTCGATTCCAATAATTACAGGCTGTTGTTGTTCTTGTGATCAAGCCCTAATTCTCTCTCTTGGTTCTTGGTTCATGGCTCCCTGCTCATGGGGCTCTCTCATTCCTGCTTCTGTGCATTTACCTGTACGGCTCATGGCCATGTGGAGCCCACATGCAGTGGACTAAGGGACTGCAGCTAGAAACACAAACTAAGCCAGCCTGATGCTGAACTGCACTGTCCCAGCATGGAACAGAAATTCTGGACACTGGCTGTGACTTTAGATCTTCTGAAGACCAGCTGCACATTTTCTGGGACTGGATTAAGGGGACTGTGATCTTGCAAACCCAGGAATGTAATTCCATGCAAGTAAAAATCACTCATCCTGCCTTGAGAGTCTCACAAATTTTTTTTTCTTGAGATATCATAAGGACGGACCTGATTCCCAGCATCCAGTGGGGAAAGGGATCCCCTGGACACCTCATTTCCACTGACAATAACATAACGTCTACCTTTATTTATGCCAGAATTATGATTAGAGCATGTTAGACACCTAATAAGATGCTTGTCAAAATGCTTTTCTTTAGAAAAAGACTTTAAAAATGTTAAGAAAAGTACCTGAATAAACACAATAAGATTTTACTTATAACTAGTTCATTTTAAACAATAATGACCCCATTCATATACTACCCTTCTAACAAATTTTTATAGAAGAGCTACTATGAATTAAAAGAATTGAAACATCATTTCTTTTAAAATATGTTCAATACTTCATCTTTCATTGACTCAGATAGATTTGTCATTAGAGTTGTACCTATAATTTAGTATTAGATAATTGTCTAAAGCCTCCATTGCAGGCCACACGAAGGCTGAACACAGTGTTAGCTTTCATTATTAGGGATTTTAAAACACAGACATGAGCTTGGTCACTGTCTCCAGAAAGACATCATGTGATTCTCCTGGTTGCCAAGTCTCCAGTTAACAAGATTCCTAACTTATCATGTGTCACTATTGTAATACTAATTTGAATTGCCTGCCAAGAAATAAAGCTGACAGGAAAAATAATAACTTTGTAAGTAGAACTTGTGCTTATAATTAGACATCAAACATGAAATTTCTACATAAGAAGAAAAAAAAACAGCAGTATGCTTGGAAATTTTATTCTGTTTAGGTCCTATGTCATATTTCCTTGTGGGCATATGTGCTCAAAGTCTTCAGTTCCCAGAAAACTGAAAATTAGTTTTTTCCATTATGACAATCATCATGGGTAAATAAATAAATAAATAAACAAAATAAATATAATATAATCAGAGACTGTGGGCCAAGAACACAGTCATAAAAAGTTGCAAATTTAGCCCAGCCAGTGTTGCTCAGTGGTTGAGCATAGACCAGTGATGGGCACACTTTTGAGTTTGGTTTGTCAAAATCCACCAAAAAAATGAGCATAACTTGGTTGGTGTGTTAATTTGAGAAAAAAACATAATTTTGTGATATTTATAGTTTAAATAACAAAAATGTATAATTGTAATATATAACTGTATTTAATAAACCAAAAACTGATTATTTAACTTACCTGCTTAGTGACTTCTTTGTTCATTTGTCAGTCAGTTTCTTTTGTTAGTCTTGATATTATTTAACTTGTGTGGAGTGCGGTGAACTAAGATAAGTGAGGGGGAGAGAGAATTCTTTAACTAACCTGCTTATTAGTGACCTTTTTGTTGCTGAATTTCATTGGCTAAACTTTCAATTTGAAGGTTGGTATTTTGTACACTTCAAGCCCAAGCAAGTGCTACTAACTTCATCTGTCAATCTGGTTGTTTTTTTGTTGTTGTTGTTGTTGTTGGTTTTGATATTATTTAACATTGAGAATAAGGTCTCACAAAAGTACATAGAGGGAAAAATTGTGAGTAAAGCTATTGCTATATTTTTTAGGGTGCTAAAAGTGTCTGGTAATCGGTTCCAGAACTCCAAATGTCCTGTTCATAGTGGCACTCCTCTTGATTCTCCAAGTGGCACCTTTCCAGATTCTCAAGTTTGACCTCAAGTCAACAAACATCTGAGCCCAGATGCTGTCTTGAAATTCTACAAATTGCATCTCCAAATCATCAATTTGCATCCATTGGAAACTATTTAATTCCAAACTGCTGTAGAATACTACATCAGGATAGTTAATTATTTTTCTGGTCTGTTCTAGGCTTCTAAATTAATTAAATCTATCAATGAACTGGTCAAGTAATGAGTCTAAAACATGCTGGTACTTTATATGCAATGGTTCCATTTCATTTTGTACAGCTGCACAGGCCTTCTCAAAATACTTTGTTACTCAAGAAAAATACTTACAAGTTTTAGTTTCTACATCTCACTTGAAAATTTAAGTTTACTTTCAAAAGCTTTTATGTATCCAAACATAATGTCAATACTTTTGCCAAAACTTTGTAATTTTAAGTTCAGTTCGTTAATATGAACAGAGAGATTTGTAAAAAAAAAAAAAAATATCAGGGTGTTGACCCACTTATCATCATTGAGCTGAGAAAAGTTTCCCAGATCCTTATCCTCAAGAAATACCTTAATTTCTTCAAGGCACTCCACAAAGCGCTCAAGAACTTTACCTCAGCTTACATGATTGTATATCAGCAGCCCACTGTAGGTGGAATCAACCTCCAGTAAAAGTGCAGAAAATTCTCACTTGTGAAGGGGGTGAGCAGCTATTAAATTAACTATTTTTGTAACAACTGACATTAAGTCTTTTAAGTCAATGAATCCAGCCTTGGCACATAAAACCTCCTGATGGATAATAATAATGAAAAGGCACAATCGGATGTCCAATAGCTTTTGTAAACAATTTGACAAATCCGACTTTTTTCCCCAACATGTTTGGTGCCCCATCTGTCATCACTGACACAACTTTAGAGATAGCAATTGCAGTAGCTGAGGATGAAACGTCCTTCTTGCCATGTGGCCCCATCCTTCTCTGTATGCGACAGCAGCAGCCACGTGTCATCGAAAATGGCTACATGTGTCAGTGCTGACACGCATATCATAGGTTTGTCATCATGGACACAGACCCTTGAACCAGGAGGTCAGGGTTAAATTCCTGGTCAGGGCACATGCTTAGGCTGTAAGCTTGACCCCCAGTAGGGGGTGTGCAAGAGGCAGGTAGATGATTCACATCATTGATGCTTCTATCTCTCCCTTCCTCCTTCTGAAATCAATAAAAAAATTTTTTAAGTTATACATTTAAATTGGTTAGTAAAAAAACTTAACAAAAGCCTGTTTCAAAATCAAAATTGAGACTATTTGCATAGAACCAATAGAAATGAGAAGAGCTCATGGGGCACTGATTAGTGATTGCTCTGACCTTTCACCTTGGGCCTTGTGTGTATAGCATGAAACTTTGATTACCCACTAACATTTAATATTTAAAAGAGTGAGAAGAGCAGTTGTGGCAAGTAACCATGTAAGCTTAAAGTTGGCGAGACTCAAGCCAGTGAAAAAGAACCTACTGCTTTAAATAGTGATGAGAGATGCAAAAGAGAACATAAACTATAAATATTACTGTGCAAATAAAAGGTATTATATTTCCACACAATAACAAAATTAAAATTTTAATGGGAAGGACAGAGGGCCAATGCCAAAAAGTTACAAAACTATGAGTTACAAAGGAGCATCCACTTTACTCTGACAACACTGACTGCCATGAACCATGACAGTCCCTTCTGCCACAGGTGCCCACACACCAAGACACACTCACCGCTGGCACAGGTGCACAGGAACAGGATGCAGCTCAGAGCCTCTTTATTGAATTACTAGAGGCCCAGTGCACAGGTCCATGCACTGGTGGGGTCTCTGTTCCTGACCTGTAGGGTCAGGTCAAAACAGGCTCTCTGACATCCCCCAAGGGGTCCTGGATTGTGAGGGACTCCACTGGAGCACAATCAGAGCCAGGGAGAGACTGTGGGATGGCTTCAGGGCGTGTCCAGCCCATCTCACCCAGTCCTCTTTGGCAAGACCCCAGCAGCAAGCTAACCTACCAGTCAGAGCATCTGTCCCTGATGGTCATAGCGACTGGCTGAACAGTCGAATAGTTGAACAGTTAGCATATTAGGCTTTTATTATATAGGATTCATGTGAACCTTAGAGGTTCCATGATATATAGGTTTTAACAAAAACTTTTCCCAGTTTTACAGTCTTTAAATAGGCCCAATTCTCTACAAATAATACATTTTGCTATAAAGTTGTAAAATAAACTGTTCTACATAAGTAAAAGTTCTAGGAAGTACACCAAAGAGATGGACTCAGTCACTGAATACAACCCACCATCAACACCATCTTGGACTTTTGCAATGCTGTATCCCTATCTCAACCTGTTTCCCCTCTTACCTTCTTCCCCTCTGACTTGACTGTTGGGATTAGGAGATTATACCATTTACCACTTGTTTTAACTTTCAGGATAGATCCTTCTCTACACAGATGAGCAGAGGTCAAGTACCTAGCATTTCCTCTGTGCTCCATCATTTGACTCAATGCCCCCAACCAGAGACCAGAGCACTCCCAGAACAGCCCCAAGTGCTCTCTCGCTCTCTCTCTCTGTCTCTCTCTCTCTCTCTTTCTCTCTCTCTCTCTCACACACACACACACATAACATCTCTATGGCGCCCTCCATAGATAACCAGCAGTTGCCAACACTTATGTAGGTCTTTTTTGATGAATACTCTACATTACAGCAAAAGATAACACACTGTCATTTATCTTTTCTTTAAACTAGTTAAAGAGTATTTTTTAAAGCTTTGGATTATGAATTCAATTAACGACAGTTTTTTAAATCTAAAATCGTTCAATACAATCAAAACAGTAACTAAAGAAAAACTGAACTAAAGCCTAAATATGCCACTTGCTCTTCATCATCCTAGTAAGATTCAGAAATGTGAGATGATTTGGATTTGTTCCCAATTTAAATCTGATCAAAATAGCAGGATTATTTAAAATACTATTCCACTATTTTTGCATCTTCAAATTAGGCAGGCAATGGAAATGAGCTTGGGCAAGAAGTCTCGGGATCAGCAGACTGAAAACCAAAAGCCAGAAAAATGCATTTGATGTGTAGGGTACAAGATCTCTCTCACATCCTGGGCCTAAACCCTCAAACTAATTTTTGGAGGTTCATCACAGGATAAAAATAATATCTAAAATCATTCCCTACTTAGAAACTAGAGAATGTTACCAAATATGGGAGAAAATATTAACTTTATAAGTGGTTAATTTGAACCTAGAAAGTGAATTTAGATCTATTCAGCTTCCTTGATAAGAGTTATAGTTAAATTCTCTTCATTTGCTTCATTCTTTTGGCAAATACTCCTACAGGACAGGATGGCAGGGGAAAGATAACTTTTGAGTTAGTTTTTTATTTATATTCTGTTTGAATGGAGTTGACCAAAGGGGAAAGATACCATGTTAACTAATCAGGTATAGAAATAAATGTCAACATATGCTTTGTGCATGGATGGCTCAGCAGCCTAATACACCTGCTACTGATACTAAAGACAAACTTGGTCCCAAACAGCCTTTTCTTTCCAGACAGAGCACACACATCCCCTTTCCTCACCAGTCATCTCAGGAAGGGGAGAGGAGCACATATTCTTATGGATGTGGGCATGTGGTCCTATAACTCCCATCATTTCCATTGAGAGGAAACAAAAGAAAACAGCCACAATTCTTATAACCAACAATATGCAATTATACTAATTATTTTGAACATATAAGAAGATCAGTTAACCTAAACTGAATCCTGACTAGTTGAACTAACCAGCTCAGCAAGCCCAGCACACAATAAGCTGTGCCCAAGACAGCAGGTACTGAAATCATGTGGTGACTACAGTAGAGAATGTAATGAGAGAAAACACTCCCGAGCATAAATGTTTGCGTAGAAGTTTGAAAAGCTCAGTAAAATGGCAATAGATAAAAGTTTCAAAGTAATGAAAAACATGTCCTTAGATTCTGCTGTGTGGTTCTCTCCCTGCAGAGTGATCAAGAGGTAACAAGCCAAATGCTTTCTCGTGAAGAGGAAATAAAGCTCTTGGTTGCCAGGAAGGTCTGCAGGATTCAGAAGCCTCATTAGGCGCAGCAGTCTTTGTTTTTAAGGAATTTTTTTTCCACTCAGAAAAGAGAATGGGTAATTAGAAGCCATTGAATTATTGGTGTTCATTTTTCTAAAATCAAAGAATTTTAATTATAAAAATAAGGAATTTTTTCCTCTCTTTAAAAATCATGCGAGGAAGAAATGCTAAATAACTTTCAGTGATGAAAAAAAACATTCCTTTTGGATAAAACACATTTGCCATTTTATGCACTTAGACACCTATATCATAACAACAGTGCTGTGGACAGATAACTTTGAGTTGTGGTGGTTGTGGTGCTGTTGTTTTTCCTGTATTGTGTTTATGCTCATCTTCTCACACTGTGTCCCTCAGCCACCAACGGGTATTTGACACATGGAGTCCCTCAATAATGAACTAGGTGCATGCTCAGGACTTAGCTGTTTTTTGTTTTTTGGTGTTTTTTTTTTCACTAATAGCTATTTGTGAGCTTCTTTCTATGAAATAAAAGAATTAGAGCATCCACTGGAAATCAGAGCACCCTGAATACTGGAAAAGTTAACTTTAACTATGATGTATCTTTCATAACAGAAAGAAGCCCACAAGAGTTAGGGTAATACAATCAAAAGTACAATGTATTCATGGAGCAAAAGGAGGTTTTTATAGCAACAGACACCTGAAGCCATGTGAGCATTCTCAACCTCTGACCACCTTTCTATCAGAGGTTAGCTCCCCTGGTATTCATTTCCTCAATTGTGGAATAAAGGAATAGAATAAGATGAACTGTAAGTCCCATTTCAGCTATACAATTCTAGCATCCAACATAATGTAAAAGACAGCAGCCACCACATTTACATACAAATTAAGAATTTTTAACTTACATAAATTAATATCCTCAAAATGAAATTATACAGGATCCTAACCAAAAACTTGAAGACTGGAGCTTTGTATAATTATGGCAAAGACTCAATTCTATAACTAAAATTTTGTGACTATTGACCAAAATTCCTACAAGAAGTGATTTTTAATGTAAGTGAAATAAGAATGGTAATAAAAATTAGAGAACCTACAATATTGAAAAAGTAACTTTAACTATGATGTATCTTTCATAATAGTATTAAGTACCAGAATGGTGTGTATTTTAAAAAGGAAAGAAGGAAGGAAGGAAGGAAGGAAGGAAGGAAGGAAGGAAGGAAGGAAGGAAGGAAGGAAGGAAAGTGTGACTCTGATGGATACATTTTGTGACAATTTTGTCTTTCCCATGATTTATTAGGGTTATCCTTGATGGATAACATGCTTAGAGAAATTAACATTTTCTTTCTCAATAGATTAAAAAAATGGTTAAAGCACAAATATGATGAGTGATATGGTTTACAGCAGTGATCACTAACTGGTGGTCTGTGGACCACTGGTGGCCTATGAAGTCCGAAAGGTGGGTGACCACTGGTTTGTAGAGAAGAAGAGGGTCATCAAAAATTTAGGTACCAGGCTGTGTAGCTATGTTTTACAAATAGAAGAATAAGCTTGCATAATGTAATAGTTAATAACTCAATTAATATCAACAGAAATAAAATAGACAGCATTAAGAATATAACCACACCAATAACCCTATCTAATAAAAGAGTACTATGCAAATTGACCATACCTCTGCTACACCCACAAGCTATGCCCACTGACCAATCAGGAGCAAATATGTAAATAAACCCCAACCAAGATGGCTATGGCCACAGAGAGCAGGAGGTAGGCTTGGGTTTCCCCAGCAATGGAGGAACTCAAGCTTTCCACCTGCCCTTGCAGCCTAGGCCTCCACTCAATGCTACAAAGTTTCAATTATAGAAGATACATAATCCCAGCAGAAATGGCAGCAGCCACAGAGCTGGAGAGAACAGAGGCTAGGGTTGCCCTTGGCGATGGAGGAAGCCAAGCTTCTGCAGCCCTGGCCGGCCTAGGTCTTCACTCCAGGTTACAAAGTTTCAGTTATAGAAGGTCAATAAATTCCAACAGAGATGGCTGCTGACACAGAGCGAGCAGGAGGTTTGGCTCTGCTCCAGGCTACAAAGTTTCAATTGTAGAAGATAAATAAATCCCATATACCAGAGCCTCCACTTGGGGTGCCAGAGGGCATGGCTGGCCTGAAAACCACCACAGGCCCCTCTCCCAGGCCGCCCCAGGCCCCAATAGAACCCCCACCCTGATTCAGAACACCCTTTAGAGCAAACCAACTGGCCCACACCCTTGCACCAGGCCTCTATCCTATCTAATATCCTATCTAATAAAAGAGTAATATGCAGATTGACCATCACTCCAACACACAAGATGGCTGCCCCCATGTGGTCAAAGATCCTGCCCCATGTGGACACAATATGGCCACCACAAGATGGCCAGCAGGGGAGGGCAGTTGCGAGGGAGCAGGCCTGCAAGGGAGGACAGTTGTGTATGATCAGGCCAGCAGGAAAGTGCAGTTGGGAGAGACCAGACCTGCAAGGAAGAGCAGTTGGGGACCATCAAGCCTGCAGAGGAGGGCAATTAAGGGTGACCAGGCTGGCAGAAGAGGGAAGTTGGGGGCAAACAGCCTGGCAGGAGAGCAGTTAGACATCAATCAGCCACTTCACTAGCCCGATATGTTCTATAGGATTTTTATTTTAAACTCTCATCTACTTTTTCACAGCCATCCTGATAATAGATCTGAAGATAAAGACAAAGGAAAGTAGAAGAAACGATTCACTCCAGAATGAATTTCTAATGTGATTTCAACTTAATAAATCTGGACTTCTGTCAAAATCTATCTAATTATTATAAATATTTCCCTCCTCCTGTAATTAACTGTAAAATAGTTGTATAAAATATAGAGGTTGTTATATCCATGTCACTGGTCAACTAAAGCCACACAACAATTTCAAAACTAAATATTTCAGCACACTGACTTGACAACAAAATGTAATTTCCCCATTCTATGTTTTGCTGGTAAAACTTGATTAATTCATATTTTCATGTATTTTTGGCTGGTCCTTTATTAATTCAAACTTTCTTAGGAATTCTGGCTTCCCAGAGCAGCCAAACTCACTGAAATGATTTGAGAGTGACTAAAAGCTTAACCAAAGCTCTTACATCATCTTAATAAGGCAATTTATAATAGTGCTATCAACATTTACTCTGTGGACAGAGAAACATCAATCAGACCATCAAATCTCATAGGGAAGTTAGGGGAGGGTGAGGGTAAGGGAGAGAGATAAACCAAAGGACTTGTATGTATGCATATAAGCCTAACCAATGGACACAGACAACAAAGGGGTGAGGGCATGAGCGGGGGGCATTGGGGAATAATGTGGGAATAAGGACATATATGTAACATCTTAATCAATTTAAAAAAATTCAAAAAATAGTATTTCAAGAATATTGAAGTTTTAAAGCCTTAAATTTAAGAGTTACTTTTTTACTTTTCCTTTTTTTAAATAAATCTTTATTGTTCAGATTATCACAATTGTTCCTTTTTTCCCCCCATAGTTTCCCTCTACCCAATTCCCACACCACCCTCTGCCCTTAACACCTCCCCATTGTCCTCATTACATAGGTGTAAGATTTTTGTCCAGTCTCTTCCCGCACCACCCACACCCCTTTCCCCCTGAGAATTGTTAGTCCACTCCCTTTCTATGCCACTGGGTCTATTATATTCCCCAGTTTATTCTGTTCATCAGATTCTTAATTCCCTTGATTTTTAGATTCACTTGTTTATAGATATGTATTTGTTGTTCACAATTTTTATCTTTACCTTTTTCTTCTTCTTCCCCTTCTTAAAGAATACCTTTCAGCATTTCATATAATACTGGTTTGGTGTTGATGAACTCCTTTAGCTTTTTCTTATCTGTGAAGCTCTTTATCTGACCTTCAACTCCGAATGATAGCTTTGCTGGGTAGAGTAATCTTGGTTGTAGGTTCTTGCTATTCATCACTTTGGATATTTCTTGTCACTCCCATCTGGCCTGCATAGTTTCTGTTGAGCAATCAGCTGACAATAACATGGGTGCTTCCTTGTAGGTAACTATTTTTCTCTTGCTGCTTTTAATATTCTTTGTCTTTTGCTCTTGGCATTTTAATTATGATGTCTTGGTGTGGTCCTCTTTAGATTCCTTTTGTTTGGGGTTCTGTGAGCTTCCTGTACTTTTAAATATATTTCTTTCACCTGGTGGGGAACTTTTCAGTCACCAGTTCTTCAAATAGGTTTTCAGTATCTTGCTCTCTCTCTTTTTCTGGCACCCCCATAATTCAGATGTTGGTATGCTTGAAATTGTCCCAGAGGCTCCTTACACTATCTTCATATGTTTTTATTTTATTTGTTTGCTTTTCTGACTGTTTTTTGCTTCTTTGTATTTCAAATCTTTGACTTGATTCTTGTAATCCTCTAGTCTGCTGTTGGATCTCTGTGTATTATTTTTTATTTCAGTCAGTGTATGTTTAATTTCTAGTTGATCCTTTTTCATATGCTCAAGGGCCTCACTAAATTTATCGGCCTTTTCTAGAAAATTCTTGAAAAACCTTATAACTGTGGTTTTGAATTCTAAATCCAGTTGTTTGCTTTCCTCCATTTCTTTCATTTGCAACATGTTTGTTTGTCTCCATATTTTTGCTGCTTCCCTGAGTTGGTAGTGTAGCTTTGTGTGCTAGGTGTTCTATATGGCCCAGTGGCTCAGCCTCCCCAGTTACCTGAGGTGGACACTCCTGGTGCACACTTTTGTGGGCTGTGTGCGCAGCCTTATTGTAGTTAAGCCTTGATTGTTGTTGGTATCACAGGGAGGAATTGCCCTCCAGGTCAACTGGCTGTGAGGATTAGCTGTGTCTACACTGGGAGAACTTCTGTGCTGGAGGCACCCTTATGAGACAAGACTTGCTTCAGTGGGGCTTTGGTGCTCACTGAGTCTGCCCCCTGAGTGTGTCCCTTATGGATCTGAGGAGTTGTAATCTGGATGAGCCCACTCTGACCCCTGTGTACACTGTCTCTTGGATCACCAAGGAAATGCTAATTTAGCATCTGCCTGAGGGCACCCAGGAGGAGCTATGGAGAAATTGTCAGATTCCTCTTCTTAGTTTGGGTTTGGAGGTGCCCAGATGAGGCCCAGCTGTGAAGCAATGCAAGCTGCTCTGGGGCCTTGGGCCTTCTTTTGGAAGTTCTGGGTCTCACTGACTCAGCTGAAGATTGTTAGGGAAGTTTAAAATTCAAAGCATGAGGCCATTCATATGCAAAAGCTTCTGCACTCAGCTTGGATGAAGTGGAGTCTCAGGGTGGAGCAAACCGCAATGGCTTCCCATCAGCCCTGCTCTAAGAGGCCCCTGGGTCTCAGTGTCCCATGGTAATCACTGCAAGCATCTCTCAGAGAAAGCCGCCCTTGAGTTTTGCCCACTGCCAGACAGTCCAGTTTCTCCCTGTATGAGTCTGGGTCCCCAGCGTCTCGCCCAGAACTGGAGTTTAGAGAAAACAGTAGCTTTTGTCTCCCTCTCAAATGAGAAAGCCAGCTGTGTACTTAATTGCCACCCCTCTCTGCACACACGCACCTCTGCACCTCTGCCTCCTGCAGCTCCTGTGAGTCTCAGCGTGCTTTTCTCTTTCCTTCTAGTTGTAGAATTTCCACTTAGTCAGCCTTCTTATGGATCTGGATGATGTCCATTTTGTCCTTTAGTTGTACTTTTGAAATAGTTGTGCAAGGCAGCAGTTCAGGTGTTTACCTATGCCGCCATCTTGGTTTCGCCCCACTTTCTTACTTTTCAAAGCTGACAATGAGCCTCATACTAAAAAGAATTTTTAAATTAGTTATTCTGTACAGGCAAAGGGATTGAGTGAGCATAGTTTCTGAGGGTTTTTTTTTCTTCTGTGTAGATATAACTTTGATAAAGACATATTTCTTTCCATAACTCATTCAAATCCATATACATATGACACATTGAAAGCTATATTTGTTTGATTTTCCAGGTCATAGCAATTCTGTTACTTTGTACATTGCTTTATGATAAGCTAAAGAAAATATTTTTAATGCATTCACAGCAGGCTGAAAGATTTAAAGTTTTTCTTTATTTATTGGTTTTTATACTTAACCATATAATTCAGTCCTTTGTTATTTATAAGTAGTATTGAATCTTTAATAACATTATCAATGAAAAGGCATGTACCTGTCTACATTTGGTGACAAAAAGGAAAATATATAAATACTTTGCCATTGTTTAGTAAATTCCACTGCTCAATTATGGGAAAGCTAATTAATCTATACTCCATCTGAACAAGGTAGAAAAGAACATTTAATGAGCTATAGAGGGAAGTATTTCCAGAGTGCTACACTCATTTTCATAAATGCTGCTGGAGAGGCAATTGCTCAAATATAATTTTCCCATTATGAGATTAAGAGAGATAATAACAGCTTAACACAGAGGGAAATAACAAAAGAAACAAGATGTCAAATATCAGATCTGTCTTTGACATAAAAATTCAAACAATAAAATTGCTAAGTAATTATTTTTTTTAAAAAAAGAACATTTACTCTGTGCCCAAATACTTTTATGAAATAAATATGTAAAATTTCTAAAAACGCAAGAACAAATCCATATATAAATGAGAATTTTATTTTCTCAGGTTAAAATTGCCTTAATAAAGCCTATAGAAATTCAAATACATTATAAAGTAGATGATAGGCATTCAAATACATTAACCAATTGGCTAGTTTCTGCTTTTTGATAGAAGAGGGTGCTGCCATAAAGGCCGTGGGGAGCTCTGTGGCTGGGTAAAGGCTCTGGAGCCAAGAGTGCCTTACAGATAACTGATGAATTTACTTCACGGATTTGTTTGCACTGACTCTAGACAAATATATGATATTGAAAGTTAATTTTCGAGTTTATATTATTTTATCAAAGGGAAGTCAATTGCCCATATAAAAAACTGAGAAATAGAAAACTTTAGCAACTTGCCTATCATATGGGGCTGTTTGCATTTAATTTATTTTTGCATAGAATCTATTGAATTTAAATTTTGAATTGATCAAGGAGTTTTTCCTAGTATTTTAACGATATATTTAGTCGTTCAGTACAGTTGTTACTAAATATACTGTTTATTTATAGAACTAATGAAATACTAGGAAGAAAATTTAGGATTCCTAGTTGTAGATAAATAGAAAATGCACAAACAAAGCCTTATGCAATCAGGGCCTCTTCTCACTTCTCATTTTTGGAATAAAAAAATATGATTTTGTAGAACAAGCTATGACTCATGGTCCATTTGGCCAGCTCTGTGTTTTTGTGAATAACATTTTACTGCAACACAGCTACACCCTTTCCTTTGTCAACTGTTTTGGCTACAATGACAACATTAAGTAGATGTGACAGAGACTGCATGGCCTAAGACAGTGGTCGGCAAACTCATTAGTCAACAGAGCCAAATATCAACAGAACAACGATTAGAATTTCTTTTGAGAGCTAAATTTTTTAAACTTAAACTTCTTCTAACGCCACTTTATCAAAATAGACTCACCCAGGCCATGGTATTTTGTGAAAGAGCCACACTCCAGGGGCCAAAGAGCCCTGTGGCTTGCAAGCTGCACTTTGCCTAAGATGTCTGACTCTTTACATAAAACATGTTATAAATCCCTGTTCCAGTTCATCAAAAATCAACATTTTATCTAAGCCTGTATCTACCGGATCAACACCACCTAGAAAAAAATTAGACATGATTCTATATAAAGGAAGTCCTTGGTTAAGTAAATAAATGGAATTGACATTAAGTGTCCTTAACCAAAATTTGATATATTGACTATACATTGATTACACAAACACAGTCCCACACAATATGAATTGTGAAAACATCTTGCTCTTTTTAGTTAGCATCCTAAAATGGTAAACACATTCCATTGGTGTTTTTTAAATTTATCTTTATCATTTAAAGTATTACAGATGTTCCCCTTTCTCTCCCCCTTGCCCCTCCCCGCCATTGACCCGCACACTCCCTTTGCTCACCCTCCCCAGATCTTCACCACACTACTGTCTATGTCCATAGGTTATACATATAAGTCATGTCAAATCTTTCCTTTGTTACAAATCTCCTTTTGATATTTAAGTCATAAAACACTTTTGATAGGTTTCATTTCTTCATAGTCCTTTGTGTAATACAAGTCCATAAAAATTTTACAACCCTCTGTGTGCAAATTAATTCTAGGACTTGGCTGAGATAAAAAGTAAAGTGAAAAATGGAAATCACAAAGGCCATGATAGCTTTTGGAATCATAGGGTATGTTTTTGTAATAAATATTAAATCTAGTGTATTTTAAGGACATGATTGGTAAGGATCCAAAAAAAATAACACTAAGGAACTGCAAGCCTATTCCCAACATTTTTTTCAAAAGGCATATATTTAAATAGCCTATGTAACTTTAGGTAAATGGTTAAGCTAAAAAGCAAAAAGTTAAAACTCATTATTTTTTTTCTTTATGGTACAGAATTTTTGAGTGTCTGATGAGTACTTATCCATATCCTTGAGAAGATTATGTTTTGCAAAAATATTTTATTTTGCCGACAAACAACCATTCTAGTCTACAAATACATAGAAGTAAAATAATATCCTCTACAGAAGAATTCAAGTCAAGATACCTGATTTTTTTTACAACTTGTCAGCTTTATAAAAGTATGTATCTGTCCATATGATAAAAAACAAACAAACAAACAAAAAATCCAAGTTACAATATCATGTCTCAAATTAACTTCAAATCTCACTTACCCAAAGTCCAGGTATCATATCTGATATTTGCAATATTTGAGAAATTCAAGGGGCTATATTAATAGTTTACCTAGCTTTCCTGAGCTCTTTTCACTCCTTCATTCAATTGTTCATTCATATGTTCAAATATCCCACACTTTCTTATGACCTACCACGTGCCAGCTACATTAACTATTCTATCACTATGTATGTTAGCTCACCAGAAACAAAATGCTATAATTTATTCCCACCAAACATTTGTTAAATGCACATACTATATTTTATAAACTGTGCTGTGTTCTAAAGGTAAAGAGATACCTAACATAAAACCAGGGTCCTAAGATGTGGCTATACACCAGATACATACAGGGATTTCATAAATATATAGAGGTTCAGATTTCATCCTGATCCAGTGAATTAGAATTTCTGATGGTAGGACCAGAACTTTGAATTTTTGTAAGATCCACTAATGATTCTTAGGAACATTGAATTTTGAGAGTCATTTATCTGGAATGTACATCATATAGATACAGATAAGGAAAGTCCCATGAATAAAATGAAAATACAGGAAGGAAGCGTCAAATTCTGTTCAGAAAGATCAGAGAGAGCTTCTCTAAAGAAGTAGCCTGGAAGATTACTATTAACAAATGAGAAATTCACCAAGCAGATAAACAGACAGAGGTGTGTGTGTGTGTGTGTGTGTGTGTGTGTGTGTGTGTGTGTGTGTGTGTGTGGTGGGAGGTGGGGGAAAAGAGGGGGGTGGAGGGAGGCAATCCATATGGGAATAAATGAAGGCATGAGAATGGCATGGTATATTTGCAACGGCATGCAAGGAGAAAATCCAGGACAAAAATTTGAAAAGGTAAGCAGGAGACAGATCATGAAGGACCTTGTATGCACTGCTGTTAATTTTTATTCTATCTTGTGGGTCATGTGGAGCACTTAAGTTCTATAATTAATGAAGTGACATAATTAGACAAATTGCACATACTAAGAGAGAACAAGTTAAAAGCAGGAAGACATATTATCCTGGGTGAGAAATAATGAGGACCTAAACTAAAATAGTGTTACTAGAGAGAAAATGGACAGATAATAATGACATGTCCAGGTGATAAGAGATATATGTAGGTTTATATCTACTTATCTCGATTTTTCTATTATAAATAGAATTTCATTTCTTTGAAGAGAGGGCTCCCTTTCATTTAAATTAATAATCAAAAAAGATAATTTAAATTGATTTGAAAAAGAAATGTAGCAATTACTTGACATGAATTTTCAAGACTCCTTTGTTGGTTTAAAATCAATTGGAGAAGAAAGCCAGAAAGGGGGAAAGACTTAAAGAAAACAAAAGCAATATATGACTTCCTCTTTCAGATTCTTTATGGGCTATGAGGGAAACAGTCAAGCACATGTGGCTAAATCTACTGACGATATTATGCCAGCAAGATTTTATTAATCTATTTTAAAGGATTATTCCAAAAACACTCATTGCATTGCTATGAGACTTTTTAGCCAAAATATTAATGGAATGTCATGATCCAATGTGACACTGTAAAAGTGGCACACACGTCATTTTGGTGGCAAAGGAAATTCTGGATTACTTTTCTTCCTCCCAGCTTCAATAATAGCATACTTCGTTCTGTAACAATGAGATTCCATGTCACCATTGCCATTAATCTGTCAAGTGTGAACATTGCTGAACATTGTGCTTTCCCCTGAGGATTTACATACAAACTTCAGAGCATCGTTTGGCACCATATTCTGGCTCTACTCAGAGACACAATATTGGCAGGAAATAGGACTAGCTACCAAGTCATATCTAAAAGATGACTGAAATTGAAAAGCAATATTAGAAATGTCGTTCTTGCCCTTTGGACAAGTCCATGTGATCTAGAACTTCAGAATTTTAATGTTATTGACTGTTAAAATATATTTTAGAAAGTTTAAAAAATTACACATCAGAAGTTTTCTGTATGTGAATCTATCAAAAGTACATTCTTCTAATTACTATTTTGCCCCAAATATCTTAACCTTATATTGGTTTTTGAGAACTTAAACATTTAGCACAGTGAAGCAGAAATTTAGACAAGCCCAAGTTTGTCACCCAGTTGATGATCAAGATCATGGTCTTAGCTGCCAAGGTGATGGATATACTGTGACCTTTTGGGCTAGATAGATAATGTTTGTTAAATGTGTTGTAGTACCAATATCACTGAGTGCCCAGATTATTATGATCTCTGAATGCATAATGACCTGACCACTCAGTGTATATCCTATATAATAAAAGGCTAATATGAAAATTGTGCCCTCGACCAGGATTTCAGCCAGCAGGCAGGCCGGCCAACTGCCCATGTCGCCTCCCCCTGGCTGGCCTGACCCCACCCATGCACGAATTCATGCACCGGCCCTCCAATATCATATATATATATATAAATATATAAATATATATATATATTTATATATATAAATATATATATATAAATATATATATATATATACATATATATATAGTGAGTGGCCAGATTATTATGCATTCAGAGATCATAATAATCTGGCCACACAGTGTATATGCCATGTATTGATATTTCTTGGTTGGCATTAGCTTAATATTAAAAATCCATTCTTTATAACAATGTGGCCTGAGGCAAGTGACTTCAGGGTATTTATTAAGTTCATGTACACATTTTATTTGGTTATTATAAAGCCATTTGTATTCTTCTCTATTCATAGTATGAACCAGACCTTGAGTTCTCCTTTATTTTATTTTTTCATTTTTGTCTCCCTGTCTTCCTTATTTCAACATATATCATAAATTATTGGCACAAACGTTAAGAAAATAGCAGTGCTTAAGTCAAGATTCATGTTTAAGTAAATCAGCATAAGTAATAAATAAATATTAGTTTAATAAGTAATAAATAAGTTAATTTTAATGCCACTGAAGAAAAAAAACAATAAATGTTCTTCAGATACAAAGAGAAAAAAAAAAATAGAATTAAACTCATGTTGTCCTTTAAAACAAATGTTTTTAAGTTAAAAATTATACGTGAAACTTACCTGTGCGATTGCAATTCAGTCACCCGTGTTGAATACAAGCACTTGGTACCTCTCCAGTTCTTAATGCCATCCTGAACTGACATGCTTCATTACTGTCAGGCAAGTTTTAAATTAAGAGGGATAGCTTTGAACACTTGCTTCCTTTAGCAAAACAAACATGCAGGAAATAGCACAGCTTAAACCAACCTCCTGTTCTTAGCTCAGTTTGTTTTGCATTCATCATGGCAGATGGGTACCCATTCAACAAATATTAGTACTCTTCCCCTCTATTGTTCATGAAACTATATTTTCAGCTGTGGAGAAAACTGAAGGACATTTTTAAGTGGGGGCACATGAAGAAACTAGAACAATCTCCAACGCAAAACCTTCCTCCTACCAGGCCAAAATAAATAAATAAGACTCCTGTATTATAGAAAAACCCCCTTTCAAATCAAATATTAAAGCATTCTAAAGGATGACTTTTGGTAAAGACTGCTTGAAATAGCTCCTGGCTAGGTCTAGGTTTTCAGCACAATTGCATTTTAAGTGTAAAGGGAAATGCCTTCCTACAGTCAGATTTCCTCTACATAAACAAGGTGTCCTCAAGACAGCATCAGAGGCCCACCCACTCCTACCTGCTCAGCCTCCATGGGCAACACTCCTATCCACTAAACAATATGCCCAGCCAATTTAGTTTGGCCCAAGAGAAACAAAAGTTAAAAGAAGTTCTCAAAAATAAAACAAAACAAAAACAGGAAAAACTGACATTGATATTGCCCCCGTCTTCCAAGAATACTACCAGAACATCAGGATACAATAGACAACTCACAGGCTAAGAGTCAAGAATTCCAGTTCTTACAGTAAAACCTGACAGTTTCTGAGTCTACATTTCTTCTCTGTAAAATAGTGGTGACTCCTATTCAAAACATTATTGTATCCTTGAGGAAATCAAATGAGCTCATTGATATGAAAGAACTCACAAACTATTTTGTATTCCAATTGATCTATACTTCATTCATTGAAGCGTTCTAAATTCTTATATCTAGCCCCATCACTTCCCTAAGCTCTGAATAGGTGATAACAGGCATTTTAACTTACCATGTCTAAAACACAACTTTACATCCTCCATTTCCATCTGTTGCTTCCCTATCTTTGTATATAATGCTATCATAACCTCAGTTGCCCTAGACAAAAACGTAAGAGATGATCTTTAATTCCTGTCTTTTCCTCATAATTCATACGCAATCAAGTAACAAGTCTGCTCAGTTCTGTGTTCAGTTCTGGAGCTGCCTACCTCTATTGCTAAAACCCTGGTCTAAACCATAATTTCCTCCCACCTGAACTGCTGCAAAAGCCTGTCAACTGATTTCCTTGCTTCACCTATACTGACCTATAGGCAAAGTTTAGTTCAGCAGCCAGAATGATCTAAGAATACAAATAAAATTATATCACTCCTCTGCTTAAAACCTTCTGGTGGCTTCCCATCATACAAAGTCTGAAATCCAAGCTCCTCATTATGGTCTATAAGACCTGACATGATCTGTCCTCTGCCTACCTCTCCAACTTGTCTTCTGATTGTTCTCCTTGCTCACTCAAGTTGCACTTGTCTACATTCCTGGAACACTCCAAGCCTATTCCTGGCTTTGGGGCTTTGCATTTGCTATTCTTTGTATGCAATACCTCCTCAAGCCCCTTCCACCCATCTTAGAAATGCTTTATTTCTTCTACTTCATTTAAGTTCTTTTGCTCTAAAAATTAGCTCTTCCATAATTATAGAAAATATCACTTTATAATCAATAAATGACTAGCATATAAAAAATTATCAAATAGAACAGGAAAGAAACAGATAATCCAAACAGACAATGGGCAAAGACAAGAAGAGGTATTTCACCAAAACAGGATATACAGATGGCAAATAAACACAAGAAAAGATGTTCAGCATCATTAACCATTAGGGAAATAAATGAAAACCACACTGAAATATCACTACAAACATATAATAATGGATAAAATAAAAAGCAGTGGCATCAAACACGGATTGGCATGTAGAGAAGTTGAACCATTCAGACACACATACCAAAACAGAGAGGAATATTACTCAGCCATAAAAAAGGGACCCTGCCTCTTGGGACAACATGGTTGGATCTTGAGGGCATTATGCTAAGTGAAACAAATCAGAGAAAGAGAAACATTGTATGATCTTACTCACTTGTGGCATCTAAAAACATCAAACTCATAGAAATAGAATGTAGTATGATGGTTGCCAGGGACTGAGTCGTTGGGGGGAATAGAGAAATGTTGGTCACAGGGTACAAACTGTCAGCTACAAGACGCAATGCATTGCATGTTGACTACAGTTAACAGTACTGTCCTGTTTACTTGAAAGTTGCTGTGAGAGTAGAGCTTTAATGTTCTCACCATATCAACAACAAAATGGTAATTATCTGAGGTAAAGAAAATGTTAATTAAATCTGTTGTGGTAACATTTTTCAATATATTCATGAATAAAATCACATGTTCATCTTATATCTTGTCTAATAAAATAATAATATGCAAATTAACCATCACTTGCCACACCCACAAGCCACGCCTACCAGCCAATCAGGCGTGAGTATGAAAATTAACCCCAACCAAGATGGCTGCAGCCATAGAGAGAGCAGGAGGGAGGCTTCGGTTTCCCCAGTGATGGAGGAAGCCAAGCTTTCTGCACACCTTGGCTGGCCCAGGCCTCTGCTTAAGGCTACAAAGTTTCAATTATAGAAGATAAATAAATTCCACAGAGGGAGCAGAAGGCTTAGATCCACTCCAAGCTACAAAGTTTCAATTGTAGAAGATAAATAAATCCCAGATACCAGGGTCTCCACTTGGGTCACTGGGGGGCGTGGCAAGCCTACAAACCACCACAGGCCTCTCACCCAGGCCAACCCATGCTCCAAGGGAACCCCCACCCTGATCTGGGCACCCTTCATGGCAAACCAGCTGGCCCCACCCATGTGCCAAACCTCTATTCTATCTAATAAAAGAATAAGACATAGATTGACCATCACTCCAACACACAAGATAGCTGACCTCATGTGGTCACAGATCTTGCCCCCATGTGGACACAAGATGGCTGCTGCAAGATGGCCAGCAGGGAAGGGCAGTTGGGAGGGACCAGGTCTGCAAGGGAGGGCAGTTGGGGGCAATCAAGCCTGCAGGGGAAGGCAGTTAGGGGTGACCAGACCGGCAGAGGAGAGAAGTTGGAGGCAAACAGGCTAATGGGGAAGCAGTTAGACATCAATCAGGCTGGCAGAGTAGTGGTTAGGGGGTGATGAGGCTGGCAGGCAGAAGTGGTTAGGGACAATCAGGGAGGCAGGCAGGCAAGCAGTTGGGAGCCGGCAGTCCTGGATTGTGACAGGGATGTCCGACTGCCCTTTTAGGCCTGATCCCACTAGTATTGGATCTAAATGGGCAGTTGGACATCCCTTGAGGAGTTTCAGATTAGAGAACATGCAGGGTGGCCTCTAGGAATGTTATAAGACAATTATATTTCAGTGAAGCTAAAAAAAAAGAAACCCAAGAAGTCCATAATACCTCTCCGCACCATAGAATACATGGGGAATGGAAACACTAAAGCTTACACTTGAGTTACTGTGGATAGTGGCTTATCCTTTGCACTAGTTATAATTTGCCTTTTTCCACATATGCTTGATTAGTGTTAAGCTTAAGATGTAAATAAACAAACTTGTCAATTCAGGAACATACTTTATCATGCCCTCCCATGACTGTGCATTTTTTATTACTGAGCACTTCCAGAGAATCAACAAATAAACTGGGAGATTGAATGACATGGAAAATATTGATTGGTGGTTTTAATATCCATACTTGGCAGGAAAGACATACAGATTGAGGCAAAAGGATTGAAATATATTCCAGAGAAAGGTAAGCTTAAAAGATGAAGCTATCAGTCTCTTATTAATGGCTTTCAACCTCCTCGATTTTGCTGTGTTTTTAAAGCAACAGCATGTGTTTTAACACAAACACTGCAGCAGCACACTTAGCCAAGAAGGGCAATCTGGAAAATATACAAACTGCTCTCCACCAACTGTCTTCTGGAATCGCCACAAAATTCTGATGTCCAGATACTTGGAATCTCCCACTAACATGCAGCTGAGTCCATTCTAGGAAACTACATCATCGTCTTAATTTTTTAAAAGAAAGAAATTAAGGCATGAGGAAAAGATATCTGAGATGCTGACTATAAAGGCAGTATTCAATTATTCTGGAGTCTGTTAGCTAATTTAGAGGATCAATTCTTCACTATTAAAAGCAATACACCAAGCTCTTTATGTATATTTTCTTTCTGCTAAACCTCTTCTTTATATACTCTTATCCTATATAATAAAATAGAAACATGCAAATTTGACCGTACCTTTGCTACACTACCAGCCAATCAGGAGCGGGGGCGCGGGGGGGGGGGGGGCAGGGCTGAGCAGCACAAGTGCCCGGCCCCAGGGGCAGAGACGAAGCAGTGGTGGCAAGCACCTAGGCCCAGGGGCTGAGCAGAAGCAGCGGTGGCATGGCACTCCAACCAGAGCAGACTGAAGGCTCCAGCTGGAGTGAAGCCTCCAGCCAGTCAAAGCAAAAACAGAAGGCAACAGCCAGAGGGAAGGCCTGGGTCCCAGGTTCCAGAGGAAAACTGGTCCTGGCAGCCAGGAGAAGGAAAGCCTATTGCATGAATCTTCATGCAATGGGCCTCTAATATTCTATATTAACTTTCTTCTCCTCCCATGCAAAATTGAAGACAAATATACTGTTAACTTCCAACATAACAATAAGGATAATAATAATTCCTTCCCTATCTTCCTGACAACACTGTTCAGAGGATCAAATGAATGAATGCACATGAAACACAAAGCATTTTTTATATATTAAGTATTACATAAATGCTATTTGATGCATATATGAGAAGAAACTGGACAGAAGAGATAGTCATGGATACTTGATAATTCACTTTTGTTTTGACAACCTGTGGAGTGGGGCGGGGGGGAATAAAACTACTCCACGGAACTAAAATTCTAAAATTCCAAAGGAATTGAAAATTACGTTATATATTTGGTTTTAAAGAGAAGGATAATGGTGTGAAACCTGAGTTAGTCAAACACAAAGTAGAGTCTTGTTGAGTTAAATAACTCACAGCGAATTCACAAAACTTTATTGCTTGTTATTAGATTCGGAAGATGAAAGTACATAATAGAAATACATACAAGTTGTTAAGTAGATAATGTTCTCTATTCTTTCCATTTTATTGTTTATAATGAAAATATAGAATCTACTCCTCATGATTTATTAAAATATACCAAGGAACACTATTCAAATATTTGCACAAAAGCTTCACATAAATCTGTGTTTATACTCAAACTCAATTTAAGCAGAATAAAGATTTTTTAAAAGAAACTTCTAAATGCCCCTAGGTTTCAAACAGAAGATTTAATTCTGCTAATGAAAATACAACACTATATGCCAATTTATAGTCACACTATACTTTCTAACATGTCAATCTGAAAAGGAAGCTATTAATCTAAGAAACCATCCACCAAAGTCTTCATCATTTCATCCAAAGAAGAAATTTTTTTTTACCACTATGCCCTCTTATTCATCTCATAGCTCTCAGTTATGAGTTCCTATGGGTTGCTTTCCTTTGTTTAATTTTTCAAACACTGCTAGGAAGGTAAAAATATATTCATTTCCTGGAAAATATTTTACCATTATTCTTTTTTAAATATATTTTATTGATTTTTTTTACAGAGAGGAAGGGACAGAGATAGAGAGTTAGAAACATCGATGAGAGAGAAACATCAATCAGCAGCCTCCTGCACACCTCCTACTGGGAATGTGCCCACAAGGTACATGCCTTTGATTAGAATCAAACCTGGGACCCTTCTGTCTGCAGGCTGACGCTCTATCCACTGAGTCAAACCCGTTAGGGCATCCACTATTCTTTCTGAAGTGGTTAATAGTGCATTTAACCTAAAGGTATGTTTCCTGAGCAGACTCTCACACCAATATTTGGTTTGAGTAATCCATTGGTCTTCCATTACTATTGCATAAAATGTTTTTCCTGGGCTAAGATTTTAAAGTGACCTGTGCTTTAGGAATCAAAATCTAAGAAGGAATAGTGAAGGAATACACCTTCATTCTCTATATAAATCCCAAACTTTAAAATACATTTATTTTTTGTTCAACCTTACTTCCCAATTATTAACTCAGCTAGTTACTATGCAACAAGTCAGAATGCTAACTATACAGCCAATATGTTAAATATTATATATTCTCAAAATTTCTACTTTTTTTCTCTATGCAGAATTTTTCCTATCCTTCAAAGCCTGCTGCTACCAAAATTGTATACATAGATAAAGGTTGCCCAGGAATGAGAAAAGCTTTCACGTTAACCTAATTTATATTTACTAAAAATATAAATTTAGTAAAACAGACATACTATGTTTTGGGTTGGCATGTCTTTTCCAATGTGGAGGAATCATGTATTATAACCACATTCATAATATAGTACATTAAGATTTGATGTTTTATTCCTTTGTGATATTGAGAATATATACTTCAACGTAGTTCCATTTATATCCTGGCTTCCAGGAAGCTGGGAGTCAGACC
Organism: Antrozous pallidus; assembly: GCA_027563665.1. Lineage (NCBI taxonomy): Eukaryota > Metazoa > Chordata > Mammalia > Chiroptera > Vespertilionidae > Antrozous > Antrozous pallidus. The sequence continues at coordinate 56,781,157 of CM050512.1, forward strand.
AGCTTCTCATTATGTAACTATATTAGTCTCTTTTTAAACTAATTTGTGATTTTTTTTCCTTTTCCAACTACTAGACTACTGTCTGGTAAAAATTCTTTAGTTTTATTGTGAACATGTTCTGTATCATGATCATTTTAAATCTCTTTTAAGGAACTAGTAGGAAACAATGAAAGTGCATACATACATATACACATGCTCAAGGGAATAATTTTTTGTTGTTGTTGTTGTTTTTTGAAATATATATTTTATTGATTTTTCACAGAGAGGAAGGGAGAGGGATAGAAAGTCAGAAACATCGATGAGAGCGAAACATCCATCAGCTGCCTCTTGCACACCCCTGCTGGAGATGTGCCCACAGCCACTGTACATGCCCTTGACCGGGAATCGAACCTGGGACCTTTCAGTCCGCAGGCCGACGCTCTACCCACTGAGCCAAACCGGTTTTGGCGGGAATAAGTTTTAATATTAGTAAAAATTAACAGAAGTGGAGCAATACTTTTACATGTCTTAAAAGCATTTAAAACCCATTCCATAACATAGATTTTCCTTTAGCTTACTGGGAGGCCTGGGAGACCTTTAACTAAAGAATATTAGATTTTAAAGCACAATGGTTGTGTCAATACTGAAGCCAAGATTTATAGAGGCCTATTATGGTTCCAGTGACCTTCCCTTCCTATTTTTCCAAGTCAGCAGGAACAGCTTGAGGAAATGGACTGCTATTTGCTGGACAGATCTTCTGCCAGTGAATGCAGGCTAGGTGAGAAACTGCAGGCTAGAAAATCTAAAGCATAGAAGGTTTCACCTCCTGTGTAAATGGATTTATCATGAGGATGAAAGGAGGGTCACTGCTTTTCCTCAAAACTGTGCCCTAATAAATGTTAGTGGACAACAAAATTGTGCTTTACTAAACTCAATATATTTTTTAAATCATGTTAAACATAGTCATTTCATTTAAACATAGTTAAAGTTTAATAAATATCTAAAGATATTTATAAGCAAGTAAGCAATCATGGACATTGATCAGCAAATTAGAGGCAAACATCTCATGCACTTTTTATCATTTTCAAGGCTTTTTTGACTGCATGAATTTAACTATAGCTGCTTAACTTTCACCAGAAAATAGCCCATACAGCTATTTGGTATTAATGTATTTTATGTTGGCATAGAATTTTTCTGTTTACAAGTGATTTTCATTCATAGATGACCTCACTCAATCTTCATAAGTCTGTGAGAACAAAGTTACATAATAAGCATTAGATGAATTTAACAAATAGAGAAAATGTGAAACAGAATTAAATCAGGCTGATTAAGACTATAGAATTTAGGCATTTTAAGCTTTGCAAACCCAAGACAATATACTTTATCATCAAGTATAGTAAAAGCTTTAAGTAATATTTGTATGACAGACTATTCACCAGGATAAAGTATAAACCATTAACATGGACATACATACAAGGAGCAGACTAGTAAAGAATAAGTGTACATAATTGCAAGAAAATAATTTAGTCTTTTATCAGTCAAAGCACAGATGCATAGGAGTGATAGTAAGTAGAGAGAATTTATCACTTACTTATTTGGTTCAACATAATGAGGCAGATTTTAACTTAAGTAATCCCTATAAGAACCCTATGAGGTAGGTCCTATTATCATGCCCATTTTATGCTTAGGGAAACTATGGAACAGGGATTAAGAAATGTCACTTGACATCACATACCTAATACATGGCCAATGTGAGATTCCCGCCTAAATCCCTACATCTCCCTAACTCTACTCTACTGCCTGGAGAAGCAAACTTGAAACTGTGAGAAGGAAAGGGCAGGGCAGGGCTTATCTTATGATCAGGTGGTAACCAGAGGCATGATTTGAGTGAAAAATAAGAAATACTAAAATATTCATCTCACTTACTTGTCTCTGTTAGGAGTTTCCTTCTTAGGGTCTGCTTTCAAAAATCCCCTCCTTGACAGAGGTATTCAGGGACATGTACAGTCACTATCCAATGCCATAGTTTTCAATGAATATCAGGGAGATAGCAATGATCCTTATTTTATGATACCCACAAGGAAAAATAAACAAAACCCCATATTCAGGTTTGTACCTAGACCTGAACCCCCCAAGAGGAAAGGCAACCAAAATAGCTTACAAGACAGTTCAGGGATTCAGAATGATCCCTGAAGTACAAGAGGCTCTTGCTTTTGCTGTTCCAGGGAAAGGTTTGGAACACAGCAGCTTCACAAAATTTCATTTTGCCCCAGAGGCAACTTGACCGGAGGTGACAATTTTGATACAATATCTACTTACCTAATACTACCATCCACAGAAGCTCAAAGGCGATGTGAAAATAAAAATTCCCTCTTTGAAAAATGTGAGATAATATTTCATATCTATTTCTAAGAGAATAAATAGAGAAAAAACTATTATGACAGAAGAAAGAGAAAATAAAAAGCAGAAGATGTGCAGCAAAGGAGGCGAGGAGCATAAGAAAAGAAGCTCCCTGCACAGTGATCACAGAAAGGGGTCCTGGGAGTGGCTTGTATTTTTCCAGAAGGAAAGAGAGAATTATGAAAGAAATATACACAATAGAAAAGGTACAGGTTTTGGATCCAAATACCTACTCAGTAGAGCCCTGGGATTCTCTGAAATAAACAACACGAAGAGGAATGGAAATAAAATGACTCAACTGAAAGGCAAATAATTCCTAGACCCAAATTTCTTTTCTTAAAAATTTTATTAAATTTATTGGTTAATAAAAGTATATACATTTCAGGTGTACAATTCTGTATGTAATACATCATCTGTATATTGTATTGTGTGTGCATCACCCAAGTCAAGTCTTCCTCCATCTCCATTTATCCCCCCTTTACCTTCTTCTACTAACCCCCATCTTGCCCTCTGATAATCACCATACTAGTATCTGTATCTGTGATGGTTTTTTCTTTTGCTTAATCCCTTCACCTTTTTCATGTGGATCCCCAACCCCCATCCCCTCTGGCAGCTGCCAGTCTGTTCTCTGTATCTATGAGTCTGTTTCTATTCTGTTTGTTAATTTATTTTGGTCATTAGATTCCACATATAAGTGAAATGATATGTGACTTGTCTTCTCTGACTGGCTTCTTTTACTTAGCATAATGTTCTCCAGATCCATCCATGCTTTTGCAAAAGATTTCCTTCTTGTTGTATGGCTGAGTAGTATTCCATTGTGAAAGATAGCAGAATAACTCTTAGTGGGAAGAATAAATATTATATATATATATATGAGTTAGAGTGATATGTGAGTTGATTCCCAAAGGGGGATTAAAGATCTGGGAAAATGACAATGCTAGTTATAAGACTGAATTCTAAAAATGGTCTGTTGTTTCCATAATTTGTGACCCCTCGCTTTTTGGAATCTTTACATTGGGCTGAATAGGAGACCACTAAACCCAGTCCTATATATTTTCATCTCTATTAAGATTAAGTGTTGTAACCTCTGTCAAATTTTAAGTGTTAGATTAACCATAAATCTTAGAAACCTCACTATATTTTTCAATGGGCTCCCTAAGTCTGTGCTGAATAAATGCAGAGAGGTACAATTTACCAGATAAAGGCAAAAGTAACTCACATCTATTCCTTATATTGAAAAATAAAATAACTGGGAAATTTAGGTTACATTTTTATAATAAATGACCCCTCTTTTAGTCATAGGAATTTTTCTTACTTACTTATTTCTTCTTAAACTATATTTCAACAACAAAAAGAGCCATCATTTTTCTTTCTACTCTGCTAAGCATGCAGATGTTAAAATTAATCCTCCCCAAACAATATTTTAATGTAGATAGCACAAATTTTTAGAAACAGAAGCAAAGGCATATGTATATTAGGAAACTTCCCCAAGAATAACCAAAGCTGGAAAGTGGCAGAACAGAAGTTTGAACACAGATCTTTCCAAAGCCCACATTCTTAACCACTAGGATCCTAAGCTCAGTGCTGCCCACTGAACAAGTCACAGTTCAGTGTTTAGGAGTTCACATGGGTAGTGAGGAAAGAAAGGAAAAAGAATGGATATAACCCATAAAAGTATGAAAGAATTCTAAAGAATACACAAGCCTGGCACTAATAGTCTGAATATGAAAAGTGAGGGCAGGTCTGTCTGGACTGGACTTAAGAATGAGAAGGAGGCTGTGGAGAGCTGAGGGTGGAAAGTATCCAGCTGATCGAATTCATTCTAAACATCACTGGAATGAACTATTGGATGGAATCACCAACGAAGAAGATTCTAGTTTTAATGGTCACTTTTTCAAAACAATCCAAGGTCACCACTATTCTTAAGCTATGTTCAGTTTTATTAAATCTGCTTTTTATTCCATACATTTAAAAATTAAGAGTATCAAACTAGAAGAACTTAAATAAAAACCTTCAGATTGATGCTGCCATTAATTCCTGGCTTTTGATGTTGGAACTATAGCTAAATGGGTACTTGATCACTGTCTGTTTCAAAGCAGTTTTCCCAAGTTTGCTAGTAAGAAAATTATATAATTCAAATCCAAAGTTTCCCTTCAAATATATTGTTTTTCTTTCTCCCTCTTTTTTACAGGGCCACAGTTTATTACTGGGGAAATTAAACTGGGCAGGGACAAGTTGTTTTTCACAAAGCCTACTCTTAAGATTTAATACTTTGTAGTGTGGATAAGATTAGATCTACCCAAGTTAATTTAGCAATTTAGAAGTACCTAACAAAATATAAAAGGTATATAACGTATAATAGAGAACCTGACTACTCAGTGGCTACCCTACAGAAATCATCACATGGGGTCACAATGAAGCATGCACGAGTAGAGTCCATACCTGTTGTAAGAGCAAAAGCTGGAAGCAACATAAGTGATCATCCATTAGACACCAATTAAATAAACATCTCGTGCAACAATTTAAGACAATAAGGTCAACCTATCTGGACTAACAAAGCAAGATCTCCAAAATATGCTAATGAAAAAATGTATTTATTATGTAGAAACAGCAGCCACTCACACCCAGTCACATATATATTTACATAATGATCCCTTTTTTATCCATATGTGTATATATACATACATGCATATACATACACATTTAATGCATAGAGATTGGGGTTGAAAAAAGTATTCAAAGATTTTATCTGTCCCCATTTATTTACTGTATTGCTATAATAATAATAATAGTGAATATCTATATTACCTGTATAATTAAAATAAAACAGTACATTTTTTAAATTTCATGTAAATCATAAATTAATCTACTTCATTCCACTTTTAATCAACATATTAAAGTTAACTAGCCTAAAACTTTTACATTTTGCCCCCTTTTAAAAGAAAGATCAAACTTTTGCATTTGCAAACCTGTATGTCCAAGGCCCATTTCCTGATAGAAAATATAATTCTATGGGTCTCAGCATGGCAGGAATCAGTGTGAGCAGGACACACTCTCCTTTTTCATTCAGCACCACAAAATGGATGTCTAATAAATGTAAAAGAACAAAGAAATAAACCAACCAACAGGTAAATGACAACATCAGTAAATATTATTGTCCTATTTCTCAGCATTAGTCAGGATTAAATGTATGGCAATTGACAGAGAGGAATTAGAGAATATTCAAGAAAAAGCTAAAATCTCTTTTATTCTGGGCCACATTACTGTATTGATTTTGTTAACAGTGCTAACGATTAAACCCTGGAAGCGTGTTAAAGATTGTATCTGAGACTTCCTTTCTTCTCTAGCCATGAAAATTACCTTGTTAATGCTGTTTGTTAGGTTTGGAGAAGATGTGAAGATGGAGGCAGAGCTTGGAGTGATGGATCTACAAAACAGGAAACAACAAGGCTTGCCAGAAGCCACCAGAAAAAGAATACATCCCTGCTTGCAATATATTGGAAGTGGCCCAGACAGGCTCAGTCGTTGAGTGTTGACCTATGAACCAGAAGGTCATGGTTCAATTCCTGGTCAAGACACATGTCTGTGTTGCAGGCTGGATCCCCCAGTGTGGGGCCTGCAGGAGACAGCCAATCAATGATTCTCTCTCATCATTGATGTTTCTATCTCTCTCTCCCACATCCTTCCTCTCTGAAATATATATACATATACATATATATATACATACACACACATATATACATATACATGTATATGTATATGTATATGTATATGTATGCATGTGTATATATTTTAGAAGCATTGGATTTGAATTGCATAATTTAACTGGAGGAAAATGCTTTGAAATATACAATGAGCTATGGGAGAGATCCATGAAACAGATTCTCTTCAAATCCTCCACAAGGACCCATCTGCTAACACCTGATTTTACACTTCTGATCTGTAAGGGGATTAAATGCTGTTTTATACTGTTTGAGGTCATTTGCTATGACAGTCTTAAGAAATGAATACAGTTTTCAAGATTTTATCTTTCATATTCTTACTTTATTTTTAACTATAAGTATCTTGTGATTTAGCCAATTCAAGATTTTGATTGCAATTGATTATTATACATTTACCTTCCCAGATTATTAATTTTGATAGTCATTTTATCATAGTTGTATTATTTTATGAATGCAAAATGTTAGAATATCTCTGAAGAGATTAAGAGATTAATTTAACATTTTAAATTTCTGTTTTGCTCCCTGAATTATCTTTTTGGGGTTAGAATCATTTTTATTGGTTCTTCTTTCATTTGCTGTTTTTTCTCAAAGTATATAATAATATACTTTTAGAAAGTATATTGTGTGTATGTTTGTGAATTACACACTATACTGGTTAGTATAAACAACAAGATTAAATTTCTATGATTATACATTTGACTACTTTCCACCTTGCCTCCCCTTTGTGTGTGGATGTCTGCGTGTGTGTGTGTGTGTTGGGGCAAAGAGAAGCTGACACATGTATTTAGGCTGCCATCTTGAACTAGAAGTTCCAATAAACTACTACATATTATATTATTTATTTTAATTTCCCTAAGAAGTTATAAATTCCTGCAATATAGGGATTTCTGTTTTTATCTACATCACATATAGAAATAATCATAAATGTATATTTTTAAAATTAATTGGAAAAGTGAATTGGTAAGTAAAGCAAATGAGTGAAAGAAAGTCATTAAAACAAAGTTAAAAGCTGATCTGCCCAAGTGATGGAAAACTCAATACTTTCACTATTTGAGAAAACTGGCAGAAATGAATTATGACTTAATATGCATGTAAGTAAAAACCATTAATCTTCAGCTCTCAATTAGTATATAATCCTAATTAAAATTCATTTCACTGAATCAGATAGCTCACAGTCTCTTTTCTATCACAGGATATTTAACATTTCTAATTTTAGATCTGAATTACTCTGGGAACATTTTTATTGGATTTTTGCAAATGCCTAGATTACTAACTGTGCAAACAGATGTGTATCATCAATTTGTACTTTATAAATATACTAGGGGCCTGGCGCATGAAATTCATACACTGGGGGTGGGTGATCTTTCAGCCCAACCTGCTCCCTCTCACATATTGGGAGCCTTCAGGGGATGTCCTACTAACCACTCACCTCAGTCTGCCCAAGGCCTAAAGCAAGGTAATGTAAGTGCATACCTTAGGGAAACTCACCTCTCTCTCCCCCCCCCCCTTCTCCCTCTCTCCCTCTCTCCCTTTCTCCCACCTGGTGAAAAAAATAGACTTAAAAGTCCAGGAAGCTCAAAGAACCCTAAACAAAAGGAATCCAAAGAGGACCACACCAAGACATCATAATTAAAATGCCAAGAGCAAAAGATAAAGAGAGAATATTAAAAGCAGCAAGAGAAAAACAGTTAGTTACCTACAAGGGAGCACCCATATGACTCTCAGCTGATTTCTCAACAGAGACTATGCAGGCCAGATGGGAATGGCAATAAATATTCAAAGTGATGAATAGCAAGAATCTACAACCAAGATTACTCTATCCAGCAAAGTTATCATTCAGAATTCAAGGTCAGATAAAGTGCTTCGCAGATAAGAAAAAGTTAAAGGACTTCATCACTGCTAAACCAGTTTTATATGAAATGCTGAAAGGTATTCTTTAAGAAGAGGAAGAAGAAGAAAAAGGTAAAGATAAAAATTGTGAACAACAAATACATATCTATCAACAAGTGAATCTAAAAATCAAGTGAATTAAAAATTTGATGAACAGAATAAAGTGGTGAATATAATAGAATCAGGGTCATAAAAAGGGAATGGACTGAGAATTCTTGAGGGGAAAGGGGTGTGGGAGGTGCAGGAAGAGACTGGACAAAAATCATACACCTATGGATGAGGACAGTAGGAGGGAGGTAAGGGCAGAGGGTGTGATGGTTACTGGGTGGCAGGAAGCTATGGGAGGGGAGGAACATTATAATAATCTGAACAATAAATATTTATTAAATTAAAAAAAACATAGCTGGCATTATACTTAATGATGAAAGACTGTATACGCCCCCCCCCTCCCCTTAAGATCAGAAACAAGCAAGGATGTCTTCTGCTTCATTTCTGCCTAAATTGCACTGGTGAGTCCCACCAGAACAATTAGCAAGATAATAAAAAGCATCCAGATTGGAAAGGAAGAAGTAAAATTACCTCATTTGCAGATGACAAAAATCTTAAATATAGAAAATCCTAAGGAACCCATTACAAAACTATTAGATTTAATAAACAAGTTCAACAAGATTTTAGGATACAAGATTAATATATGGACCTGGCTGGGTGAGTCTGTTAGTAGGAGTGTAGTCCTATACACCAAAACATTGTGGATTCGATTCTGGTCAGGGCACATACCTAGATTTTGGATTCAATCTTCAGTCAGGGCACATACAGGAGGCAACTAATCTCTCTCTCTTTCTCTCTCTCTCTCTCTCTCTCTCTCTCTCTCTCTCTCTCTCTCTCTCTCCCCCCTTATCTATCTCTACATATCTCTCTAAAAATCAATAAGAACTTATCCTCAGGGAAATATTTAAAAGATTATATAAAAATCAATTATATTTCAGTTGCAATGAGCAACTAAAAATAAAATTAAGAAAACAGTTCCATTTATAATAGCATCAAAAATAAAATATTTAGGAATAAATTTCACAAAATAATTGCAAAATTTATACTCTTAAACTGTACAACATTTTTTTTTCGGGGGGGGGGGGGGGCGGGGAATAATACCTAAACAAATGGAAAGACATCCTATTTTTATAAATCAGAAGAAGACTTAATGTTGTGAAAATGGTTATATTCCCCAAATTGATCTATAGATTCAACACCAAACTTTAAAGAGTGAAAGAAGACCTGTTATGATATTGTTTCTATTCAAAGTTCCTACACATGACCCTCAGATACAATCAGTAGTAAGATCTAAAAGCTTGACTCCCTCTATTCAGGTCTCCTCACTGACTGGCAGCTTTAACTTGTGTGCTGACGGCTGTTTTCTACACCTGCCACAGACCCCGTAACTGTGCATTCAAATTCTTCCAGGTTTGTTATTTTGATGCTGTTAAAGAAAAACTAAGAAATTTTTAAAAGCATGAAATAAAGTGAGGGATTGGGGGAGGGAAGCAGTGCTAAGCTAACTTCCCCCTTTGCCAAAAGAGCACAAGAAAATATCTTAGCAGGAGAGAGCACAAACTATTAAACAGGAACATCCTGTCCTGTAAATGCTTGACTTTCAAGCATAAATAACTTCAATTTATAATAATTTGAAATGCAGTAAGACTAATTGCAAGTTTTTTTTTAAATGTATTTTATTGATTTTTTACAGAGCGGAAGGGAGAGGGATAGAAAGTCAGAAACATCGATGAGAGAGAAACATCGATCAGCTGCCTTGTGCACGCCCCCTACTGAAGATGTGCCCGCAGCCAAGGTACATGCCCTTGACTGGAATCAAACCCGGGACCCTTCAGTCCACAGTCCGACGCTCTATCCACTGAGCCAAACCGGTCTCGGCTAATTGCAAGTTTTAATTGCAATTAGTTTGAAGCCATTTGGAGAGCCAAAACCTCTGCTATAACAAGTGATGTTATAAAGTATTACCATATAAAAGTAAAAAAAAAAAAAAAACAACTGAACCAAAAACCTCTCTGGTGTGCTAATTATAAGAAATATAAATTTATGAATTTCCAAGGCATCACTAGCATAAAGTTTATAAATTTTCTTTGAATCAATGGCCATTTGAATTATCTCTACTAATAACTCACCACCAGACAAAACTAACAGTTCAATAAAGCAATTCATATTAAGTTATCTATTATAAATTTCACAATAGATTTTTCTTTTAATTACATGGAATTTATTGGTTTGGAGTTACTTTTATTTTTAGTGTTTTTGTCAGAGAAATAAATAGTACTTTTTTCACCTATTTGTCCACTTTTTAAATGACATAATCTATGAAATTATAAATCACAATGTTGTATAATAATTTTCTCTATGCTTAATTTAAAAAAAATTTTTTTTTATTGATTTCAGAGAGGAAGGAAAAGGGAGAGAGAGATAGAAACATCAATGATGAGAGAGAATCACTGATGGGCTGCTTCCTGCACACCCCCCACTGAAGGTCAAACCTACAACCTAGGCATGTGCCCTGACCAGAAACGGAACCATGACCTCCTGGCTCATAGGTTGATATTCAACCACTGAGCAACATCAGTCAGGCTCTGTTTAATGTTTAAGACTTTTTGTGGAAAACAAACCTCATTTTTTAATTAAAAATAAATATAAACATACCTAACCTTATCATTCATAAATTTCTCTCAATGCAAAGTAGGTAACTAGAAAATCTGTTCTCTAATACCAAATGAGATTTTCTTGCATGCTTAATTAATTCTATCAACAACACATATTAATTATTTTCCGCATTACTTTAGAAGACTTAATGAAGCTAAAAAAAATTAAGAACCACAAAACAAGAGTGCAAATAATGAACTAACATTGGTAATATTTTATTTTATAGTATGCTTCTAAGGAAGATAATTATCACATGATAATTTATGTCTAGAAAAATTACAATAAATTCAATTTCAATCTGAAACGCTCTAATAAAGGTCTTCCAAGTCCTAAAAGCACAACAAATTGGGTACTGTGGTATGCCAGATATCTCTCAGAGCAGTGATTCATACCACAGAGATGAAAGTTATCTGTCCCAAAAGAACTCTTCTTGAAGCAAACAGACTGAACTGCTAACTTCTATAATCACATAATTCATTTGCACTACATGCAAAGGAACACCACATGTATCTTTTCATGCAATGTTAGAACCTCTATTGAATAAAACTATCAACAGTTCAGGCCTCTGGGATAGAGAAAACAGATTGCATTCATGTAGAAAATGCTGGAACTACTGGAACTGTAACCTGAGACCCACTGTAATTGGTAATTCTTGAAAAGGCCCCAAATTTGATGCCTGCTAGTGTTGACTAATGAAATAATTTTCAAGTAATTACATTCTCAGAAATTAATTCTCTCTGCTTCTGTTTTGAAAAAAAAAAAAACCTGGCAGAGAAAAAACAGATTCAGTATAAACCACCAAAAATATATGGGCCCAGCCACAGGAAAGGACAACTTCTCTGCATGTTATCTCTAAGTCCTCCCAACGAATATACTTTTCTAATTCCAATACACAATGATTCTTGATCTCAAAAGTGAATTGAGCAGAAAACAGTGGGAGGAGGGGAGAATGAAAGGGTTTTGTGAGAAAGGAGGATTTCTCCTTGTCCCTTGAATTCCCATGTCCTCAATACGTCGCATGCCCTCATGCCTTTGTCACTTTCCCCATCTCCCTGTGTTGTTTGCCCAATCCAAAGGTAGTCCTGGTTCCTTTCATTATCCTGCCACATTTGATCGCCCCCAAAATAAAACTCCACTAATGTGTTAAAGGATAAAACTTTGAAGGTTTCCAACCAATCACCCAATTCCTTATAACTTCAACTTTCCAAAGACTTCTGACACAGACACAGGTATGAGTTAGCAAAGACAAAATGCAAACCCACTGAAGGAGAATCTCCTAAATTAGCCAGAATTCAAATCCTCAAGCCAGCAGCCACCTACCTCCCAACTTCTAGTTAGGTGAGAAAAATAAAACAAAATAGTATTTAAACCACTGTGGTGGGTTTGTTTGTTTGTTTGTATGTTTGGGGGGGGGGTCATTTCTAGAAAGAATACAATTCCTCATTGATTCATGGCTCCTCTTATTTAGATCCTGCTGGAATAGAGCATGCTTAAGTCAACAGAAACTCCCTGGATTTTCCCTTAAATCAGTGGAACCATTTTGAATGTTCTATTTCTTTGCAGAATTATTTCATTAGAGACCTAAGAAAGGACAACTTAAATGCTAGTTAGCTTCTCCACCATCTTAATATTGGATTTGCTCTTAATCAGAGTTTCTACCTTGGAATTTAGTCATAGCTCAGGAATTGTCCTATTTGCCCTTCTGGGAATTTCAGATACTATAAAGAAAAATGGAAAGCAAGGCTTCAAGTCCAATACAATGCTACAGAGTCTTTGGCTAATAATCAGAATGAAAATTGTTTCAGATTTCACTTATTTCTCTCATTGTTCAACCAATCCTCTCACAAGTGATAGTTTTTCAAGGACAAGTAAAGAATTCTTTAAAATGTTAAAGGCAAAATAGCAGAGATAATCCACTGTTACTTTGCAGCCAAGGCCTCTACTAAAGTTTGACCCAGGAACACCTGTTAAGAACTACCATCTTCAACTCCCCAAATTTAAATTCTTGCCTGCTTATAACTTTTATTTTCATTTTTTTCAACGTATCTTTATTGTTGGAAATAATACAGATATACCCTTTTTCCCCATTGACCCCTTCTAGCACTTCCCCCTCCCCCACTCCAGGCCTTCACCACACTATTACAATATTTATCTTTAAATAAAGGAGGTTATACACTGAGAATTCCTCAACACTTTGGCTAATATTAGCCTGGGCACAGTTTTATTACCTAAAGAATTAAAAAAACACAAACACAAAGGAATAGGAATAACAGTTCTGAAACAATTCACTATTTTCTTAATATTTATGAACACAAGTGAATATATTTCTCAATTTGTTAAATCAAGAGTTTAACCTTGATTAAATGGAAAGAAATCATCAAAAAATTAATCGTTTGACCTGTTTGATATTTGTTGTAAACATTTTTTTCATGGTATTCTATGAAAAAATCCCTTTCAAATGAAGAAAAATGTACACTAAATGCTATATAAAACATAGTCATGACTTTATAAATGCCTTATGTGGCATAATTGGAGACACTGCTCTATTGACAGGAATTCTTGCTATGATTTGTCCATGGGAAGCCTGGGCTTTGGTCCAAGTTACTGGAGCTGGGAAAATCATTCCCTGCTTTTCCAGAGAATTACTAAGAAACTACTCCACCCTATAAGCTGTCCCTTTTTCATGGCTACCCTTATTCTCTCGTCTTGGCACCTCTCCAGCTCAGAGTAAGGCTCCTGAGGCTCACAGGTGCCTGCTGGGATGGAGGCACAGAAACATCTACGTCAGTTTCTCATAAGGCATTCAGAGAAAATTCCACCAGCTGTCAAGGCCCCCTCCACCATCACAGCACTCTCAGAAGCAGCTGTTCACAAGAGACCCGGGTCACACACACTGGGGAGTGAGATGGCAGAATTATAAATTCTTGTTATAGACACACTGTCATATCCAAGTGAGAGATTGCAGAGCTGTGTTAAACTGATGGATAATCTGCAGCAAACAAACCTGCTTATTGCCTTTTCAATCTAAGCCGTGCAACTGTTTCTCCTGACTTACATGCCAATTTTTTCAAAGACTTCATCTCCAAACTACTATCATTAGCAACATACAAGAGAACAGCCAGTATCATTTCTTCTGAATCGATCCCTAGAAGAAAAAGATGAAATAAAAAGAGAGGAAGTCAACTCTTTTCAGCTCACATTTTTCAGTGACGACGCCAGGTTGCATAGCCCTAGGTTATATACAGCCCTATGTTATATACAGCCCTAGTGGAATCCGAAATCGAAAGCATGCACAGTAAAGCTTTCAAAAAGCAGCAAGACAATATTCTTTTTCAAATAACAGCTCAGATATATGATCACTGGTGAAATTCCAAACTTTAAAACATACTTACACTCAGGCAATCTAGCACATTCATATTTCCTAGTATTGTTTTCAAATTCCCAGCATACACTGTAAATAGCTTTTCTTTCCTGGAACTTTCCATTGACATTACTTTTTAAATTTGTTCGTGGGTTTGCTTTCATCAGGGTTCTCAAGATTTTTCTTCCCTTAGAGGCTGTCAAAAATGGTCATAACTAAATTTAGAAAGATAATGGGAAAGGTATACCCTCTTCTCAAAGCACTTTATGTAATTACTTTGAGATTCAGTCCGGATAACAACTGGGAATTTTACACTCTAACTATAGACAACTTTATATTTGTTCCAATAAAAGATGGGGGGGTGGGTATTAGCACAGCTGATCTTGCCTACAACTGCTTTCCTTTGGCAAATGGAACATGAGGTTACTAAATTCTCATGACATTAGATAATTTACACTGTGATTAATTATTTCTATGAGTATAATTGAGACTTAGCTGGGGAGTTCACTGGTATTGACTCTGAGGAAATTTTAAGGCTTGGTAATAATACTGGAGACAAGATATTACATGAAAACCTAGAAGAGCACTTACTAGCATACTAAATAACATTAGTAAAATAAATATATTTTGTATGAACCACCTTCAGTGAAACAGTTTTACCAGGCACTGTTTATATGAATTAACTAAAGGCCCAGTGAAGGATTAAATTGTGCACATGTAGGGTCCCCTGGGCCTACCTGTCATCAGGGCCACGTCCACTGCCCCACAATGCCTCACATGCTCTGTGATGCTGCCAGCACCCTGCGACACTCTGGGGACACTCCGCCGATGCTGCTAGCGCCCTGTAGGGGGGCGCCCAAAAGGTGTTCCATGCACCTGCAGGTGACTGGTTGTTTGGTTGTTACAGCATCACAGCGTTACAGCCACTGGCCTTCTATACATGTGGCCTGATTGTATGTACACGTGAGGCCCTAGAGCACATGTTAGGATTAAAACCTAACTTGTTACCAAATAGTAGCACAAATAGAAAGAATAACCAGAACTCTGCACCTCCTAACATTAGAAGTGCCTCCTGGCTTTCTCATTCCTCTGATCTCATAGGATTGGCAGAAACTACATAAGAAACCGGAAATATTTAAGTAGCTTTTTTGTAGATTCACTGGATTGTCTACATAGATGACTAGAGGCCCAGTGCATGGACTCATGTACATTGAAAGGAAATTAATTAGAAGGTGGCTGGCCCAGCAAACTGGGCCAGATGGGCCGAACATGTCCTGGAGCCAACCTCCCGTGGTGCTTCCCTGGCCAGCTGCACCTAGGGCGGCTCTGGAGAAGGAAGGGCATCTGCGGAGTGAGCAGGGTCCCTCTCACAGTGGGGTCCCTCGGCCTGGCTTGTGGGGATCTGGCTGAAATCAGCTCTCCTCCATCCCCCAAGGGGTCCCAGAGTGCCAAAGGGCACTCTGCAAAGTTGCTGTCACTCAACAGCTCCTGCATTGAGCATCTGCTCCCTGGTGGTCAGTGCATGGCCAGTCATAATCTCTTTATATAGAGAGATTATGTCAAAATAAAGGTACATTCCAAAGCTGTCTTAGACAAGGGGACTAGTGTGCTGTCAGAAGAGAACAAGGACCCTAAGTATTTTCTAGGCCTCATAATAAGTTACACTGAGCAGGGATAATAATGAGAGAAAATCTGGGACTGAAAAACCTAAAGTGGTACTGGAGGCACAATAAAACAGATTGAAAAGAAAGATTTGTGCTTGATGGCTAGTCCATGGCGGGCAGGGATTTGCATGTTTTGTTCAACACTGCATACCCAATTTGGGGGCACATGGTAAGCTCAATGAATGCATGAATGACTTGATTAGGCTATTGGATCTATGGTCTTTGTTTCTTTAATCCACCCAAAGAGTGGTCCAAGATATCACTGTATGTGATAAGGGTACATTAAAATCTCTAAATAAGTGATGGACAGAGTTTTCCCTTTTCAATGTTCTCATATAAAGAAGAAAAAAATCTCAGTTTTGTGTTGGATGTCTTTAACATCTCTCCACTCTTGTTTTAACAGGAGAAAGGTGTTATCAAGCATTCCAATAATACCATCTAGCTAGAACTTTATACTTTGGATTTCATCATACTCATAGCTACCACCTACTTTAGGAAAAGATACTGATTTTTTAATTTATGATGGTAATATGAAATGTGTCCTTCTCCCACAAAATAGACTTGATTTAAATGAAAAAAAATAGATGAGTAATAAAGATCATGTGTATATATGGCAAAAATTTGGTGAGAATGCTCAAATGAATTAAATATGGGAGACTGTTTTAATTGCCTTGGTCTCATGTTTCATTGCTGTTCTAACAACAGAGACTTAATGTCAGCTTTGGACAATCCTTGAAGAGCTCTCTCTCAGTGTACTGAACAAGCCATAGGTCCAGAAGCCATTGCCTTCCAATTAAACAAAGCAACCTGAGTGAAAAGTCTATCAAACAAATCCACTTCAATTCTTCAATTTCTTGGTGAGCAAATACAAAAACTCCACTTTCCATAATGTATTGTAAATTTTATAATCATAATAGAGGCCCAGTGCACAGATTCATGCACCAGTGGGGTCACTCAGGTTGGCCTGCACCCTTTCGTAATCTGGGACCCCTTGGAGGATGTTGGAGAAACAGTTTCAGCCCAATCCCTGCAAGCCAGGCCGAGGGACCCCACTGGTGCACAAATCCATGCTTGGGCCTCTAATATGCATATAAGATCTGTGGTTAATCTCTTCCTTCCCTCCCCTCTCAACCCTTCTCTCTGAGATTCATCAGTCTGTTCCATGTTTCCATGCCTGTGTGTTGAGTGTCTGCCTCCTGGTGGTCACTGCACGTCATAGCTACTATTTGAATGGTCAAACAATCAAACGGTCACTTTGGCTTTTATATATGGCAAAAAATACTAAGGGCACAGTGCGTGAAATTTGTGCACTGGGGGTGGGTGATCCCTCAGCCCAACCTGTCCCCTCACACATACTGGGAGCCCTCAGGGGATATCCTACTGACCACTCACCCTCAGCCTGCCCAAGGCCTAAAGCCTCTGGCTGAGGCTTAGGGCCTTGGGCACTCAGCCATCTCCCTGCAATGGGGTCAATGGCTGGCTCCTTCCCCGCCATGACCGCGCCCCCCCCCCCCCCAGGCCTTCACCCCAGCCAGCTCACGCCCAGCTAGCATGGGCCTCGGCCCCACCCCCTGCGGCCCCTGGCTGACTCGGCCCCATCCCATCAGGGCCCTGGCTGCCTCAGCCCTGACCCCCAGGGCCCGAGCTGCCTCAGCCCCACCACTAGGGCCCGAGCTGCGCTTTGGTCCCACCCCCCAAAGGCCTGGGCCACCTCGTCTCCACCTTACCCCAGGGCTCAGGCCATCTCAGTCCCACCCCCAGGGCCCGGGCTTCCTCAGCCCCACCCCCCATGGCCCAGGACACCTCAACTCTGCCCCAGCTCCTAATTGTCTGGTGGGTGTGGCTGGTGGGCATGGCTTGTACCTTGTTAGCAAAGGTATAGTCAATTTGCATATTACTCTTTTACATAGGAGATTATATATATATATATGTATATATATATATACACACACACACATATATATATATATACACACACACACATATATATATATATATATATATATATACAGAGAGAGAGAGAGAGATGTCTGTTAACTGTCCCTCATATTTATTCATATGACTCTCCACTGATAAGCTAATTTATAAATACTAAGCTAACTAATTAATGACCTGAAGAAATAAGAGAAAATGTAAATTTAAAAGTCAAATATCAGCTAGAAATCCTGTTAAACACCACATGATTTGCTTGGATGTATATAACTTTAATTCCATAATAAGTAACTGATAAATCTCAAATTAAATTCAGCTACAGCCTGCATTACCTAAATTGGGAGACCAAAATTCTTAAACTAATTAACAAAGTATGAGTTGCTAACAAATGACATTTAATTTTTGACATTCAAACCCATAGATAAAAAAGGGGGCTACACCAGAGCTGAGGCTCTTTAGACACCTGCTAATGACCTATACCAGTGATCGGCAAACTCATTAGTCAACAGAGCAGCAAACCGTGGCTCATGAGCCGCAGTTTGCCAACCACTGGCCTATACCATTGGAAAAGCCAATAAAAATATTTATTAACTACAGATGAGATTAATTGTTTTATGCATTTAATCAAGTATAACCTGACTGCTGCAGGATACTATTAAAAATAAAATTAACACATTCAATAATCAAAATTGATTCTCACTTTCCCCATTTTACAATGGATTACTTGGTCTGCTGGTCTCTAGAAGCATGTCTATGTTGAAACACTGTAATTTAAAAGGAAGAGAGAAAATACAGTGATTTTTTTTTATCAATCTTAATAATTCATTTTACCTGATTTTCCTTCCTCTAACTTTATTAGCTTTTTGCCATGTTACAATGATTAAGACTTTGATATGAAGGCAAAGAGGGAGCTTAGAAAAAATATGAAACTCATTCATCAATCTAACCCAGTCACTCACTCCTCCCATGTAATTATACAGCCATCAAACTACTGTAACAATTTCCTTAATGGCTCGGGGCAACAAGCATACCTAATAACAGACAAGCTTAAACTCTAGAATCACTAAAATATTTCTTTCTACTTAAAATAATTCATAATAATGTTAAAATGTTCTCTAACTGTATTTTTTTTACCTCATATGGATGCCATTGTTTAATGCAATAACTTTATAGATATACTCTGAGTTTCCTGGAAAAGTGAGATGTAAATAAAGCATTATTACCATAACATCTCCCTTAATGATCTAGAAGAGGCAGTAAATAGCAAGCTGATGGATTCACAGATGGTATTAAATAGAGAAGTGTTGCAAACATCAGTAAAGGCAACAAAATTTATGCAAAAAAAAAATCTTACCATGCTTTAAATAAAGAAAAAACATTTTTTTAACTCTATGGAAGAAAGTGACAATTTTTAAAGGGTCAAATTATGCTGTCCAGCATAGATGCTGCAACCAGAATGTAAAAACATGCAAGCCAGAATCATCTCCAACTCTTCATATTCAACTAACATGCCAACATTCTTTGAAGGGGGGTGGGGAGGGATGGCAGCTGCATATATATAAAACTTCTAATAAATATGGGAGGATCTATAATTGCATTAGAAAGTGCCCACGTTGGAAGAACACAAATTTCCATTATGGAAGCTTATTCTAAGTAAACCTCCTTCATCCAAAGCCTTTTTATAAGCTTACATTTGTCTCCCATTTAGGCAGACCATATGACTGGGCAGATTTGGCATATGGATCAAACAGAAATAATGTGTCTCAGGAGGGCTGTGCTTGAGGCTGCAGGTGGCTTCATGTTTGTCCCCTATGCCCTATGGTGACTAATGGGGTACATCAAGACATTTCTTGCTTTGTTTTACGATCCTGGGTGAGACATTGCGCATGCAGACTCATTTTGGGAAAGTCTGAATTCCCCGGCAACCGGCAGCCAGTGGAGCTCCGTAGCGGCTCTCTCTCAGAGGTGCTGGCGGCCATTGCCCCCGGCACAGAGTCCCTGGGGCCGCATAGGGCGGAGCTAACGCTGTCTGCTTGGCCCGGAGACTCCGCCCACCCAACCTGAGCACAGCTGAGCTTCACAGACAATTGGCCTGGAGGTCAAACCCTCCAAGTGCTAACAACGATTAACCTGAGCTTAACTTCAGCAAGACTGTGCAACCCATATCCACCTCAGGTAACTGGGGAGGCTGAGCCACTGTCCCTTGTAGCACGTCTACCACACAAAGCTAATTGACCAACTCAGGGAAGCAGCCACCATGCAGCAACATGGAAAGAAATCAGATGTGAAAGAAATGGAGGAAAAAAAACGACTAGACATGGAATTCAGAACCACGGTTATAGGGTTTTTTAAGAGGTTCCAACAAAAGATCGAGGCCTATAAGGAAATAAGCAAGACCACAAAGGAAATGAATGAGTCCTACAAGAAAATGAACAACACCCTCCAGGATATAAACGAGAGCTGCAAAGAAATGATCAAGACCAACGTGGAAATGATCAAGATCAACGTGGAAATGAATGAGTCCTACAAGGAAATGAAAGAAACCCTCAAGGATATAAAGCAGACTCTCAAGGATATGAAAAAGGACCAACCAGAAATTAAGCATACACTGACTGAAACAAAAAATATTATACAAAGACCTGAAAGTGCCCTGGAGCACCCCAAGAACCAAGTTAAAGATTTGAAATACAAAGAGGGAAAATCCACTCAGCTGAAAAAGCAAGAAACCAAAAGAATCCAAAAAATTGAAGATAGTGTAAGGGCCCTCTGGGACAACCTCAAGCATACCAACATCCGAATTATAGGGGTGCCAGAAAAAGCGAGAGGCCAAGACAATGAAAACCTATTTGAAGAAATAGTGACTGAAAACTTCCCACACCTGGTGAAAGAAATTGACTTAGGATTCCAAGAAGTGCACCGAACCCCAATATATAGGAACCCTAAGAGGACCACACCGAGGCACATCATAATTAAAATGCCAAGAGCAAAAGACAAAGAGAGAATATTAAAAGCAGCAAGAGAGAAACAGTTGGTTACCTATAAGGGATCACCCATACGACTGTCAGCGGATTTCTCAACAGAAACGATGCAGGCCAGACGGGAGTGGCAAGAAATATTCAAAGTGATGAACAGCAAGAATCTACAACCAAGATTACTCTATCCAGCAAAGCTATCATTCAGAATTGAAGGTCAGATGAAGTGCTTCGCAGATAAGAAAAAGCTAAAGGAGTTCATCACCACCAAACCAACATTATATGAAATGCTGAAAGATATTCTTTAAGAAGAGGAAGAAGAAAAAGGTAAAAGTGCAAACTAGCAACAACAAATACACATCTATCAACAAATGAACATAAAAATCAAGTGAATTGATAGGCTGTTGAACAGGATAGACTGGTGAATATAACAGAGACATGGACATAGAGAGGGAATGGACTGACAATTCTTGGGGAGAAAAGGGTTGTGGGAAGTGCAGCAAGAGACTGGACAAAAATCTAGCAACAATGGGAGAGGACAGTGGGGAGGGGGAGGTGAGGGTGGAGGGTGGGATAGGTACAGGGTGGAGGGAAGCTATAGGGGGATAAAAAGGGGAAACAATGTAATTAATAAACTGAACAATAAAGATTAAAAAAAGAAAAAAAAAGACATTTCTGTGGTTAGCAATAATCTGTAATAGTGGTGTCAGAATAAAGTAGACATTGACATCACCACCTCTGCCACCCCCACCACACTTCCATCTTCCATGTTCTAACCTGTGCCTGTTGGGAACTACTGGCCCATTTTTTAAACCCAGTTTTAATATAAAAACATTTTAATGTCAAAAGATATTTATTCCCTCTTGGGCCCCAATACACATGCTGGCTTGGCTGTTCTATCTGTTTGGGTGACAATGGTTGCGGAGTATAAGGTCTTGATGAACTCAGTATAGGTTCTCTTTTCGTCAGAAGCCAGGCACATTCACCTATTCTACCCACTGGATTCTCTGATCAATGAGGTCTTACACATGAGTTCTTAATGTTAGACAGGCCTTCAGTGTTGTTGGTCCAGAACATACCATTAAACTTTATCACCCTCAAGGAATGTATTTGTATAGGAAATCATCTTACAAGTGATGAAAAAGAAAAATAATATGATGTACCTGTCAGTAACCCTGGACCCTAATAAGGGATCTAAATCCAGTAGCTGAAGATAAGCTGATTGAAAAAAAATAGGTTATTTCTCTCCACGAAAAGAAGGAAAAAGACTGACGGTCCTGGTCTGGAATGGCATGCCATGATGGCAGGCACCCAGGCTTTGTCTACTGTGTTGTTTCACCACCTTCAGTATGTGGCTTCCACCTCCCAGTCCCAGAGAACTGCTGCATTCTGCAGTGCACATCCAACCCAGGCCCACTAGCGAAGACTTAGTCACATGGCCATGTCCAGCTACAAGCCAACAGAGAAAAAAAGTCTTTACTCCAATAATTCATGTGCTAGGCAAAAATAAGGGGGTCTAGTGTGTCTATTACTAAATAAGAAAGAGAAAATAGATTCTGGAGGACTAGTTTTGAATAAGAATCATATTTTAATATCCAAATCTTACTAATTTTAAATATTATTTTAACATGAGTCTGTGCTTACTAACTAAGCACTGATTCTCAACTATTTTATTCAACACAGTTTCTTTGAGCTTGGTACCAGAATAAAATTTCCTATTTTTTTCACTTTAAGAAATTCAGCTTCATGGTTTTATAGTTTATTATGCCACAGGAATTTAATTACTTATATTATCACAAAATGCAAGGAAAAGTGAAATGTTTATGAACCAATGAAAGTTAAAACTTAAAGCTTTTCACAATAAGGCCTTTGCTTTTATTAAATTCAAATTTTAGGACCAGTTAAAATAATTACTTTACTAAGAACCATTTAAAATATTTTAGCCACAAGTTTTATGTATACCTCTTCACATTTTAAAAACATGTAGATAATATATATTCATTGTGCCTTTTTATATAGCGGTAACATTATAAAAACAGCTACTCATTTAACTTCTCTTTAAGGAGGAGGGAACGGGGGTTCCCTCAGCCCAGCCTGCACCCTCTCCAATCAGGGACCCCTTTGGGGATGTCCGACTGTTGGCAGTCGGCAGTTGGACATCCCTCTCGCAATCTAGGTCCACTGGCTCCTAACTACTCACTGGCCTGCCTCACTGATCGCCCCTAACTGCCTCTGCCTGCCTGCCTGATCACCCCTAACTGCTCCCCTACAAGCCTGATTGCCCCTAAGTGCTCCCCTGCTGGCCTGATTGCCCCTAAATGCCTCTGCCTTGCCCCACACCTGGGACCCAGGCTTCCCTCCCTCTAGCCAGCTATAGGCACCAAGGACCCAGGCCAGCTTCACTCAGGCTGGCTGCAGCCACAGGCACCCAGGACCACAGGGCATTCGGCTTATCCCAATCCTGGGCCACAGGAGCAGGTGCAGCTGCTGGCGCCCAGGACTGCGAGGCAGGCGGCTTGTCCTCCTGAGCCAGAGAGGCAGGCACAGCTGTTGGCATCTGAGACCATGGAGGGGGTGGCTTGTTCCTTTCCCAATCCGTAGCCTGTCTGGTCTCCATTCCTTTCCCCAGTGTTGAGTGTCTGAGCCATTACAGCATGATGATATGAAGGTATGATGACTATTTGCATATTACCTCTTCATTATATAGGATTTTAACTTGTCACAATCTATTTTCAAGTGGATATTTTACCACTTCACATCTTATATAGAAACTTCACTGTAACAAAATTTCATTTTTTCCAGGCTGTCTTTGTGCTATTATTGTCATGTATTTTACTTACACAGATGTTATAAAACTGACATCACATTATTATTTGTTTAAATAGTTAACTATCTTTAAATATATTTCAATAATAAGAAACTTCTATTATATTTTTTCCTATGCGTATACTGTCTTTGGTGTTTTCCATTTCTTGGTATAGATTATTATTTGTATCTGGCAAAATTTTATTTCTGCTTGTAGGACTTATTTAACATTTCTTACACTACAAATCTGCTGGTGATTTAAAAAATTCAATCTTTTATACATAAACATATTTTTAACTATTTCTAAAATAGTTTAAAAGAGTCAAAATATTTTTGACTGTGGCCCAGGATCAGGACAAGCTGAATATATTTTAATTATTTTAAACTATTTTAAAAATATTTTCACTCAGTGTAGAATTATAAATTGAGAGGATTTTCATCCTTGTAAGTACTTTAATGATGTTGCTCTACTATCTTCTCCCTTACACTGTTTCTGATGAGAAATCTTTTGTAATCTTTATGTTTATTCCTGTGTATAGTGTGTCTCTTTTCTTCTGACTACATCCCAGCCCAGCACCCGGCCATCACAGGGCCCTGTGATCTGGGCCCAGGCATCGCTGGTTGGCCCCGCCCACAGCCCGGCCCAGCCTAACCCAGGGCTGGAAAGGGCCGAGAGGCCCTTTATGGATCTGGGCACCCAGCCATCACCCTGTGATTGGCTTGTGGGTATGGCTTATTGGGTGTAGCGAAGGTACGATCAATTTGCATATTACTCTTTTATTAGATAGGATGTGTGTGCATGATCCATACTTCCCTGCAGCTTAGTAACACTAAAAAGCCATAATGACTCAAAGACAGAAAATTTTCTGTCTTCAGATATCAACCTAAATTCAAGATATATAGCTTTTTTTTGATTCCTATGTGATAGGAGCTAGCAAAGACTATAGGCTTTGACTTCAATTTTAAGAGGGAAGGGCTCAATTCTTAGAAAATTTTCTGTCTTCAGATATCAACCTAAATTCAAGATATATAGCTTTTTTTTTATTCCTATGTGATAGGAGCTAGCAAAGACTATAGGCTTTGACTTCAATTTTAAGAGGGAAGGGCTCAATTCTTACATAAGTTCTCAAATTCAAATTTTCTTAGCTCTTCAATTACAGTTCAGACCCCAGTACATGTTGTGTGACTGGTTTTCATCTCCCAAGAAGAGGGGAATGATAGGGAGAGGGGGGAACAATGTAGTTACTGCTGTAAGTGATAACAGTCTGTCTTTGCCTCAAAGTTTGTGTCTACTTTCATGATAATGTGAATAAATATAGATATTTAAAAACCTATCAGTGGTATAATTATACATTCTATAAGTCCTAAAAGGATACTGAGTGATTACTGTAAGTGATAATCCCAATGAAAATTGATAACTTAGAAGAAATGGCCAAATTCCTTGAAAGACACAAACTACTGGAACTGAATCAAAAAGAAATAACTGAAATAGCCCTAGAACTAGTAAAGAAATTGAATTTGCCAAAAAACCTTTCCACAAAGAAAACTCAAGGCCCTTATGGCTTTGCTGGTGAATTCTAGCAAACATTTAGAAGAAACTGAATGAGTTCTACAACAAATTCCTCTCAAAAAATTGAGGAGGAGGAAATACTCCACAATTAATTCTATATATCTCCAGCATTTCCCTGATCTCAAATCAGATAAAGACAATACAAGAAGATATAGTTACAGATCAATGTGTCTAATAAGCATAGATGCTAAAGTTTAAAAGAAAATTTTAGCACATGGATTTTTATATATAAAAATCAATATATAAACTGAGGGTTTTCTCAGGAATGCGAAGTTGATATAACATTTAAAAAAATTAATATAATTAACTGCATTAAAGAGACTGAAAAAGAAAACCCATATGATAATTTTAACAGATGCAAGTTCTGGCCATCACCATACAACAAAATTGTGGTTTCATAGTCAGGGAACATACAAGAATCAGCCAATGGCTGGTTTGGCTCAGTGGATAGAGTGTTGGCCTGAGGACTGAAAGGTCCCAGGTTCAATTCTGGTCAAGGGTATGTACTTTGACTGCGGGCACACCCCCAGTAGGAGGTGTGCAAGAGGCAGCTGATGGATGTTTCTCTCTCATTGATGTTTCTGACTTTCTATCCCTCTCCCTTCCTCTCTGTAAAAAAATCAATAAGATAAAAAGTTTCTTAAAAAATCAGCCAATGAATGCATAAATAAGCGCAACAACAACTCTATCTCTCTCCCTTCCCTTCTCTCTCTAAAAAAAAAAAATCAATAAAAATAAAATAATTTCAATAGATGCAAAAAAAGCATTTGACAATAATCCAATATTTAATCCTAATAAAAACTTTCACCAAAATAAGAAAAGAAACACCCTCAACTTAATAAAGAGCATTTGCCAAAAAAAAGTCCTTACAGCTAGCATAATAATAATAAAATACTAAATTATTTCCCCCTAAGACCTGGAATAATACTGGCTGCTCATTCTCATCATTGTTATATAGTATTTATCTGGACGTTCATGCCAGCAAAACAAGGAAAGAAAAGGCAACAAAAAGAAGGAAAAAAACAAGTAAAATAGTCTTTATTCACAGATGACATAATTATCTATGGAAAAATCCAATGAATCTACCAAAAAAAAAAAAAGCTACTTTATATTTCAAGTTTCTTATGTAGTCTCTTCCAATCCTGCAAAGTCATGGGAATGAGTAAGCCAGAAGGCACATCTAATGTTATGAGGTCCTGGGTCTATTTATTCTTTCCATTTGTGCTACTATTTGGTAGCAAGTTGAGTTTTATTTTATATATATTTCAGAGAGGAAGGGAGAGGGAGAGAGACAGAAACATCAACGATGAGAGAGAATCATTGATTGGCTGCTTCTTGCATGCCCCCTACTGGGGATCAAGCCCACAACCCAGGCATGTGCCCTTGACTGGAATCTAACCCAGGACCCTTCGGTCCACTGTCTGATGCTCTATCTACTGAGCCAAACCAGCTAGGGCAGCAAGTTGGGTTTTAATTCCAACAAGTGTTCTGGGGCCTCCAGTGTACAATTAGGCCACATCAATTAATATAAACATTGCCTGATAATTCTAAATTCCTTTATTTTCATTAGACCACAAAAGCTTTTATCTAAATTCTTTTAAACATCATTTAAATGAATTTTCTCTGTTCAAATCTTGGAAAACATAGTTAATAACTGGCCATATTCCTTTTATGTTGCATTCTTTATTTTCTGAAAGGTCTGTTGAGTAAAGAATGATTTGCCCATTCCTAGATGTCAATGACAGTTGGTCTAGATTGAGGCTGTAAAAAGTTTCTGCTGCTAACTGGCTAAAAGGTGGGCATGCAATACAGTTCTGACAAAAAAAAAAAACATTTAAAATGAAGTCTGCTGGATGATCATGGCAAAAATTTTCCTTCTTGGTAAAAAGGGAGATACATGAAGACATTCATCACTTGTTCCCTGCTAAAAATCACACATATAAAAATGTATGCAGATGCCAAATTGATATGGTACGCATGTCAGAATTCCTTTGTCCAGTCCATGCTCTGAATCAGCCTCAAGAGTTTTAACCACATGTGCATATAACACATCCAGAAACACAAGACAATTGGAACTGCCAGAATCGTCCCATGACCAGGACAGGAGACTTCAATGAAGTCCTAATGGGTCCAGAAGGAAAATATAAAAGTACCTCAGTCCTTAGGGACTGTTGTGCTGCCGACTGACCATGGAATGTCAAACTTTCCCCATTAAGTGAGATTTTAATTTTATTAGTATTTTTAATCTTCGCCTAAAGTTATGCTTTTCATTGATTCAAGAGAGGGAGAAGGAGAGAGAGCAAAATATGTGAGAGAGAAACATTGATCAGTTGCCTCTCATTCGCACCCTGACCAGCAATTGAACTCACAACCTGGGTATGTGCCCTGACTGTAAATCAAAAAAATGAGATTTAAAATGGCCTTATTGAAGCCATTTTTAGTTGGGTATGCTGATTCTTCCTTATAACCCATATAATATAAGGCACTTTCTTATCAACTAATCTCCCCAGAATGTTTCTAGAAATGCTGAGTGTGTAGTAATTATCTCTAGTCCTTCTTTTTGGCATGCTCCTTGAACCAGTAATCCCAAAGATCCTCTAAGGATCAGCATCAAGGTGGCACTCTGTCAGACCAGATATTCATACATAGGTGATCTAGAAGAGATGGTGGCTGCCACCTTTCCCCAGAACCACCAGGCACCATTACTGAGCCCAGACTGAAGTTGCCCAGAAACATCTGATGAAAGTGGTTACAAATATGCTCTTAGGAACACAGTAAATTGGGCAAAGCTTGGACCACCCAGAAGAAAATCAGTCCAGAAGGATGGAGCACAAAGCACTGGGTAAAGGAACTGCCTCAGTTCCTCTAGACGAGGTAGGCAGCTGAAAGCTAAGCCCCTGGCAGGCTGTCCTCTACTCCAGGAGCCTTCCTAGAAGGTATGGCTGTTATTCCACAAGAAAACCAAGCTTCCAAGGAAGAGAGATTGGCCACCCTATTTTATTTGCAAAGTTGCCATGGAACACAATGTGGAAAATACAAAATGTTAAGCACATAGTAAATGCTCACTGATTCTTTCTCTATGAATAAAATATGATAACATTTTATAATTGAAGGACTTGGTATTTCCTTCCAAAAATCATGTCTCAGAGTCTAGTTTTGCTCTGTGAAACATTTAGTGGGATTTTCTGAGATGGGAGGGAAGCTGGGCAGTGAGAGTCGTCATTAGGACAGGACCATTGGCAAGCTGCAAAGAGCCTAAGAAAATGGCATATACCTTGGAGACCTTGCCCTGACTCCGGGCCTTGCTCTCAATTCCACCAGCTCAGAGCTTGATTTCTTCAGCGCACCACACTTACAGATGCTGAGCTCATGTGACAGTCATAACTGAAACATAGCTCTGAATACTATTCCCTGAAACAAGCAAATATATGGCAGGCCAAGCCATAAACTAGATGTAGTTGAATAAGCATGGAATCAAAACAAGGGGAATTCATTGATGATTCAGAACTCTAGAGGCACAAGCATCTATTATATGGTGTGGAAATCACAAGAAATGATCTTTCTGACCAGTTCCCTTGACTAGTTTTTAGCCAAGTCCCTCCAAAGTTCCTTTCTAGACTCTGTCCTAAGCCTGTGTAGGTTTTGGCCTGGTATACGTAGGTTTCCTTCTAACTGGCATATTATTTATGTTTAAATATGTTAGTTCTTCAATTAGTTTATAGTTAACTCTTACCATATCTCAGAGAGCCATTCTGATATATCCGCTCTCTGTTTCATGCTGATTTTATATTTCTACTTGGGGACCAAAACCATCTCCAACTTTTTGCATATTGCCTCATTCTTATTCCCTGCAATCCTCCTAAATATCATTAAAAATAATGTGCAAACTGATGTGGCAACCATGTCAGAATTCCTTTGCTTAATCCATCTTCCAGCATTGGCCCCAGAAAATTGGACCACAATTACAATCTTTATAAGAGAATATGCATCATGGAATCCTAAAATAGACCGCTATTTTCCTAACACTCAACCCTATATCCTTTCAGTTAGTCCTTAAGAATAGTCCCATTCCCACCTCAAGTACATTAATCACAATTCCTGGACTAGTGCAGATCTCTCAGGCCTCCCTTCTCCACCTCTCCTCCACACTGTCACAAGCACACACATGCAGGCACACCACTGATGCATGTGTATATATGCTCAGCATAATCTCGATTCCTTGTATTCTCTGTAAGAGAAATCAGTGCAGCCAGTCTGATTTCAACCTACATACAGCAATGATAAGACTTTCCATCTTTTAGGGCACTTACAAAAGCTCTTTTGCTGTAATGACACATGCACTCAGGCACATAAATGTACTATCCCTAAAATAAATAAAAAACTGGTTTCCCCAAAAGAGGGAGGGAAAAAAATTGTCTCAAAGTCTTGGTGTTATACAAACATAAAATTTGGTCTCCTAAAGAGAACGTTAAAAAAGGCCACTGAGCCCTCCAGTGGCAAAATTATGAAAATGTGATGTATATTTAAACACTCTGAAGAACACTCTAAAAGGCAGGTGGAAACAGCACAGAAAATATTAAGTTGGTTCAGGGGACTGGAGTTTTTCAAGTTCACAAACTTTCTGAAGCACAATCAGCCCAATGTATAATAATGACCATTGTCCAAGCATTCTATTTTCAGGAAAAGTCTCTTTCAGGTAATGTCCATAATAATAAAAAAAATCCTCTCAAATTTATTTACTGTGTTTTAAGGTTTATTTTACAGCTGTAGCGTCTAATAAAACTTTAATTAAAGCTATTGTCACACGATATATCTGGTGAATCTATTTCTGGGTTTGAATTATGAGACCTGTGAAAATAAACCATAAAATGCAAACGGTATTCACTCCTAGAGATTTATATTC
Source organism: Antrozous pallidus (assembly GCA_027563665.1). Classification (NCBI taxonomy): domain Eukaryota; kingdom Metazoa; phylum Chordata; class Mammalia; order Chiroptera; family Vespertilionidae; genus Antrozous; species Antrozous pallidus. The sequence continues at coordinate 56,811,058 of CM050512.1, forward strand.
CAAAACTGAATGTCCTATCTGGCTTAATTTAAAGATGTTCTATGAATTTGTTAATCATTTTCTCTTGCCATAGGAATTTTCCTCCATTTAGTTACACAGATTCAGTTACGTGTTTACAACTCTCTTTGTCTTTCTAATTTGTAAAGGACCAAGGAAAATGAGAAAAGCAAAGGGCAATTGCTTTCAATGGCTGGTCAAGACAGATGACCTTTCCTCCTATGAAGCTCCTTACATTTGATTATTATGCCCTCTCTCTCTCCTCACTGCATTCACCTCATCAGGAGCCAAATTTATTCAATAGTTTGGTTGTCTTTCCACTTTATTATGCCATCCATTCAATCATGCATTTACTCCTTCACAACTCATTTAGCAGGTTTGTTGGATGCCATAAGTTCCTGTCCTGATAAGGTGTAAATTCCACATAGAGTAAAAGACTCCAAGGGGTGTACACTCATTACCCATATATTTACAAACAAGTTACAGACAGGAAAATCACTAGGAGCATTGTGACAATTACAGACAGGAAAATCATTAGGAGCCTTGTTGTTTGGTTCATAACAACATGAACCTAATACACCTGAGAGATGTCAGGGAAGACCTCTTTGTTGAGAAAGGGCTGTTTAAAAGAACTTGGAAAAAGCAGAAGAGTCAATTAGGCAAAGATGATAAATAGCAAGGAGAAGGGAGTCAGATGAGAAGACCTGCATGTGCAAAGATCCTGAGGGGGAGAGGGCCACATGTGCCATGAGCCCAGGATCCAGCAGGAGATAAAGCTGGAATCTCTCCCTGAATTGCCCTATTGGGCTCCTTATGATCTTTGCTTGCACTCTTGCCTCTACCCCCAATCTATTCCCAACCCAGCAGCCATAGTGTTTTTTTTAACCTAAGTCATTACTTGGTCATGCCGTTACTTTGCTCAAAACCCTCAAAACCTTTCATATTTCATACAATAAAAAAGTCCAAAGTACTCACAAAGAACTATAAAACTCTACACGATCTGGCCCTGGTTGTCGTTATGATCCTCCCTCCTTCCGCTCCCCTCCCGCCCACTCACCCGTCCCAGCCACACTGGCCTCCTTCACCCAGACAGGCTCCCAGGCCAGGGCCTCTGGTCTGGCTGTGCCCTGGGGCTTGGGTATTTAACCAAAAGGTTGATGTAGATTTCACCGTAACCCAGTGAGTTTATGGACTGTAAGAATGAGACTTTATCAGATATGTTAATATTAGAATAATTTTAATGTCATGTTAAACTTGTTTTACAATTTTTTCTCAGTTCTGACAGTCACTAGATTGTTCCCATAAGTTCTCTGCTGCATTGTCCCTACAGTAATGGACTCTGCAGATGCTCACTTTCCACCGAGGTGAGTTGAGGTTTTCAGATACACCACTTTTCCTACCACTTTCTTCTTCACATTTCATATTTTATTTATTATGTCTGAATTAAAAATATTTCTCATGGATATTCTTGGACAATATTGTGCAATTTTTCTTCCTCATGAAATTCTGAGTCCTAAAGTTTTCTACAAAGATTAGAAATATTTTTAAAAGATTAGAAATATAATCTGACTTCATATGTATTATTGCTTCATATATTGTTTTTAAATTCTTATAATATATATAAATGGAATATTTTATGAACATCTATTTTTTAAATATGTAATATTCATTGAAGTATGGTAGCAATCATCTCAGGTAGAAACTGCTTTTTGAATATTAATCCTGCTATTCTGGCTCCTGTACACACTTACTTGCTTAAAATAATAGGGTAATTACTTCAGCTTCCAGATTGAGACCTAGAAGCTCACATAAATCCATTTGAGGACCAAAACCATAAAAAAAAAGTGATTCCTATTGACTCAGTGGTGCCAGGTGTTGGGCTGTATTATCTGCTTTTGCAAGGTAAGTCCACATTCCAATGTCTAACAGGATGAATGGTTAGAGATAGAGAGCAGGCAACTGACCCCCCTCCTGCCCCCCCCCCCAATCCCGGATATGACCCTGAAGGCTATTTGCGGAATTTAGAACAATGGAAATTTATGGTTAAGACCCTTTAAAAGGACTGCTACACCTGGCACAGGGCGGTCGTGAGTGTCTGGACTCCACTGGCATGTGGTGCCCTCACGACCATCCTGGCCAGTTCAGTAAATCCTTGCTTATTACCAACTTAGCTGCCTCCATGGTCATTTGCAACTGGTCGTGGAAGTTGCCCCACAACATTCATCATACAGTTACCTAGATAATGTCGTACCTCTTAGCTGTGTGCTTTTTGTTCATATATTCCTCTACTTATTTAATTATTTGGAATTCAGCAACATTTAACATCGAACGTACATAAGGCCATTGATACAGAATGTTTGTATTGGTACCCGAATTCTTTGTCCGCGGAATCAAAGAATGAATCCACAGACAAAAAGTGGTATAGCAAGATGGAGACTTATTGAAGAACAAGTATAGACTCCCACATTGCGAGAGGGAAATAGTCCCACTGAATGGACTCCCATGTAGGGAGAGGAAAAAGGTACCACTAAGTTCCTTTTTCCTGCAGTTTATAAAGGCTGCAGATCCTGGTGCCTTGATATCCCCTCTGATTGGTCACTATTCCCTTAGACTAGTTACCATAGTATCCCCTGGCTCAAAGGTCTGACCTCACATGGGACAAGCGAGGTTCTCCTTCTTCCTTCCTTATTGTTTTCCTATTTCCTTTGGGCTTTCTTACTCTCCTTCTGGATGAAGGGCTTCCTTCTCTTTATTTTGTAAATATAGACCTTTTGCTGTTTCCAGCTCCCTCATTCTATGGAAATGTACCTGTTACAGCTTTTCAGCTCCCCTATTCTATGGAAATATACCTTCTGCTGCTCTGCAGCCCTGTGCTTTCCTCTATGGTCCCCTTAATTTCTAAAATTTCCTAAACCTGTCCTATGTTCCCCCTAAAATTCCTGTTTCACTATTATCAGTTCAAGTTGTATGTACAATGCTTACCTATATTTAAGAGGTAACATTCAGGCATCAACTTCAATTTGAATTCCATACCTTGCATATGTAAGAGATGCTGTATGGCTGAGAAAGGATGCTAACCTGGTGTGCCCACAGAAGTTCAGTACTAACAGATACAGTGTAAATGGGTGTTTGCTCTTGAGCTCAATGAAGGCTGAGACCTGGGAGCAGGTTCAGGCCACAGACCTTCGCTAGCTGCATGTACTAGGTAGATTCAATTTGTTCATGCACAGTGAAGTTTTAGCAGCACTCCATCCGTGATTTAACTAAAACAACCCTCTAGCTTTAGAATCTCTGACATTCCCTTATTGCTCACATTTCTTTTCATACTTATAGTTTATATTCTGACTGTAAGGCAGCAGAATTGGAAGCAGTGGCCGGAAAGGTGTACGTGCACTCTGTAGGGCAACTAGATTAGTAGTAAAGATTACAGAAACATTAACCAGTAAATTACATCCTGCCCCTCCTGCAGAGTGGAAAAGCCCGAGGTAATGATAAGGGAACAGGAGAACAGGATGCTTGACCAAGATTGTGAAACTGAGATTGTGAAACTAAAACCAATGTAAATGTCACGGTTTTGGGAAAAACAAACTGTAACAAGTCCCCCTGACGACATCTGTATGACTCTGTTAATTGTTTCAGGGTATTTAAGCCCTGGCTCTGCACTGTCTCGGGGCTCTCAGCCTCTACTCTGACTTCAGGGTAGGTTGTGAGCCCCAGCATGCTTGGTGAATAAACCCTTTGCTGTTTGCATGAGAACATCTCTTGGTGCCTTTGTGAGAGCGGCGGGCGTCCCGGACTTAACACTGACCAGTTTAATCCAAATATTTCCTTCTTTGCTATCTACACACACACACACACACACACACACACACACACACACACCTTTCTTCATATTAATTAAGAGCACATAATAGAAAACATTTTAGTAGGATATTTTGTACTATAAATATTTGTTATCATAATTTATCCTAAACCAACCATATATTCCATTTTTTCATATATCATTCTAAAATACAGATTCATGACCAGATTTCACAAATTCAAGGAGATGCTACCATGTAATATAAACACTTGTAAATGATCAAAATAAAATAATAAAAGTGTAATAGTTGTAAAAAATAAAAATGGTTATATGTATTTCTATGCATGACAAAGTTCAAAACATAGTTTCCCAGTCACACCTCAAGGAAGAATTTTAAATATTTCAGCACTATCTTTCAGTTTTTAACATCTATTTTTATGAAACTTTATTGAGTATATACTGTGCATAAGGTGTGGCTCTAGGTACTGCCATAAATTCAAAAAAAATATTTTAATTAGCCAAATAGTGACTACCTAGTATTGTCCCTCATATTCCATAGACCCTATCCATGTGAGAATTGTGCTTTAAAATACTAACATCAGCCTTTCCACACACGTAAAGCTCATTCTGATGTCTCAGTGTGGCAGCTGCTTTGAAGGACAGTGTGATATTTTCAACTCATCTTTTCACCGTCTCCAAAATAAGGGCAATGCCATATTTTTAGAGCATTAAGAAGTCTGCAGAGGAAGATAACTGTACAACCCACTTCCTCCTTTCTTTATAGCACCGTAATCTTGAAGCATCCATCTTATATAAAAACTGCTGTTTTGAAATTTTAACCCTGCTGTTTGGCTTCTGTAAATGCTTGCTTAAATAATAAGGAAAATAAGAGTACTCCCACTTCAGAGAGGCCATTAAACCTTCCCCAGATGAAATTATCAGTGCTGGCACCAGGCCAGGCCTTTGGTTGAGGTCTCAAGGCCTCAATACAGGGGCTTTTTAAGAACTTGCAAAGGGGCCGGAAACACCCCATACTTGGAAGACAAAGAAGGTAAAAACATATAAATAGGGAAATTCCTCCATGTTGGGGCCCAGAATTTGAGAGACATATTCCTCTGGACCCACGCGTAATAAATGTAACTCCATCTCTCTAAGTATTGCTTGGTTCTTTTCCGGTTTTCTGTAACAACCTGAAGAATGCATAGCCTGGGAGACTCTATGAATTCCTAATAGTCAGAAGTCTTAAAATTAGACCTAAGGTGCAGACCAGTGGTTCAATGGATACACATCTGACTACAGATCAGAAAACTAGATCTGGATGATCTGACACATCAGGCCTGCACTATACCTGGGGCGTCATCCTGCTGGGCCATGTTTTAGAGGGAAAAAACTACATCATTCTTGCATTAGCCATCAGCAATTTTATAATATTCATACCTTTAACTTTTAATCTTTTTTTAAATTTTATTTTATTTATTTTTTTCCTAATTAATTTTTTATTATTTTTTTGCAGTATAACTTATATTTAATAGTAGTTCATATGTTTTCTTTTTCTCCCCATTATTCTCCCCCCAGCCTCCTATTTTTAATTTGCTCAAAGTTCTACCTCATAACAGAGCCCTTACCAACTTCTGATTTCTCCTCCAATTTAAATTTCTAAGAAAGTTTAAATCCCTCACATTTTAGTAGCTATAAAACTCCATATTGGGATTTTATTGTCTATTTCTACCTAGCAGCAATATTCATCCAACACCTACATGCTACTGTATAGAAATGAGTCATTTCCTTTTCTGGGAGAGATTTAAAACACAACTCTGCAAAGCAAAATGGTCTGAAGAGATAGAAAGTGGCATACTTACCAAAAAAAGGAAAAACTGAACCATGGTCTCTCACTGAGTAAAAATAGGCAGAGAATATAAAAATATATACTGAATATAGTGTTTAATGAACATCAATATCTCTAGGAATCAAAATGCCTATGCAAAAGGCTTAGTGTGAAAAAAATCCAAAGAAAAATGCTTTTAATACAGGGTGGGATAAGAGTAGGTTTACAGTTATTGTTCATATGGAAAATAATATAATAAATTAATGAATAATAATATAAGAATAAACTCTGTTTCACAAACTCACAACTGTAAACCTACTTTTACCCCACTCTATATTCCATTCAAATGAAAAAGCCCTTATTCATTTAAAACACAACTCTGGAGCAATATTCATCTAAGAAATGAGCATATTCATCTCTAACCAACAAAAACTAGATTTTTCTAATTCGTTATGTCGCTCTTCACCTTTTTTTCTCTTTTTGTTCCCATTTATTTCTGGTGAAGTGTTACTCTAAAAAAATAAAAGAAAGCAAAAAGGAAATGTGTACACTCAATCATTTGGAAATTTAATTGGGATTCTGAAAATTTTCTAATGGCTGGAATTTAAAGCCAGTCTGTCTAATGAGTCTCTAAGTCCCTGAATTGTGAGAAGCATTAAGAGAATATTCTACTGGAAGCCATAATGTTTTATAATTTTAATCTTATTTATAACAGCACAAAAGTGAAAAAATCCTTAATATGCGTTAACAGGTGAATAGAAGGACAAATTGAATTGTATCCATAAAATATGGATATACTCAGCAATGAGTATATTCTTTAAAATTCAGTATAAAGATTTTGAGATTTATGTTGTTTAATGTCTGAAACATTAATAAATCTCAAAATATTTATACTGAATAAAAAAATCTAGCTCTCCAAAATATGCATACTATATATTTCACTTATAAAAAAATTTAGAAAATGCAAAGTAAATCTACAATAACATGGATCAGTAGTAGCCTAGGGATGGGGAATGAAGAGAGGGAGGTAAAAAGAGGCTCAAGGAAATTTTTGTTATATATATTTTATTGATTTTTTACAGAGCAGAAGGGAAAGGGATAGAAAGTCAGAAACATCAATAAGAGAGAAACATCGATCAGCTGCCTCTTGTACGCCCCCAACTGAGGATGTGCCCGCAGCCAAGGTACCTGCCCTTGCCAGAATCGAACCCGGAGTCCGACGCTCTATCCACTGAGCCTAACCGGTCTCGGCATCAAGGAAATTTTTGGATCCACAAAAATTGTGTGTGTTTTTAAATCTAGACTATAATGAAGATTTTACAGGGGACAACATATTTTAAAACTCATCAGTCTAGCTGGTTTGGGTCCATGGAGGGAGCATCAGTCTGTGGACTAAAAGGTCCCAGATTTGATTCCAGGTCAAGGGCATGTACTACAGTTGCAGGCAGGCTCCTCCCCGACTTGGGCCCCAGTCAGGGTTGTGTAGTAGGCAAGCAATCAATATATTTCTCTCACATGAATATTTCTCTTGGTCTTTCCCTCTCTCTTCTACTCTCTCTAAAAATCATTGGAAAATCTCCTTAGATGAGGACTTTAAATAAATAAATAAATAAATAAATAAATAAATAAATAAATAAATAAAAATTTGAAAGACTCATCAAATTGTACACTTTTAAGATGCAAATTTATTAATGGCAATTTTTCCACACACACAAAAAAAACCTTTAAAAATTATCTCATCATAAAACACCACTCTCACAAAGAAATCATGAAAGTTCCTGTAAAAATTGCAACTTCCAAGGGCTCTGATTCAAGAAGGCAACTTAAGAGAATGTAAATATGGATTCCTATGACAAGATGTTTACAATATAATTAAGAGAGACAAAGTAATAAATTCATTATATTAATCAACTAAACTCAAAAAAGTAAAGTTTAAGACAATAAAATATGCATTTCAGAAACCACTGTGTAATACTAATTGCCAAGTTAATTATCTATATTGGTGCCATGGAAATTTAGAGGCAGGCGAACTCCATTATGTGAGCTCTAGTTCTGACACTTTCACTCACCAGTTCTGTGATTTATCTAAGTCAATTAGCTTCTGGGAACACTATTACACTGAGTTATATAATAATTCCAAATTATATTGATATCAGCTTTTTTAAAATTAGGGGTTTCAACCCATTGCTGAGTCATAAAATGGGTCAAAACCAGCCACTTTATTTTAAAAATGAAATGGAGTAGAATGGAAAATATCAAGATTACTCTAGGAAGTTTCTTGAATTTGAAAGTATATCTGTGTACATGGGTATGTGAATGGTATGTTATGTAAACTATATTTTTTACTCCAGGTATGGTCATAAAAATTTGAATGCCACTGTTATGTTTCAAACTGATAGGAGTTGAAAGAGACTATATAACTTAGAAGTTCTTGTTCCTATAAGGAGCTTTTCAAAGCTGAACAAATAGATTTCTCTACACTTTAAACTTCTCAGGAGTGGCAACCATATATTACAAATAATATTTATACTCCCAGTGCTAGCACAGTGCCTAACAGAGAGCCAGTTTTCAATAAAAGATGGAGAGCTAGATGGTAAATGGAAATAGCCAGGGAAATTTCAAGAAATTAGAATGTACCTCAATTTTAAAGAATTGATGGGATTTGAATAACTTAAAGAAAAGAGTAATGGGAATTTTTAGAATTCATTCTTTCATTTCCTGACCTTATAGTATGATTGGGAAGGAAACAGAACAAAAAGCTTTCTGCTCAGAGTAAGGAGAAAATAAACCAAATGACATACAGTCAAATGGTCCCCCCAGTACACTGATCCACCCCCATCCCTGTGAATAATGGGAAGATTGCAGGTCCTAAAGCTTGAGGCTGGAAAGATGTACTGAGGATACTAACAAGGGCCAATGACAAGCACCAATGTTAACTCTTTTATTAGAAAAGATAAAATTAGAGGGTTGTGATTCACATTTCCTATTTTAAAAAGGAGTACAGAGAACAAAGATTTAGATTGTACTTAAAAAACAGAGAGTCAGAAAACCGGGAATTAAAGGCTCAGACTAATTTGCTTAGCATCTAAAGGCATCCTGCCTTCAAGGACTAGCCCCCAGAACTTCGCATCCATTTTCCAGAGAAATCAGTGAGTCACTGTTCTCCCTAAGCAATCTGTGCATCCCAGCATTGAACAGGCAGAAGTTCAGTCAAAACCAGCACGGAGGAAGGTGGCTCATTTGTAGCCCAAGGCACTGATGCCAAATCAGAAGCATGGGAGGCTCTGAAAAGGGCTAACCACTGGACTTCATGGTAAAATGACTCTAGCTGGTACATAAATAATCTCTTTTTTTCCCATTTTAACACTCATGCATGTATTTAAATGAGTTAAAGCTCTAGCTTTGGCATATTACAGGCATTTTGTATGAAAGTTAGGCCACTGACTTAATAACTGGAACAGCATTAGCAATGGAAGATCCAGAAAGCCTGAACATCAAAATCTTTCTGAGGAGAACCAAAGGCTAACTGGTTTTTAGTCCCTATCCTTCATTATTGCTTAGTCACTTGAACGTAATCTGGGAGAGAAACAAATTGAATAGGGGGAAGAAAAATTAGACTCAAAAGGGAAGTATGAAATTCACTAATTTATAATTTCAAAACCTTGGGGAGTGTTATATTAATTTATTTACTCATTTCGGTATCTGGGGAGTTACTTTCTGAGCCAGGCACTATCCGACAAGCTGGGAATACAACAGGAAGTCCAGATTCATACCCTCCATACCCTTGTGGAAGGAAAGTAGGAAAGAAATAGGCAATCAAATAATCTCATTGTTATAAGATTCCCACTCAGAACAATAAAACAAAGCAGGGTGTGTAAAAGCAGAGGATGATAATTGGGAATTTGAAGGAGTCTAGACGATGGGGAATGGCTTCCCTAAGAATGAGCTGAGAGCTGGCAAATGAGTAGATATTAACAAAATGTTCCTGACAGAAAAAAACAGCATAGCAGGGAAGGCTATGACCAACAAAAGCTCTAAAGTAAGGGAACAAGAAACATCAAGATGAGGTGGTACAGTAGGGTCCAAAACCATGCAGGATTTTTTAGGGCATTTTTACATGTTGACTTTATGTCAGGACAACCTTCATGTCACCTTTTAACTTTAATAACACTGTTTTGTTCCATTGCATTCTTTTAATATTTATGTTTTCTTATTTTTTTAACAAGATTATATTGATATCAGAGAGGAAGTAAGAGGGAGAGAGAGATAGAAACGTCAATGATGAGAATCACTGATCCGCTGCCTCTTGCAATGTGCCGCAACTGGGAGTCAAACCATGACCTCCTGGTTCATAGGTCCATAAGCAACCACAAAGCAGTTTTTTTTGGAAGTGAGCTTTATGTCAAGCTATAAAACCAAGGACACACATGCAAAAGCAGTGCTATCAAAAATAACATCAAGTGGATTCGCACACGTGTACAGAGGCTGGCTCTGTGCACCGTTCACACGGCCAGTTCCTGCCCACTTACCTGGGGGGGGAGGGGGGACAGACCCCGGGGAGAGCTGGCCCTGATGGCCGTGCCTCATAGGCTGAGTCACTCACTCGGAGTCTGCCTAGAGGGCCTGTGGGGTGGGCAGAGGCCGGGGGTGGGGTGGGGCGGGAAACCGAACCCCTGTCTTCCTGGGGTCGGACCAGGTACTCTCCAGGGCAGGGGATGAATGGAGGCCAAAACCACGGTCCCCCAAAGATCTCCACGCCCTGACCTCGGGCACCTGTGACCACACGAGGTTCTTCAGGAACGGAATATGTTTTATTCTTGACATGAGAATTTTACTTATGAAACTTGAAAAAGGTTTTTGTAAATGTATCTAAATTTTCAAAAAATCAATTTAGAGAAAACTATTAAATAAATTTTGTACAAGTATTGAGTAGATATGGTAGAAACTATCAATTAATTAAGTTTAAGAAACTCTGAAATGAGAAATAAAATTGTTCCTCAATACCATTAATTTCAAAGCTGGTAAGAACATTTCTCAATATTGTGGTTTACTGGAAAATTTTCATCATGACATTAACTGTCCTCAAATTCTCCTCAAAACAGATGTTAATAACAGCTTCTGGCATAACTCCTGGTAGATACAGTGAGAACTTGTGGGACATAGGAGCTTAATGATTACTAAATATACAGCCTGGGGAAATGGGTAATATTAACAAGATCTGCTACATTTTACATTAAAAAAAATAATTTTAGTGTTAAAAACCAGCTTTTTTTTCTAATTACAAGTTAGATGATTCATGATTAAGAACTGGGGCAGTATAAAAAAAAGTCTCACAACCCTTGAATAAATGAACTATTGACATTTTAGTATTTTTTCTTTATTTTTCCATGAACTTATATTTATATCTTATATATGCACATAATTCATATCACTGTTTATCAAGTCTTATGTGTTTTTAAAATTTTGGATTAGAATCAACATTAGGGGCCTGGTGCATGAAATTCATGCTTGAGGTGGGGCGGGACTATGTGTCCTCCAGCCCAGCCTGCACTCTCTCCAATCTGGGACCACTTGAGGAATGTCTGACTGCTCTCTCACAATCCAGGACTGCTGGTTCCCAACTGCTTGCCTGCCTGCCTTCCTGATTGCCCCTAACTGCTTCTGCCTGCCAGCCTGACCACCCCTAACCACTCCCCTGGATTGATGCCTAACTGCTCCCCTGCCAGCCTGTTTGCCCCTTACTGCTCTCCCCAGCAGGCCTGGTCGCCCTCAACTCCCCTCTTCTGCTGGCCTGGTCACCCCTAACTGCCCTCCCCAGCAGGCTTGATTGCCCTCAACTGTCCTTCCCTGCTGGCCTGATGGCCTTCATCTGTCCTCCCTTGCAGGCCTGTTCCCTCTCAACTGCCCTTCCCTGCTGGCTGTATTGTGGTAGCCATCTTGTGTCCACATGGGGGCAGCCATCTTGTGTGTTGGAGTGATAATCAATGTGCATATTACTTTTATTAGATAGGATTGTTCTAGTCCATTGTTTCCCAATAGTAATCATTTCACCTAGTGCCCAGATATTAGTTTCTAATAGCATTCTCCAATAAAAGGAACCAGCGATTCTTAGAGAAATTGTATTTCTAGGACAAGGGCAGAAAATATACCAGATGAGCCTGGAGTATCCATAGTAAGGAAGTGCTCAAGCAACAAACACATAAGATGATAGGAGTATATCAAAGAGATACAGCCAACTGAAAGAGCCCTCAATTGGCAAACCTGGAACAATCTGAACAGGTAAATAAATTAGTATTAAGTTATAACCCAAAGTATATAATAAATATCCATGAGTTCATATTGATAAAAGTAAATAATTGGGGAGAATAGACAAATTTCCTGTGGTGAATTTCAAATATTTGATATAAATATTCCATCCTCAAAGAAGTAAAACATAATGCCCCACTCCTTTAGTGTAAGCATAGTAACTTCCTTCAAAAGAGTACAGAATGTGGGGTGGAGGAGGATGACTTTACAGAGAAGCCTGATACATACTAGCTCAACCAAGGGGGTCAAGGTTAAGATTAACCACGATGGCCGAAACCAGTTTGGCTCAGTGTATAGAGTGTCAGCCTGTGGACTGAAAGGTCCCAGGTTCGATTCTGGTCAAGGGAGTTGGTTGCTGGAACATCCCCAGTTGGGGGTGTGCAGGAGGCAGATGATTGATGTTTCTTTCTATTCCTCTCTCTTCCTCTCTGTAAAAAAATCAATAAAATATATTTTTTTAAAAAGATTAACCATAATGTCATGTTATAGTATGTACCCTAGAGGTGATGAAAATAGCATTTGATCTCTGTGACCTTTCTCCCCAAAACCCATAACCCCAGCCTAATTCTGAGAAAAACATCAAACAAATCCAAATTGAGACACATTCTACAAAACACCTGAGCAGTGGTCCGCAAACCTATCAAAGTAATAAAAAATAAGGGAAGCTGAGAACCTGTCATAGACAATAAGAGCAAAAGGAGACATGATGAAAATTAATTTGGTGTCCTCAATGGTATTTTGGAACAAAAAAAAATGACATTAGGTAAAAACTAAGGAGATCTAAATAAAGTATAGACTTTATGTTAATGATAATGCACCTATGTCAGTTCATTAACTGTAACAAATATCCCTTAGTCATGTGAAATGCTGATAATAGGGGAAACTGGGGGCTGAATACCTAAGAATTTTCTGCATTTCCTTTACAATATTTTTTACATCAAAAACTGTTCTAAAATAAAGTTTAATTAAAAATGCATATCAAAAATATTTTGAAAACATTTTAAACTTCCACATAATAACCCAGAGAGTTTATTGTAATTATTTAAGCATTTCCCTATTAATGAAAATTTGAGCCATTGCCAAATTTTCCCTGTTAAAAGTAACAGAGTGATGAATAATTCTACATACATATTTGGGGCAGATCTTTGATTATGTACTAACAATAGATCTCTATAGGTTCTTTCTACTTTTTTAAAAAGTCAAAATAACTCATTTATTTATGTTAGCTCTAAATGCAATAATAACCAAAGTATCTTAAGTTCCATTAGACTGAGCAACTTTTCTTAAGTAAGTTCCATTTCTCTAAACAATAAGGAAAATATCCAGAACTTGGATTTGGCTTCTAGCCTTATTCACTGATTTGTGCATATTCATTCTAAGCAGCTATTATGCACCAGGTAAATGTTCTATTAGGAAAATCATTGAACCACCTTAAGACTTTATACCCCCTCATAAGGAACACTTTTAGGAACCCTTACAGAATTCTTCCATTGGACAGCTGAAGACCATTTGCAATGACAGTGTATATGAATGCTATTATACAAATTTTTGCAACACTTGATACTCCAGGCCACAGAGTGATTTTGTAGCTGAAAAAGATTCTTCCCACATTAGCATTTGCTGATCTTTGAAAATACTTAAATGTTGAACATTTTAAGTCTATAATTAATTATATTTTGTACTATTTTTCATCTCCTTTAACTTCCTTGCCCTCTGGTGCCACCTAACGCCCATCTCCTTTGGCACTTGTGTGCTTCATCTTCCCATAAATGCTATTTTAAGATTGGGTGTAACCCCACCACTAAAACTTCCCTTCATTGTCTTCAAAATGTCCATGTGTCACCATCTCTTCGAAACTGCTGCCACTGTTTCCATGACTTCTGTTTCTTTTTAAAACAGAGCAATCACTTAAAAAAAATCAGCAATGATGTCTATCAGACTGAGTTCCTTGAAAAGTTTCTCCACAATGGAGAGCTGCATGCAGATGGTGTATTTGGGGTGATGGGGTGCTCCAAGAGATGCACCTGTAAGGAAGTGAGGGAGGCCAGACTACATAGAGGGAGAAGGAACAATGGAGGCTCCAGTGGAGGCCTGCACAACCCTATAGGGAGGCCTGGTGCTGGGATTGCAGAGATTTCCCAAATCAAGGCAAGAGGGCTGGGCCTTTAAATGTAGTCATTGGTTCTGAGCATCCCCTTGTAGCAGGACAACCTTGGGAAAGGCATTTTTCTGTGGTCACAGCAATGACCAGTGAGGGGCACAGCTGTGAAATCATTACAGTCTATCACCTCAGCAGCTGGGGTCAAGCCACCAGATGGGGTGGTGGCCATACCACCAACCAGTCAAGGGGATCTGGGTGAAGCATCAAAGATCTCACTATATGTCTATTTCACTAAATCTTTCCCTGCTTGTTTACTCTCACCAGTGGTTATGAAATTAAGAGGATTAATCTCTTAATAATGAAATCTGTAATATGACATACTCTTCAATCAGAGACTTTGAGGGCACATAGTTCCTATCAAACATGTAAGCCAGTTAAGTGGGAACTCCTGCAGACAACTCCTAACACAGTACCTAGGCAAGCCCTCTGTAAATATCTTTAAAAGATACCAAAGCATCATTATTCTTAAGCATTAAACTCATTTTTAGGAAGTGAAACAAAACAACATAAAAACTAAAATATAAATACTAAGTATATAAAAGAACCTACAATGAGACAAAGACATCTAAATCAGTTCCCAGCTCAAAAACCTGAGGGAAGACCCTGTAGATAGATGGCTATGTGTTTAGAAACATTAGGAATCACATTAAAACATCTATTTTGAGAAACTCATTATTTAACCATGAAAATTAAAAGCTTGTATTAAACTTTCTTATGCTAGGTTCATCTGTTTGATATTTTTCAGATTTTATTGTAACTGTCTGGATCTGACAATTTCAAACATATTAACTAAATCTTTTCTTTAAAAACAGAGTTTAGGATTTATAAAATGTTTTATTTGAAAACGTTCACTATTGTACAAATATTAGAAAATTAATGAAGAAACAAAATATTTTTAAAACTTAGGGATAATCAGTTCCTTGAGATATTTTTAATAAAATGAACAACTAAAGCTATTCAATAAATATCAGAGAATTAAAGATGATGTATGTAGTATCATCTACCCCTAATAATTATCCTAGTACTTCAAAAAATTTTTCAATTAATACAAAAATATGTTAATTATTCAATTTGATTTTACATTTGTGGGGTATCTATTAAGTATAAGGCATATATTAAGCGAAGAAAGTAACTAAAAGTGAACCCTTCTGAGACCCTCCAGTTTAAGATATGGTAAAAAATAAAATTTGCCAAGTTTAGGAAGGCTAATAATTATGAAAATATTATCTATGAAGTGCAGGCAGCCCCTGGCTTCCTGAACTGGTGAAGTTCCAGAAGTTCATTGGGAAGCTGTTTACTGACTTCATTTGCCCAAGAGGTAATGTCCTCAAAGGGGGCTGGCTTGCAGATGAGACTGCCTAATTCAGTACTAGCAGTTCCTGCTGAAGTTTTGGGAACAAGAAGTTATGAATGACAGGAGGAGAAAATGGCAGTTTCTCATTCCATTGCCATATTCAGAGCCATTCTATGACAAAGTTCTGCACCAAAGAAAGTCTTTAGTTAGCATTCTTTCTCCTCATGCCCCTCCACTCAAAGCTCTCCTATTTTCCAGTCTCTTAGTATCTTCTCTATCCTTCAAAGTCCTGCAGCACCCACTTAGGCCCAGGTCACTGCCACAGATTCTATAGATTGAGCTCATTCACTTCCATCTCACCTACTCTATACCTCTTATTCAAATTTACAGTTTTCTACCCAGGAATTAGGAAGAAGGAATATAATCGAATTAATTTATGCTAAAGTGGGAATGATCATCCCTTAAGGCTCCAAAAGACACTGGTGTGAGTTTAAAAGAAACTACTTGTTAGTAGTCAAAGATGGATATCAACAGGGCATTAGCAATAACGCATTAGGAGACACATGGGAAAATAACGATATATATTGAGCCTTTACCATGTGCCAAGAATTTATACTCTTCAGTGGAGTCTCTTAAAAATGCCATCAGATAGATATGTTATTCTACCAGCTTTACAGAAGAGAAATGTGAGGTGTGCAGAGGGTAAGTGACTTACTGAACTCTGTAATACAACTTGACTAGGTTATTCTTCTTTTGCACTATTTCTTCTCTTCATTTGTACTGAAACCAGATCCTCTAAAGGCAACATTTCTTTTTCCAGAATGTGATGCCAGGGCCAGTAGGTGAAAACCTCTGAAGCATATAAGCATATTTGTTTAAATGAAATTGCTTCTAAGGAAGTTGTGATCAGGAACGGTTTATATTCTAGGCTCTGAGAAAGAGAGAAGAGAATATCGTTAGTGTATATATTCCCTGAGGATCAATATCTCCCTAAAGTAGATATGATTTATAGGTCATTTTCCAACATTCCAGGACTCAATAAATGTGTTAACCTTTAGGTTAATTCGGGTGCTATCATTTGTACAAAAGCTGCCTTTAAGACTAGTTATTTCATTACTCTGTCTTTATAAACAGTGTAATTCAAGAAGGCATGAAAAAAACTAGTTGGCATACTTTTTTTATTCTATACACTATGGTCATTTTATACTAATAACACAGGAAAAACAGTCTCCCTCTGAAGGGCTGGAATGAGCCCATGTCTTACAGTCCAGTAGCTCAGTCCAGCAGCTCAGAGATAGATTTTCTGAATGGCTGATCACTATCTCCTGCATCTGCTGATTACTGGCCAAAACCCAAGTGGACACTGGAGATTTCTGCTTGCCAATAACAATCTGATTTGCCTTTAAGAACTTGCCTCTCTTCCACTCACAATCCACATTGTTTAGCTGGAATGTCCCTCACTCCTGAGCTCAAAGTACACACACGACCTGGCCATGCTCCTCATACCCAGGCCACAGCGCGTAGAGTATGGATACAAACCATTCTAATGAGGCTCACTCCCAAGAACTGTGAGGAGGTTATATGCCAAGAACTGCTGGGGGCCACCAGAAAGAGAGAACCTATCTGAGAGAGAAATGCCCAAGAAATTTGGAGGAAGGAAGAAAAGAAGGAGGTGAGGGGCAAAGACAGTCAGAGAAGCCTTAGCTAGATCCAGGAAAAAAAGAACTCCTGTCACTTACACGGAAAGAGTCCTAAATAAGACATCCTTGAAGCCTGGGCTCCATCTGTCTCATTGGGCACTGCCATTCTTCAAATTATGGTAATGAGAACCACTGTGGACCCCTCCTGCTCCCACGTCTCACCTGCCTGGAAGCAGGTCTGTCTTCTTCCCTGGTACACCAAGCACCAGTCCTCCAAAAGGTGTTTACATTCCACCCAGCTCCACCCATCTTCCTTCTAAAGGCCAGTGCCCCAAGCGGAGAATCAGGCTTCCAGGCAAGTAGCTCTGAGTTAGGCCTGTGGTTGCTCTGTGTATTATCAAGGGAGTAATTGTGCTTCCATTTGTCAAGGCCCAGAGCACACAGCACACAAATTCTCATCTCTCTGAATTATCTCCCTTTGAGGTTTGAAAAGGCTCTTTCTTCAAAATGACTTCAGACTGTGAGCTTTTACATTTTCTAGCAAATTTATTTCTAAAAGATGGCCATGTAGTCATTGAGAGGAAATGAGAAGAGAGAGCTGAGAGGACAAAAGTCTGTTCACACGAATGCTGGTGTAAATCAGACCAATTTCCCAACAGCTGTTACAGTGAGGTATTTAAGCCTCTGTATCTCCTGAGATTGGGAATACCATTTGTGTCATTTACTTAACAGTACATGACCACAGCACTCTAGTACAGGAATTTTACTTCTCAGTGGTTCAAACCCAAAGAAGAATCTTTATATAAGAACTAATAAAAAGGGAATACAAATAAACTTCTCAATATTAACAGGAAATTCCAATTGTGACCAAATTAGAGTTCTGATTGCATGCTGGTCTCTTTAGCAAATCAGCTGCAGGACACAACTGATTTTTTTTATTTGCAGGCACAACTGCACTTCTTCCTAGGACACCAGTCCATAGTTCTTTCCTAAGAATCAATCATGGACTCTGTAATGTTCTGGGATAAATAAATACACAAAGTCATCATTGAAAATCCAAAGACTCAAGTTTTAAAATTTTCTAGTGCCAATGAGGCTATCTTACTTCGTGAAAATTATCACTGAAGTTATTTTTTTGTTTTGTTTTATACCAAGGGTACCAAAGGAGGGTTCTGGAATCCATGAGTTGAAAGTCAGGGACTTCCTTGCTTAAAGGTGAATGCATGATATTGGTTTTGTGTATATTGTGTTTCTTTAGGAGTAGAATGCAACAACTTCCCTTAGTTTCTGAAGAGAGTCTGAGATCCCCAAACAGAATGAGAATTACTGTTAAATTTCTCTGCTGTTTGTATAGTGCTTCTTGGTTATGACTCTAGCAAAATGCTACATAAAGGTCCCCAAAAAGAGAGACACGTTACAAGTTTTCATAACAGCAGATAAAGAACATGTAAGTTGTAGATACTACTTTGACTTGGGCATGGCTGACATCATTGAGTTTTTATCAGATGTTCTTTCCTACTCCAGATGGCTGTAGTGCTTGGGCGCTTAGGATAGCCCATGTTGTCTGGTGTTTGTTCTTCACTGTAATTGGCTAGGAGGTCAAGCACAGATTGGCAGGCTAGCCTAGGGCAGGGCTTGGTACAATTCCTGAGCCTTTACACTTGCCTAGCAGACATGTTAGCATCTATATCCTGAGCTTTCACAGAAAGGCCACAGGCTGGCTATGGCTGCCACTCCAAGTTTGATCATTCGGTGGGCTTATAGTCTCAGTGAGGAATTCTGACATTTCCTCTTTTTGATGCTAGAACATAGTGTTTACAAATGCAGTGATGAGATTTTACATAGTTTAAATTTTCTTTCTTGCTTCGGTGCACTTTCATAAACATGTTTCATAAATGTGAATGTTGGCTGTACATGAAAATATAAAATTTAAATTTTCTACCTAAAAATATAGAAAAGTATAAAACAAATAAAATCTTCTTTATTTGCTTTAGATACATTCAAAAAGCAGTCTTCCTAATCACCCTACAGTTATGTCAACAAACAATGTAGATTTTTAAATGTACACCTCTCCTTACAGAATCTCTTTCCAAAATTCTTACATTCTAACTTCAGGAAAGAAATTTGAATTTCATAAGAAATATGTTTTCCATAAGTTACAGCTGTAACATCTGGATCAGTGGGCTTCATCTCATTTTCATCTCTCCCTAGGCGCTGAAACGTGCTATGAGCATCTCTCCCCTGAGCATTGAGAATGGGAAGTTAGATTGCCTTTCCTGCCCTCTTTACCTGCCAGTAGAGCTCAGTAAAAAAAAAGCCATTAGGAAGACTGAAATGGCATGTTTTTCCAGAGGGAAATATATTTTCCTTCACTGAGTATTTCTAATTCTTATAAAAATTTTAAAATACCATTGTCTTAGTAAAGAATGGTAGCCCTGCCAAAACTGCTTTGGCTCAGTGGATAGAGCGTGGCCTAGAGACTGAAAAGTCGCAGGTTTGATTCGGGTCAAGGGCATGTACCTTGATTGCTGGCAAATCCCCAGTAGGGGGTGTGCAAGAGGCAGCTGATCAATGTTTCTCTCGTCAATGTTTCTGACTTTCTATCCTTCTCCCTTCCTCTCTGTAAAAAAATCAATAAAATATTTTTCAAAAAAAGAATGGTAGCCCTAACATACTTCTCTCTTTACAAAGCAACCATATGAGTGCAAAGTGGTTCCACATATTGCAGCAAAGAAAAGCTATTACTAGACAAAGATTGTGAACTTTCCTGAAACTGGTTCTCCTCTCCATGGCCAAACACCCAGGCTCTCAAAACTGCTTTAGTACTTATAGAAGTCCAGTCTTCCCACAGACCACAAGGTCCTGCATAATTTGGCCCTTGCCAACCATTCCAAACCCAACCCATCCCTCCTCATTTGCCCTCTTATTCACCAAACTAGAGGCCCAAGTGGGGGGATATCCCTCAGCTCAGCGTACACCCTCTCCAATCTGGGACCCCTCGAGGGATGTCCAACTGCCCATTTAGGCCCAATCTTGGTAGGCAGTTGGACTCCCTCTTACAATACAGAACTGCTGGCTTTCAACTGCTCACCTGCCTGCCTTCCTGATTGCCCCTAACCACTTCTGCCTGCCAGGCTGATCACCCCCTAACCACTCTCCTACCAGCCTGATTGCCCTTAAATGCCCTTCCCTGGAAATCTGGTCACCCCTAACTGCCCTCCCAGCAGGCCTGGTCCCTCCAAACTGCTCTACACCCTGCAGGCCTGGGAACCCCTCAAACAGCCCTTCCCTGCAGGCCCAGTCATCCCCAACTTCCCTCCTCTGCCAGCCTGGTCACCCATAACTGTCCTCCCCTGCAGACTTGATTGTCCCCATCTGCCCTCCCTTGCAGGCCTGGCCTCTCCCAACTGCCCTACCCTGCTGGCCTGATCACCCACAACTGCCCTCCCTTGCAAACCTGGTCCCTCCCCTGCTGGCCATTTTGTGGTAGCCATCTTGTGTCCACATGGGGGTAGCCATCTTGTGTGGAGAGATGGCCAATTTGCATATGAGATAGAATAGAGGCCTGGTGCATGAGTGGGAGCTGGCTGGTTTGCCCTGAAAGGTGTCTCTCTTCAGGGTGGAGTTCCCTTAGGGTGTGGGGTGGCCTAGGCAAGAGGCCTGTGGTGGTTTGCAGGCCAGCCATGCCCCCCAATGACTCCCTGGTATCTGAGGTTTATTTATCTTTCATAATTGAAACTTTGTAGCCTTGAGTGGAGGCTAGGGCAGGCCAGGGCAGGCGAAAAGCATGGCTTCCTCCATTGCGAGGGAAACCCAAGCTTCCTGCTCTCTCCAGCTTCGTGGCTGCCACCATTTTTGTTAGAATTTATTTATCTTCTATAATTGAAACTTTGTAGCCTTGAGTGAAGTCCATGGCTGGCCAGGGTGTGTGGGAAGTTTGGTTTCCCCCATTGCCAGAGAAACCCAAACCTCCTGCTCACTCCATGGCTACAGCCATCTTGGTTGGGTTAATTTTCATACTTGTTCCTGATTGGCTGATGGGCATGACTTGTGGGTGTGTCAGATATATGGTCAATTTGCATATCACTCTTTTATTAGCTAGGACTAGTGGCCCAGTGCATGAAATTCATGCACATTGAAAGGGAATTAATTAGAGGAAATATTTTAATATTAGTATTTACCCTTTCTCTATAATAAAAGTGTGAGAGATAAAAGGAAATGAGTACAATGTATATGAAATAATACATAATTTTATTAATAAACAATAACAAAATCATATAACAAACTCATGATCTAAAAAACAACATTGATGCAAATAATGACTGATCAAGTGATTAAATTTATTCTAATATCTCCCTATATAGCACATTAAGTGTGAAAACACTTTCAGAGTGCTTAACTAATTTCCCTTGGGATAAAGTATTTACAACTTTAACTTTAACGTCACATGCTCTTTGAACTTGAGAGAAAGCAACATATAAATATCCATGTGCAAAAACGAGTTCAGGCAGGAATAATCCTACTCTGTATAGAGTTTGTCCTTGTGATTTATTAATAGTCATTGCAAATTCTGGCATCACAGGAAATTGTCATCGAATAAATTTAAATGGGAGGCTAGTATCATATGAGTAGAAATCAATTCTTGGAATCAGAACAGATTCTCCCTCTACAGATTCTGTTAATACTTCAGCTCCGATAATATTAGGTCATAATCTTTTGATAATAAATCTGGTACCATTGAGATAATCCATTAAAACACTATATATTTGGCTGCGGGCACATCCCCAGTGGGGGGGGGGGGTGCAAGAGGCAGTTGATCGATGTTTCTCTTTCATTGATGTTTCTGACTTTCTATCCTCTCCCTTCCTCTCTGTAAAAAATCAATAAAATATATTTTTAAAAAACACTATATTTTTCAACTCTCAAATTGGTTTGCTTTAATGAAATTTATCTGACTGGCCTCTATTTTTTAATATGAATCCACAATAAACTGTTGTTAATTCTTCTGCATTTAAAATATATTTGAACGTGTCCCGCACAGAGATGAAATCCATATACTTCACTTGTGTGACTCATGTCCTTACATTTTGTCTAGTATTATTGTTGAGTACACTGTTGTCTCTGAGTCTTAATGCAATATCTGTTCCCCAGCCTTATTTCACCATGTGGAAAAAGAATAGGATATGTCATTGCATCTAATGTAGGAAACAGGACACTGATTTGTTTCATTTTAGTGGCACTTGGACTATTGGGATAGATTTTCAATGAATAACCAAGTCGCTTTCAAAAGGAGGTTCTCCATCTTTGTTTTTGAATATGACAGCAACCTCGGATACATGGGGAGAATTATATATACCTAGGGTCACTGTTACAATCATATTTAATCACCATAGTTACTTCTGTGGGAGCTATACCTTTTGCTGCTGCTTCAGATTGGGCTTCCTTTTCTACCTCATGTAACATCTTGTACAATTTTGTTAATTCATTTATTTCATGCATGAGGTTGTTGATGTTGATTATGGGTCTTTCTGAGCAGCCCTGGTTTTCTGGCATTGCTAATCTTTTACTTGTAGCTTCGGCTATATCCAAAACAGAGAGTTGAGCAAACTTCTGAGAAACACCATCTGAAGGATGTAAAGTTCCAGTACGGTGATAAATTTGTCTGTGTGTTCTAAAACAGTATGGCCATACCCTGATGGCGATGCAATATTTGTACCCATGGAAGCAAAAGCAAAAGAACTATTTATGGATTGAATGTTTTCCATGAAATTTTTACTGTTAGAATCTTTGTGTCATTAATCTTTTTAAATATGCCAGGTAATCTGGAAAATGTATATCATTTGGACAGACTTTCCCTTTGCTATAACACTGAGTAAATTTACCATCAGAGAAATTTAGTGATAGGCAAAATTCACATCTAATAGTCATTCCACCACAACTATGTTTGAGAATTGCATCCTCATGTAGTCCATTTTCGCTGAGAAGGCAGTTCTTACCAGTATTGCTAGTACTTGTTGATGACTGTTCTCTAGACATAGTCTATCTTCATCACTGCCTTCTTTCAACTTCAAAGGCATGTTGAATCTTTAGACATTTTCTGTCAGTGATGCCAGTGTGTTTTTTTGTTTGTTTGTTTGTTTGTTTGTTTGTTTGTTTTGCTTCAGAGCACTGTTTTTCCAACTGCTGCTCTTCAGATACATTCTGTCGCAGGTGTCACCTTTCAAGATCAGATGCATATTGCTCTTCAGACATTTTCTGTCAGTAATATCAGCATCCTTCTGCTGCAGAGCTATGTTGTATCAACAGTTTTTCTTTGGACATAGTCCCACCTCTCTACTGCCATAGTCTGAGATATAGGAGAATGAGAGTCTTGAATGTCAGGCCTTTGAGGTGTGTGACCAATGGCTAATTCTGGCTGATTCTGTGGGGGTGGGACTTCCTCATACCTGTTGTTAGTTTCCACAGCTGGGATGCAGAAGCTGGGGCTCCAGAGAGAGCAATGCACTCTAAACTGCCAGCTTTCTCCCTCTGATCAAGCCCACAGATGGGCCTTGGCAGGGGCTGCCCAGGTCCCTGCAGCTTGGACCCCACCTGCAGTGTGGGGCGCTGCCACCCCCAACCACCTGCCTGGTCCCTCCTCTTGGCTTGGATCCAGCTAGTGGTATAGGGTGTTGCCTGGGCAGCTGGCCAGTCCCCCATCATTGCTTGGATCTGCCTGGTGGCATCAGGTGTTGACCCACACTGCCTACCCAGGTCAGCGATC
The DNA here is from genome assembly GCA_027563665.1 of Antrozous pallidus. Taxonomy (NCBI): domain Eukaryota; kingdom Metazoa; phylum Chordata; class Mammalia; order Chiroptera; family Vespertilionidae; genus Antrozous; species Antrozous pallidus. Next base: position 56,834,846 of record CM050512.1, read on the forward strand.
AAGGCTTAGATCCAGCTGGTGGCATCAGGCTCTGCCCCCTGCTGCCTTACCAGTCCTCCATTTTGGCTTGGATCCAGCTGGCAGTGTAGGGGGCTGCCTCCTGCCTGCAGCCTGTCTGGTCCTCCATTTTGGTTTGAATCCATCCCAGTGGCATCAGACACTGCCCCATGCCACCTTCCTGGGTCCAAGATCGTGGCTTGCATCTAGCTGGGGGCGTAGGGCGCTACCCCATGCTGCTTGCCTGGTCCCCCATCACAGCTTGGACCAGGCAGGTGGCATGATAGTGGCTTGGACCTGGGTGGCAGTGGCAGCATGGGGCACTGCCCTCTCCCCTGTGCCTGCATATGCAAATGACCCACCATCTTTGCTGGGTTAATATGCATAGCATCCCTGATTGGTCATAGCAGAGGTACAGTCAATTAGCATATTACTCTTTTATTAGATAGGCTTCTAGCTGCCCAGGCTATTCTCCAAGTGCCTGCTGTGGTGGTTTCCTCTGCCCAGAACTATCTGGCACATTCCTTACTTTCCCCTCTCCCCATCCCAACTCTGTCCAACTCCTATTCCTTGTTTTATTTCATCCTAAATGCCACTTCTTTAGGAATGCCTTCTCTGTCCCTCCCTTTCCTTCAAGATTAGGTTGGGACCTCTTACAGTTCACTCCTCCAGTTCTTTGTATGCCACTGAGTCAGTTATCACACTTGTAATGGATAGTAATGCACTGATGTGGCCTCACTAAATTGGTGGAGTAGTGGGTACCCAAAGAATTAATGCCCTAGCAGAAATCAGATACCTGTTACTCAAGCTCTGCCACTTACTAACTATGGACAGAACCAGGACTACAGATAAATTACTAAATCTCTCTATTTTCCAGATATAAAATGTCACAAACAATAACACCTCTCTGTCAAAATTGCTATGAGGTTTTAAGTAAGATAACGTACATAATATTTAATGTTTATTTAAGATACTGAATAAAGAATGCCTAGCAGACAGACCTATTTTGTTTCTTTCCCCTAATAACATTCCTTTCGTGGAACAAGAAAGCATTAATGACCAAAACACTTTATATTTATTCAACAAGCAGTCTTCCTAATCACCCCACAATTATATTAGGAGATGAGATTATAGAATATAGAAAATGCATAATTACAAGGGTCCTATAATTTATAACATGACTCTAATACCAAATCAATAACAGAAATACTGATCTAAGTAAGACTGGGATGTGAAAGTTGCTAGCCATATCTTTATCTAACAATCAAAAAGAACTTAGAGGGCTGACCAGCAGCAAGAAGTAAGTGATAGTGCCAAGATTAAGCCTGACACCAAATCTTCTGTTCCACTAAATCTGCTGTTATCCAATGTTCTTGTTGTGAGATAACCTTCCGAAATAAGAAGGATGGGAAGGAAATGGTGGAGGCAAAGGAGAACTGTAACATCACTACTGAGATGGGGAGGCAGATGAGGCTGTAAAACTTCACCCCAAACTTCCACTTGGAGTTCTGTTTCCCTAAGCTGGACTTCTCAGGCACAATCTACTTCAGACAGACTTCCTTTGTATTGCATAAGGGCTGGACAACCTGTATTCAAATTATACTGATGTGTGACTTTGGGCATGTCACTTAATCTGCTGTGGTTCAGTTTATTCATGTAGAAAATGCAACAGAAAGAAATATAGTCAAATAAGTTAAGACACAGAAAACACTTGGCATAGTGCCAATACATAATAGATGTGCTGTAGGTTTAGCTAGGATTAATACTAGTTATAAAGTGTCATTTTAAAATGGCCCCATCTCCTAGTTAACCTCAGGTCAGAAGTAAGATAGAACAATTGAGCAAAGAGAACCCAGTACAGAGTGGGCTGGGGATGACCACAATGATTCGTCCTACCTCCTGTAATACAACTTCAGAAGATGGAATGTACATTGTGATTTAACAAAACTTCATTCAAAAACAAAGAAATAAAAGCCAAACCAAATGCTAGGCTACCACAACAGATACCATTATGAAGAAGTTCATGGATGCTTAAGCAAATTAGTTCACACAACCAATTTCTGGCACCAAATACAAATTTTGTGTAGCTGCTTGAAACTCACATTAGTTCTATACTCCTAAAAGGAAAAAAAAAAGAAAATTTCAAATGTGAAATGGGCACTTGTACACCACTCAAGATGCAATTCAGTTACGATTAAGAGAATGAATAAAGTAATAAAATTGTGTTGAGACATTAAAAAAAAGAAGAACCACTAAGAATCATTAGCGCTCAGCCAGCATGGCCAAGGGGTTGAGCATCAACCTGTGAACCAGAAGGTCACTTTTTTATTCCTACTCAGGGCACATGTGGGCTCAATTTTCAGTGTAGGTCATGCAGGGGTGAGCTAACCAATGATTCTCTCTCATCACAGATATTTCAATCTCTCCCTCTCTCTTTCTCTCTGAAATCAATAAAAATTATAATTTAAAAAAGGAATTGTTAGCAACATTAACAGAAATAGCACATTCTCTAAGCAGCCAGCACAAAGGCTCAGACCCCGTGGTTCCTAATTTAGTTATTTCCCCACCTCTTTTAGAGGTGATTATAAAAAGTGAGCTTCCCGTGATTAGGACAATATATCTTTATTATCCTAAAGGCATCATTTTTTCTCTCATTAAAAGCTGAATTATATCAATAAAGAAGCTTAACAAAATGCCTCATTATTTTTTTTTACTTGTAAGGATCATTTTGTGATGGTAAAGCCAGGCCAGGCTTGAAAATACTAATGATAGACATTAGTTATTGTGGCATCTAGGTTTCAAAAGATGAAGGGAATAACTCAATGACCTCTCTTCCATGGTGGCTGTAAGATAGATACTTAAAGAACAATGATTATTCTACTGAAGAACACTTTACACTTTAGTTTAAATTCAAAGCAAGATTACTCATTCCCTTGATAAAAGACACCCATAGCAAAACACAAAAGCTGTCTTCTAATTACGTGTTGTTGTTTTTTTCTCTTTGGCTGTGCTGGTTACTGTACAGCCACTCAAACTAAATAAACTTAAACCATTTGTAAATATTATGTTGTCACTGACATGTAATACTATCAGAATAAATTTAGACATGGAGAAATATTGGATATTTTTTACTCCAATGGAAAATATGATGTGTGTGAAAAAATAGGTACATGAATAAGCCATTCCTGGTAAAGGCAGAATTGTTTGTGTGTGTATGTGTGTGTGTGTGTGTGTGTGTGTGTGTGTGTGTACGTGTGTGTGGGGTGTGGTGTGTGTACAGCATATGCCAGAGCAACACAAAACATCAAAACATCATAGAAGCCTATTGTTTAAACTTCATTGTAAAAAAACTATATTACAAAACGCCTCTAATAAAAAATATCCCAGAAACCAAGATAGCCAGATAGGTAAACACCTATACTGCTGCCCCAAACAACAATTTCAAAACTACAACTGAAGGACAAAACAGACATCATCCAGAAACAAGAGATGGCTGGCTGAGTGGAAATTTCACAAATTTCACAAACCAAACTGGACTGCATTGTTTTCCAGCTCTGGGTGAGATTTGGGGAGAAACTTAACTGTCTGGCAGCAAGCAGAGCTCAGAGCCAGCTTTCGCTCAGAGGTGCATGCAGCCATTGCCACGGGGCACAGAGACCCAGGTGCTGGGTAGGACGGAGCTGACAGGAAACCAAGGCTGTCTGCTCAGCCCAGAGACTCTGCCCCATCCAAGCTGAGCATAGCTGCTCTCACAGCGTAAACACAGCTGATTCTCACAGCCAGCTGGCCTGGAAGTCAACCTATCCCAGTGATACCAACAACAATGTAGGCTTAACTACAACAAGACTGTGCAACCTATAACAGGGTGCACCAAGAGTATCCCCTCAGGTAACTAGGGAGAGGCTGAGCCACTGTCCCCTAGAGGATATCTACCACACAAAGCTATGTGACCAACTCAGGGAAGCAGCCAAATGCAGAGACAAAGAAACAAATCACATTTGAAAGAAATGGAAGGAAAAACTGGACATAGAGTTCAATACCATGGTTATAAGGTTTTTCAAGAGGCTCCTAGAAAAGGCTGATAAATTTAACGAGACCCTCGAGGATATGAGCGAGACCCTCGAAGATATGAAAAAGGACCAACTAGAAATTAAGCATACACTGACTGAAATAAAAAATATTATACAGAGACCTAACAGCAGACTAGAGTGAGTTTGCATTCCCCAAGAATCAAGTCAAAGATTTGAAATACAAAGAAGCAAAATCCACTCAGCCAGAAAAGCAAGAAGCAAAAAGAGTCCAAAAAATTGAAGATAGTATAAGGAGTCTCAAGAATACCAACATCTGAATTATGGGGGTTCCAGAAAAAGAGAGAGAGCAAAATACTGAAAACCTATTTGAAGAAATAGTGACTCCACCTGGTGAAAGAAATAGATTTAAAAGTCCAGGAAGCGCACAGAACCCCAAACTATAGGAATCCAAAAAGGACCACACCAAGACACATCATAATCAAAATGCCAAGAGCAAAAGATAAAGAGAGAATATTAAAAGCAGCAAGAAAAAAGCAGTTACCTACAAGGGAGCACCCATACGATTGTCAGTGGATTTCTCAACAGAAACTATGCAGGCCAGATGAGAATGGCAAGAAATATTCAAACTGTTGAATAACAAGAACCTACAACCAAGATTACTCTACCCAGCAAAGCTATCATTCAGAATTGAAGGTCAGATAAAGTGCTTCGCAGATAAGAAAAAGCTAAAGGAGTTCATCACCACCAAGCCAGTATTATATGAAATGCTGAAAGGTAAAAATAAAAATTATGAACAACAAATACACATCTATCAACAAGTGAATCTAAAAATCAAGGGAATTAAAAAACTAATGAACAGGATAAACTGGTGAATATAATAGAATCAGGGCATAGAGAGGAAATGGACTGACAATTTTTGGGGGGAAATGGGTTTGGAAGGTGCAGGAAGAGATTGGACAAAAATCATGCACCTATGGATGAGGACAGTGGGTGGGGGTGGGGGGTAAGGGCAGATGGTGGGATGGATACAAGGTGGAGGGGAGCTATGGGGGGGGGAGGAACATTGTAATTAATAATCTGAACAATAAAGATTTATTAAATTAAATTTTTCCCAATTTTTCTTTTTTCTTTTTAATTTTCCCAGGAAAGAAAGAGAAGTGAAATAACTGAATGTCAAGTAGCAGGAGTGCAGAGAATAAAGAGCCAACCAAATAATACACCACCTGGAGAATCCTGGAACTGAGGTAAGTAGACCTACCACAGCTGATCGTCCAAAAGACAGCAATCCTTTTGTGGCAAGTTCCATATAGTTCTACCTCATATCCTGGCATATACCTGATGAGGAAAATAAGACATTTTGGGGGGTGGGGGGACTAGCAGCCTGACTCTGTACCTAGTTAATAAGTATCCCTAATGCACATTCCTATTAGCCTATAGTCTAGTCACTGCCCTTTCTTCAGTTATCTGATCTTGCAAGACCTATTTACCTAAATACTCATATTTTACGGAGGCCATAAAGCATGAATAATACACAACCCCCGGAGTGGGTTATCAGAGCTTGTGCCAAGGCAGGCCTTTAGGTGTGGTCTCACGTCCCCCATCCCAACACACGGGGATTTTTGCAAATATGGAAGTCTGATCCATATTTGGGGGACAAAGAAACCAAAAGGTATACAGAGAAAGCGTCCCCCATATTGGCTTGCTCAGGATTTGGAAATAGGCTCCCCTAAGTCATGGTACTAGTACATCTGGAAATAAATGGGTTTTTCCTATGTCTCTGGGTACTTATGTGTATTTTTCGGTTACCTGGTATATTCTGTAACATACCCAGGAAGAAAAATGTTGAAGCCAGAGAAAGTGAAATGTCAGGTAGAGAGAAATAGATATAAGAACACTTCACAAAGTTCCATCTTCCTTAAAAAGAGGCAGATAATATGGGGTCTGGAAACTGTCAAATGAAGGTCTCCCTGTCTGTTCCCCTGGGTCTCACTCAGCTGATTCCCACAGAGCAGACTATTAAGTCACAAAAGCAGCAGCCTGAGTCTACAGTAAATTGATGCTACCTGAGAGGCCAAAAGGGCAGAGAGGGGCAGGGGAGTGATGACCAAAAGGGTTAAGTCAGCCTGGCCAGTTGCTTGCTCAGTGGTTAGACCCTCAGCCTGAGGACCAAAGGTTGATTCCCAGTCAAGGACATGTACCTCAGTTGCAGGAGGCAACAACTGATGTGTCTCCCTCACATCAATGTCTTTCTACCTTTCTCTCTCCCCTTCCTCCCTCCCTTCTATTCCCTCTAAAAAAATCAGTGGGAAAAATACTAGTATCCTCAGGTGAGGATTTGTTAAAAATTGTTAAATCAACGTTTTTTACAGGAAACTGTTGAGTTGAATTGGCATGTATGCAAGACCAGAGAGAACCAGGTGAGATCACCTGGGGTCTAAGCTGGACCCCATCTCTGTCCTTCACCTCCAGCATCCTTATAAAATAGAGGGGTGCAAAGAAAGGAGAGGGGAAGGTGCAGCCATGTCTGCTGTGGGTCATGGGTTTGGCAAACAGCTCTGTAGCAGGATAGAACTTGTCTGCAAAATCTATTCCAATATCAAAAAAGATATTTTGGAAAAAACACTCAAACTTCTAATTCTGTGTGTTGAAAATATTATTCAAAGGCAACCCTAAAAATGCTGAATTTTTCTTTGATCAAATGCTATTTTACATTTCAATACAAAAATAGGAGTCAAATGTGGCTTAAGGGCAAAGATAGACTTTGGATTCCATTTTGAGAGAATGTCTACTTGCAATCTTAAAAAACTGATCATTTGCCATGCACAGACCAACCTTCCATCTGAGAGAGAACCGTTTGAAGTGCATTGCCTTAAGAATAAAAATTTTCAACAAAGTCCATAGATTCTAAACCCTTTAATTATAACGATTTCTTCAAATATGTAGCCACCCTGATATCAGGCTCCATGGGAGTCTATGTTACAGGGATACGTAGGAGGTTTTCTTGTTTTGCCTGATTTTTTTTAACTGACAAACATACATTTTGCCCTTTCTTTTACTCCATTCTTTGCATTCAATGCTTAATGCTGCAGAGAAAAGGAGAATTATTCAGAAAAAATTCAAAATAACTATAAAGAATATGGGCTTTTACAGTAAATAAGTGACAATCTGCCACTCAACAGGCGGCACCCTCAAGCACTCTGCATGAATGCAAACTCAGAAGTCAACCCTTCTTCTTCCCCTCCAAGAAAAAGACTTTTCAAGGAAAGCATTTCTGAATCAAAAACGAAAACATGCTTTGATTCATTACTTCTCCTTTCCCTTTCTCTGAAGCTTCAGCACCATGCTGGTCTTTCAAATCTTTCCATCTTCCCAGCCCCAGGTCAGGTTCCTGCCCGCTCCCACTGGGACTACTGTGGCCTCTGCATGGGCGTGGTGCCCTGCCTCTGCTCCCAACTTGACCCTTCTAAGGCTCATTTGACCCCATCTCCTCTGCTCAAATGCTTCCAGGCTTCCCTACTACCGCCCTCAGTCTGGCACATTTGCCCCTATGATCCCCATTACTCACCTTCCCACACGCTAGGCCTCATCCTACTACTGACTCTCCATTTCCTATATACCCAGGGCACTTATTCATTGCTCTGCCTATGGCCATATTCTTTCCCCCGTGCCCCTATGTCCAAATCCTGGCCATACTTTTAAATAAGGCAGTGGCCACAAATATGACTGCTTTAGGTTCTTTGGATGTTAGGCCATTTTACAGTGAGATGAACTACTAATAGATATTTTAGTTAATGTTTTAGGAACAGCTTTTTTGTCCAGTACACTTAATTTTTCTTGAGTATTCACTTATTTCACTTGGCCAATTTAAATTAAACTAAAAACTTGATTACTATTTTACTGTCAATTTTAATACTCAAGCGAAAATCTTAGTTTACCCTGTAAATATTAGTGGAAAGGATTATTTGCATTCTTGAGTAGGCCCTGAGCATTCCTGGTACTAGAGTTAATTTAGATATAGAGCAGCTGTTGCTGGCCGAGTCTCTTTCTGCAACCTGGGTCCCAATCTGAGCTGTGTGTGAGAGGCGAAGCAGCCGTGGGGGCAGAAGACCTCCCTCAGAAGGGGTGAGAGTTCAGGCAAGGTTAGTGGGTGAGGGTCTGTGCCCCACCTCTTTTAGTTATCTCCTGTTGGCCCTTCTGCGACTGTGCCTGTCTTAGGTTGTTCCTTCCCTGAGGAATCTTACCTGTCTCTAGATAACCAGCCATCCTCCAGGGCCAAGCAGGGTGATGTGAGGTTCAGTTCTGTCTCCTTTGTAGTCTATACCCCCGTGGCCTCCATGCCCAGCACCTGCCTTGGGGTCCCCTTGCCTGCTGGCGGGGTCCCGATACTGATCACATATCTCGGGGGACCCAGGTTCCTTCTCCAGAGAGTGCCCAGCTCACACCATTGGGCGAGAGACAGATCCAAGATGCCAGCCGCCCAGAGGCTTCAACCACAACTTGAACTGAAATAAAATTACCAAGACTGCAATCTAAAATTTCCAAAAGCCCCCATTAATCAAAAAAGGGGGGTGATAGTTGGGTAATATCATGTAGGGAAAAATATCCTGTAAGTAAAATACATCTAGAAAATTCTTACTCCAGAAAAGTAACTTCCAGTTCTAATGCCAACAGCAGGACACTCATGAAAAACACACATGGTGTCAAAATAAGCCAAAGGAAAATCATTTGGGCAAAAATAAAAAGAATCCCAATTCTAATTTGCAGAAAGGATCCCTTTGTTAACTTTTGGTTGAGAATGTGTTTGTGTGTTTTCAGAGAACAACTCCAAGACCATGAGGGCGAGGGGCGGGGGGGGGGGGGGTGGAAGGAAGCAGGTGGAGACATGTCCTGGGGGGTAGGGGAGGCTGGGGGGAGGATAATGAGGGGGGAAAAAGGAAAACATATGTACTACTATTAAATCTAAGTTATACTGCAAAAAAAATAAATAAATAAAAATAAAATAAAAAAAGAAATAAGGCAGAGGCCATCAGGTGGAAAAACCCTTAAATTGCTGCCACCAAACCTGCTCCTTACCTGCATCCACCTTCTAGCTGAGGCTACAACTTCCCTTGGTCTCTGGAACCCACCCCCACACATCTCGTTAGGAACCTCATCTCATTGATTGCCCCCACTGTCCCCTTTAACCTCAACTTCTTCTCTACACACGTCTCATCAGCCCACTCAGATGCTATTCATTAACAAAAACAAACAAACAAACAAAAACCTAAAACCCTTCCCCTGATCCCATCCCAACACTGTTCTCACTTTCCTACTACCACTTTCTTTAAGCCACTGGATAGAACCAAACTGCTTTGCCCTGTCCCTGTCCCCACCTCCTCTTTCCACACATCCCTCAACTCATTTTATTCCGGATTCCATCACACCACTCCCGATTTTGTTATTCTGTAAAATGTACTGACAGCCATTATGTCCCAAATAACATTCCTAGTAGTGAGAGGGAAGGAGAAATCAGACGTGAGCTATTGGGAGTCTGAAGGTCAAACTGATAGCTACAAACTGATAGCAAAATCCAGGCCAGAGATACATTTTATTTAATTTGTGCTGTGCTTATGAAAGTACAGATTATTTGTCAAAAGACAAATAAGCATGGAACAGTCTGACGAATTTCAGAGGGAAGACAGGGGTGGGGTGGGTGGGAGAAAAGTGTAATATGCACATATGCATAGTCCATGGACACAGACAATAGAGTGGTGAAGGCCTGGGCAGTAGGGGGATTAGTGGGGGGACGGGGACAAGAAGGGGACATCTGTAATACTTTCAACAATGAAGATAAATTTAAAAAATAAAATTCAAAATTGTGGAGACTTCACACAAAATTCCAGACTTTGGGCTTCTATCAAAGAAGGCAGAACTCTGGCAACACTGCTTTTTCCACTGTGAGACAGTCATCGGGCTGAGAAACAGCTGCTCCTCAGGGCTCCTGGTTCACCTCAGGCCCCAACAAACCCTCTTTGCTTTGGTCCCTGTCATCAATGGAGTTTGAACTCTGACTTTAGATCAGTGCTATTCAATAAATATAAACATGTGAGCTACATACATAATTTTAAATTTTCTAGTAGCCACATTAAAAAAAAATAAAAAGAACAGATGAAATTAACTTTAATATTATATTTAATTCATTATATCCAAAATATTTTAACTGCAAGCAATATAAAAATAGTAATTAGAAATGTCACTTTCTTTGTGCAAACGTTTTGAAATCCAGTATGTTTTTTACATTTATATCACAAGTCCCACTACACAAATCCATATGCAAAAATAGCTTTGCAGGCAGAAACAGAAGGAAAAATATTAAGAAAAAAATAGAAGAAGAAAGGAGGCAGGACTAAATAAAAAGCTGGTGAGGTTAGCCCTAACCGGTTTGGCTTAATGAATAGAGCGTCAGCCTGCGGACTCAAAGGTCCCAGGTTTGATTCCGTCAAGGGCATGTACCTGGGTTTCCTGCACATCCCCAGTAGGAGGTGTGCAGGAGGCAGCTGATTGATGTTTCTGACTCTCTGTCCCTCTCTCTTCCTCTCTATAAAAAAAATCAATTATATATATATATATATATATATATATATATATATATATATATATATATATATATATTAAAGGTGGTAAGGTTAAATAATAGGCATAGTGAGTGCTTTCAAAATAGGAGAGAAGGGAGTAGGGACATGGAGAAGTGAACGGAGCTCAGTGAGAAGATCAGCTCTAGCTTCGTGTCCCAGGGGGAAGAAACACCCCTTTATAGGCAAGTGCAGTTGACTGGCAATGCAGATTTTCTGGAGAGATGATTTAGTGTTTTATAAATAGTCTCAGTATTAGACAGCGGATCTGCCTTGCTATGAAAAGCAACTGGCCAAGTCTCTGAACCCAGTTCACACCCTTGGCACTCAAGAGGCAGCAGAATGGGCAAGACTGGGATTTTAATCAGTTGCAAGGAAATGGGTTTGAGGTAAAATGGCAATCCAGCAGGAAAGTATCTTGACTAAGATTCAAGAGCGGAATTTAAGATTCAGAGATCATAAGGTAAGGACAGTCAGCAGATGTCTGGAATCCAGATGTGGGGATGCAATGTCAGAGGCCAGACAAGGAGACTGAGGAGGAAAATCAGATTCCTCCAGTCAGAGACCAGCACCAAGAAATGCAGCCCCGAGCCAGAGACCTCACAAACAGAAACCACTCCCCCATCGTCCCTGTGAGCACAATATGGCAGCAACTTAGTAGCTCAGGTCTTCCCTTCACGCCTGCATAAATCCAGATGCAAAAATAGCTTTGCAGGTCCTCCCTTCACGCCTTTCAGCTAGGACTTTAATCTGGCATAAACCTGATTAAAGTCCTAGCTGAAAACAGTCAAGCTACCAGCTGGGAGGAGATAGAAATATCAGCCACATCTGTCAGGCTTAAAAAGACTCAGAAACAAGAAGGCATGATCATTACACAGCTGTAAAGGATTTTCAAACTTTTCTAGAGAACTTATCTCTGAACAGCTCTAGCCCATCCATTCACTGCATCATTCATTCAGCAACCATTTATTGAATGGTTCTCCCTGAACCGTTGTTTACAATGTCAATTAAATAGGTCAATTGTACTAGGATTTGCCAAATTCTACTCTAGCAGTGTTGGTGCAGGTAACTCGGGCTGAAGCAGAATAGGTGAGATTGCTAATGCTGAAGGGGCCTCTCTGAATAAAATGGAGGGGTTAGGAGGAGGCATTGATCCTAAAATGCCCAGAGGTCCATTTGGCTGTCATGTATTGCAATTTTCCAGATTGGCCAGGATCCAAGAGAATGGGAATCAGGCTGGTATAAACTACCAGAAAAGAGACTTCACAGGAAAACTGTTCTCTTAAGAAGGCAGTAAGCAGGACTTTGAAAAAACCAGTTTTTTGCATTGCTTATATTCAGACTAATGTTAAATACAAATATTTGGAGACATCAGGGAAATCATGGTCTAACAGTCTGCTGAAAAAAAAATCTAATTAGAAATTGGTTACAACCAAGATCGGTTTGCCTCAGTGGATAGAGCGTCGGACTGCGGACTGAAGGGTCCTGGGTTCGATTCCGGTCAAGGGCATGTACCTTGGCTGTGGGCACATCCCCAGTAGGGGGTGTGCAAGAGGCAGCTGATCTATGTTTCTCTCTCATCAGTGTTTCTGACTTTCTATCCCTCTCCCTTCTGCTCTGTAAAAAATCAATAAAATATATTTTTTTAAAAAATTGGTTACAGCCTTGGCCTATGTGGCTCAGTTAGTTGAGCATCATATATGCATCGATGGGATCGCCAGTTCAATTCCTGGTCTGGGCACATGCCCAGGTTTTGGGCTCTATCCCTGTAGGGGTATGGAGTAGGCAACCCGTCCATGTTTCTATCTCATCCGTGTTTCTCTCTCTCCCTCTCTTTTCCTCTCTCTCTCTAAATCAATAAGAACATATTAAAAAGGAAAGAAACTGGTTACACTGGAGGGGAAAATCTCTGCATAAAATCTTGAATTGTTGAAGGATAGTCATCACTTTTTAGATTTATAAAGAACAATGTAAGTTAAAAGGAAAGGCTGATAGTGACAAGGAAATAAAAATGGCACATAAAGTTAATCATGCAGGAAATAAAATATATATTTTAATGGTCCTGACAAAATTCACAAATACAGCAAAGATTATTTGGCAAGTAGAAAAAATGACTTGAGGAAGGATGCCTCATACCTTTTGATAATTAACTTTATAGAAAGATAAACTTGTCATAAATAGGTATATTTTATACTGTAATTTTATGAAAACAAGGAAACTTATCTAAAACAAGTTCTAGGATATTATTTCATTCACATTAAATAAAACCCCCAAAGTCAATATTCAACAATGATCCCCAATTATCAAGAAAGGGTTTTACTGGTATTTAGGACGCTTGGCTTATTGAGGCAGGGAAATAAGTATTTTTAGTAAGTTTCCCAGCAAAAAAGAAGTCAAAACAAAAGAATTTCAGACTTCAAAAGATCAATGTCTCCCTTTCTAAAACAGGTTTGTGCTGTGATACTGTAAATAGCTATGAATTAACAACAAAAATGTGTGACCCTAATTTCTGAATCTGCAGATTTTATAAATGCTTACAATGTTATCTAGGCATGTTTTTTATTCTTCTTCAATGTAGAGTTGGCAAACATTTTGATAATCATCATGAGCAAAGAAATTACTCTACATGTTTCCTGAGGTACCAAAGATAGATTATTAACCTTTAATTTGTGAAAACATTTCTTATGTTCAAATATTGGGGCAAAAGAAAAAAAGAGGAAAATGTCGTTCTATTTCCTTTATAAATCTATTAATCCTATTTCGTACCTCAAAGTGCTTATTCATTTTTCCATGATAATGTGCACATACTTACCAAAAGTAGTGTAATTTTTTCACTGTGTTAAGTTATGATGTTACCAGTGCTGCCTTGTGTAATTTTGAGCTATTTTTGCCACCACAGCAAGTAAAATACCTGAAATTAAGTAAAAAGGACCAGCAAAGCTTCCTGTTTAACACCCACTTATTTGTAATGGTGGCAGCAGCAAAACTTTAATATACTGTTCAATAATAATAACACTACTGATGTTTATTAAGCTAGGTTTCAGGCCCATTTCATACAATATCTATGTTACAACACTTCCCTTTATGCAATATTCATAAATCTACTCAAATCTGCCAGATACACGGGATAGTAACTAAAGGTTACAGGGAAGTAACTCCACTCTAAGGTAACCTCTTACTCTTTTCACTCCCTTTCTCTGGAATGAACTGAAGATGCCAGTATTTGTCAAGAATGCTACAACAGACCAAAGGTCACTGCACACCCAGTTCCAAAATCTCCTAAGGTCTCATCTCTGCCCCACCCCGAACTCCACCTGCACATTTTGCATAAGCTACTAATGTTATTTGGGGCAGCTTCTTGTAATTATATATTTTTTAATGGTTTTAATCATTTCTGTTAGGAATTCTTTTTTAATTTGGGCCTTCCCAAGATTAAGTAATGTTCTTTGAAGTAATATTAAAGATATCTGAAAACAAACAGCAAAAAAAGGAACCCAAATCACTTTTTAAAATAATTTTTGAAAATACAGGCTTTCTTTAAAAGGTCAGCTAATTAATAAAGTGAGATCCATTTCACATGTAGACTTAATATAAGAAGATATTTTTCCATGTTTTGTCAGGGCATAGAGATATGTTTCAAGAATTTGATCCCAGTGAATGAATATTCCTCTATGTTTTGAAACATTTTTGTAACACCTTGAATAAAATATTTTTACTCCTCTAGGAAGACAATTTTAACAAAATAAATGTAAAGGAAAAACAATAAAAGTTTAACATTCATGATCACTACAAGCTTTCTGTTAAAACATTAAAAAATGCAACATATTCATTCCTCACTCTTTATCTTAAAATACTGATTCCCTGATTCTAGCAGAACATAATTTTAGTAACTCATCAAGACAGAATACATAAAATTGGCATATTTTTTTATATGCACACAAATTGAGAAAGCATCTTTCCCATCTGTGCTGCAGAAAATGAAATGCATCTGGTGTGACAATATGGCCCGGCACGTGAACTAGAATCAGTGGGATGAAAGGAGTTTCTTTTTTTTCCAAAGCAGATTATTTTAAATAATGCATGTTATGTAATATGCAAGACATTATCAAATATGTTATAGTTCATTGCAAAGGTATATTTGGCTAAATAATCCAGAATGGCACGAGGGCTGGCAGGGGCATGGGAGGTAGCTTGTTCTGTTTTAATCACTGTTCAACATTGACTTCCAAATCTCTTGCCCCAGCAACCCAATCTGATTTTTGGCTCCTCCTTAACATCTCTACCCAGAATCAGAGTATGTGCACATATGCTGTTGGGGCTTCATGCTGGGCTAGGGGATAGAGAGATGGGGAATGTTTGGAGAACATAGCTGATGCCAGGATCAAGCAGAGAACAAGAGAAAAATTAAACAATTTGTCTTTTTTTTTTTTTTTTGCAACAAATGTTCTTTCTCCCTTGGAAGAATGTTCTTTTTATCTAGGCAATCTGAAGATGGATTTTATACTTTCATTGTCTTTTCTTTCATGTGCTCCCATCTGTTCTTGGGAACTGTGAATAAAACTGAAATCTACATGTGCTACACACTCTATCCCATGCCCAAGTATGTTTGCAGATGATGTGCTGAGAGCGCCAGGATAGATCTCTGAGATACGTAGCGTGCTTCGGAAGGGTGCTACAGAGCTAAGCCTCCTCCTGGGCACCTTGGTGAGCCCTCATCCTGTTCCAGGTTCCAACCCTATTTCTTCCTCTTCCCCATTCAGAGAGGTGACTGGGCTCATTGAGTTGGGCAGAGAAGTATTTAGAGGACTTAGGAATCCTCTATTCTGCATCAGTGAGCAAGTGCTGCTCAAACCTGGATTTATGACTCATGACAGAGAAAACTGTCCAGTTCTCAGAGAACAAAGCTCCATTAGCAGATGTTGGAAACCACCAACAGTGCCTCTCCCCGGGACTGCGTCCAGCAAGGGAGAAGCTCCTCAGGGCTTACTGTCCTGCCTATACCTACCTTTCACCTATTCTTTGAAAGATATTTTAGCTTTTTTATTTCTTCTGTGTACTCACTGAAATGCTAGTTCTTTATAATTAAGAGCTTCTTTAGAACTACAGATGGTATGATTAATGTCATTTGTGAATATGACATAATAGGTATGCAACAATGAATGAATCACAGAGAACAAAGAATAAGTTAATATAGCTAATTCATCATAGAACTGATTCTAGGGATGGAGGGGAAAACTCCAGGACATACGTAAACTTGCAAGTATTATTAATCACTAGGACTGAACTCATCTCAGAACATAAGTTCTAAAACTTGTCAAAGATAACTGTAGTCATGGGAAAAGATTCTGGAGAATGACTTGGCTATAAAACCTCTGTAATTTATCAACCATGTAACTCTAGAATTTCTTCAAGCATTTGTTTCCTAATCTATAAAAATGGAAACAAGAATTTTGATCATGTAGGACTGCTACGGGGATCAAATCATGTATTCATATGGCTATAAAGTGCCCAGTATATGGTGAAGGCACACACAATGTTTAGTATCTTGTCCAAAGTAGGTTTAGGTCTTTTGACTATGAAATTCATATTTACACAGCAGCATTTTGAAATAAATATTGATGGTGTCTGAAAACTTTCTGGTAAAAATAAACATAAGTACCAATTCAGAATTCCCTACTTTTGCTTTGAAAATATCTTGCTTCAATGAGCTGCAAAATAATTTAGTAAGTTAACATTTGCAGTAATATATCTACCATCCAATATAATCCAATTATTATTTGTTGTCTTATTATTCTTAACTGCAAAAGTTCATCAAAACAAATGTAAACAGTACCTCAACTCTAAAATTCTTATAACTAGGCTATGTACACACTAAACACACACACACACACACACACACACACTTTTTAACTACATAGTATTCATCTTTACTGAATTTAAAACATCTTTTTTAAATGAATTTTAACCTTACTTTTGGAACCAGAAACAGAATTCCATTAAATTCGTTTTCAAGATGAAGGGAAAGGTGGGTTTATTTAGGCTTTTTGTCAATAATATCCCTACCTACTCCTCTGAGAATAACTAAAAACATTTGCTAGAACACCAGGAGTTTCCTCCAATATCAGTAACATCAGCTTGCTGCACTCACCTATCTTTATTAAACAATAAAACACTCATACTCTGCTCTGTTTTCTGAAACCATACTAATAAACTATGAACAGTTTCAACTGAAAGCACATCTATTCCCATACCCTATCCTTCTACACATAGCCTTGTGCTTTCTGTAGTTAAAGTTTTAATGTACATAACATTAATCTAGCATGTCTATTCAGAGACAACATACTGAGTTCAAATAAAGTAAGATACATTGAAAGAAAATAGTTCTTTAGGTCCCTGCAGAATGGAACTGTCAAAATACTTGAGAACACTGACATACGTGATAAACATTTACAAAGGAAGAGCCCCCCTCTACAAGACGGAGGGAGTGCACGCAGTGCTCAGGGGAGCACCTTTGGGGCCACGCGTGCACGTTTACTCGATTCCTGATTCCTGTCCTACTAAACCTGCGTGATCAGGCTCCATATGATGCAGGAAGCAGCGCACTCACGACGCAGCCGCTTTGGTGACTATTAAATCCTAGCAAAGGCCAGAGGAACAGACTTCACCAACTCGGATGAGACGCGTAGGCTGCTCACTTGCTGGGGAAGTTTTAGGAAGGGAGTGTGGGTAAATCAGCAAACCTCTGCTTTAAGGCTTTCCCCACGCTGTCCCTCACGTTTACCATGAAGCCACCTGTTCGCATGTCTGTTCCTTCCTGCAAACCATCTGTGTCCAATGCTGGCTCCTCCACAAACAAGGGTGTCATCCTTTTGATGTTTGGGGGCTGGTTTTCCTTTTGACAACGTGAGACACAGTGCAGAGTCCTTCTAGAAGACCTCCAAAAAGTACCCTGAATTATGTCTAACTTCATTTCTCCCCTATTTGGCGACCACGAATACTTCCACTTCCACTGTCAGCTCATATAGTTATTTCTGCCCAAAGCAAAGAGGGGGTGCAAGACTTATCTTTACTAAGCAGGTGCGGGACGCTTTCTTTCCACGGTTTGGTTTACCTGGGAGCACCCTCACCGCCCTGCACGTCTCGGGGTCTCGGTTCCCCAAAGCTGGAGGCGTAGCCCCGGGCATCCAGCACTCACCTGGCTGCCGCCACACTCCCCGCCTTTCTCCAGGGTCCAAGGCTCCCTAGAGCTCGGTGCGCGCCCTGCCCCCGCCGGGGGCGGCGGCGGCTCCAGCAGCTGCTCCAGGCTGGCGGTGCCGGGCAGGGAGGAACTCTTCTGATGGCACAAGTGCGCCGCGGCGCCCCGACGCTGTGCACCCTCATCTTGGGCACCTTGGGCACGGTTCCCCCTCGGGGGTGGCTGAGGCGAGGAGGACAGGGAAGAAGCAGAAGACGAAGAGGGAGCTGAGTCTGGGGAGTGTCCGCCAGGAGGCGTCGCTCCGCCTGCTCCGGTCACTGCAGCGGGCCCCTTCCCCGCGGGGAGCAAATGTTCCCGGATCCTGCGGCGCAGCGTGGACCCCTGCTCGCCTCTGGCGGGGCCACCGGGCTCCAGAGATCCCGCGGAGGAGCAGCACAGGTTGGGCTGGGAGGAGGAGAAGACACGGTCCAACACTTGCTTCCGTTTCTTGAAGCCGATCCACCTACTGCCCGTGCCACCTGCTCCGGCCAGTGCTTCCCGCCTGCCCCCGGGGGGTGGCGGGGAAGGCGATGGGGTGGCCGCAGTGCGCTGCTCCGGGCCCCCTGCGCGCCCGCTGCTGCCGCCGCCCTTACTCTTGGCCACCCCCAGCTGCAAGTTCTTCCACAGCCGGGCCTGGAAGGAGGGGGGCGCAGCGGCAGGCTCGGCGGAGCCCGCTGCGGCTGCATGGGGCTCCATCCTCCACTCCCCGCTCCTCCTCTTCCCTCCTCCTCCGCCTCCTCCTCCTGCTCCACCGCCCTCGCTGGCTGAGCCTCCCCCCGGAGCCCTGCGGCGGCGGTGGCGGCGGCGAGGGGCGCAGCAGCAGAAGCAGGGAGCGCCCCTCCGCTTCAGGCCAGCGCCGGGGACGGACGCCGCAGCCTCGGTTCTCCGGCCCTTGGACTCCCGCGCTGCCTCTCTCCCCAGCACCTGCCCGGGTGGGCTGTCTCTGTGGCTGAATCCCGGCTGCCAAGCCTGCAAAGTTTCTAGCTCCGACCTCCAAGGCTCCAGACCACCGGAGTCCCCCAGGCCGCGCCCTGCCTCCCTCTCCTTGTTGCTTCCAGGTTCAGAGGCTATGCGCCCCGGGCGTGAGCCAGGGACTCTGCGCCCGGTGCCTGGTATTTGGCACCTGTCAGCGGCTGAGGAGGCTGCTTCCAAACTGGATTCCTGCGAGACCCGCACAATGGGGAACGTTGGGCTGGAGATTCCCAGGACCAGCAGCCCTGAGGGAGCACCCCTGGACCATCCTGCAGCTCCTAGATGGGAGGACCGGGAGGCGAGAGCCGGGTGGAGTTAGACTGCTTCCTAGGATCCAGCCACAGTTCCTCCGGCAGCTTGCTCAGGGCTGCGGCTGGACGCACCAGCCAGCCATCCTCTGGGTCCGATGAAGTGAGCTGGAGCGGAGATCATGCGCCTTCGGGGGTTCCTGTGGGACGCCCAGCTTCCTCAGGCGAGATGAACCCATCTGAGTTCTGGAGCTGATCACCGCTGCCCCCGCCCGGTTGCGCTCCGGGTCCAAAAGGAGAGTTTGATTTTTTCTGTCTTGACTTCATCTCCCTCACCCCTCCCCGCTCTTTATTTATATGTGCAGTGTTTCTTCTATTATCAGGGTCTAGAGATTTCTGGAGTCTGACAATAAGGCCAGCCCTAAAGTTGCAGGAAGTTTAAGGTGGCCGAGGACATACATGAAAGATGCGCACTGTCTCTGATCCCCATTCCAAACGCAGGGAATCTTGCTCTTTTGCATTTTCCTTTGGTTACTTCACCTGCTTCATTGCCAAGGCAATTAGAAAAGGCTTTTTAACTCATTCAGACTTTGCTTCTCCATGGGGATTCTAATTCTAAGAGAGCCTCTTGAAAGGCGGTGACACAGTGCCCCTTCCATCTTCCACTGCCCTCCACACCCCTAAATGTGGAAAACATGGAAGAGTTACCTAGGCTTTTTCCCACCACGCCTATCCCTATCTCATCTAGCTAACAGTATGCCCTTCAGATGTTACCACTCTCTCACCTTTTCATTTTTCTATTTTTTCTTGCCTTTATAACAAATACTTAAATATTTATTGAGCACCTACTATGTACTAGGTTCTTTGATAGATTCTGGGGATGCAGTTGTAAACAGTGGAAAGAGGGCCCTACCCTAATAAAACTCATCTTCCAGTAAGAGTGAATCGGACAATAAACACAATGTCTAATAGTGAAAAGGCCCATGGAGACATTAAAACAAACTAGCATAACAGTGTCCTTGGAGGTAGGGTTGACAGATAAATTACAGGGTCAACTAAATTTGAATTTCAAATGAACTATGAATAAATTTTAAGTATACATATGTCCCAAATATTGCATAAGACATACTAAAATGCTATTTGTTGTCTATCTGAAATTCAAATTTAACTTAGTGTTTTGTATTTTTATTTGCTAAATCTGGCAACCCAATAGGAAGCGTTTTTTTGGGGGGGAGGTTTTGATATTTTGTTGTTACTTTTTCTTACCTTATGTATATATAGAATTTCTCCCTGAGGACTCAGCTCAGTGCCTCAGAAGTTGAAAGTATCACAACCACAAAAAATTACCTGAATATAAAGATACTGATAGCCCAAAAGGAAACTGCAAATACCCAGAGGTGTTCTTCTCTCTTACATAGGAAAATTATTTTGTTATTAGTTTTTCTAAGACATGGTAAACAAAGTATGAAGAAAAAAAGGTAAAGAAGTATAGAATTACTGTAGAAAATTGAGAAGAAATAACCACTACTTCTTCCAGAACTCTTTATAAATATGTCAATTTTGTCATATTTATATGATAAGGGCCCATGGACCCACAGAGATAACTCTACACAATTCAACCTTATTTTCATATAGTCTCATACTGATGTACTCAATTGGTTTTTTTATCTTAATATTTCCATTTTCCTCTTTACCAAATTTTGTCTTGATGATACTATCTTTGAGATTTCAAGTTTTCAGGTTCTGAAATCTATGATCCCAAATCATATTTCTCCATCCATGTGAATTCACTTACACAACTTGAAAGAGCATATATAACTCTTTCTAAACATCTGAAATGGATTATAAAATGTGAGGCTGTCCTACAAATTGTGCATTACATAAATTTGTACTAGATATGACTCTGCCATTAAATGTCTCATTGTACTTAAGAGAAGATACTTATAAAAACTCTATATCACAAGGGGAAGCTAAATAGTACAGACCGATCACTATGTGGAATAAAGAGGAGTGAAGATCACTTCTGTCTTGACTAATAAAAGGTTTCTTGTTGAAAGTACCATCTGAGATAAGACCTATTCCAGGCAACAGAATACACTAATAAGATAGATGGCCACCTGCAGAGGCAAGCAAATTTCATAGCACACACTAAGACTTCAATAAATGTTACCTCTCCTATTTATTACAATTTACTATCCATCTTAAATATTAACAACTCATATTGATTGAATTATTATGAAATTTTTTAATATGTGTATCACATATTGAAATAGAGGAGGTTGAAATAGGGTAGGTGATAGATAATGCAATTATCTGAGTAGAAACCCAAAGGACTTGAGGGAGGGGACAAAGTAGTGAGTGAATCTAAAGGAAAGTTTTTCCAAGAAGAGAGAACATTAAATGCAAACAGGCTAAAGTAGGAACTTGCTCAGAGGAATGGTAAAGACAAAGTGTATGGAACAGAGAAACAGAATGGGAGGAGAAGATAATGCACAGATGGCTAAGGAAGTGATCACTGTAAGACTCTTGAGGCAACATTGAAGACTCTGGACTTGGGTGGGATGGAAAGCCACTGGAGGGCTTTGAACAGAGTTTCTTTATAATCTAACTTGCATTTTAAAGTTTCACTCTGGCCTCTATGTTGACAACAAAGTGGAGGAGAGGAGTGGGTGGGAACATAGTTTAGACAGCAGCTGTCACTGCCCCTGAGGGGTAGTGATGGCTTTGACTGAGTGGGTAGGTGAGAAGTGGTGAGACTGGTTAACTTCTAGATAGGCAATGTTTTGAAGGCAGAACTGGCAGGACTAGACATAGTTAGGACATGGGGTATGCAAGCATGATGCTAAATGGTTTGCATCCTTTAACATACGTAATTCTCACAGCAACCTAGTTTTACAGATAAAAGAACTGACTCTGAGGCATATTAAGTGATCTTGCAAGGTCACTTCTTCTATAATTAGCAGATCCAAGGTCCACAGGATTCCAAAGCCACACAGCTTCCTCATCTTAAAATGCATGAATAAATAGAATAGAATAATTGAAAGAAACCTCAAAGATGCACCAATCTATATCCTTGCCCTGGGCGAGCAACAAGACTGTCATGGACAGAACCACCTGATGAGATCAAGGACATGAATACAAGCACAGAAACAACATTTATGGGACTATTTGAGTTAAAGTGCCAACTAAATGGCACTTAAGGCACCCTCTTCTCAGTAGAGCCCTGGCTGCTGTCCCAGATCCCAATACTGGGCCAGATGCCTTCAGGCCCTCATTTCCTCTCTGGGTCTCTGAAATAGGGATAATAACATCAGTTGGCTTGACCACACCCCACAAGGACCCAATTAAAAGTCAAATGTAGGCAGCATTTTCAATGAGTTAATTTGTCCTCAAGAGAAATGTTTTAATCACTTCGTTATATAAAAACAAAACACAAGAATAAAACCATCTTCCTTTAAGTTTACTTCCCAACTCTTCTTACATCCAAGGGTTATGGCCAAGCCTAGTCATAAAAAGCTTTCTTTTGGGCAGTCCTGTGTCCAGCTAAAAATCTGGGTTTTGCTACTGAGGAAGAAGAAAAAGGTGGATATTTGGAACAACAAGGAAACTCTGACACAGACCAGTAGTCATGTGATTGACTTCTTAACTCATAAAGGAAAATCACCAAAAAAGGATTTCTTTTTAAATCTACATGCTTGGTATTTGGTGAAATGCACAGAACTGCTGCTGCCTTCTCATTATAAGCATGAGGATAAAGCGAAACCAAGGTTGGCAGAAGTGAGATGGGAGCAACCCATTCTTGATGATGTCATTGGGCTACACAATCAGTCAACCTAAGGCCTTCCTTAACTGTGACCCTATCATCATGTAGTTATCTGTTAACTATTAATTAGAAAATTAATTTATCTAGATTTTTAGCCATTTTTAGCTGAGTTTTTTTAAATATATTTTTTATTGATTTTTTACAGAGTGGAAGAGAGAGGGTTAGAAAGTCAGAAACATCAATGAGAGAGAAACATCTATCAGCTGCCTCTTGCACGCCCCCTCCTGGGGATGTGCCCGCAGCCAAGGTACATGCCCTTGACCAGAATCAAACCCGGGACCCTTCAGTCCGCAGTCCGATGCTCTATCCACTGAGCCAAACGGTTCTCGGCCATTTTTAGCTGAGTTTTATATGAGTCTTTCATTGCTGTTAAGACAAATTACCACAAATTTAACTGCTTAAAACAACATCCATTTATTATCTCACAGTGTCTGTGAGTCAGAAGTCTGGGTGCAGCGTGGCTCAGCTGGCTCCCATGTTTCAGGTCTCACAAGACAAAAATCAAAGTGTTGAGAGAGCTATGCTCCTTTCTGGAGGCTCTGGAGAAGAATCTGCTTCTAAACTCATTCAGATTGCTGGCAACATTCATTTCTGCACCCTCGTGGGACTGAGATCCCTATTTCCTTGCTGGTTTCCAGGAAATGGGGGAAACGGGGAGACACACTTGGCTTCCAGAGGCTGCCTTCAATCCTTGGCTCATGGCCCTCTTCCTAGTCTTCAAAGTCAACAAAGGCAGATTGAGTCCTTCTTGTTAGGTCAATGCAGGTGGGGAAGTCCAGAGCCAGAGCAATGCACTTGCAAGCTGTATACCTCCCACCCACCAACTGGTGTGCAGAGTTATGATGTAATCAGCATCTGCCACAGAGACATTTCAGAGACATTGGACCACCAATAAGCACATGCCGAGTGCCCTGGGTCCCACCCCTTCCTGTTCCTCCCCTTAAAAGGTGTCTTCATTGCCCCACATGTCACTGTTCTCCCAGACTGTTCTCCAGGTCTGCAAGGCAGTCCGGCTGGGTCCCTTCCCACTCCTCTAATCCTGGTTTCTCTAACTCCTTCATAATAAAATCCCCCTTTTAAAATGTCTTGGTCTGCAGCTTCCATCTCACGCACCTCGAACCTTATACTTCTCACATTTCAAAACCCTCAGACCTCTTCTTCTGCCTCATATCTCTTGCTGGCTCTTCTAATTTTAATGGCTCATGTGATCACATTGGGCCCACCTGGATAATCCAGCATAATGTTCCTATTTTAAGGTCCGTTGATTAGAAAACATAACTACATGTAAAGCCCCTTTACATCTGTAACTATACCAGCATTTGACTGAATAATTAGGAGACATGAGTCTTCGGGAGGCATGTCTTTAGGGTTCTGCTCACCACAAGTCCCCTAGAGGCCAAAGCATCCTGATTGGCACGTCCTTATTGTAGACCAGAAGAAAGAACACATCTTCCCAGATTGCCTCTTCTGGGAACCAATTCCAGCATGTAATAATTACAAGAGTTTCATCAAAAAGTTGGTGAATGGCTGAGTCACAGATATCGTTTATCTGTTGGAAATGGCTAGAAGGCATCTTCCCAAAACCTGAATAAGGATCATTGCTTGCTGCCAGACAGCTCAGGGCATTTTATTGCCTGAACAGCTGTAGGCTACTCCCCAAACTGAAGATACTCCTGTAAACCCTTTGAAACCTTACCCTTTGAAGTGTGTATATCTCCACCTTGCCTTAGGACAGTGGTCGGCAAACTCCTTAGTCAACAGAACCAAATATCAACAGTACAACTATTGAAATTTCTTGAGAGCCAAATTTTTTAAACTTAAACTTCTTTTACCACCACTTCTTCAAAACAGACTCACCCCTGCCGTGGTATTTTGTGGAAGAGCCACACATAAGGGGCCAAAGAGCCACATGTGGCTCTCGAGCCCCACTTTGCCGACCACTGCCTTAGGACAAATTGTGTTAAATAACTCGGGGGTCCTTAGACAAAAGGTAGTCTTCTAGCTCCTTTAGCTGAAGGTCCTCTGACCCCCAATGCCTTTCAAAATTATCTTTTGTCTTTGGACTCCTTCTTGAATCTACACATCGGCCCCTTTCTCCAGATTGCAGAGCCCCTTGTAAACGCTGGGACAAGAACCCCGGCATGCCTCATCCACAGTGTTAAACCCAGAGGACCTGGCTCAGTGTTGCAAAGTAACTGCATTAAGACAGACCAACATTCATTAATGACAAGAACACTGAGAGACTTGCTAAACAGGGCAGACCCTCCTCTTTGCTCTGTTATTTTGAATCTGCCCATTTTGCTCCCCCATTTCCTCCTCACATGATGTTTTCCAGGTTCCAATTGGTGTTTCCTCCTTTTCAAGTCCAATTCCCTAATTCACACATTTTTCTCTGAGTGAGATAAAATGGTTATTTAAGAAATATACATGATTGATTTCAAACCAGTGCCTAAAAATTTAGCTGCTTTTCTGGCAAGCCCCTTTTTTAAAACGCCTGCCTAGAAAATACACAAGTAAGAACTAGTTAGAAGTAACTCTTGTAGAGTTTTATTCTGAGATGAACTTCTCTCTGAATCTTATGAAAAAAGGAAATGGAAGGAAAGATGGAATAGCTAAATGTGTACAAAAGTATTCTTGGGAAGATAAAATCAAGTATAATGTCTTTTATGAAGAAAATTACCTTGAATGAAACCACTTTGGCTAAAATAGGTTTCTCAGACCTTGACTTACAGGTTGTAAATCCACCCCCCAGGTTTATTCTTAACATGTTAAGCGGCCAGCCTGTTTTGTCTTCCCGAAGGAAAGTATAGTGTCAGTTACCAGTGACTGACAGGGCGTTTAACGTATTAACCTTGACTTCTGCCATCATCCGCATGCAGATTTCTAAATTCTGGCCAAGAAATTATAGATAGTTCAGGTATTGTAGCCTGCCTTTGCTAGAACACCTAAGATCCCAAAATACAAGGGAACTTGGCCCAGATATCATATAAAATCAGTGGTGGGATCAGTGCAGTAATTATAGGCAGCAACATCTTTTAAGGGGGCTTTAGTTTTGGGCCATCCTTATTCACTATGATGCTCAGTGTTTGTCAATCTATTTCTCATTCAGTTCCACAATTCAGCCAGCTGGATCTAACCACAACTTAACCACCCCAAGATCAAGAATTGTTTTTTTGTTTTCTATCAGGATAGATCTGACAATAGCCTGAACTAAGGACATCAGGTCTGGCATTGCACAACCTTGGCTCAGGATGGACAGCAATGCCCATGAACTCTGCACTTTTCCTCCAGCACTGGGTAAAAAACTAAGTTAAGGCAGAAAAATAGTTGCCATAAATAAACACAATGTTACCTACCATTTATAGGTGCTGTTATCTTTATATAGGACCTCTGGACATTAATGAGATTGGATATATGGAAAGAAGGATAGGGACCTGAAGGGCTAATTTCACATTGCAAACAAGCAGTGTATTGGGAGAAAAAAATAAATAAATCCATCCTACTACCTTTTATGCAGATGTGCAGAAAAAATATATCTCCTTTATGTTTTTTGTAATGAATCTGGTTTTCTTGTAAAGTAATGTTAGTCAACCAGAGGTTAATGGAGAGAAAAAAAAATTTTAACAATCATTGAGATTTCATTATTTAGACAACTCCTTTAGAAAATGCCTGCAGTCTTCCTGGGAAAATATGTTTGTCCCTCAAGTAGCTTTCTCTTCCCTTGTTACTCTTCCTAAGAAGGAATCTGGGTGGATGGGAAGAGGATGTGACCATTTCATGTTTGTGACAAGGTCACATCCACATGCAAATTTCTAAATTCAGAATTTAGAAATATGTATATGGATGAAAGAGTTAGGGTCTGAGGGCAGGCAGTACCATCTGTCCTTCTGCTCTGAGGGAGATGCCCCTTGTAACCTGGTTTGCCTGCTAACATTCACAAGCAAATCTGGGCACTCACACAACCTGGTCTCTCCCACCCAAATCAGAGCCCAGAGAATGTCCCAGATAACTCAGCCTCTCCTTGGCTCTCAGGGTCAGGATTCCTGACATCTTTCTGCCATTTTCCTCATCCAGCCCACTGGCTCTCAGCTCAACACCCACACGCCAAGGGATGAGATAGGCTCAGAAAAGCTGACTATAGGGGCCTCCTCCTGCAGCTATAGAGCACCACTGTGTTTTAATGTGGATTGCATCCTAAATTGTTTTTCAGGAGTTCTGTCCACACTGAGTAAATAGTTGGAACTCTTGCTCTTTAACCCTCTCTCTCTATCCCTATCTCCCCTACCTTTTTTCCATCCCCTTGGACTGTCCTTTGGTATCTAAATAGACTGTTTATCAGGAAGGGTTATAGCAGGAAACATGAGGCACATTCAAATAAGAAAACATGACTAAAAAATATAAATTATTTGATAAATTTAATTATTTTTAAAGATGTGGCAAAGTTTAGAGCAGTGACTCTCAGAATGTGAACCACAGACCTGAGATCCTTTCAGATCAAAGCTATTTTCTACCAGTTTTTAGGAGCCATGTGCCTTTTTCATCCTCAGTCTCTCACAAGTATATAGTGGACTTTTTCAGAGTCTTCATAATATGAAATATTTACAACAAAGGGCATCGTGAGAAAAGTAAAAGGCAAAAAAATAACAAAATAACAAGGGAAAATATTTGTGGAATGTATAACAGAAAGAGATTAAAATACAGAAAATATAAAGAATTATATTAAATTGATGAGAAAAAGATAACCAAATAGAAAAAATAGCAAAGAAAACATGACTAAAAAATTATAAATAAGAAATTCACAAAAGAGAAATGTCCATAGCAATAAGGAAAAATGCAAAGATATAGTTTTTAAATTTTTACAGAGATCAGTAAAATATAAAATTGTTTGTCAGCTTTGATATGGGTGTAGAGAATGAATATCATAGTCATTATGGCAGTGTAAATTGTTATAGCCACTTTAAGTGGTCAATTTGGCCACTTAAATATCTATTAAAATGCACATAATATATTAATCTGATTAATTGGAAAATTCCACTTCTAGTCATCTTCCCCACCGCCACCTCCAAAATCCACATGTTTACTAGGAGGTACATATAAGGGTTGTATTGCAGCGTTGTTAGAACCAACAATAAAGTTTAGTAAAGGGGAAAAGTTCAATACTCTTTACATAGAAATGATTATATAAATTATGATTTATCCATGTTCTGAAATTCTGTGCAACATACAACAAAAGGGATATATCACTATGTTTAAATAAGAAAGATCACCAGAATACTGCTGAACCAATTGCAAATTGATATTTATCATATGACAGCATATTTACATTTATAAATAAATAAATTCACAAATAGAAATCAGTAGTTAATTTTAAGAATAATAACCAAAACACTTTTAGATTTATCTCCACAGAGGAATAATAGTTTGAAATTAGAGAATATATTTAAAAAGTATGCCATATTCATTGGTCAAATGAGATCAAACAATACTTAGAAGGCATGCAACAAAATTTAACATCCTTTCATAATTTAAAAATCTTAGTAAAGTAAAAGGAGATGAATAATTCCTTAATGTAACACCATAATACATGCATAAATCCCAAAGCCAACAATATCCCTTAGACTCGCAAAGCAATAATAGAGGCGATCCTATGCAAGTCAAGAAAAGGCACAGATTCCAAATAAGAACTCAGCTGCTTAAATGCTTCACAAAAGTGAGACAATGTGTTTCAATAAGAAAATGAAATGTCCCAGTGGGTGTGGCTCAGTGGCTTGAGTGTTGACATCTGAACCAGGAGATCATGGTTTGATTCCAGTCAAGGCACATGCCTGTGTTGCAAGACTCAATCTCTGCTGTGGGTGTGCAGGAGGCAGCCAATCAACTATTCTCTCGCATCAATGATGATTCCATCTCTCCCTCTCTTCCTCTCTGAAATCAATAAAAAAAATTTTTTAAAAGAAAATAAAGTAAATGCAAATATTGAAAAGAATGAAGCCAATTTTTTCATTATAGGTAATATAATTGTGTGCTGAAAACACTGAAGGAAAAAACATGAAAACAATAAGAAAAGCCAGTAATGGAGTAAGCTATAAAATTAATCTATAAAAATCAATAGTTTTTTTCTACAGAAATTATAAAATGAAAAATAATATTATTAAATATAATAAACAAAAAATAAAAACCAAGTGAACAAAATAAGATAAATCAAAGAGCAACACCAGGAAACACTTTAAAACTCTACTGTGGAACATGAAAGAAGGTGACTAAATTAAAACACCTGGGTGAGGACATTCACTATTGAATAGCAATCATTTCTACTTAATGAGTCCATAAAATCAATATGATCTCAATCATAATACCAAGAATTTCAAGAATATGAGTAAATACTTACAAAGTTTATTTGGAAGGTTAAACGTGTTAAAAAAAAAAAAAAAGGATAGCAAAGTGAAATGAGTTTCTTCAGAAATCAGAGGTCATTTTAAAGTTACAGTCACTTTAAATATATAATTCCAGTTCAGGAACAGACACAACCAACCAATGTTCAGAATGGAGTGTAGAAATAAACCCAAGTACCTACAGGTATTTAGTACCTTGGCTGCGGGCACATCCCCAGTAGGAGGTGTGCAGGAGGCAGCTGATCGATGTTTCTCTTTCATCGAGGTTTCTGACTCTCTATCCCTCTCCCTTCTTCTCTGTAAAAAATCAATAAAATATATATTTTTTAAAAGATAAAATATTTAGTTGAGATAAATAGACAATCATATGGAGAAAAACAGAAGATGGATTCCTGTCTCGTCCTTTTATCAAAGTAAACTTCATATAGCTCACTATTAATTCAATGCTGAAATAATTAATAATAGCATAGCAAATCAAATTGAATATATTAAGGGAATATCTAACTGGACCAAACTCATTCAATGAATGCAGACATTTTTGTCTGTTTTGTTCGCTAATATATGATGCCTGATACAGTGGGTGTACAATAAATTTGTTAGATGAATGCTTGAATCATAGACCAAAATATTACTAAAGGTTAAAACTACAGTAGAAAATCTGATTGATGTTTTAAAAAAATCTTTGAAATCAGAACTTTTTTTTATTATAATAGGAAATCCAGAAACCAATGGGGAGAAAAAGAAATTGGTAAGCACAAAGCTTGGTAAAATGAAAATTAAATTTCACCCTACAAAGGTTCTCATATTTCAAAAATATACATGAGAGGCAAAAGACAAACCTTCTTAACATTCAAGAAGAATTTACTAATTAATGCTAAAACGCCAGCAACCCAATAGAAAAGTTAACAGAAATAAGTGAATAGAAAATAAGTTATCCTATCTAATAAAAGAGTGATATGCAAATTGACCATGCCTCCAATCAAGCCACGCCCACAATCATGCCCACCAGCCAATCAGGAGCAAATTAGGCAAATAAACCCAACCAAGATGGCTGTGGCCACTGAGAGCAGGAGGGAGGCTTGGGTTCCCACAGCACCTAGCTCTCCACTCAGTGCTACAAAGTTTCAATTAAAGAAGATACATAATCCCAACAGAAATGGCGGCAGCCACACAGCTGGAAAGAGCAGATACTAGGGTTGCCAGAGCAATGGAAGAAGCCAAGCTTCTGCAGCCCTAGCACCTAGGCCTCTACTCTAGGCTACAAAGTTTCAAACAGAAATGGCTGTCATCACAGAGCAAGCAGAAGGCCTGGCTCTGCTTTAGGCTACAAAGTTTCAATTGTAGAGCATAAATTAATCTCAGATCCCAGGGCCTCCACTTGGGTCATTAGGGAGCATGGCCAGCCTGCAAACCACCACAGGCCCCTTTCCCAAGCTGCTCCACACCCCAAGGGAACCCCCACCCTGATCCAGGATAGCCTTCAGGGCAAAGCAGCCGGTCCTCACCCATGCATCAGGCCTCTATCCTATCTAATAAAAGAGTAATACGCAGATTGAGCATCACTCCAACACACAAGAGGGCTGCCCCCATGTGGTCAAAGACCCTGCCCCCATGTGGACACAAGATAGCCACCACAAGATGGCCAGCAGGGGAGGACAGTTGGGAGGGACCAGGTCTGCAAGGGAGGGCAGTTGTGGGTGATAAAGCCTGCAGGGGAGGACAGTTAGGGGTGACCAGGTCGGCAGAGGAGGGAAGTTGGGGGCAAACAGTCTGGCAGGGGAACAGTTAGACATCAATTAGTCTGGCAGGGTAGTGGTTAGGGGGTGATCAGGCTGGCAGGCAGAAGTGGTTAGGGGCAATCAGGGAGGCAGGCAGGTGAGCAGGTTGGAACCAGCAGTCCTGGATTGTGAGAAGGATGTTCGACTGCCCGTTTAGGCCCGATCCTACTAGGATCGGGCCTAAACGGGCAATCAGACATCCCTCGAGGAGTCCCAGATTGGAGAGGGTGCAGGCTGGGCTGAGAGACACCCCCATATCCTCTGTACATGAATTTCGTGCACCCGCCCTCTAGTACACAGATAAAAGAATACAAATGGTTAACAACTTCAATAAGTAAATACAAATATTTTTAAACACTACATAATCTATCCTATAATATTGGAAAAGATAAATTAAATAGATTCTACATTGTTCACATGTGCTGCTTTTTATAAAAGAAACTCTTGTGCAATAATAGTGAAAATACAAACTGGAACACATTTGTGAAGGTAAATTATATATATACATGCTTACCATTTGGTCCAGTAAGTGTTGGTTCACAACCTCTAAGTTCCTCTAGTATTTTAAAACTGCTCCCTCCTCCCCCACCAAGGTTTAACAAGCAAGGAATTTATGTATGAGGTTTGTCTTGGGGTGGCCACAAGACAAGGCCATCTCTGCACCGGCCCTCTAGAATCTTGTATATCTACGTAGAGGCCTTAACTGGGTTCAATCACATATTGAGTCCAGCTGGTCTCAACGATGCCTTACACACTTAAGGCGACCTCCTTGAAAGAGCTGCTAGTATAGAATGGTCAACAGAACTACATTGCAAGGGCCAGGGAGGGGCTTAGTTCTCAGGTCTACCAAAGGTCACATCTCTTGTGGTCTCCTTCAATAGTAAGTTTTTCTAAGAATTTGTCCCACAGATTGTTGTGACAAATGTTCACAGATGTGTATTTATTACAACACTAGAGGCCTGATGCATGAAATTTGTGCATAGGGTGTACGTTGTCCCTCACATCAGCCTGCACCCTCTCCAATCTGGGACTCCTCGAGGGATATCCAACCACCCATTTAGGCCCTATCCCACCAAGATCAGGCCTAAGCAGGTGGTTGGACATCCCTCTCACAATCCAGGACTGCTGGCTCCCAACTGCTCACCTGCCTCTGCCTGATTGCCCCTAACCACATCCCTGCCAGCCTAATTGACACCTAACTGCTCCCTGGCTGGCCCCATTGCCCCTAAATGCCCCCCACTGGCCTGGACACCCCTAACTGCCTGCCCCTGGCAGTCTGATCACCCCCAACTGCCCTCCCCTGCAGGCCATCTTGTGGTGGCCATCTTGTGTCCACATGGGGGCAGCCATCTTGTGGCTTGGAATGGCAGTTAATTTGTATATTACTTTTTTATTAGATAGTATGTTTATAGTAGTAGAATTTTGAAACTAAATATTCATCAGTAGAGATCTAGTCAAATAGCAGTGTTAAAAACAAGAGAATAGCACACAGCCATTAAAATAAAACCTGCAAGTAACTATACTATATATTTAAATTTTAAAAATCACAGAACAACATGAGAATGCCATTTCTGACTTTAAAAGTGTATAGGTATGTATGCAGACACCACATATGTGTACTTAGGGCATCTGGAAGAAAACACACCTCACTCTTACTAGTACTTCTAGTATGAGACACAGAGGATTTCTCACATCACATAATTTTAAACTGCCAGATCTCTACAACCATTTGTTGGTTTTATAATAAAAAACTTTCTATAAACAGCTTAAAATTTTAAGACAATTTGGAAAAGGTTTAACATTTTAATAAGAAAGAAAGAATTGAATATAGGACATAAGCGATATGAATGTTAATTAATATCAACCATACATTGATATAGGACATAATGTAGTGGGCATTCAGCATTATTTCTTACTTACTCTCAATATATTTACTGATATACTAGTACCTCTGTGCTGACTACTAGAATTCTAGCAACTAAAGCAAGAGAACAGAGCTTTCCATATGGAGCCAATAATCCCATTGACTGATTGTATCACTAACCTATCTGACTGCAGTTTCGCCAGCATTGAAATAGGAATACCAATGCTCACCTCTTAGATTGCTGTGAAAAACAGATGAGTTGATGCACATGAAAGTATATATTTATCATGTAGTGCCTGGAACATGATAAAGACTTAGGACACATTTCCTGAATGTGAATGTAAATGCAGTCACAGTTAACTTCACTTGCCTAGGTTTTTAGTAAAAATAGAAAGACAACAAAAGTACCTTTGTTTGAAAAAATAAATGATAATATAGATACTACCTTATCTCAGGCTGGTAAAACAAAATATCATAGCCTGAGTGGGTTAAACAGCAGAAATGTATTTCTCATAGTTCTAAAGGCTGGGAGGTCCAAGGATCAAGGTGTCAGCAGATTCCTTTCCTGACAAGAGATCTCTTCCTGGCTTGTAGATCGCCACCTTCTGGCTTTGTCCTCACAGGGGAGAGGGGAGGGGGAAGAGAGAAGGGAGAGAGAGAGAGAGAGAGAGAGAGAGAGAGAGAGAGAGAGAGAGAGAGAGAGAGAGAGATCTAGTCTCTTTTCCTCTTCCTGTATGGACACTAATCCCAACACAAAGGCTTGACCCCTCAAGACCTCATCTAAACATAATTATCTTCCAATCTACTTACCCCAAAATACCAGGGGTGAGGGGTAGGATTTCAACACATGAATTTGGGGAAAGACAAAGATACCAATATATTCATTGCATGAGAAAATACGGCTTCCTCCTGAGAATCAACCAAGATGAGTAAATATTATTTTATTTGAATGAACTTTTCAGTGGTCATGTGACAAATGAGTTTTGATATATCAAACTGGCATATGTCATCACAAAAAAATTAATAAAAATAAAAAGCTCTTGAGATGAGTTTAGATTTGCTGGTTATTGCCAGGCTCACATCCTGGAATTTGTAGCTTAAATCTGTAAATAAAAGTTGATAGAACTGTTATTATATAACTTTGTCAAATATTGACTGAGTTTGGTTTTAAAATATTAATTTTAAGTGCATTTTAACAATATTTGTTTATGATACTGAGCAAATGATTTTGAAGCAACTATTTTTCATGGCTTTGCTTAACTAAATTAACTTTACAGTAAAAAGAGATGAAATCAATGAGTGGTAAAGGGGAAGAGAGAATAGATAATACTTAGATTGAACCCATTGAAAACAGTAAATACAATTGCTTTTTTACCAATATAACTTTTACATGTAATGAGTACAAAAGCATGTTAGTTTAGAAATCAGTTGGTCAACTTGAATTAGAGGTGACTCTGGTGATACAAGATTGCATTTACTTCAGCTTTTATCTT
This sequence comes from Antrozous pallidus, assembly GCA_027563665.1. Lineage (NCBI taxonomy): Eukaryota > Metazoa > Chordata > Mammalia > Chiroptera > Vespertilionidae > Antrozous > Antrozous pallidus. The sequence continues at coordinate 56,869,289 of CM050512.1, forward strand.
TTTTAGTATTTTTAAAATTATTATTCTTATAATTTATTCTCTCTGGTAGTAAATTAAACAACTAGGAAGAGTGAGTGATATGAGTAACTTTTAAGACTATTTCAAATTTTAAAATGCAATAAAAGGACCTAATAAATCAACTCAGCATACTTCCAGAGTATAGAGATTGTCCTAAGTAGACACAAAGATGAGTCATACCTGATCTTTGCCCTTGCAGAGCATATATTCTAGAAAGGGAACTATGACACATGCATAAATAACTATTAAATAATAAAGAATGATTTGTTTTCTTTAAAGGAAAGAAAAGATGGTGGAGGGATAGAGAAGGGAAATTTTTTGGCTGGCAGACTGGGGGCAACTTCCTGGTGTGGGTCAGGAAGTTTCCACAGCGAATATGGCTCTGGAGCTACTAGTAAGCCTTGAAAACTTGATAAGATTTTGTTTGACCAGTGGAGATGAGGAGCAGGAATGCAAATGGAAATAAGAGGAAAAAAAACAAGTAAAAGCACAATGATAGAAAAATAAGATCATGGACAAGGTTCAGCAAATGATGTAGTTTGTCCAGCTTCCTTTGGCAAATGTTTGGGGATAGGTGAGCCATACGTTATGTAGAAGCAGGATATTGCCATACTTTATACAGTATGCTCAATCTATACAGCATGTTCAAGTAATGGAGAGTCACTAGATTGGTTTTTAGGTGTAGAAGTGACATGGGTAGAGCTGTGCTTTAGAGATTACACTTAAAGGGCAAGACCAGAAGATGAATGTTCATGAATTGCAATGGCAAGGAGATAAGTAAAAAGGGTCTTGGAGCCTTGGATCCAGGTTGTGACCAAAAGGAAGAGTCTTAAACCCAAGGGCAAGTGAAACTAATACATATTGAGATCTTATTTTATTGTAGGTGTTTCATATACAAGTTTTTGTAATTCTCACAACAATCCTAGGAGGTAAATAATATTTATCCTTCTTAACAGAGGCTAAGAGAGATTAATAACTTTTTAAGTATGTCTGAATTGAAAGTGCATATTTTTTCTAATGTAACTTAGGCCTTCTTCAGTAAAATTGATAGGAGTTGCTCATTGATTAATTTTGTGGAACAAGAGAGAGATATGAGTAAAGGATGATTCTCTGGCTTTGACTATGAGTGACAGAGAGGTTGGAGGTTGAAAGAGAAGTCAGGGTGCTTTACTGGGCTGGAAAAGGTTGAGCTAAATCAGAAAGCAGGTCTAATTAAGCAAATTTATTCTCTCTTTATATATATATATATATATATATATATATATAAAAGGCTATATACATAAAGATAAAACTCTAGAGAAAAATAGATTTAGGAGGTGGATCATAGTCCAGTTTTAGACATTTTGAGTTTGCATCAATTCAAGTTTTTTTCTATATTCATTGTATCTGATTTCTGTCACCCACTATCTGTTACTCACTCACTCAAATCAGGCTTTCATCGCTACAATTTCATCAAAACTGCTCGTATGAAGGTCACCAATGACTACCTCATTGTTAAATCCAATGGCCAATTCTTTACTCACTCTCAAATTATTAGCAGTATTTGATACAACTGTGCTCTCTCTCCTCCCTGATAATTTTTGTTTTTCTTTTTAAGATTTTGTGCTCTCTTGCTTTTCCTTCTACCTTACAGATAAATGTCTTAGTCTTCTTTGTTGGTCCATCCTCTCCTCCCCAAACTTGTAATGTTGTAGTGCCCCAGAGCTCAGTCCTCAGACCTTTTGTCTCTTCTATCCATGCTCATCTTCTTGGTCATCTCATCCAGGGTCATGGTTTTAAATACTATCTATGTGCCACCAATGGTCATCTTTTTATTTCCATTCTAATATCAGTCCTAAGTCCCAGACTCCTATAATTCAACCCCCTATCCAGCATTTCCACTTAAACACCTGATCTTTCCCATCAAACCTGCTTTACCTGTAGCATTCCCAGTCTCAGCTGATGGCAACTCCATCCTTCTATTTGCTTGGGCTAAACCTATCTAATACATCAGAAAATTCTAGGTTCTCTCTTCTAAATATATCCACAAGCTGGCTACCTCTCATCAACACTACTTCTACCATTCTGGTTCAAGCCACTATCATGCCTGCCCAGATTACTACAATAGCTTTACAGTTGGTCTCTCAGTGCTACTCTTACCCCTATAGCCTATTCTCAGCACAGCAGCCAGAATGATCTTTTAAACATGCACAATACAGTATATCATTCTCTGTTCAAAACCCTCTAATAGCTCCCACATTAAGGATAAAAGCCAAAGTCCCTACAGGGACTGACAAGATCCTACACAACCCAATTTCCCATTTTCTTTCTGACCTTCTCTCCTACCACTCTTCCTTAGATAAACCAGGCATACTTGTGCCTTAAAATCTTTGCAATGGCTATTCCACTACCCAAAATGCATTTCTCCCATATTTTTGCTGGGAAAACTCCCTTACATTATTTAAGGCTTTTATAAGTATTTTCTTCTTAGCAAGGACAACCCTGATCACCTAGAAGAGTGCCATTAGCTCTCCCATCACCACCCCTGCTAACTGCACTCTTTATTCCCTTTATCCTCTTTCATCTTTTCTTTTCCATAGTTCCTGTCATATACACTTTACTTTTTTATTTTTTTGTTGTTGTTTATGGTTTCTTGTCTGTCTACTGCCTCTAAAACATAAAATCCATGGGAGCTGATCATTTTATTTTATTCACTGATGCATCCCAAGCATCTACAACATTGCTTGGTACTTACTAGATACTCAGTAAATAGCCATTGAATAAATGAGATTTTTGCAATCAGATATTTAATTCAAGAAATATTTAGTGAGTGTTTAGTATATTGAAGATTCTGAGTAGATCTGGAGATCAGAAAAAATGTTAAAGATATATTTCAAAGTCATAGAATAATTTTAATACCTGAAATCGTGGAAATACATGTAATACTGGGGCAGGGGAAATTCAGGAAGGCTAAGGAAGGCAACTACCAATGAATCTTGGATGTAGAAGGAAAAAGAGACACCAGCAAGATAGATGGAGAGGCTCAGAAATCATGAGCATGCAACTTAATAGAGAGAAGAAATTTTCATGAATAAGGGGGATGTTCACAGTGTCAAGTAGAGCAAATAGTAGAGGAGAAAAAGGACCACAATTAGTATCTAGGTTTGGTGGCTATATTTCAAAGTTACTATAACTTTAAAAAGAACAGTTATTAAAGCAACTAGTGGCCTGGTACACAAAATTGTACACATGGAAAGGAAATAAATTAGAAGAAATATTTTAATATCGCTATTTGCCCTTTTTTCTATAATAGAAGTGTCAACTAAATTCACAATCGACAATGACAGATCAAAACACATGCATGGGAATGGCGCCAGCAAGAGCTTTATATGTATGGCTCAGACACGAGTCAACTTAGCCTTTTATAGATATAAAATAAACTTGCTTAATTAGACCTGCTTTCTGATTTAGCTAAACTTTTTCCAGCCCAGTGAAGCTCCCCAACTTCTCTTTTAAGTAATTGTCAGCAACACAGCAGTAAATATCTGCTTGAAGCACAGTATTATTGTAGATCAAGCAGGGAGAACAAAGGATAAAATGTTTAACTGTAGCAGTGTTTGACTATATTCTGTGCAGTGATAAAACCTGAAGTCATTTTCAAGGTCCACCATTTCTTATTTCTTTTTTGGTCAGGTCAAGTTTCTAAGCTTTCTAAATCTCCATTTTCTGGCTAATGAAAAGAAAATAGGATTCCACTGAGTCTCCTTTCTATCTACTCCAGGACTTCTGTGAGGGTCAAATGAGATGAGGCACAGGAAAATGTGTCACAAACATTTTGTTAAAGTGTAAAACGTTTGCACCTGGCTATAAAAAAAAAAAAAAGTTGTGTTCCTGGGCTGAAGAAACTCCAAGGAGGCTAGTCACTAAGGAGAGGAGGCTGGGCATTGCTATGTGATGTCATTACCTGTTGCCCACAGCCACCATTTCTGGGCTGGGCTAGACTGTGGGCTGTATTTTGTGCCATGGGGCTTTGGCAGTGTTGGCTATGATTGTGGTGGGCTGTTGCTCTGAGATGGTGGCAGGGCCTGTGTCCCACTTGGGGGAAGCCAAATGTTGCTTTGTAGGTGCCAGGTCTGTAGTACTGTTTCTTTGTAAATGGACAGTGAGCACCACAGCAGCTCCTGTGTTGAGCATCGGTCTCCTGGTGGTCAGTGTAGGTCATAGTGACTGGTTGGACAGTTGAAGGAACATTTAGCATATTAGCCTTTTATATATATATAGAAGATACTAGCCTCTCCCAGTCCCAGATGCCAAAATCACTATGAAAAGGGAAGATCAGTATGGAAACATGCCCATAATTCATTCCTGTGGGGCACAAAGGTAATCTCCCTCCCAGGTCTCCTTCTGGCTCTATCTTAGCCTTTGCTGTGTAAGTGCCAAACACCTCAGTTTAAAAGGAGCTAAATTATCCTAGTCCTTCACTGATTGATTTCACAAGGCTGAGATTTGGCCTTCACCTGTGAAATTCCCTTTTCTGCTCTTAAAGTTTATTATGTCTTCAAGTACAGGACAGAACTTTTCCCATAATTAATCTGCAACCATGTTATAGTTCTGCATAACAGCTCAAAGACAATGTTGATGGTTGCTAAACTTGTTCTTATAATTAATGAAGCAAACCCATATGAAGTTAAAAACTAAGTCCATACTCCCTTGCAATGGAGATTTCTCAATGATAAAAATTCCCGAATAATCCCAAGAGTTTTACTGTACTTTTATCCTTCATGTTTTTTCTGTCATACTATTATGTCATTTCATGTACATTTTTTATCCTTTGAAACAGGACTTTTCCTATCTAGAGGAGCATGTGCAAGCTTTTCATTTTCTTTTGCTGAAGATCTATACATGGTGCCTCTACTTTTGAGGACATCACAAAAAGACATTCAACTACACAATTCAGGATTAAACATGCCAGATAATACTGTTAATGGTGATGATCATCATTCTTTTCTCCAAACCTGTGCTTTACCATGAGATGGAAGATAGTTAAACAAATAATGATACAGCAACCAATGAAATGCAGTATCTTCATTAAAATAAAAAATCGGTAAGCTGTAAATGGAAATATGTAACAAAATGGTGTTCATTTTTAAAGTGCAAAATATAATGTGCATCTGTTTAAAATTATTACAGTTTATTTATTTGAAGTCTGCTTTCTTCAAAATATATTTGGTCACTTTGAATGATGTATAAAGCATGACATGATAATATAAATTAGAAATTTTAGAAGTAAAAGGAAATAAATTATAACTATTAAAAACATTAATATCTAAGCTAATGAAATTCAGAAGTTAATTTAATGAAATAAAGTGTTATGTTCCCTGAGTTGTTTTTTCTGTCAAGTCAAGTGCTAAATAAAAATATTTATACATAAAAATATCATTCAGGTACAGTTCATGGAAAATGCTCCAAATAACTTTATGATGGAAGTTGTTTCTCTGAGACAAAAGATATTCTCTGAGCTCATAGGACTAATGTTTCCGGGGTATATGCTTTGAATATCAGAAAACTAAGGACAATGTTGTAAGCATGATTCTTTGGGTGTTGGTTCCTTCTTTTTTAGTATAAATTCTATCAATATAAATTAAACAAATATGAGAATCCAATATATTACATAAAACACTACATCTGTCTTCCTTTCTTAAAAACAAAAAGAAAAGAAAAAAAAACAAACTCTAGTCCTGGTCAGTTTGGCTCTGTGGTTAGTGTGTCGCTCTGTGGACTAAAGGGTCTTGGGTTTGATTCCCTATCAAGGGCGTATTCCTTGGTTGCAGCTTCAATCTCTGGCCCTGGTCAGGGTGGTAATGAGAAGCAACCAATTGATGTGTCTCTCATCAATGCCTCTCTCTTTTTCTCCCTCTCTCTTCTCCCTCCCTTCTAGTCTCTCTAAAAAATCAATAGGAAAAATAGCCTCAGGTGAGGATTTAAAAAAAGCTCTCAGTAATGATTAGTGTCTGCTTTGTACTTTGGGGATAATTATTCCCCCATTGCTGAAACAAGCTTTTCTTCCTGGTTCTAACAAAGCACAGCACATTTAGAGGTAAATTACAATTGTCTCAGCAAATCACATTAAGTGCTAAATTTATCTGGATAATCCAAAACAACTAACAGGAAATAAAAGGTTTTTAGCTCTTAAGAAACTAGAATTCTCAATACCTCAGCAAAGTATTTTAACCCAATGAGAGTGTTCCAGAGAAGTGAGACTAAAATATATATCACTACAACTTGGCATCTATTCCATACTAATTGCATTTTAGTCAGATTAACTATGAGAAGAAAATGACTCAAAGCTTCTAATATATTTAACTATCTGTAAGATCACTAAGTCCCCTCAGGTTTGTTTCCTGCTTTTAATAAATTAGTATCTTTTTTCTTGTAGAAGCAGTTTGGCTCCTGGGAGGCCAGCGAGAAAGTTGAGCATCTTCCACATATAAGTTCTCTGACGCCAAGGAAGCAACAAAGAAAGGAGAGCAGCAGTGGCTCAGGTCCAAACAAGGACTTCAGAGAGCGAACCAAGCAGGAAAGACAGGAGGCACAGGTATGGCCCCATTTGGCTAGAGGTCAACCGGCCTCATGTAAAATAGTCTAATCTGCCTGATGGCATAATCTCCAACCAGCGTCCCTTGCAGTTCATTTCTAAATCACAAACACCATAGGAGAATGAATCCATTGAGACCAGTCTCAGGAATACCCCTGAATACCAACCTGTTACCCATTTTATCTGCTTGAGTTTCCTGGACTTTTTCAATTGTAGACCATACCTTTTTCCCTTGTCTTTTAAGGGGTTTTTTTTTGTTGTTGTTTTTTTCTGGCATGAGATTAACAGCCCTTCTTTCCCTGAAATTTTAAATATATGATGTCTACTATGGTTAATATGAAAAATGCTTATGAGAAATCTATAGTTTAATTTCTGGCCTCTGTATAAAAGCGCAGGTTGAATTCATTATTATTATTTTAAATATTATAATTTAAAATATTTTCTTAGAGTTTCATTTCCAGGAGGCTGGAACCGGGAGAGTAGGGACCATTTCTATTTTGTTCACTGCAGTATAGACATCACTTAGCAGAGTGTTGCTAGGACAGTGGCTCGTTTAAATTCCCCAGTGTTGGGTCCATTGCAGCCTGAGACATCAAGACAGAGTATGATACTGTGCAAATCATCACCTGCCTTTCATCCTGTCAGCACAGTGCAGGCAACTGAGCAACATGGATGGAACTAGGTTTTGGGGACAGCCAGAGCTGGCCTCAAGATTCTTCTGTCACACACTAATGTTATCAAAAAGTGCAAGACTCACTTTCTGGGACTAGCCTTTCTTTGACTATTTAAATAAAATGACATACTCTGCGAGAGGTCCGAGACCTCCCCAATATTTCTGAGGATTTTAGGAGAGGCCTTCACCTTTCTATTCTTTCTTGCTTTAAATTCTTGCTCTGAGTTTGATTCTCAACCCCCACTCATATCTGCTCTCCTGTAATTGCTCTCCTTTCTCTTCCTCAGTTCACCCTAAACATGAGCCACACAACCAAAGCCCTATCAACACAAGACTCTTAAGTGTAACAAGGTTTTACTACATTCTGACTTCAACCAAGAATAATCGAACATAGTGCAAAATACAGCTTTGAATTCAATGCAGATCTCACATGCTTTGACCAATCAGATGATCTTTTCTTCCTCAGATTCTGATTTGCTACTGGGTGCTTGGCCATATTAGGTCTCTCTGCAGTCTTCCTTTCTCTTCATTTATCTGTCATCCAGAAGTCCTATTTTCCTCCCCAGTCACTAGAGATCAACCTAAAAATGTGTTACTTTATTATGCAGAGCCACTCCATTTCTCAAAATTCATCTTAGACTAGTTGTTAGTTCCTTTACAACCAATAAAAATTCATCTTAGACTGGTGGTTGGTTTCTCTACAACCAGAACAAGCTCTCGTCCCTGGAAATGAAATATATTGCTGTCTTGGAATGTTAATGCAATGACTGTAGTCATCTTTTTGAACAGCATTTTTTTTTCTTTCCATGACCATAGCCACATGATTGTGTGCAAACCAATTAGTTTTTCTGAGTCTCAGTTTATTTTTCTACTTAATTTATTTATGAAAATTAAATGTAAAAGCCCAGCCTGACACTTGCCAAGTGATAGCTGCTAACATTATTAGTCCTTGGGAATTTCCTTTGGAAAGGGTAATTAATAATGGTACCACTTGAGCAGTATTAGCCAATACCTCCAGCCAGGAGCTGATGTGCCAGGCTGGCTGAGGGTACCACACTCTGACACCAGGGACTGCATTTCCTGGTCCCTTGGATGTCACATTTTCTGGCAAATACCTAGTTAGAAATTTTAAGCAAATCGGCACTTTCAAGAACTATAAATATCGCCACCACCTCTCAACAGCAGGGATGGTGTTTTATCTTGCTTATGTTGTTTACTTCTTTCTCTTAGAGAAGAGAACCGAGCTGGACAGAGGCCCAGCTATGTGCTACACGCTTTTGCAATCCCCTGCCTACCATTGTATATCTGCTCTGAGAATAAACTGCAGTCACAGTTTAACAAGGATTTTAATTTCCCAACGAAACTAAAGTTATACCATAGATAATCTGCAAATCATTTCAGCTGTTAGATTAGTTCATGTCAGTTGATGTCAATAAAAAAGGAGCCAAATTTAAGGTGAATTCCAGGGACTTGAATCAAGTCCCATCAGCCTGTTCTTTGTTCCAAGGTGATCCTCACATCACAGTGACCCAAGATTTTCTTTAGACAAAGATGTTGTTCTCTCCCTTCCCCTCCTCCTCTCCCTTCTCTTCTCCTTTTCCTTCTTTAGCTCCCTCTCTCTCTCTCTCTCTCATATCTTTTTTATACATTCCAGGATGATTTTTATTCTTATAGGCCTTTCTTTGAACCATAACATAGGCTTTTACTTAAAAAGGAGATGACCTAAGTATCTTTGGCTTTGTGGCACTGTCTTGGGCACCCAATACATGCCTGGCTCTCTATTGTGTGCTTTACATGCATAATCACTTTACCTGCATAATCTCAATTTCTTCCCCAGCAGCACAATGTGCTAGATGGTCAGCCCATTTTAAAGCAGAAGACATATTCAGAGAAAGTACGGTGCTTGAGTAGAGTCCAAGTCAAGTCCCCTGGTTTTCACCACATTCACTAGAACACCAGAGGCTGACATGACTTGAGCCTTTGCTCTACAATTTACAGTGAATGCACATCTGCACATTAGCTCAAAGGAGATTCCTACTTATAATGAAAGAATTCTACACTACTTAATGTGAAACAGTTCACAGTCTACATGTATTTCCAAATACATTAATCTCTACCTAACTAGGGATAGTGTGGCATTCTTGTGGAATGCTGGAATAATCCCCCAATTCTGACTAATTTGATAAATTATAAGGTGCGATCTGGTACTACATGGGCAATTAACATATTTAGAGTCCTAGCAACTACCTCAGCAATGGAGTAATCAATCATTCCCAGCCTCTGTTCTTTCCAGTTCAGCCTACATCATGGTACCTTTTACTGTTTTAATTCCCTACTCAATTTCAGCAGTATTTAATACCTTTATAATGTTGTACACCCATCAGCACTATCCAGTTCCAGAGCATTTTCTTCACCCCTTAAAGGAAACTTGATACCCCTTAAGCAGTCACTCTCCATTCCCCTGATCTCAGCCCCTGGAAACCACTAATCTTCCTATCTAATAAAAGAGTAATATGCAAATTGACTGTACCTCCAATCAAGCTACACTCACAGCCATGCCCATCAGCCAATCAGGAGCAAATTATGCAAATAAACCCCAACCAAGATGGCTGCAACCACTGAGAGCAGGAGGGAGGCTTGGGTTTCCCCAGAAATGGAGTAAGCCAAGCTTTCTGCAACCCTAGCCTGCCTTGGCCTCTGCTCAAGGCTACAAAGTTTCAATTATAGAAGGTAAATATCCCAAGAGAAATGGCTGCAGCCGCTGAGCAAGCTGGAGGCTTGGCTCCACTCCAGGCTACAAATTTTCAATTATAGAAAATAAATTAATGGTTAAAATGATAAAATTTATGTGTATTACCATAAAAAAATTAAGAGTATTCAGAAATGACTTATAAACACTGCTCTATTTACTCAGTAACTCATTTATCCAAGGACACTTGAGTTGAGGATACTCCAAGCTATTGTTTATTTGAAATTGATAAAAACAAAAAAGTACCATCAAATAATGTGAAAGCAGAAGAACTGGGTCCTCTTTTTTTGTTATTAAAACTCTAAGCATTCCCAGGTGACGTGGCTCAGTGGTCGAACATCAACCTATGAACCAGGAGGTCACAATTCAATTCCCAGTCAGGGCACATGCCCAGGTTGCAGGCTCAATCCCCAATGTAGGCATGCAGGAAGCAGCTGATCAATTATTCTCTCTCATCACTGATGTTTCTTGCTCTCTCTTCATCTCCCTTTCTCTTGGAAATCATTTTAAATATATATATTTATATATATATATATATATATATATATACATACACACACACACACACACACACACACACTAGAGCCCCAGTGCATGAATCTGTGCATGGGTGGGGTCCCTCGGCCTGGCCAGCGATTGGGGCCATCTCGCTCAGTCCCGATCGGGGCCAATGGGGGCCAGCTGACTGAGGAAGGACCGAGAGAGGTTGGCCCACCGGCCCCAATGAGGGCCGATTGGGCCCCGATGGCTAGGGAGGGACTGCAGTAGCGCTCTATGGCATGTCTGGCCCTCTCACCCACTCAGGTGGGCCAGACCTCAGCAGCAAGCTAACCTACCAGTTGCAGCATCTGCCCCCTGGTGGTCAGTGTGCATCATAGCAACTGGTTGTGCAGTCGATTGAATGGTTGTCCAATGGGTCAGACATTTAGCATATTATGCTTTTATCATATAGGATTATATAGGATTCTTGAGACGCTTCATGACAGTGAGTTTGGGCCCAATCTCACCATGAATAGTAACATTTCAGACATTTATTCTTTTGCCACTAATTACTTATTGATCTATTAATCAGTAATAAAGAATGAAAAATACTTTGCAATTTATGTAAACTTAAAGGTATGGACAGCCTTGGTACATTCTCACTTTTCAGGATCTAGTATACAACTATAAAAGTTGTTCAGCAAATCAAATCCAACTCAGCAGTTAGTTCCTATATAAATAGATTTTCTTTCCAAACAACTTAGGGCAAATATAATCAAAAAATGAAATATGTACTCCTTTTACCATTTGGAGCAATATGCTGCATAAAATTTATAATAATTAGAACTTAAGAGATATAATTGGTTGGAACAGAGAAACAAAGAAAAAGATTGTACAATTTAATGTTTGTCACTCTTCCTCATTATGGTTATTCCTTTTTGAACATCAGTTCTGACTCCAGGACCTTTCAAATTTATCCATTCAAATATTACTATCTGAAGGCATAGTGCTAGACAAGATAGAGCACATATTGCGTGGGAGAAATAGCCCTGACTTTTTGAAACTAGAAGATTCGAATTAAAATCTTCTTCTACTTCTTTCTAGCTGGAGAAATGAGTTCCTTAGTCCTGGTCCTATATGACCCCCATTTTTAAAATGGGAATGACAGAACAATCTGTCCTATCTACTTCACAAGGTTGCTCTGAAGATTAAAATGAGATTTATATCGCAGATTCTTGAAAAGTCTCAGGAATTAACAGCACCAGCACCTCTGGAATAGATTAATGAGACCCTGGCAAGAGAAAGACTGCCTGAAGTCTCCTTAAGAAGCTAGGGCTCGTGGTCCTCGCTTTCCCCATTCTGCACAGGCCAGCTTCTTGATCTCTCACACACCAGCAGAGGGCAACGCAGAACCCACCCAGCAAACGGAGAGTGCAAAGGCCTTGATGACATGGACACTAGACTCTACAGAATGCTACCTGTTTTATTGACAAGTACTTTATCACCTGTGCCTATAACAATGTCCAACAGATACGAGGCACTTGGTAAATATTTAAGTTTCAGATACAGCATTATCCCTAGGCTTTTCAATTACATGGGCCAATCTTTTTTTTTTTTTTTTTAATGACTAAGCCATTTGGAGTCTGATTTCAGTCATTTGCAACCAAGGTCCTAATTGAAATACCACCCTGCTAAATAAATCCACCTTCCCCAAAATCCCAACAAAATAAAACATTCCTGAGGTATTCATTCCCCTTTGAAGCCTGTGCTCATAAGGTGCACAATACTCCACCTGCCCTTGGACTAGGTGAAGTAAATCCAAGTGCAGTCAGCTGTGACTTAAATTAAAAATCAATGATAGCTCTTTACTACCTTGTCTTTACTTACAGCTAATCCAGCACTCACTCTCTTCATACCTGCTTCCCTTATGATTATCCAATTGATTTTCTCAGGAGATTGTTAGAAGAAAAAAAAAATCTCACCCTACAAAATGAGCAGAGAGTTGATGTTCTTCTGAAATTATAGGGGAGGGAGAAGAGACCACGTGTGGATGCCCAGCTCCATACAAAGGGCTGAAGAGTTCTTAAGAGCTTGGATGCGAGGGGGCAGGGGTCATAGGCCACCTGTGTTTGCTAATTGGCCTTACCCAGAGGAAAAGTAAAGTTTTCTCACATCTTCAAGATTGGAGCAAGATTCTAGAGAAAGTTAGGTTCCTGCCCTCCTGCAGTGACTGGGAGAGATGGGGTCTATCACATCCAGCAATTACATTTCAGAGGGAAGGCTCCCAGGTTCTTCAGAAAGGTATTTCTGGGCATAAAACCTTTAAGAAGCTTTTCAAAATATTTACTTCTCAAGATGGCTGAGAAAGAATTTGTGATGACAAATTTTCTAAAGTAAAGGCCTAGTCAGGAAGAAGCCTGTCTAACATTTAGTCAAGCTAAGGGAACTTTAAGGCCATCTTGGTTAAGACCTAGAAAACAACAACAAACTGATTTTTTTTTTTTTACAACTTACAAAACATCAGTCAAAGTGGCCTAGTTTCACTAGATTTCTTCCTAAGAGGAATAAAACCCCTTAATTATTCAGGAAAAATTTATGGGCAGAGTTAACCTCATGTTCAGCAAAAGAACTTATATTCCCTCTGTCTGATGCCATTAGTCTTCTTGGGATGCCATGAAATCTGTACTGAATAGAGTAGACAGCCTCTCACAGAAATTTCTCCTGAGTTCAAACACTGGCTGCTATAACCTGAATATAACAATTTTGGAGTCTTACCAACACAGAGGAAAAGATTCAGTAATAGAAATCAAATAAAGCCCTTTTATTTCAGTCATTTAGACACTTATTTGCTTGGGGGAGGGAGAACTAATGAAATGTACAAGCCACATTAAAGAGAAAGCAGAGGTAAGGAGTTGAAGGAAAATTTCGCTCTTCTCTCAAGATACAAAGCCCCTCCTGGATTTCCTACCAGGCCATTAGTCAACCAACTCAGTGATATCTTCCAGCTTCCTAAATGTACTTACCTACTTGACCTTGTAAATTAACCCTACCCTAACAATCCCTAAACTTGGATCTTTTCAATAATTTACTTTCTCTGCTGTTACTGCTGCCATGTTTAATTTTATTGGAGAGATCTCACAACTTTTATCTACTGGAAGCATTAAATATGTAAAGTTTCTACAGACAGAATAATGCCCCCCACAAAGATGCTCACATCCCCTCTCCCCCCCCAGAGTCTGGGAATGTGTGACCTTGCTTAACAAGTGTGATTAAGTTAAAAGTCTTAAAATTGGAAGATTATCTTGGATTATCCAAGTGGGCCTAAGGGTCAAAATCAAAAGAAAAGATGTGACGCCAAAACGGGTTTGGCTCAGTGGATAGAGCTTCGGCCTGCAGACTGAAGGGTCCCAAGTTCAATTTCCTGTCAAGAGCATGTATGTTGGCTTCAGGCACATCCCCAGTAGGGGGCGTGCAAGAGGCAGCTGATTGATGTTTCTCTCTCATCCATATTTCTGACTTTCTATTCTTCTCCCTTCCTCTCTGTGAAAAATCAATAAAATATATTTTTAGAAAAAGAAAAAGAAAAAAGATGTGACAAGAGAAGCAAAGAGATGGAGTGGTGTGCCTTGAAGATGAAGGAAGAGGCCACGAGCCAAACAGTGCAGGTGTTTGCTAGAAGATGGAGAAAGCAAGGATGCAAATTCTCCCCTGGATCCTCCAGCAGAAACACAGCCCTGAAGATACCTTTAGTATAGCCCCGTAAAATTTATCTCAGACTTCTGACCTCTCTCACTGTAAGATAATAAATATGTGACTTTCCCGGGTGGCTGCCTAAGATGGCAGAGGGGTAGGTCCTGCTGCTCAATGACTGATGCCATCTCCCAGCCACTAGGAGCCATCATGAGCAAGCAGGTACTTCTGGGCCAGAAAATGGTGGTGGCATTAACATTTCTAGCAATTTCTACAAAAACAAAGGCAGACCATTCAAGGTGTGCTGCCCCGCAAGACCCAGGGAAACCAGGCTTCCCTGCACCCCCTGAGTGTCTGATGGGATTCTGTTGCCCTATGATAGGAAAAAGCAAGTGGTGCTTTCTGGTGCCCTCAAGGTTGTGCACTTAAACACTTTGTAAAATTTGCATATCTGGGAAGCCACAAGGTTGGCTGGAATATCAGTTGGTGATAGCCACCCTAGAAAGAAGAGGAAGGAGAAGGCCAAGATCCATTACTGGAAGAAGAAACAGGTCATGAGACACTGGGAACAGAACAAACAGAACATGGAGAAGAAAACTGACCTATACTCAGGGCCCCTGAAGACTCATAAACTCCTGGACTTCACCTAGTAGATGTTTTTTTTTAAATATATTTTTATTGATATCAGAGAGGAAGGAAGAGGAAGAGAGAGATAGAAACATCAATGATGAGAAAGAACCATTGATTGACTACCTCCTGCATGCCCTCTACTGGGGATCAAGCCCACAACCTGGGCATGTGCCCTTTACTGGACTGAACCAGGACCTTTCAGTCTGCAGGGAGACGCTCCATCCACTGAGCCAAACTGGCTAGGGCCAAATAGACCTTTTATTCTGTATGGTTGGCCTGGCCTGCCCTTCCACAGTGAAGTGGAAAAAATGAAGAGGGGGACGTGCATGAAGTCATAGCAGAGTTAGGGAGAGAACAAATCTGTATGGAGAAACACACTCCACAGGCTGGATCAGAGTTCCAGGAACACCACAGTGAGAGGATTCAGTTCAGGTCCAGATCTGGATCCCCTATAACTCTGTCAAGTACAATTTCTCTTGCTCAGGTGAACAAACAGGCCATTCTCTCACAGCAGAATGCAGCTGGCCCCCCAAGCTTTCCATTCAGTGGTGAGGGCTCCGCCCGTCTACTTAATGGACTACATTCTGAAAATAGTTCATGCTTAGATGCCTACAACAAACCAACATTTCTAACTAAAGTAACAATACCGAGTTAATTGTTTCAAATGATTTTTCTCTTAAGATATATTTACTTTGGACCATATATAACCAAGAATCTGCAAACCATGTTTTCCAAAATTATGAAGGCTAACATTTCTATATTCCACTTATAGGGTGAAACTGTTAAGGGCATGATCTTTGGAATAAGATTGTGTGGTATCCAGAATTGTGTTCCCCCCAAAAAACAGTATTTGCTGATGAGAATTAACTTTACTCATCAGCTGACCTTATAATACAGAGATCATCCTGAATTATGTTATCAGAAGAGCCTGTTCAGTATACAAGGGAAGCAAGAGGGAAGGGGGGCGGGGAGGATGAGAGTGATGCAACACCAGGAAAAGAACTCAGCTTACCTTTACTGGCTTTGAAGGTGGAGAAAAGGGGCCAGGAGTCAGGAAGGCAAGCAGCTTCTGGAAGCTGAAAAAGGCAAGAAAATGGAGTCTCCTCTTGAATTTCCAGAAAGGAATGCAGCCCTCTTCCTTGATTTTAATCCAGGGAAACCTTTGTCAGACTTGTGACCTCTAGAAACATCAGATACTAAATTGTTGTTGCTTAAGATGCTAAATTTGTGACCATTTATTTTGGCAGCAATAGAAAATTACATGGGTCAATTTCTGACTATCACTTAGCGCCCTTGAGAGTTTGAAAATGTTACTTAACATTTTATTTTTATTTATTTATCTGTAAAATGAGATTAATAATACTATCTACTTGAGAATGAAATAATATTTAAAACAATGCCAGATGCATATTAAGTACTCAATAAATGTTAAATGCTGTTATTGTAATTTTATTGTTGTTTTGTATTTACCTTCCTCTTTTATGTTTATCATGATTTGACCTGAGAATTATATGTCAAATGTTTGGGGTTTTTAAAAATTAATTTGAGCAGCACAAGAAAAATACTTGCTAAGTTTTAGTAGCTTTAAAGTTCTGAACTGCCTGGAGTACCTTCTTAGGATGTCTTATTTTTAGCTTTGAACACCTATACCATCTTGCTTATTTCTAACTTGCTAGGACAAGCTGTTCTACACCATTTTTCAAAAGAACGTTTTTACTTCTCAAGGACTTAATTACAGTGTTTTGGTTGATGAGTTTGCATTGTAAACTAAGACCTTGAAATAAACACAGTCATTTCAGTTCTTGACACATCAGAGTGAAAGTGCATTCTCTGATTAGCTTGTTGGCATAAGAGTGCACCATGACAATGGGATAAAATTAGTCATACTTGCCAATGACCTAATACTTAGTACAGATTTGGCCTTTTCTGAAACTTTCTTTTTGTAATATATTATGTTGGATATATTTGGTGTATTTATGTTTTATTTGGGAAAAGTAATAGTGTTGGCAGTATTTGATTAACTTAAATAATTTACATTTTCACAAGAAAAAAGTTTTGTTAGACACATAAAACATAAAGTCCTTTCATTTTTAATAGGTTCTGGGATTCTCTGAGAGATTCTAATTCTAAGCAACATTCATCTTCATGCCTACAAAGAGTGAAGAGTCCTATATTATTAATAACTATACTCTCAATAGTGCATTAATAATAGAAATAATAACTATACTCTCAATAGTTATTAATAATAGAAATGTCTTTTATTGTTACTGACAACAATATACATTTGAAAGTATAAAAGAGCACTGTTTAGAAAAGAGGTTTTAGCAATTCACCATATCTGTGCTAGTTTTAATAGCTGGCGAAAGAGAATAGATTGAGCTTCCTTATGTGCTACATTCTCGTTGATTTATTCATTCTTTCAACAAGTGTTTATGAAGCTGTGTAATGTTCTAGGAATTATGAAACTCTCTAAAAAATAAATCATGTATTTTTTTAGGAATTATATATATATATATATATATATATATATATATATACACTTTAATTGATTTTAAAACCCACAAAATTCACAATAGTGCTGCCTCTAGGGAAGGTAAAGAGGTGGGCTGGGAAAAGAATGTGCAGGTAGCTGCAATGGTGTGGGTGGTGTAGGATTTCTGTGCTGGGTGGTAAGTCTTCAGAAGTTGGTTCTATTATAATATTTTATAATATACATATACTTTATTTACAGTCATTTTATGTGTCAAATATTCATTTTAAAATGGAACAACCAATTTATACCTTAAGGAGGTTGTAGTCTTGTATGCTCTCCATAAGTCAACTATCCAAATAAAAGAGTAATATGCAAATTGACCATACCTCCGACCAAGCCACCTCCACCAGCCACACCCACAGCCAATCAGGAGCTGGGGCAGAGCCAGCTGGCCAGCACGCAGCCTCACTGGCCACTGGGGCTAAGTCCTGGGCCGGGGGGATAGAGCCAAGGCATGGGCAAGGCAGGGGGCAGGGCTGAGGTGTGTGCTGGGAAGCTGGCAAGCACACGAGGCAGGGGGCAGGGCCAAGGTGTGGGGCAGGGCCACTGAGGCATGCGCGAGGCTGCTGGTGCATGCATGAGGTGGCCGGTAAGCGCTGGGTGGGGGGGGGCGAGCATGGGGCCCCAGGCCAGGTGGTCACCGGGTGGTCGCCGGGTGGTTGCCAGCAGCCGGGACTAAGGCCAGGGCTGAGGGGGTGGGGCTGAGGCAGCCGAGGCAGATCCAGCCATAGGTCCATTGCAGAGCAATGGCTGGGTGTTCAAGGCCTAAAGCCTTGGCCAGAGGCTTTAGGCCTTGGGCATGCCGGGGGTGAGCGGTCAGTAGGACATCCCCTGAGGGCTTCCAGTATGTATGAGGGGGCAGGTTGGGCTGAGTGATCACCCATCCCCAGTGCACAAATTTTGTGCACCGGGCCCCTAGTTTCTTATATTTTGCATTGTAACCATAGTGCCTTTCAGCCCTCAATTTTTTGGAGTGTTGCCTCTTTCTTTAGGAAAAACAAAAGCTATATACATCTAATTAAAAAAAAAAATCCTTAACAGTATCATGAACTCATATGTAATTACTTATCCATATTCAAAGACCAGAGGATCATCACTGTCTACTGAGAGGAACAATGGGTACACTTGCTAGGTGAGCTTAAGGCTGGGTAGAGTCAGCCCCAGCACATCTCATGTACAATACAGTGTAAAATAGTGGAAAGTCAAATTCTAAACCCAGTTCTACTAGTAAGTCATTGCATGACCTTATGTAAGTAATAAAATGCTCTGTAGTTTATTTATTTGTTCATTTATTTATATCATTAAATGTATTACATTTAGATTTCGAAGTATGCATCTCTATGACACATGATTTGCATACTACATTATGTCCCACCACCCAAAGTCAAATCATCTTCTGTCACCATATATTTGGCTTCCTTTATCACCCTCCACCCTGCTTCCCTCAGGGAATACTGTTGTCTATTATATATATTAGTTTTAATGTGGATGAAATATTACTATAAGCACTCACAAGGATCTACCACGCTGGTTACATCTGAGGAGGGAAAGTGGGAGACTCAAAGACAGAAGGAGATTCTCTGGGAACCCTTCTGTACCTTTCAAAATTTTGAACCATCAACCATCCTATTAGATAAAGAAAGAATAGATGGATGAATGAGTCACAATATCTGGCATAAAATAAGTGTTTAAAAACCTATAGCTATCATCCCTGGCTTGTGTGGCTCACTTGGTTAGAGTCTTTTCCTGTGAACCAGAAGGTTGTGGGTTTGATTCCCAGTAAGGGCACATATCTGGGTTTTGTTTCAATCCCTGGTCAGAATGATCAATAGGTATAACTCTCTCACGCAGATGTGTTACTCTCTCCTTCCTCTCTAAAAATCAAGCAACAAAATTCTTAAGTTTTTATTCATTGCCAATCCCACCTAAATTATTTTAAAACTAAAATGTATATATTTTAACCCTTTACTCATTAGTCAATAATTTCAAATATTTGATTTCCTGGTTTAAATAAAATAAACAGTAGCCCTAGCCGGTTTGCCTCAATGGTTAGATCATTGGCCTGCAGACCCTGGGTCCCGGGTTTGATTCCTGTCAAGGGCAGGTACCTTAGTTGTAGGCTCTTCCCTGCCCCGGGCCCTGGTCAGGGTATGTGCAAGAGGTAATCAATTAATGTCTTTCTCTCACACTTATATTTCCCTTTGTCTTTTCCTCTCTCTTCCACTCTCTCTAAAGATCAATGGAAAAATATCCTCAGGTGAGATTTAAAAAATAATAATAAAATAAAATAAACAGTAAATCCACCAGTTTTTTAAATCCATATTTTTCTATGGCATCAATTGCAAAAAATAAAATAGAATCTTGTATCTTTCAGCAGGTTCTGAATATATATATATATCCCATTTCAAACCCAAACAAAACTCAAGGACATTAGAAATGAGAGAACAAGCTCAGGACACCTCTGTACTTCCCAAATGAAACAAGGTAAACTCTCTGCCTGCAGAGCCCAGCCACATCATCATTTAGATTCAGCCTCCTCTCCCCATCTGACCTTTATGGCCACCTTTGGGCAGCACAGACATTCCTTAATTGAAGAGCCGACAAACAAGAAAATGTTTCAGGAAAAGGAAAATGCCAGCAATGCTACAAATCCAGTAATCCAAGCAGTTGGGAGTATGGACAGAATAATTCAATTTTATTATATTTTCAACTTTTACTCCAGTTTTTCTATTGGATTAAGGCAATCTCCCTTTACCTCTGACCTATCATTCTTCACCTCTGTTTCCTAGATCATTTTAGATTGTTAATATGCTGGAATAGTTTGAGCCATTTGGTATTTCCTATTTCTACTCTCAGGTTATCTGCCTCCTTAGTATTTTCCTTCTTTACTAGTGTTGGTTCTTTTGTAAAAAATAGATTGAGCACTGGCTAGTGCTGCTCAGTAGTAGGAATGTTGGCCTGCACACCAAAAGATCACAGATTAGATTCCCAGTCAAGGGCACATACCTGGGTTATAAATTCGCTCCCCACCCTGGAGAGGATGGGTGCAGGAGGCAAGCAGATGATGTGTCTCTTTCACATGGATGTTTCTCTCTCCCCACCTCCCTTCCTTCACTCTCTCTGAGAAACAATGGAAAAAGTATCCTCATGTGATGATTAACAAAAATAAAGTCGCTTGAGATATCATTGTTTTTATTTCCTTTTGACTTCATTCTTCACATCTATCATATAGCTTGATATTTAGTCAACAAAGTGTGTGCAGATATAGAGATTATATGATACGAGACAATGAAAAGTCAATAATAACCATAGACAAGGAAATCGAAGGTCAAGCAGTGCAATCTTGCTACAGGAAGCAAATGCATGGGGAGAAGAGGAGGAGCTGTGGGCCCAGAAGAAAAGGGAGCTCCTGTGGTCCGAGGGGCTGGGAAGGTTTTGTTACGGAAAAGGCCTTTTTAGGAGCTAAAGGATTTGGATAAAGGAATGAAGAGAAGAGAACTTCTCAGATAGGAGATTCAGGGTGGATAAGTATATGGAGAATGGAAAAATCTAAACCACATTCAGCCAGGGGCTGTCAGCTTGAAGCAAGGTGGAAGGAGGTAGGTTCTCTGAGTGAACATAAGTAATACTCCCTCTATTCAGATTTCGCTTGAGGAAAACAAGAAATTTATTGGGTTAAACCATCAATATTTAAGAATTACAGCAGTTGTCATTATTTACCATAACATATATACCAAGCGAGGACATTTAAAAAGATACCATCTGCTATCACAAAGAAAGGACATTTTAAAATAAAAATTGTAGGAAGCATCCAATCTCTAGAAACAGGAGCAGTCCTTCAAATTGAAAAGCTAGTTTTCTGAAAAACTCATTGCCTTTAATCTGATTTTTCTTATTTCACCATGTATGAGTGCAGACAGTCATTGATCCATGAACCAACATTGAACCTCTGGGACACGTGACTCTCCACTCAGTCAGAACTCAAGTAACAGGCTGAATTCACCTGTTCCAGTAAAGTTGCAAGGGGATAGCCTCTCTCTGTCTCTGTGTTATTCCATTTTCGGCAGGCTCTGTTTACATGGCAGCTTCCAGTCTCCAGGCTAACATGAGCATAGCTCCTTGAGAAGTCCCAGGATCAGTGAGTGCTCACCCTAACCAAACACAGCAGCCAGGACAGGAGGTACTGTGTGGCCAGGCCTGGGTCACATCCAGGGCTGATTCCCCCAAGAAAATGAGTGTGTTCTGTTACTCAGAGAAAGAAGAATGAGCCCCCCCTGGGGCCCAAATAGCAGCTTCCCCACTACAGTTCCCAGTGCCCCTCCAGTTCTGAAGTCCCGTTTGTGACTGGGGCAATCTGACTTGGAGAAGCTGAGACAAGATCACAGTTCCACCTGGTATTCCTCAGTTGGTGCCATAATGTGCAGAAGACCTTCAATGAAGATTCTGCCTGGCTTTTCAGCGGAGTTTAAAACAAAGTGTGGGAGAAGAATTTTAGTTTGCAATGAAGCACTTTGAAGATGAGGGGCAAATGAATAATAATCAAACAGGCAGTATATATCAAATAAAATGTGTTCTTATCCATACCAAGACATATGTAGATGCCAAATTCTTGGGCTTAAGCAGGCTTCTTAATGTAAAATGTGACTTTGTTTATTCTTAGGAGCATAGAAGCAAATGAGATAAATTTGGGATAGTTAAAAACACGGTTTCTCCATCTGTCATAATATTTTTACATACTATTAGTATCATTCCACCTGTAAGAAAAGATTCAAGCTAAAGATATCCAATACTTGGTATAATTATAAGTAAACATGCTTTTTTTTCTTTCTCAAGATTAGCATAAAGTTTCAGACTTTCAATTCAAGTCCAATGGAATTTAGTATCTCTCTAAGTCCTTTGAAAGACCTGTACTATCATTTTGGTTTCTTTCACTCTAATCACACTAGGATACTGGATTTATTTTCCTATTTCTAACAATCTAGCCTGGACTCATAAAATGTAACCCAGTATATGCCTGCCAGAAATAATTAGACAGTGAAGAATTTTCAAATCTAGTTCAGATAAAAACTACAATATTATTTTCCATTCACTGGTGTTCTTCAGGCTATTTTTCCTTTTCATCTCTACTGTCAGAATTCAGTCAAGAGCCCTTCAATACAAGTGCTGAATGTAGTAATAAATTTTTTTTTCTGCTTCTTTCTGTTCATACTGTTTTCTCCCAGGCAGACATAAAGGCTAACTCTTGTCTTTATTGCTTCAAGACTCTCTGCCTTAAATCACATGTGACATTGCACTTTCATATTTTCCCTCAAAAAGAGGGAAAAACTCTATAGTACTACACATCTGTTTGCTATTTCTAATCTATCAAAACATCAACCTGTTTTGGAAATCAAGTACTCATAATTATTAAATATAATGATCAAATATAAAGATAAAATTTGCAAATTTTTCTAAGATTTCTGACATTTCTTAAGTACTGTGAATTAATCAATTATTCATTCTTTTAGCAGATGTTTTTTGAGACCCTGATTTTGCCAGTCATTACAGTCAAGGAGCTGAAGACACAACACTACACCAAACACTAGGTCCTGCCCTCATAGAGATTATATTCTAGAAAAGGAAGAGGAAGTAAACACATGAACCACCACAACAAAATGTTTTGTGAGAAACAAACTGGGTAAAGAGGTTGCCAATAACTGATGGAGAATACCTAAGGAAGTCCTCTCCAAGGACATAATATCTGAGCTGAGACCAAGGGGATGAGAAAAAGACAGCCACACTATGGAGCTGTGGGGACAGCCTTCTAGGCAAAGAGAACATTTGAATAAAAGTCTACAGGCTGGAAAGTGTTCACCAAAGTCACAGAAAGCCAGAGTGGCTAGATCATCATCTTTGCTCATCTCCATGATCACCATGAAGTCCAAGTTAAAAATACTTTTCTTGTATCAAATGCATCGTTTTAATTTCCTGGAAAGAAACTTACTCCTTAACTTTAATAATGACTTACACTGTGAGGTAGTTCTGAATTCTCTGATTGAATGTCTTAAACACTAGACTCTTCTTTTAAGAGTCCACCTTTTGAAAGCATCAGCTACCACTTCAGGGATCAGAAAGAGTTAATCCACCTCCCAAAATGCCCAGTTTACTGCCAAAAAATCCTATATACCCTGAGGCAATCTGCCTGGGTATTTGTCACCATCTGGTATTTAAAACAAAACCCACTGTGCAGAACTGGCCAGTATTTAAAAAACATAATATAACCAATCTAGGTTTCAAATACATACATCCATTGAACTAGACCTTTAAGTGCCCTGGTTTTAATAACATTCCATTCTAACAAAATGTCATGTAAAAAAGACTAAACGAGCAGGGCTTGACTGTCTGTCTCTTTTGAGCTCAGCAGGATCCTAGTGTCTGCTCCATCTGCTTCCTATAAGTACGGGTCCAATCAGGAATCCGCCAGTTTGAAGAGGACAAATGCTGACTGCTTCCCCAGCTCTGCTCCAGTTCTGTAGCAATAGGGAGAAGATGCTTCCTGGGAAAGGAATCGGGTAATCATTGAGAGGATGAACTTTGACATCTAGGCTGACACTCACTGGCATTGAGAACTCAGTTCCCATGTAACTTACCTAACTTCTCCAAGATTCACTTCTGGCAACTGTAGAGGATAATAACTACGTATTTGATTTGTGATAATTAAGTGCCAGAATGCATATAAAGTATGTGGCATGTATGGTGATCAGCAATAGCAGGTATCATTTTTATTACTCTTGATAATAAATTTTATTCTTCAGGTGAGTAGAGGAATACTGCTAAGCAATTTCCCATCTTCATAGATACACTGGTGTTGAGAGTATATAAGTCCATCAACTTACCAAGGCTTCCTTGTACCAGTTCAATTGCTATATCTACCTTGTCCCCTTTTATCTAAGGCTAGGTTACCTCAGAAGGGCCACTGACCTAGGGACCCCCAATGTTGAGGGGCCTCAGACGTAAACATTTTAGAGAAATGTCCTGCAAGGTGACTCCAGCATGACATTCTTACTGCCCTGTGCCTTCTCTCCAAGGGTCATCTGGATTCCCAAGTGGAAGAAACTAGAAGCTGGTAGCAATTTCTCTTTACTCACCAATTCTAACACAGCTTTGTTAAAGCACTGTCTCCTGAATATCTGGTAATCTCAAAGTTTAAGAGAAATTAAAAAATAGCTGCTTCTCTGAACGGATTGTTGAACCTCAGAGGGAAAGCAGGGGAGGTGGGTGGGAAGAAATCAACCAATTAAGTTGTATGCATATATGCATAACCCTTGGACACAGACAATGGGATGGTGAGGGTCTGGGGAGAATGGGAGTGAGCTGAAAGAGGTTTATAGGGGGGAAAAGAGAACCTATGTGATACTTTCAAGATTTTAAAAAAATAGCTGCTTCTCACATATGACCTACAACATTCTACCTGGATATAGAGGGAAACACGTGAAATTACAAGTAATTTCAGATACTCATCACTTGATAGCACAACCTGCTGTTCCATAACTTAGTAACAGCCAATTATCTTATGAACTTCTACAAATCAAAACAGGCTATTAAAATGTCAAGTTGCCTATAAAGAAAGAATTCAGGATTTGAAACATTTTAAAGTAACAACCTGAAGAAAAACAATTCCCAGTCAATTTTGAAGATCCCTCTACTTGGTGCTGGCACCTTCCTCGACCACTGATAATGGGCTTCCAATGGCCAGGATCTCAGCAATGGCCCCAGTGGGCTCTGCATCCAGATCCAGCTGCCTCTACCTGGTGATGCGAACATCGACAGAAAGCTTTGAGGCGCTGTCTTCCAACCACTGTGAGCTCTTCTTGGCCCATAACTCAAGGCTTTAGCTCCATTTTAGTGATGGATTATCTGGAAAGCTCTTCACCTAAGAACTTCTTAAGGGAGTCATCCCTGTGCCATAGGAAACACTTGAGTACATGGTAGTGACAGAGTCCACTCCCACCACTGCCATAGCTTCTGCCTCCCTCTGCCCTCACCTCTTGCCACTCTGCTCCTTACTCAGCCTTCCTGGCCTTCTTTAAATTCTTTTCACACAACCTGTTCCTCCCTACCTCAAGTCTGGGAACACACTGTGTGTTTTTTCTCACTGGAATGCTTTGCCCCAGAACTAGCATGTACTTTGCAGGATCCAGTACAAACTTAAAATGCAGGCATTTTTCTTCAAACTTATCAAGAACTTAAAGATGGAGACAGCAGAGCTTCCCACCAGGCTTAGGACCCTTTGTTCAGGCTTGGAGCCCTGAGCAAATGCACAGGGCTTACACCCCAACAGCTGGCCCAGCTTTTACTTCTGCTCTTCACATGGCCAGCTCATCATCATTGAAGTCATCATGTCTAGCTATTCTCTTTCAGTTCCTTTTTATTTATCACAATTTTAAATATTAATGAATTAATTAGATTACTTTTGGGGGAGTCTATTTCCCCCATTCAACATCTTTTTAGACTGCAAGTCCATAAGGGCAGAGGCTATGTGTAGCCTTGACCATGAATCCCTAATACCTAGAAATGTATCCGGCATATGTAGACACTTAAATACATGTTGCGTGGACAGGTTAATTTATGTTGCTCTGCTTTCAGCTGGAAGTTACTTGTAATATTGAAATTTCAGTGCATAAAAAAGTAGTCAGTGCTTATGTTTAGTCAGTGGAGTGGTATTCTTTCCTCATCTGAGAAACTGCCTCTTATCTCCCAGCTATGGCTTGCTTTCTAGAGTCATTTCATTGCTTTTATGATTTCCAATCCACCAAAACTTTCGTATTTTTCTTGTATAAAGAACACATCCCAGTCTACATCGTCATCATTTATTTTTTAGCAGTTTTACCATGAGTTTTTTAGGTGTGATTTTCTTTGTATTTAACTTGTTTGAGGTATAATGCTTCTCGAAACTATGGCTTGATGTCTTTCATCAGTTTTGGAAATTTTTTCAGGCATTACCTCTTCAAATATCTCCTCTACTCCTTCTCCTGGAACTCCAGTGGAACATATACTACCTTTCTCTGTATCTTCTCTGGGTCTTTCACTCTCTTCAGTATTTCCAACCTTTTGCTCCTTTGTACTTCATTCTAGATATTTTCTTCTGATCTATTACTGTTCATTAATTCTCCCTTCAGTGGTATCTGCTCTTCTGTAAAGTCCAACCTTGGAGCCATTAATTTTATTTTTTTAACTTTATTTTTATTGTTGACACTTTTACAGATATCTCCATTTCCACCCCTTTGCCCACCTCCACCCTGCCACCTACTCCTTTCCCTCTGGCCATCACCACACTCTGGTCTGTGTGTATGGGTTAGGAATATATGTTCCTTGACTAATCCCTTCACCTTCTTTCACCCAGTCCCCCTCCCACCTCTCCTCTGACAGCTGACAGTCTGTTCCTTGTATCCATGCCTCTGTTTATATTTTGTTCATCAATTTATTTTGTTTATTACATTCCATATATAAGGGCGATCACTGTATTTCTCATTTCATTTTATTTTTAGGTCTTTGCAAGAGTCCTTAATCCTGTGTTTTATGTCCTTAATAAAATTATATAGTTTTGAATTTTATTATCTAGATCCAGTGAGGATCTGTTTTAATTTGTAATTAAATTCTCTAGTTACCTTTTTAATTAAATTCTTTTGTTACCTTTCATATCTTTTTTACTGAATGACAGCTATTGTAAATTTTAAATAATAGATGTAACTTGAGCCCTATGATATCATTATCTTCCTCCAAAAAGAATTTACCTTTACTTCTGGTTAGCACCATGAAGGATTTGCTTAAAACAATAAGGGGGTGAAATGATAGAACCTGGGCTTCAGCACCTGAGAGCACTGGCCTAATTTCTACACACCCTTACTTGGGTAGTGGGTGAATCTGTGAAGTGCCAATTCAGTGCATACAGATTTGTCAGAGACCTGCTTCCTTCCAGTTTTCTCCCAGCCGCATGAGTCTGTTGAACTATCTGTTTAGCTTTTCAGGTTCTCAACCAATGTTTCTGGATCTTGCAGGTAATTTTGGAAAAGCAGCCCAAAATTCCAAGTTCACCTCCCTGGGTTTACCTACCCTATATCTTAGTCCCATAATTCTTTGCAGCTTTGGTAGCTCTCTGATGCTTTCAAAAGATTATTTTCATATTTTGTTCAAACTTTTTTGGTGTTCTTAATGGAAATTTTACCATTCTGCCTTTATTAGAAGCTAAACAGTGATATCTATGCTTTTAGATTACCAACATAGTTAGGGTAAAAGTTAATTAAAGCTATTCTCTCTGTGAACTAAGAGTATTCAAAAGTTTTAAATCTGAAAATCTTAATAGTACCTAAAATTATTTTAGGTGGCAAACTTTTTCATTTTAATATGTATGTATCAATTTTTATAATTGCCTTCCCTTTATGTAAAGTTAAAAAATTAGTTGACAAGAAAAGATGGTGTTTTAATGTGGCAGAAATCACTGATATCATTCACAAGTAACTGCAATTTAAAAACACTGAACTTAAAAAACAATTGTGGGCAGTTATAGAAGTGGGAGAGAGAATCCTTTTTTTTTGGCTTTATTCTAAATATTAATTAATTATTCATGTTAGACCCTAACTTTAAATCAGCTGGCCTCTCTATTATTATAAGAACACCTGTGACTACACTGGGCTGCCAAAATAATCCAGGATAATCTCCATTTCAAAATCCTTAACTTCCCTTGCTCAGGTGGCTCAGTTGGTTGGAGCATCATCCTGTGCACCAAAAGGCTGTGGGTTCCCAGTCAGGGCACATATCTAGGCTGCAGGTTCAATCCCTGATAGAGCACATATGGGAAGCAACTGATTGACGCTTCTCTCTAACAGTGGTGTTTCTTTTTCCATTCTTCTCTAAAATCAATAAACATATACTCAGATAAGGATAAAAAAATACCTCAATCATATCTGCAAAGTCCCTTTTACGATGTATGGTAACATAGTCACAGATGGCAGATATTCAGTCCACTACAGTGGGTCAATCTGAATACTAATTCTCCTTACAACAAAGATTTTTCAAGCATGAGAGTGTAGCTCAATCAGACACAATGAGGGGAATTTCTAAAGTGGATGTTGAGAAATTTAATCTCTTTCTACCATTGTTGTTTGTCTAACATACAATGAATGGCCATCTTGCCTGACCATGGATAGAGAATGAAGCAAACTCATCTCACTACCATCAGGGATTGATTCATTCTCTTTAATCTAATTTGATTTTTTTTTTTGCTTACTAATGAAATTGTTTATCTTCAACTTATCTCTAATTTATAAATCAGATGCCAGGTTATTATATTATCTGGAGATTATATTATCCTGGAGATTATCCTGGTTTAACTAATTCATAGGGAAGACCTTATTTTGTA
This sequence comes from Antrozous pallidus, assembly GCA_027563665.1. Lineage (NCBI taxonomy): Eukaryota > Metazoa > Chordata > Mammalia > Chiroptera > Vespertilionidae > Antrozous > Antrozous pallidus. Next base: position 56,898,034 of record CM050512.1, read on the forward strand.
CTTACACATTTTGTGATCAGAATTTCTGCTTTTCTTCACATTAGGAAAAAAAAAAGAGAGAAAAACTACATGCGGCATCTTTGCAATGAGAATGTAGCCACACCTTTCCTCTTTATGCTGAAGTTCTCTTCAGTAGCAGACTTCCAATTATCTTTGCATTTTTAGCCTTAATTTCTTTTTCTAGAATGACTCATTTGTTTAATTATCCTGTAACATTCATTTCAGTAAACTGAGTTGAGATACTATCTACAAGAAGCCTAAATGATTTTCTAAAAATATTATATCCTAAACAGAAACCTAAACAAAATTTAAACATGGATTTTTTTTAAAAAGCATCTAAATTGCTTTCATAATAAGACAACATTTCCCCCTTCTATTTAGAGCTTTTCTTCACAGAATAGCTTACTCCAGGGGAAAATAAATCAAAGTTTGGGACAGTTATCAACATAGGTCCCTGAGCCATCTTCTCCCCCACAACACTCACAGACACAGACACACAGATACGAACATGTGCACATACCTACACACACACCTTTAATTTATAAAGTTAATGTCTAATTCAGGATTACTTTCTCCTTGTGATGTTTTAGATTATTATGTACTAAGCCCCATACATTTACTTCTGACTATAAAGCATCTTTGAGATGGCCAGGAAGTCCAGTCTGCCTTTCTGTGACACCCTGGGAACCATTAGCCAAATCAACCAGTCACTGGCAACAGCAATTTTGGCTCTATTGCCAGCACATTTGCTGTTGACAACATTTTTATCTGACTTCTGCTAAAATTAACCTCACTTGGATTACAGTCTTTCTGTTTCATCCATATAATTACTGGCCTTAGAGTGCCTTCCCAAAGCTGTTGTTTATAATCATTACTGTAGCAGAAAATACGCAACATGCCTCTTGAGAGCAAAGCAATGACAATTCAATCCTATGGCAGGATTGGGCTGGAACCGAACAGCAAATCAGAACCAATAACCTTCAGATCCAGGACTTTCACGGGAATTGTTGGGATAGAAGCTCTCTTTCTACTGAGATTGCTGAACTGATACAAGGAATGTCTAGATCTCTGAGTGGCCATCTGACCACTGATGGAAGGAGCTGCTCGAGAATGAAGCCAACCCAGAGGAAGCAGAACCAGGATGGAGAGAGCCAATCCAACATCATCCTATGACCACTGGTTCTTGCCTAGCATGTTGCCTAGACTTTACAGTGCTGGGAGCTAGTAAGCTCTTTTGCTTGAGTCATTTTGAGTGAAATTATCTATAAAGTTACAACAAAAAAGACTTTTGAATCATAGACAAGATATGAGACCAAAATGGGTAAGTACAATCCTTGGCTTTCAGGGTCAGATCTGTTACCATTGAGTATTGTTGACTCAATAGGGGTAAAAGTTACTATACGCTACACAAAAGAAATGGAGATTCTCATAGTGTGTCAAAGATAATGTCTTAGACCAGTGGTCTGCAAACTTATTAGTCAACATAGCAGCAAACCACGGCTTGTGAACCGCATGTGGCTTGAGAGCCACAGTTTGCCAACCACTATCTTAGACTCCTGATTGTAGTTGTAAACAAAGAAGAGTTATATCTTCCATTCTGCCTGATTTTAAGAAAATCTACAGTCCTTCTTTGCTAAATGAATTAATTTGAGCTAGATTAATGATACCATCCGTCAACCTCCTATAGTAAATCAACCTTCCATGAAAAACTTAGTTGACAGTTTTAAGTGGAAAACACAGTTTTGTTTTGTTTCTTGCAGCATTCTAATAAATTGGGTTTCTATATGTACAACAGTCACATTTGGAACTTATAAAACAATTATTGAAACTACTCATATTGGCATCTTATAAGTTTTAAGGAAGCTGAATGCCCTTCATAGCAGAGACAAATATTCAATTTTATTATGACAAGATATAGAGTAAGTTTATATTTAACTGATAATAACTGTTCTGAAACTATTTGTCACAATGTAATGGCTGATTTAAGTCTTGTCTTCTCAAATACCATGTCAACAGACTGCCATTCTTTCCTGGTTCTTTATAAACAACTTCTAGTTGGAACTGAAAATCTACCAAATTCTTTATACTTTCTAAACAAACTTGATTTATATAAAATAAGCCTATAATTTTTGGATATTCATTTAGAAATTACTATAGGATGCTCTATCTCATAACTCATATTGTTATCTAAGCAGCATCAAAACCCCATAAAGCCATGCAGATACAATGTAAAAGATTATTTACCAAGCACATTTAGAACCACCACCCTTCACCATGTCTTACCTAGAGAACTCAGGTCCTGACTGCCTTGTGCTCTATTTCTCATCCATGAGGTCACATGCCTATTGGGGGGGAAGTTTGACAAACAGCATTGCTTTGGACTCATTCTAAAGACAAAGCCACCTTGACTGACTGAAATAATTCCCTTCTTGATCCACCTGTAAGTATTAGATTTCCTCCCCACAAAGGCTCCATGTACTGCAGACTGAGAGGGCACACAGGTCGCCTCAGCAGGAATTACAGAGTCAAACTGCTATAAATAAATACAAGTTGCCTTTCTGCTCTGTGGTTTGGTAATTTGCATCTATGCGTTTCTATGTTTGGGTATCTGAGTAACAGGACAGATAAATCCATATTGACATTCAATGAGGCATGTGATCTTCTAAACACAGGGTCAGTACGCTCTTTCATTATTTTGGAATATAAATTATAAAAATAATATATCAAAACCTATACTGACCATGATAAAGAACAGTGATTAAAAAGTCTCTTGAACCCATCCAACTATCTAAACTATTTGTGACTAACAAGAGGTAAACATCATTTCAAATACTTTTCTATACATAGGATTGTAAGAATAGATAGATACATATATACATGGAAATACTCATTCTTTCTTTTAAAAGCGAGAATAGTTATCAGACATCTCCAAGCTTCCTTTAAGCACCAAGTACTTTACCCACCATGTTATTTATCTGTGAAAATGTGGGGCTCTGTTTGTCTCTAAGAACAAAATGACAATGAAATCCCCTTTCAGAGATTGCACAGGAGCAGTCAGGTAAGAAACCCGAGGTATTTCCTGAAACTTCCACACAGCACTGGCAGATCCTGGAGCAGACGGAGACTGTGGGAAGCTGAGGGCTGAGAACATGTGGGAATAGAGGAGGCTTGCAGGCCTGTTAGTCTGAACAAGAAGGAAGTACAAATATTTTGATCTTTCACACTTGGCTTGCCTACTTTTGAGTTATGGTCTTGTTTGATAGATCCTTCTATGTATGTTAAAGGTGAAATTTTGTCTTTGAATATCCATGACCCTATTTGGGACAGAAAACAAATACCAGATACTCTAAAAGGTTCTGGAGATACACAGCTGAATCCAAGACCAGCTGCATATTGAAGGTATTTCCAGTTCCCCGGAAGAAACAGCACACCATTGGAAAATGACAGTAAGAGAGGTAAGTGAAGGTAACTCAGAGGGGGCTCTTGGAACAAGAACAAAAGAAAGTGGCTTAGTCCAAGGCACTTCAGGCAGATGGAGTGGTGTGTGCAAAAGATATGGGAAGTGGCAACACATGAGTCATTTCTGGAATGGAAACTAGTCCCTCAGGCAGAGGAGGCTGCCTCATCAGCATCCCTGTCTGGGTTTGCCAACTCATGTTCACACCTACAGGCTGACATTGATTTCCTAAATTGAGTAATAAAAAATAGGAAATGTCTGTGAGGGCTTTACCCAGTACCAACCAAGTAACTGTGACATCCTGAAACCATCCTGGTATACAGGTTAAATGTGCTCCACAAAAAAAAAGGCATCTCACTTTCTTTCTAATTCATCAAAGACTGGGTGTTTGCTACAGGCAAGAGACTCTAGTCAACTGAAGTAATACATTTACTGATTCCTGTCTCACCCTCAGACACAGGCCTCTCAATAATCTCTTCAGTTGTCCTACTTAGAGCATCCAGAGGAAGAAGGTTTCAAATGAACTTATTTTTAAATTTTTAAAGGGGCTTTGAAGATATCCTTGAGTAATCTTCAGAACACTTACCTAATAATTTGGGAAACAGGAAAATAAAAAAGACACAGATTTTAGAAATTCCTCCCCATAACCAGGATTTTTGCTTTAGGTTGGCTTCTTCCAGACCATCATCATTAGCTGGAACTTGTTTGAAACACAGTTTCTCCAGCCCCATCCCAGCCCCACTGAATCAGAAACTTGTGGGCTGGGCCCAGGGCTCTAACAAGGCTCCAGGTGATTCTAATACAGGCTCAAGCTAGAGAGCCATTTACCAAAGTATTAAGAAAGGGCCTGGAAAAGCTCACAAACCCAAAGATTTTCTCGTACAAGACTGCCACTTATGTTACAAAAATGTTTATCATCCTATCTAATAAAAGAGTAACATGCAAATGTGACCATACCTTGACTCCTGGTTGGCTAGGCTACCAGCCAGTTGGAGCAAGGGGTGGGGTCGAGAGAGGCGTGGGCGCCAGGCCCCAGGAACTGAGACGAAGTGGTGAAGGCATCAAGTGCCAGGCCCTGGGAGCAAAGACCAAGTGGTGGCAGTGCCAGCGAACCACAGCTGCTGCTAACTGAGGCCCCGGGTGCAGAGAATGTCGTGGTGATGGCAGTGGAGGCAGCAAGAACTCCCTGTAGCTGTGTCTAACTGAGGCCCTCCCCCTTCGTCCCCGTCCCCCCTGCAGAGAATGAGGCGGTGGCAGCAGTGAGAATTCACCACAGCTGCGTCTAACTGAGGCCCCTGCATTGCTAATGTTTTATGTGTAGCTTCAGCTGTATGCCAGCAAAAACAGAAGGAAGGCCCCCGAGTCCCAGCTTCAGCATCCCAGCTGTGGAAACTGACAACAGGTAGGAGGAAGTCCCACCCCCACAGAATCTCTCCAAATCAGCCCTTGGTCACACTGCTGAAGGCCTGACTGTCAAGACTGTCTGTCATTCTCCTCTATCTCAGAACGTGGCAATAGAGAGGTGGGACTATGTCCAAAGAAAAACTGTTGATACAACAGAGCTGTATAGCAGAAAGGTACCAATATTATCGACAGAAAATGTCTGAAAAGCGACGTGCGTCTGATCTTGAAAGAAGGCGACGCCTGCGACACAATGTATCTGAAGAGCAGCTTTTGGAAAAACGTCGCTCCGAAGCCGAAAAACACCGGCATCTTCCACAGGAAATGTCTAAAGAACAATGTGCCTTTGAAGTTGAAAGGCGGTGGCGAAGACAGAATATTTCTAAAGAACAGTCATTAACAAGTACTAGCAATAGTGGTAGGAACTGCTTTCTCAGCGAAAATGGAGTACGTGAGGATGCAATTCTCGAACATAGCTGTGGTGAAATGACTGTTAGATGTGAATTTTGCCTATCACTAAATTTCTGGGATGAAAACCATCTGATGGAAAATTTACTCGATGTTGTAGCAAAGGGAAAGTCTGTCCAATGATATACATTTTCCAGATTACCCGCCATATTTAAAAAGATTAATAACAAACGAAGATTCTGACTGAAAAATTTCATGGGAAACATTCGATTTATAAATAGTTCTTTTGCTTTTGCTTCCATGGGTGCAAATGTTGCATCGCCATCAGGGTATGGGCCATACTGTTTTAGAATACATGGACAAGTTTATCATCGTACTGGAACTTTACATCCTTCTGATGGTGTTTCTCAGAAGTTTTTTCAACTCTATGTTTTGGATACAGCTGAAGCTACACGTAAAAGATTAGCAATGCCAGCAAATCAGGCCTGCTCAGAAAGACCCATGATCAACATCAACAACCTCATGTATGAAATAAATGAATTAACAAAATTGTACAAGATGCTACATGAGGTAGAAAAGGAAGCCCAATCTGAAGCAGCAGCAAAAGTAACTATGGCAATTAAATATGACCCTAAGAGTGACCCAGGAAGATAAAATTCTCCCCATGTAACCGAGGTTGCTGTCATATTCAGAAACGAAGATGGAGAACCTCCTTTTGAAAGGGACTTGCTCATTCATTGTAAACCAGATCCCAATAATCCAAATGCCACTAAAGTGAAACGAATCAGTATCCTGTTTCCTACATTAGATGCAATGACATATCCTATTCTTTTTCCACATGGTGAAAAAGGTTGGGAACAGATATTGCATTAAGACTCAGAGACAACAGTGTACTCAACACTAATACTAGACAAAATGTAAGAACACGAGTCACCCAAATGCAGTATTATGGATTTCATCTCTCTGTGAGGGACACGTTCAATCCTATTTTAAATGCAGGAAAATTAACTCAACAGTTTATTGTGGATTCGAATTGTTATATCATTTTGTGATTATTTATTAATTAATGAAATTATGTATTATTTTCATATACATTGTACTCATTACCTTTTATCTCTCACACTTTTATTGTAGAGAAAGGGCAAATAGCACTATTAAAATATTTCCTCTAATTAATAACCTTTTAATGTGCACGAATTTTGTGCATCGAGCCACTAGTTTATATATATTTCTTGAGATAAATGCACACGCCCTTTAAAGCGACCATATCTTATTTGAGGGAGTCATAATAATAGACTCATCAGAGAGGTGCCTCAGGGGTCATTTGTTCCTCCAAACTTCTTTCATTGATGAGAAGACTGCGGCCCAGAGAGTCCAGGGAACTGTCCAAGGTCACAGCTGACTACAGAGGGCAAGATCCAGTCTCCAGACTTTTTGACAGAAAAATCAAGGTCTATGCCACAAATATTAACATAATTGCACAAATAAATTCAGTTCCTTTAGCAAAAAACAGGGACTCAAAGAAATGGACCAATAGTTCTATTATTTTAAACAATTTATTTTCTTATTGGGAAAGTAATGTGTGTTCATTGTAGAAAATTTGGAATAAAATACATGAAGACAAAAATCAACTATAATTATACTGAGATAAGTGCCTTGATATTTTAGTGTGTGCATGTATGTGTAAATGTGTATATAGAGAGAGTACTCATGTAGAATATATATGTATATGTAGAAAATGTAGATAGATAATTTTATATATGAATTATATAATACATATAATTTATATCTTTTTTCACTTTACATTTCTTGAGTAAACAAAATCACCATTTCAATGATTTATTTGTATTTCACTTGAATCTATTTTTTAACTCTTCTTACTGTTTCATATTGGTGTGATTTTTTCCAATGTTTTTCTCTTGTAAATAGGAAAAGGGGTAAAATGTGAAGTTTCAGTAAGAGTCAGGAAAGGTGCATTATATAAGCAAGCCAGCATGCAGTACCAAAGACGGGACCCTCGGCAGCTGGAGAACTGAAAGACTAGACCCCTAGGAGATACTAAGACGGGGAGAAGGAAATCCCCAAGAACAACTAACCATTCACAGTTTTCCTGGGCATGTCCTGTGTGTGAATGTGACAACCCCATAAAGAGCTCATAGGTTCCCCAACCCCTCTCTGTCTCATTACCCTTAGGCAGAAACTATTTTTCCCCGAATATTTGAGTCAAATGATAACAAACCTCTTCAGTGTTTCATTTATCTTGGGATAGACAATTTAATCAAGATAAGTCTTTAGAATTCTTGAAAAATAGTACACATTTTCCCTCCTATTCTTAATCAATGCCTATTGATAACTTTCATAATGTTGGATAACCTACTTATATCATAAGAAAATAAGAGTATATTGCTCCTAGCCTAAAAGACTATGTCTAGGCTGCTCAGCTAAAGTGTTCCCTAGTTATAAAATATTTATAAAAGTAATTTTCCTATGTTTTGCCCTTTCTACAGGTTGGCAATGATAAAGATAGTGTTTTGTGTAGGAACTACATTTGTATTTTACTAGTTCAGCCATTTTCCCAAATAAACAGCAACCTTTTCCTCATGGGCCCTTACCCAACATCATGTTTTTAATTCCATCCAAATTTTAGAAAGAATTTTTACACCTGTTTCAAGTAATAATGTTTTTAATTTTTAAATACTACCCTGATCTTCAATTTTATGTTTGCCTTTTTCACTCTTGTTTGCAGCATTTCAAAAGACTGGTGTGCTTTTAGATTTTGAATTTTGAATGTCTGTTCAAAGAGAAGAAGCACAAAGATTCAATCGTGCAGAGAACCAAGCCTTCCCTTCTGAAAGACTAGACAGATATTCTGGTGTCAAACTTGATTTTATCAGGGGGACCAAGCTCCCCAGCAGTTGGTATTGATGCTGGTCTATAACTCTGGTTGGGGTGAGGGTCTCATGGTGGAAGTCCAACAATGAAGATGCCATTGATCCCTAAGAGAATTTCCGGAAAATTCCTTTCTGAGCTTTTCACTGAGATTATTCTCAGAAACAAATTTTCTAAGGCAGTATTTCTGAAAGTATGTTCTATGGTTCACTATTTCTCTAGGACAGTGGTCGGCAAACTCATTAGTCAACAGAGCCAAATATCAACAGTACAATTATTGAAATTTCTTTTGAGAACCAAATTTTTAAACTTAAACTTCTAATGTCACTTCTTCAAAATAGACTTGCCCTGGCTGTGGTATTTTGTGGAAGAGCCACACTCAAGCGGCCAAAGAGCCTCATGTGGCTCTAGAGCTGAGGTTTGCAGACCACTGCCCTGGGGTGATAATAATTCTCAATTTAAAATAAACTAAAATTAGGTGCTTATGTAACTTCTGAAAATAGGGTTAAGCAGTTTGACATGCTCAAGTACATGCTGAAGAGGGAGCTAAGGGAAATGGTGTTTCCTAACCGTATTTGACCACAAACCTTTTCTTTCAAAGAAAAACTATTAAATGTCCCAATGAAGAAGTTAAAGCCACCAAGACAGCTTCAAAGGTGGCTCTTCTTCTATGTCCTGCTCCACTCCCAGTTACCCTGTCCCACTAATCCCTGCACCACACCACTTTTTACTGACGAGTTTCCAGATTCCTTTACCTTTAGCTGTGTATCCTGCCTGCATTTGCATCACCAGGCACTCATCCTGTGTATTGCAAACCCTTTCCTTAGTGAAAGTATGTAATTGTTTTATTCTCTAAAAGGACAGGTAGCTGCTTCTAACATGCTCTATGGCACCACTTTATATCCTTATATATTTCCTCCAGGTGTCATTCTCATGCACACACATGTATTGGCTGAAATCAGTGGAATTTTTCCCCTCTTAATTTGATTGTCTCATCCATGTCTATTGAAACATAGGAGCTATGTTTCATCAGGAGCTATGAAATGTTTTCTGGTTCTTGTCAGGAGAAAGAGTGAAGTTGAACCAACAGCCAGCTTCTCAGGTGGGGGTATAAGAAACTTTATAGCGAAGCCTCTACTACTGCCTCCTGCATCTCATATTTTTAATCCCTTCATCTCTGTCCCCTGAATCAAAACGCAGGTCTGTTGGCTTCCTGCTACCTAAGAGTGGTCTAAAACCTCAACAGCATGGCTTTGTCCTTTGTTTGGATCAAGGGATCTAGAAACTCAAATTGAAATGAGAGAAAAGTAAATCTCCTATGTGAATCATGCTGCCACACTTGCTCTCCTTGTTCCTCCTTTGACCTGACCTGGCCAGTAATTCTGCCTAGACAGCACCTGTCTGTAAGGTCTGAACCACCAGCCCTGCATCACATTCCACAGGACTCTAGGGTGACTGACCTCTGAGAGGTTTCCCAGGACTTGGCACTCTCAGAGCAAAAAGCTGGGACAGTCCTGGACAAACTAGAATTAGCCACTCTGTTCTCAAACCAACCACCTGTGGCAGGGTCTTTCCTAGTAAAAGTACAAAATTAGGGCAGAATTCTTTTCATGAGATTCCTACTCGAAATTCTTGCTAGGAACCAGCTGCAGCTAGGCCAAGACCGTAACTCAGTGTGGAGTCTGGCTCCTCCCCTCCTCTTCTCCTCCTTTCAGCACCTCCAAATTCCAGCCCTCCTCCTCCATGCCCCCCCACCCCGAAAAAACCTCCTCTTTCCATCCCTATGACCTTCAAATCTTGGTATTAGAATGTCCCATCTTAGTTTACTGTCTCCTTTATCATGTCATGAACATGTCATTCTAATGAGGAGAGTCAGCGAGGGACTCTCAGAGTACTGCACAGAGTCTGTGCTGTAAGATGTCCCTTGGGATCAGCGGGCACATCCATCTCCTTGCAGTAAAGGTGGTGCTCTTTCTTCCTAGCTGTCGTTTGTGACCAGTGGGACTGATGAACTCTCCTGTTCTGGCACCGTTCCTCCCAGAACTGCCTGGCTGACTCACTGCTTTCTGAATCCATCATTCCTCATGTATACAGAGAGAAATACATACGTTCTATGGACAGGTGCATACTGAATGGAGAATACTGAATAGAGAACACTGAATGAATATGTGTCAATTTCTCTCTACCCATTTCTTTCTCTCTTACAGCAAGTCTTTAACAGAGAGACATACTACAAAAGTATGATTCCAATAGGACAAGCCACAGCTTTTCAGTAAATGAGAAAACAAATCTTAAAGGTTAATGGGAGTTGTTGTAGGGAAAATGGATCTTGGCTCAAATACCCAGCACTGCTTCCTGTTTAGAGGTGAAAATTCACAAGTAAGCTTTCTAATGTTCAAATGGTCTGTAATTAAGTTGTACTTGAAATGGCAAGGCTTTACCGATGTTCTCAGCCTAATCATATTTTTGTTACTAGGAACATTTTCATTCCGGAAGCTTTAAAAACCTGAATCATTATAAAAGGTACATGAAAAATGATTAAGTTTGCACTTTGGGGAAATTATTCCATGTCTCTTAAACATCACAAGTCTATGAGTAACTATGAGTAATTCTGAAATGAATTTTCTACTGCAGAGAGAGAAGTTAATTGAAGTTTATCCAAGACTATATTTATCATGCTTTATCAGTATATAAAAAAATCTGTGAATATATAAAATTAAATTTGGAATTGAGACCTAAAAGTATTGCTAAGATAAGGTAATTTTTTATACTTTCTAATGTATAACTAACCATTCATAAAAGATATTTAAAACATTAAAAAACAGTCCACATCAAGTGATTCAATGCCTGTATCACAAATAAAGTCAGTGGGCTGTTTTATACCTTGACTTGCTTACTCAAAGCTTTTAAAAATAAATATGCCATTTACTTATTTGTACACCTAAGATCTAAACAGTATAATCTACAGATACGGTGATAACATGGTTTTTATTATAGCAATTAAGATGTTTCTATTGCAAGTGACAGACAATCCTATTCCAACTGATCTGTACAACAAAGGAATTGCACTGTTTCAGAAAACTTGGAAAGTGTAAAATAGAGAAGTTTCCAGAAGTTTTCCACAGGTTGAGAACCACTCGCGGGGCCACCTAAGACCATCAGAAAACACAGATATTTACATCATGATTCATAACAGTAGCAAAATTACAGTTATGAAGTAGCAACGAAAATAATTTTAAGGTTGAGGGTCACCACAACATGAGGAACTGTATTAAAGGGTCGCAGCATTAAAAAGGTTGAGAACACTGATCTAGACTCTTGAGCTTTGTAGAAAGAGCCTACCAAAAATATTAGCAAAAACTTTAATCCAAACCCCATAATCCAGATTCTACTAAATAAACTTAAGTTAGTCAAGTTTTACTCAATGTTATTTACATAAATTTACTTATTCTGTGTTAAACACCCAATATTAGATTACATTGTTGCTTTGTTTCTCAAAACTGACATTTTAAAACTAAACTTGCAAATATTAAAAATTAACTATAAAACATGGTTGAGAGGTGACTGGAGACATCTGATAGGTAGCCTGCTTTCCCACATTCACCCAGGTGCTCCCACATACCTTACAACCCTCAGCCCAGCTCTCCTTCAGACCACTGGCTGCCACACTCTTCCCCTGCCTTTCTCTCCTTTCCAGTGAACACGCTCTGCTCCTTAGCTTTGCCTGAAGCCAGAATGATTGGACCCTCTGCCTAATTTAGCAACAGTGAATGAAGAGCACAGGGAACCACATCTCTGTTGCTTTTGACATGAGCCAAGATGGAAGGCAGGGTCTCCCTGACAATATACAACTTTAAGAACAGTACCCAATATTAGGCCCAATGTTAGGAAGTAGGGGAAATGAGATTATCTGTTTCATCTATTTTATAGTCTAAATTTCACTGTTTCTGCCAGCCTGCATGGCTCAGCAGTTGAGCGTCAACTTATGAACCAGGAGGTCACAGGCCGATTCCTGGTCAAGGCACATGCCTGGGTTTCAGGCTCAGTCCCCAGTGTGGGATATGCTGGAGGCAGCCAACCAAGGATTCTCTCCCATCATTGATGTTTGTCTCTCTGCCTCCATCTCCATCTCCCTTCCTCTCTCAGAAATCAATAAGAATATTAAAAAATAAATTTCACTGTTTCTAACAAAGTACTTTAGAGATGCATTATAAAGCCATTCCTTGAAAAACAGTGTATTTTTCACCACGATTAAAGAAAATATAGAATGAAAAAGCATAATTAAGTTTAGCTAAAAACTGCCTTAAGAGATACTTTAGCAAGCAGTTTGAGAGATGCTTAGCCCAGAAATCATTATGTTTGTTTTATTAACTACTACCTATTTCTCTGCCAGCCTATGCTTATATAGTCATAAGAGAAAGAGAAAAGAGGGAAATAGACAAAGAATCAGATGCTGTCTCCATGATACCAAAGCGAGGACTGCCTCCTTCTATATTTTTTGCCACTACTTGGGAGCTGCTCATAGGAGAGGCAAGCTGAGCAGCTCTGCAGCACAATGCAGCTCTGATGACACCTGTTTGAGTGACACCCTTGCACGTGCGGAGTCACCTTTGCTTCTCCATCACTTTCCAGCCCTTAAACAGCCCCATGGAATACTTCATCTGAAATCCACATGTTAAGCAGATGGGGGAAGGGTGCAAACTGTAATGAGAAATCACACTGTCTTCACAGGAAATTCTAAAAACCCGGAATTTAAGTGAATTTATTTGGGTAAAGTTTACCTGCCACGAAAGACACCCATTTTATGTATATAATTCAATAGGGTTTGACTAATGCTATACCCACCTCTATAATCACCATTACAGTAAAATATAAAATATTTCTATAGCTCCAGAAATTTCCCTTGGGAACTTGCATGTAAATGCCCACAAGAAGATATTTTTTATGTCATAGAACACTTATTTGAACATCTTTAAATTGAAGATGCGAAGAATCTGGTCACTTGCCAGAAACAACATTTAGATCTTCAGTTCTTAACCTAAAATTGGATAACCCTTCTCTGAGTACAGTCTTCACACAGACGAGCTACTAATCAGGAACCATTGCCCCAGAGCTTGCAAACCTGGCTGCAGTTGAAGTGTAACCTTCACCCAAAACTCTGAGTGGCAAAGTGTGTTTAAACCTACTCAACATATTCTCAAGTTATAAAGGTCTCCTACTAAGGCTACATGGTAGGTAGTTAACATGGGTGAAGGGCCGGGGGCTAGGGGAAAGCAAAAATGGAAAGGAAAAAAAAAGATTCCGTTGAAAATGTGATATCACATTTATGCATTTATGTAGAATGATGTATGTTTATATGTGTAAATTGAGTTTAAAATGTAAAAAATAAGCCCTAGCAGGTTTGGCTCAGTGGGTAGAACATCGGCCCATGGACTGAAGGTTCTGGGTTCAATTCTGGTCAAGGGCACCTACCATGGTTGCAGGTGTGATGCCCAACCCGGTCGAAGAGTGTATGGGAAGCAACCAATCAATGTGTCTCTTTCACATAGATGTTTCTCTCTCTCCCCTTCCTTCCACTCTTTCTAAAAATCAATGGGAAAATATCCTTGAGTGAGCATTAACAAAAATAAAATGTAAAAAATAATTACAAAGACATCTCAACTCTTACAAAAATATTTAAAGTGTCCTAGTGAATCCCCTTCAAAACATTTCTTATTTCATGTCTTATCAAATAATTTTCACTCCCATATTAAAAAAATAAAAGCAAACTAAGAACTAAAGCAGATTATTGATGGATGGGAATCGATTCTGAGAAGTGAAAAGTGCTGTGTCAGCCTGAAGCTGAACATATTGCTCCAAGAGTGCTTTGCCGCCTACTTATCCATTGATCAATAATAGATCAGACAAGAACTTTTCCTGCCACTACTTTCTAAGAGGGGCGGAGATTCCGGCAAGTGAGGAACCCAAGCAAAATTCCCGTCCTAAATCCCATGCCCATCTCTGTCTGGGGAATCTGAAACATTCTAGAACTAGCAGGCACGTTCAGCCGGCTTACTTCAAAGCAGCATGCAGCTAGCAAACGCTTACGAGTCCTAGTATCATTTCCTTCAAAAATGTAAAAAGTGGTACACAGCATTATAAAATGAAAATATGGCTGAAGTTTAATCACAAAAAGACATTGGTAAGGAAATCACAGTATATTGGAAAGAAGAAAAAGTTATTCATAATTCTACCTTCCCAAAAACAATTAAAGCTTGATAAAAATCCTTTTTGTAATGTTTCTGAACATATTTAAAATCAAACTGTATGTTATATTTTACATCCCAGTTATCCACTTAATGATCCAAATTTAATTAGGATAAATAGTCCTATATAACAAAAGATTAATATGCTAATGTCTGACCATTTGAGCAGTCACTATTACATGCATTGACCACCAGGAAGAAGATGCTGTGACCAGTAGATTAGCTTGCTGCTGGGGTCTGGATTAGGACTGGGGAAGATGGCCCAGACACACCCTGGAGCCCTCCTGTGGTCCCTCAGCCTAGCCTGTGGGGATCAGGTTGAAACCGGCTCTCTGACATCCTGCAAGGGGCCCCAGAATTCGAGAGGGCACAGGCCAGGCCCAGGGATTGCACCAGTGCATGGCACTGGACGTCTTGTCCTATCTAATAAAAAGTAACATGCAAATTGACCATACCTCTGCCATACCCACAGGCCAATCAGGAGTGAGTATGCAAATTAACCCAACCAAGATGGCTGCGGCCATGAAGTGAACAAGAGTCTTGGGTTTCCCTGGCAATGGGGGAAGCTAAGCTTCCTGCACACCCTGGCCAGCCCAGGCCTCTGCTCAAGGCTATAGAGTTTCAATTATAGAAGATAAATAAATCCCAACAAAAATGGCTACAGCCATGAAGCAAGAAGGAGGCTTCAATTTTCCTGGTGATGAAAAAAGCCAAGCTTCCTGACTGGCCCAGGTCTCTGCTCAAAGCTACAAAGTTTCAATTATAGAAGATAAATAAGATACCAAGGCCTCTGCTTGGGTCACTAGGGGTCATGGTCAGCCTGCAAACCACCACAGACCCCTTGCCCAGGCCACCCCATACCCCAAGGGAACCCCACCCTGATCTGGGACACACTTCAGGGCAAAGCAGCTGGTCCCCACTTATGCACCAGGCCTCTATCCTATCTAATAAAAGAGTAATAGGCAGATAGACCATCATTCCAACATACAAGATGGCTGCCCCTATATGAACACAAGATGGACACCACAAGATGGCCAGCAGGGGAGGGCCATTGGAAGGGACCAGGCCTGCAAGGGAGGGCAGTTGTGGGCATTCAGGCCAGCAAGGGAGGGCAGTTGTGGGCATTCAGGCCAGCAAGGGAGGGCAGTTAGGGGTGACCAGGCTGGCAGAGGAGAGAAGTTGGGGGTGACCAAGCCTGCAGGGAAGGGCAATTGGGGGGGGGGGGGTACACAGGCCTTCAGGGGAGAGCAATTAGAGGTGACTAGGCCTGCAGGAGAGGGCAGTTAGGGGAAAGCAGGCTGGCAGGGGAGCAGTTAGGCATAAATCAGGCTGGCTGGGGAGTGGTTAGGGGGTGATCAGGCTGGCAAGCAGAAGCAGTTAGGGGTAATCAGGAAGGTAGGCAGGTGAGCAATTGGGAGCCAGCAGTCTTTGTGAGAGGGGTCCCAAATTGGAGAGAGTGCGGGCTGGGCTGAGGGCCACCCCACCCCCCATGCAAAAATTTTGTGCACCGGGCCTCTAGTTATTAATACACATCATTGTTAATATTTGTAACAACTAAGTCATACAAAATAATACTCAGCATTTCCTTAGTGTTGAACAATTAAGACAAATAATCTTTTTTTTGGTTATTTTAGCACTATGATAAACATGTTTACTTATCTTCTTCTGTATTTTGGGATATTTCCCTAGAACATATTTCATTATGTGCAATTTTTGCAGAAAAATTTTATGTCTCTTGCTACATATTTTCAATTTGCTTTGCAAAAATACAATAATTTTTAAAGCAACTTAACAGTGTGTATCAAGATGCTTACAAATATTCCTACTCTTTGATCCATTATTTTCTTAGAAAATAATCAGATATATATAAAAAATTTTGTGTAAAAAAATATATAAAATATTGTACACAATATTATTACATCAGCCGAGGCCCAATGCACAAAACTTGTGCAAGGGGCTTGGCCCTCATAGCCCAGGCTTCGTCCAGAAGGTCATCTGGAAGGCTGCCTGGATGGTCATCCTGCTGCTTGGTCTGATTAGTATATTAGCTCTTTATTATATAGGTCTAGAGGCTCAATCCATGAAATCATGCAAGAGTAGGCCTTCCTTCCCCTGGCTGTTGGCACCAGGACCCAGGGACCCAGGCTCCCCTCACAGCCCTGGCTTCCAGAAGGACGTCTGGCCTAATTAGCATATTATGCTTTTATCATTATAGATTATTTCCACTGCCAAAATATTTGGCCACAATCTAAATGTCCAAAAATTAAAAAGCAGTTAAATAATATTATGGTAGCCATAAAATGTACATTTCACAACCATTAAAATCCTATTTTCAAAATATACACAATAATAGGTGAAATGTCAAAATACAGTATATCATTACGTTTAAATAAAAAGGTTAGGATGTAGAATTATATCTACACTGAGTGGCCAGATTATTATGATCTCTGAATGTATAATAATCTGGCCACTCAGTGTATTTGTATCTCAAATGGGTACCAAAAGTATTCTAGACTTTTGCTAGTGATAAACCACCTATTTGCCCTGAGCATTCTATCAGCCAGTGCAAAGAGGAAAACTGATCAGGTGCATGATTTTTAGTATGTTTGATATCAAATAAATGAGGTACTCAAGAGAAGTACACTGAATGGCCAGATTATTATGCATTTAGAGATCATAATAATCTGGCCACTCAGTGTATATACATATATATGATCTCATGTATACATATATAAGTATATGTTCATAACAAAAAATGCTAAAAACACATTAAAATACTCAGATTATTTCAGTGATAATTTCAGAAGGGATGATTTTAAGTGTTTCTGCCTGTATGCTTTGTTATAGATTTACATATTTAGTATATTAATCCTTTATGATATTTCTACAAAATATCATATTTATGCATGTATGTAAAATTACATATCTATGTTTATAAATGGAAATTGAATATAACATTTTAAACATAAAAGTACTTACAGAGATACTCCAATTCATACAAAATAATTTTTCAGGGTTTATTTTTTGTGTATTATTTTGTTTTGGACAGAGAAGTTTATCACTTTACATGGGTAATTTTTCATGTTACAAATACAAAATCAGCATGCTAAGCGTTCCGTTAACAGAGTGCCATTAAATTCGTCAGCAATAACGTGAAATCAGAGGCTCAAGCTTCCAACTAGTTCAAAAGGTTTATACAATACAATTTTAGACACAAAAAGGAAAATTCAATAGAGTTTGCCATGAGAACTAAAGATTTTAATCATAGTTTTACATTTTTATCTTAAGGTTTAAAAAGAGTTCCTCCACAAGGAAGCAAAAACAGCATTTATACATTTGCCTGTGTTTATATTTCACCAGCCTCTTTGGGGGCTTTTAACCCATCAGCACAACCAGGGGACTCAAGGACCCAGCCACTCACGTCTTCATCTCCCGTAGGGTAAATGCTAAACTCCTTAGTTTATATAAACAAGACGCAAGCCCCTTTGGGGTCTGGCCTCTACTCATTTTAACAGCCTCATCTGATTATCAACTCTCCTGTTCCTGCCATTCTGCTCTACTTGCCATGGGGATGGGCATTCACTGAGTAAAAACGAGCTTCCCCTATTCTTGGGGGGGGGGGCATTTCCTACAAGGCCATGGGACTCCCCTTGGGTCACCTCTTCCAAGAAGTCGTCTTACGTTCCTCCTCCCCTGTCCTCCTCTGCTGTAGGCTGCTGCCTGCTCTCCCCTGGACTGCCACAGAGTCTTTGCTTTCCTCTAAATTGCTTTTATCACACTTCATCTTGAAAGCCTGTGTACTTATTTTAATTCCCTTGCAAAATGTCAGAGAAGGC
Organism: Antrozous pallidus; assembly: GCA_027563665.1. Taxonomy (NCBI): domain Eukaryota; kingdom Metazoa; phylum Chordata; class Mammalia; order Chiroptera; family Vespertilionidae; genus Antrozous; species Antrozous pallidus. Next base: position 56,916,270 of record CM050512.1, read on the forward strand.
AGAAGATTTTTCCTGTTTTGCTCATTGCTATATGCCTGGTACCCAGAAAAGTACTTAAAAGGCAGCCAATAAAAGTTTGAAAGCGTGTAAGACTGGCTGCCAGAATAAAGGAGTGAGTGAATGATTGCGTGAATTCAGCAGAGAACTTGAGCATCTAACACACAAGGTGCCTGGCCAGGGGCAAAAGTGATGCCAAGAGGACGAGGCAGAAAAGCATGAAGTGTTACAGAGACTTCAAACACAAGTAGCCTGGGAAGGTGGAAAGAGCAGACTTTCGCCAGACACACTACATATGATTTTGAGACAGTTCCTCAACGGGTCCTTGTAAACTGGGATACTCAACTCATTCTGTTATTGTGAGAATTACCTGAACAATAAATATACAAATTCATGCGCACAGTGCTTTGTGGATAGTAGGCATTTAGTAAATGTTTGACTTTTTTTCTTATCCCCTTGTGTTATAGTTTGGTCTAGTTATTTCTATGTCTATGAAAAGCTGATCACAGATTTCTAGAAAAAATCTACTGGGCAAAATTATTTTTAATTTTTTTAAGATAAACCGTGCTAGAAGGGCAAAGGGAAGGTATCCAAACTCTTGCAAGGTCAGGCCTCCTGGCCAATAGATGTGGATGTGTAGCACTTGCTGAAGTAATGGGACCCAGAGGGGATTTTTAGGGGTGAGTTTTGTATGGCACAGAATCTCATATATTTTAATGGTGAGACATAAAGTTATTCTCAGAGCAAGGAAAACCCTCTCTCTTATGGATTTTATTACCCTTTCTCTTGATGGGACAAACATATACAATATTAAATTCTGTCCTAGAGCCACTTGGCTAAATGTGTGGATGCCTAGGGCCAAAAATACATTCATTGATTTGGGAATTGAGATCTACTTATATGCTTTTCAAACAGATATTTCTGTTCACCTTGAAGCCCTTGTGCTTGTGTTAGGCTGGATGACTGGGGGCACTGGTCTTACTACACACAAAAATAGACTCCTCCAGATCATTAAAGCAGCAAGTAGGATTGCTGGCGGTGACCAGCCTGTGCCTGGTGAGCTGACATGCTCAAGGATGAGGAATGTAAGGTTTTTAGAGCAAACATTTGGATCCACAGGCTCACTCAGGTCCTTCCTGGAAGAGTAAGGAACCTCCCCACAGCAGAAGAGATTTTTGCAGAGAAATGAGGGAAATAAGTCATGGCACGAAACAGCTAGAATAAATATTCCTGCTGCCAGTAGCATAGAGGCTCTGTAAACTAATTTAACAAGCACAAGCTTTTATTGCCTCCACAGAATCTCAAGGCTCCTATATCTGGTGGCAACACAATCAATCGCTAGTGGAATTGTCATTGTCGTTGAATTATTAGCTTACCTACAATTGTATTGTATTATCAGCCAGGTGAAATTTTGTCAGTGTTTTTAGTTGTTGTATTTTGCTTATTTTGGACTTTGTTTGCCCATATAAATGTGCGTGACAGACTGTGTTCAAAGGTGGATCCACCTTTCTACTGTGTATTTTATCCTTCAGCATTTTACTTCATTGTAAATTATCAACGTTACTATATTTTAATGCATCACTCTTCTTCATTTGGTTAGTCAATGTATTCGGCTGATATTAACCAAAGCCAGATAAAGAGCAGTGGGTGTTTGAGGCAGGAAACACAGCTAAGGGAGGTGGGAATTCACCATAGTAGCTTGGCTACAATTAGGTGTCTGGGGACAGGCTGTTTGTTCAGAGGTGGGAGAGAGAGAGAAATGGTAACAGGGACGGAGAGAATGGAAACAAGAGCCTGGCTGATAGCTGGAGGAGGAGGAGCAGCTAGGTATAAACACAAGGTAGGAATGGCAGCAAATTGCTGCTTGGCACCCTAGAAGAGACTGCCGGGTAGGCTGTGGTTTGGCTTTGGGGGAGGGGCAGATGGTAATTAGGATAGAGGAGGTGGTTTGAAAGGAGAAAGCTCCTCCAGCACTGCTACCCTGTAGGAAAATTCACATCCCCACAGAATCTAAGACTCTGAGACACGACTAGAAGGCTGGATGCCTGGATGGATGGGTGCGCAGAGAGACAGACAAACAGCTGATTGTTTATAGGAAGACAGTAGCAATTTGAGGAACACCAAAGAGGACCTTGACCAAAATTACATTCACTGTGGGCCTTCCAGGATGCCACCCTCACAAATTCTTTCCTTTGCGTTGTTCAGGGTGTGGCCCTTGGGTCTCTGGATCAAAATGAGCTTGTTTAGAAACTCGTGGGAGAGGGGACTAAGAATCTGTAGTTCAAGAAACTCTCCAGGTAAGTGTTAGACATACTGATGTTTGATATGCCTGGACTACAGCATCATCCTTTGTCAGGTGTGAAGTCCATGCTGACGTCAGATCTTTTTTAATGGACCCCTGGTTAAAAGACAGGAAGAGAATAGGATAATAAATATTTTCTGGTGGAGAGAAGGGCCTTTCTAAGTGTCGATGGAGGGTCCGAAGCAGTAAGAACGCCTGGAAGTGTCCTCGGGGTTGTTACAGGGGGAAAGAAAAGTCAAATTACCCTGAGTGCCACTCAGATTCAAAAAAGTGCCCACTCCTTCACAGCTCCTGTCACATTCCCCACCTAAGCCCAGAGAGAAATCACTTGTGCTTCTGATGTGTAGAATTTTGTCTACACATCTTTATGGACTCCACTTACTCATTCATTTAGCAAATACTTATTGAGCACTTATCCTGGTTGTAGGCATTGGGGCAGAGCGGTGAACAAAGGAGACAAAAAGGTCTTCCCTGTGGAGCTTAGATTCCAATAGGGAAAACATTTAGTAAGAAAAGTAAATACATATTAGATAAATGCTAAGGGGGAAATACAGTAGGAAATAGTAATAGGAAGTGGGTGAATATAAAAGGAAGCTGTAATTGTAGATAGCCCTCCAAGACCTCTTTGAGAAAGTGATGTTTGAAATTAAGACCAGAAGGACTAACAGAAGTGAGCAGAGGGACTACCCCAGGAAAGAGCATTTAAGCAGAGGCAACAGCAAGATTAAAGGCCCTGAGGCAGGGCCTGCAGGTATGTTCCCAGTACCAAGGTGGCCTTTTCGGCTGGAGGAGAGCAGGCAAGGGAGAGCCCTGGGAGATGAGGTCAGATGGTTCTGAGCGGACCCATCACCTGGGCCTCAGAAAGCTTTTGTAGATTTTAGAAACATTTTGTCCTTTACAAGATAGAAATTGGTGAAGAATTTTGAGCTGGTGAGTTTTATGGTCACTATACAATTTGACAACATCCCTGGTTATTTTGTTGAGAATAACTGATGGGGGAAAAGTTTGATAGAAGAGTAGTTTATAAAAACTATTGCAGTCATTCAAGGGAGAAATAATGGTAGCTTGGACCAGTGTGGCAGCAGAGAAGGTGGTGAGAGATGACCCACTATGAAAGTTTGACCAATAGGTAGCGTAAGTGAGCACAAAAGGAATGAAGAATAACTCAAAGGTTTGGGGCCTGAGCAACTGGAAAAGGGCTATTGTCATTTGTTGCTATGGGAAAGGTTGTGTGGAGAACAGCTTTGGGGGAAAGAGTAAACATTTAAACACTAAGAGGTAGAGTGAGCAGCTCTGCTGGTTTGCCTGTGGCTGAGGGTTCCCAGCACACAGGACTTCTGGGAAAACTTGTCTTCTAGCTCACTGATGCAGTCCTCTGCTTCTTCTAGTTTACTCTTGATGCTTTCTATTGAGTTATTTACAGCAGCGATGTCATTTTTCATTTCTTTTTGGTTCTTCTTCATTTCCTCTTGGTTCTTACACATAATGTCGAATTTGTCTTCCATTCTTTTCAAGCACCTTATGACCTTTATCTGAATTCTTTCTCTGACAGGTTGCTTGCCTCCATTTCATTTACCTCCTTTTCTGATGATGCCCGCTTTTCTTTCATATGCAGGCTGTTTCTTTGTCTCTCCATGGTCTCTCTTCTCTCGGTGTCTAGTTATCTCTCTCCTTTCTGTGGTGGAGTGTAGAGCTCCTCTGAATCCACGTGATTGTGCCAATTGGGGACCAGTGTTCTCAGGTTCACAGCTGTTCAGTGGGTGCCATATTTGTAGATTCACTGAGCTTTTCAGACATCTGATAACACCCACCTTCCCCTTCAAGATGGCATAGTCTCTGAGTTCAAGCAGGTCACTCTGGGAGGGAACCCAGCAGCAGTGGGGGCTGCCTGGTCAGGGGAGCCCCATCTAGCAGTCCCCATAGTCTCCTGGAGTATAGCTGTTCCTCAACTTACCAACTAACACTCCCGATGTGACCACACACTCTCCCTTTGTTTTCTCACTCACACACTATCTTGCAGTCTGCCTTCCCATCGGCAGTCATCTTCTGTAAAACTTAAAGCTGACTGAGGTGACTGACCATCTGCTCAGAGTTCAATGAGATGAATGAGAACCTGGCGAAAAGGAGTAGCAGAGCCACAGGAGACATGTTGCCCTGGGAGCCAAGTAAATAACAAGTTTCAAGTAGAAGACAGCTCTCAACTCTGTCAGGTGTTGCTGATGGGGCAGTAAGATAGGGGCTGATAGTTGCCCACTGGATTTAGCAACAGAGAGGTCACAATGGACCTTGCCAAGAGCAGTTGGAGTGAAAGAAGCCAGACTCAAAGCCTGATTTTAGTGATTCGAGACTATTTTAGTCAGCTCATGCTGCTCTAACAAAAACTTCATAGACTGTGTAGCTTAAACAACAGAAATGTATTCTCACAGTTCTGGAGGTGGGAAGTCCAAGATCAAGGTGCCAACATATTCATTTCCTGGTGAGAGTCCTCCTTCTGGCTTATGACAACTATCATTTTACTGTGTTCTCACACTTCGTTCAGAGTGTGTGTGTGTGTGTGTGTGTGTGTGTGTGAGAGAGAGAGAGAGAGAGAGAGAGAGAGAGAGAGAGAGAGAGAGAGATTAAGATTGCTTTTTCTTCTTATAAGGACACCAATCCTCAATTTTATAATATTAGGAGCCCACTCTTAAAATCTCACCTAACCTAAATTACCTCCTAAAGATTCTATCTCCAAATACAGTCACATACCAGGTTAGGGCTTCAACTTATGAATTTGGGGAAGGACACAATTAAGACTATAGCTAAGAGAGAAATTAGGAAGAGCAAAGTATACCCTCAGGAAGTTTTCCTGCACAGAAAAAGGAAAAAAGTTCTGAGTGGTAGCTGAAGGGTATATAGGATCAAAAGAAGGTTGTGCCGAGACCAGTTTGGCTCAGTGGATAGAGCGTCGGACTGCTGACTGAAGGGTCCCAGGTTCGATTCTGGTAAGGGCATGTACCTTGGCTGTGGGCACATCCCCAGTAGTGGGCATGCAAGAGGCAGCTGATCGATGTTTCTCTCTCATCGATGTTTCTGACTTTCTATCCCTCTCCCTTCCGCTCTGTAAAAAATCAATAAAAATAAAAATAATATATATATATATATATATATATATATATATATATATATGAAGGTTGTTATTTGCTTTAAGGTGGTTGGAAGGGGGAGAGGTATGTGTTAAGGTGATGGGAATAACCTGGTAAAGAGAGAAGGGGGTCCCTAATTAGATTAGAGGGAGTGAGATCTAAGGACAATGGAGATAGACTGAACGAGGAGCAAAGATGGTTCATCTTCTGAAACAGGAGAAGACGCAAAATTTGTGGACACAAATTCATATAGGTCCGTAGATGTAGTAATTTCCTTCCACTTACTTCTGTGTTCTTGGTGAAATAGAAAAGAAAGGTCATCAGCTAAGAGTGATGATGATGAGAGGAGCTGACAGCAATTTGAGGTCAGTGGAAAAGGTAGCAGAGTCTGCTATGAGAGTAGAAGAGTGGACCAAGGGAATGAAATGTAAGTGCTAGGGACCCACTTAGCATTAAGCAGCCTTTTAGAATGTAAGTCAAACACTGGCACCTTAGCACATTCATTATGATGCATCCCTGGAAGGAAGTTGCACAAAGAAGAAGGGAAGATTTGGGGTCTGGTCAGATTTTCACCATTTACTTATGCGAGTCCCTTAACTTCTCTGACTCTCCTTGTATTTTTAGCTGAAAAATCAGGATATTCACATCGGCACTGCCTTCCTCAGAAAAATCATGAGGTGGAACATGAGGGATGTCTTCTAAGAGATCAATTGCTAAACACATCAAGCTTACTTGGAAACTAGAGTGGATACAATTAGAACAGCACAAAAAGGTGTGAGGCCCTAGGAGTTCCCAGGTCGAAATGTGGGAAAAGAGAAAGAAAAGGAAGTTGAAGTGGACATACTCTGCCAACAACTACAGGCTGCTGTGGCTCAGGGCTGGTTGAGGCTGTTCAGCTGAGGACACAGCACTCAGCAGACACCCAAGGTGGGGGCTGCCACTGGCCCCTATACACTCTTGACTCCTGGTATTTACTTGGGGCAAGATTACCTCAAGGGTGCCCCTTCCTCAAGACCCTTTACTCCCACTTGTCAAAAACCTGTCCAGATATACCTACTGTCTTAGAAAAAGATATTTTCTTGATATATTCCTGATAAATTGTTGAAACAAATGTGAAAATCTAGTGTTATGTGTGAATCGTGCCCCCTAGGGTTGTGTAGTGCACAACACCACACAGCAGTTCTGTCTTGGCTGACCTTCAACACTAACCAGCTTCTTCACTGTACACCACCTCACGATGAATCCCTCATGTCTTTATATAAAATAATATAAAATGTAATATTTTTTGCAGTATAATTTAGATTAAATAGTAGTACATAAATTCCTTTTTCCCCCATTATCCTTCCCCCAGCCTTCCCTACCCCCCAGTACATGTCTCCATCTGCCCCTCCCCAGCCCCAGTGTCTTTCATTCATTGGTTATGCTCATATGCACGCATACAAGTCCTTTGGTTGATCTCCCCCAGCACCTGCCGCCTATCCTCCCCAGCCCTCCCCCTGTAGCCCAACAGCCTGTTCAATGCCTCCCTGCCTCTATATCAATCACTATCCCCTGTTTCTTTTCTTCAAAAATATTTGGCATCTGCATACTAGAAATAAATGGATAAGAACAAAAAATGTTTGAGTCTCAGTTTCAATGTCCGACTGTTCTGAGTCCCAGTTTCAATGTCAAATAGTTCTTTATGTGTACATGTCAGTAATGGTATCCAGATGGTGGACATATGGTGGCAATGCAAGTTCCATCCTCTCTGATATGGTCCTGGGCCACCTGCAGCATCACACAGCCACTGACTGCTAGCATGGCAAGATGTCGTCAGTGTCCCCCATCTCTGGAACCCACGTGGTCTTGGAGTTGTCCTCTGAAAACACACAAACACATTCTCGACCGAATGTTAACAAAGGGATCTTCTCTGCAAATTAGACTTGTGATTCTTTTTATTTTTGCCCAGATGATTTTCCTTTGGCTTATTTTGACATCAAGTGTGTTTTTCATGGGTGTCCTGCTGTTGGCATTACGAATGGAAGTTACTTTTCTGGAGTAAGAATTTTCTAGATGTATTTTACTTACAGGATATTTTTTCTTACATGATATTACCCCACTATCACCCCCCTTTTTTTGATTAATGGGGGCATTTGGAAATTTTAGATTACAGTCTTGGTAATTTCAAATTTTAATTTTTGCACACAAATATGACTTCTTTAGGTTCTTTGGATGTTAGGCCATTTTACAGTGAGATGAACTACTAATAGATATTTTAGTTAACGTTTTAGGAACAGCTTTTTGTCCAGTACACTTAATTTTTCTTAAGTATTCACTTATTTCACTTGGCCAATTTAAATTAAACTGAAAACTTGATTACTATTTTACTGTTGATTTTAATACTCAAGCGAAAATCTTAGTTTACCCTTTAAATATTAGTGGAAAGGATTATTTGCATTCTTGAGTAGGTCCTGAGCATTCCTGGTAATAGACTGAATTTAGGTATAGAGCAGCTGTTGCTGGCCGAGTCTCTGTCTGCCACCTGGATCCTGATGTGAGCTGTGCATTGGAGGTGAAGCAGCCGTGGGGGCAGGAGACCTCCCTCAGAAGGGGTGAGAGTTCAGGCCCCTGCAAGGTTAGTGGGTGAGGGTCTGTGCCCCACCTCTTTTAGTTCTCTCCTGTTAGCCCCTCTGCGACTGTGCCTGTCTTAGGTTGTTCCTTCCCTGAGGAATCTTACCTGTCTCTGGATAACCAGCCATCCTCCGGGGCCAAGCAGGGTGATGTGAGGTTCAGTTTTGTCTCCTTTGTAGTGTATGCTCCCATGGTCTCCATGCCCAGCACCTGCCTTGGGGTCCCCTTCCTGTGGATTCCTCTAATATTTTTATGGTTTCCCATCTTATGTTTAAGTCCTGTATCCATTTTGAGTTTATTTTTGTGTATGGTGTAAGTTGGTGGTCTAGCTTCATTTTTTTGCATATATCTGTCCAATTTTCCCAACACCATTTATTGAAGAGACTGTCTTGACTCCATTTTATGTTTATGCCTCCTTTGTCAAATATTAGTTGAGCATAGTGGTTTGGGTTGATATCTGGATTTTCTATTCTATTCCATTGGTCTATATGTCTGTTCTTGTGCCAGTACCAGGCTGTTTTGAGAACAGTAGCTTTGTAATACAGCTTGAAATCTGGTTTTGAAATCCCACCGACTTTGTGCTTCTTTCTCAGGATTGCTGTGGCTATTCGGGGCCTTTTTTATTCCAGATGAATTTTTGGAGAGTTCTTTCTAGGTCTGTGAAATATGCCATTGGTATTTTAATGAGGATTGCATTAAATTTATCTCTCCCTCTCCTGCATTCATTTAAAGGCACAAAATACAATACAACCAGGTGCAACGCACCAGGCACTGAACAGGAATGTAGCCACAGTATTGGTAACTCCAAATAAAGGTGATCACCAGAGAAAGGCAAATTCGGAGATAGGTGAGAAAGAAGAAAAAGAAACCCCCGCCACACACACACACACACAGACACTCACACACCCACACACACACAAAAATAAAGAGAACCCCCCACACACACCCAAAAAAAAAGAAAGACTGGAATGCCAAAATGATATTGGGAAAAGGGGAAGAAATAAAAAAAAGAAAAGGGGAATAAACTATAAATATGGGGTGAAAACTCCTATAGGACAGCCACTAATCCGAACAAAAACCTGCAACAAGTACCTGGGGATTGATACAAACTACATACAACTACTAATATCAAGGGAGGTGAGGGAACACAGAAGCAAAAATCTATTAAAAAAATGCAAATGAGGACAACAAAACAAAAAACACCCAAAAAAAACCCCCACAAAACAAACCAAAATAAAAGAATAAGCAAACCAATCTCACAAACCTACATAAAAAATCAATATAATCAACAGTCAAGTAAACAACAACAGGACAGAGAGAAAAACAATTTAGGATAGTGAAGTCAGAGAGGCAAGAGTTATGTTTGGACTTGGAGTAGGTGGTTGGAGATTAGATATATAAGTGGGGTGAAATTTTAACACGGGGTAAAAAGAAAGAATTAAGGTAAATCTAAAGAGGGAAAAGTGTAAGGGCAACAAGGCACTAAATAGAGAAGGGTTAGCAAGAGAGTGGTGGCATAAAGGTGAAGTTGAGATAGAGTAAAAGATACTAAAGGGTAGATGAAAATAGACTATAGAACACTAATCCCAAAGCAGAATAAAGAGAAAATAAAATCAATTCCTTGTGTTACACCAGAGTCAATTTGTGATTCAGCCCCTGGGTGGCAGTGTTTCTAGATTGACCTCTGGGTCTATTGGTCCTCTCTGGCCTGAACTAAAATCTCGCTATCCCTGTGGTATTCAATATTGATTTGTGGTGGTGGGCTGCTCCAGAGCTGCCTCTCTAATGGTGACTTCTGTTTTAGCAGCCAGGACCCTCCCCAAATCCTTTGGATTTCCCTCCTCTGTTAGGTCCAAATGGGTTGCCCTCTAGGAATTCCCTCTGCCACTAGCTCTGAGGGCCCTCTTCCACGTTTACCAGCTCCAACAACCACAGATTTTATTTCAGGCGCAGATCTCCCAGTTCTGCCAGCTTCCTTGGTCTCACGCCCAAAGTAACCCCAGGGAAAATCTGACCTTTCCGTGCAGGAACGCAGAACTCCTTAGACTCTGCACGTCTGTGCCAACTGGGCACCAGTGTTCTGGGGGGTCTCAGCCATTCCGTGGGTACTGCAGCTGTTGATTTTCAGGCCATTCCCCTTCAAGATGGCGTGGTCCACCTCCGATCCGGCTCTGAGAGAGAACCCAGCAGCATTGGGGCCGCTCGGTCAAGTGAGGCCAGTCCAATAGTCCCCTACCTTCTCCCGGAGCACAGCTGTCCCCCTACTAGCCAACAAACACTCCCTGTGCGACTCTCAGCTGCTCCCTCCTTCTGCCCTGGGACCAGATTCAGATCGCATCCCTCTGTTCTGCCGCCATTTTCCTCCTCCTCCTAAAATGTAATGTTTTTAAAATCAAAATGAAACATTATTGGTTTTTGTGCTTTAGATTATATATATATACATATACACACTCTTGGTATGCTGGGATTAGAAATGATCTTCGAAGATCATTGACTTCCAGAAAGAATTTTAACATGTACATTCAAACAGGAAGGAATTTAACGGTACATACATATTATGTATCCTGTTTTGTTAAAAACTAAGCAACCATCTAAAGAACTAACAGGATAGACTTGTTTCATTTAAGTCCATTTTTCTAGTCAAATCATATAGATTGGAAGCTGAATTTAAGGAAAGTTGTTCACCAAGGTCAAATCCAGTTTTCCTTTCTCACACAGAGTTTGTATCTATTTCTTGGATAATTGCCACCTTGTGAAATAATCACTAGTAATAGATCCAGCTTAGTGGATTTCTGGCCTGGTACTCAGCTGAGAACTTTAAGTGTATTATTGTACTTAATCCTGTCAACCACCTTACGAGATCACTGTTATTCCCTCACCTTACAGATGAGAAAGCTGAAACTTGAAGAGGTAATCTTGCCCCAAGTAAATACCAGGAGTCAAGGTCTCATTCTTTCTCTTGGTATTCATAGCCACTTGTCCTCTGTCACAACTGTGTCATTCTCCCTTGACACTTGATTAAATTATTATCAGTATAATTAAATGAACCTTTTGGACTGCTTCAAGAATCATTAAATACTGTATCTCTTAATTTTTAAGGGCCTAGTTTAGCACTGAAAGACATACCACTGAAACCAAAACCTATGGGTGGTATTTATCTGTGGAATAAGATTTTGTAATTCAGCATCCTAAACACCATATATTCTCAGAGCAAGGCAAACAGAGCACCATAATTTGAAAAGCAACTCAGACAATAATATAATTTAAGGAAAATATTTCAGAGCTGAAACAATTCGAATCTCTTTTTATGAGGGGGGGGGGAGTTAAATAACTGAACAAAATTTCCCGTACAATGCCCTTCAATATTTTAATTTATTTGAAGCCCTGTCCCAGCTCACCTGTCATTCCTGCATTCTTTTAGAAACTCCCCCTAGTTGCCTAGAAGTGTTAACTAGCATACTAGAGAAAAATTTGAAAGTACTGCAGTAATTCATTTTCTTTGTCTAGCTCATTATTTTGTTTTATTTTTCAGTTACAGTGGATATTCAAGTGTTTTATATTATTTTCAGATGTACATAGTGGTTAGGTAATTATATAATTTACAAAGTGATCCCCACACCCCCGATAATTCAAGTACCCACTTAGCATCATACCTAATTATTACATTATTGACTATTCATTATGCTGAAGTTTACACCCTGTGACTATCTTGTAACTATCAATTTCTTTGTCTACTTAATGGAAACTATTCTTTTACTAAACTGTGAAGGTGAAATCAGAAGGAGAGTATGACATATCAGTTTTTAAATGGCCACATCCCACCCACTGAGATAAAGAAGTGAAGGACCCAATGATTTTTTGACAATGAGCATTAAGCAAGACACTTCAAGCTCCTAAATTTCAGAAATTTACGGACTTCAAGTTGAGGGCCAACCCCATTGACATCACAGATTCTTCCTGCAGTCACAATGCTGCTGAGCCACCATGGAAAATACTCCAGAAATAGAAAGACTTTAGTCAGGATTCAATCAATATCCCTTAGTACTCTGGCTTTCAAAGAAAGAAAATATTTTAAAGTCTCTGTTTCCCTTCAAAAAAGTCAAATCAATAAAAAATAAATCCAGGAAATCAAACATCATGAGTTCAGGTATTTATCTCATGGATTACTCAAGGTCTCTGAATTTCTCATACTTTACTATCTGACTTATATTTCATATTATATATAAACAAGGTAATAAATCCCAAAGAAAACCATTGGATGGTTTGGGCACAATAGGATGAGAAATCATTCCATATTATTTTAGAATAGTTTGATCTAAATGAGTGCATTTCAGCCAAGTTTTCTAAATGTATAATGGAAATACCTGAGATGATAAGCTCTTCTAGCTGACTATAGGTGTGAGTGGAGGGCCCTGCGGTGGGGCCACTGGGGTAGGTAAGCAGGGAAGAGGGGAGTATAAACCAAATTGGAAGGCTCCCTTTAACCATTGCCATATGTACAATAATACAATTTTTAAAAATCACCACTGCAGAAATTCATGTGCCATAGTTCCTGATCTGACTCAGCATTCTGGTTGCCTAGATACAGATATAAACAAAAGTGTCTCCCCGACTGCAGAGGAACAGCCAGATGAACCCGATGGCCCCCTTCCTGGCTCATCCAGTGACAAGGAAAACAAAGTAAGTACTTTTAGCTAGTCTTATTAAAGATATAATATTTTTTTCACCTTCTTTAAAGCTCAGCATTGCTTAGAGACTCCTGGAAAGGTTGTTTTTATTTTCACTCTACCCACATTTCCTATTCGTTTGTTGTTTTTTTCTGCTTTGACAAAATGACTAATGGCAAGACAAGCTGAAAAAGTAAAAGGGGCTCAATTTTCAAATACATTCACTGGACTGACATTTAATATGGATGCTAAAAATTAACAAAATTATTTTTTAGTAAGATACCAAAAAACTATGATAAAATCAAGGTATACATGGCATCTGTAACATGAAAAAGAGGTCAGCTAAATGAAATGTTTCTTTTACTGGTACTTGTCATAGCTTCCCCATTGATGAAAAAGAACATTCAAAAAAAGAAGTGTTTTCAGACTTTGCCTTTTAATTCCTATGATACCTGACCAGCAGGTGCAGCTTCTTGTGATGGAAAGAGCACTGGGAAGATAGCACAATGTCAAGCACTGATATTTTGTATCTAGTGGCTGTACCACACACAGCTGTGTGACTTTCAGCAATGCCTTAACCTCTCTGTTTCTTTTTATGGGAAATGGGCTAATTAAGCCTGTCTTTCAAAGAAGTAGGGTTTGAATGGGCCACTAAGGTAAAGAGCTTAGCAGTAGGAAGGACTCAGTCAATAGCTATAATATAATTATTATCATTACCCATATGTTCTTGAATTAAGTCCATTACGTCTCTGCTCCTCAGATTTATCACCTATAAAAATAATCATCTTAAATTCTTTCTGTAATAAAGAAGGATTTTACTTACTTAAAATAACTGTTATTCTTTTGATAAAATCACATGACATATGGATGTATTTTTTAGGCATTAAATGATAAAGGACCACAATGTTTTCATGTATTATTCTAAAACAAGTGAAAATTGGTGCATGTAAAAATTCCCATAATAAGCATCAAATTGTGAGAATTTTTATGCAATAGCATTCTAGCTTGTAGGAATAGGGATGAAACAGAGCTGAAACAGAAACTCCTACATGCAATTAGCAAAGTTATTAAATTTACTGTGTTAGATATATAAAAAATTGCTGTGTTAGATATATAAAAATAAAGAGGAATATATGTGCCATAATGTTAGCGACTTTTGCTCAAAGCAGAATTATAGGTGAAAACATTTTTCTGCATCTTTCATTTTTCTATATTCTTAAATTTTTTCTCCTTTATCAGGTTTAACATATGTTTAAAAGTTTATGATTTGTAGGTGTGTTAAGAGGATGCTACTTATGGTTTTCCAAATAATACTAAAAGTTAATAAAATAAAAATAAAAGATATATAGCCAGTTGTTTCACTTGAGAGGGAAGAAAGACGACAATAACCCAGTAATTTAGTGTCCTTGGACAAAATAGTCATCATTACTCTCTTATTCCACAAACACTTACAAAGGGCTACTAGATGCCACACTCATAGGAACCAGCCAGTTACTGAGGAAATACCACAAACAGACTACAGCAGGCCAGGGGCAGCAGTGGAGAGGTGAAGAGGAAACAGCTGGCATTAGTTAAGTGAGGAACCCAGGGTCAGCACTGTTCCAGCAGAAAAATGTGGTGAAAACAAGAACAGCAGCAGGCCAGTCATGGTCCCTAGAGCATGAGGGTGGTTTGCACAACATGAACCTGGATCATTATATTCCTTCTGTAGGGAAAGACCAGGCTTCAGAACAGCAGACCTATTGCAATGGAAATCCATTCAGCAATGGAGAGAGGGTCTAAACCCTCTTAGGCCAGGCTAGGCGAGGTCAGGAGAGCCTTTCTGTTGTTAGCTTTGTTGGTAATTGACTTTTTTTTTTAAGTTTCACTGGAGGAGCTAGATTTCTAATTAAGTTTCTTAGGCCTTAAATTAAGAATAAGTGGTAATTCCTTAAGCATTTTCAAAATGAACAATTTCTGCACACTGTTGCATTATACAATAACATAAAGCAAGAAAAAATATCCTAGGGACATATTTTGTTTAAGTTTTAAAATGAGATTGGGTTCCACTCTTCTCTCCTATTAAATCTAGTTCAGTGACAGGTTATTAAAATGAAGATAAAAATGTGTCCTGTTCTTAAAATTAAAATAAAAGAGCATTAGAGTTGAAAACAGTTTCATAGAATATGCAAACACAGTGAGTACATTTTGATCCTCTTTCTCCCTACAAATGCTGCAAAATTATTAACTTTAATGCACAAAGAACTTCCTAGTGATTCCATTTTTTAAAAATAGCTAAGCATTCATATGGTCAACTATGTTTAGTATAGTAAGTTATGTACATAACTGTGCTCTGACTTTTTAAAATATATCTTTTAATTGATTTCAGAGAGAGGAAAGAAAAGGGAGAGACAGAGAAACATCAATGATGAGAGAGATTCATTGATCGGCTGCCTTCTGCATGCCCCACACTGGAGATTGAGCCTGCAACCCCAGGCATGTGCCCTGACTAGAATCGAACTGTGACCACCTAGTTCATAGGTCAGTGCTCAAATACTGAGCCACACTGTGCAACTGTGCTCTGACTTTTATTTCTCATTGGCTATAATAAACTGGCATCCAGCTTTATTAGAAAACAAAACTATTTTGATAGACTAGTTTTAAAGTTTGGGGGCTTTTTTTTTTTTTAGAAAATTAACTGATTTCCCTTAGAATTCAGCATGTCAGGAATAATTCACTCTATGGGACTTTTTTAATAACTCAGCCAATAATCACTGGACATTTCAAAGAAAGGAGTGAGACTGATAATTTTAAAATTATCTAAGAATAATCTATTACTTGGACCTTTCCCAAAAGTTTTTCCTATGTTACCAAATCTGTGAAATGCAGCTCCCTGATGTCTTCCCAGAACTTGACTTTAGTTTTAGTCTCTAGCAATACAAAAGGGGCCTATGTAAGATTAATTGGGCTGATGGTCTATGATCTATAGTTTTTGTTTTGTTTAAAATTTAAAAATTTATGTAAGGATAAGATAGATAGGAATTTCCCCGATGGTACATTTTAAAGCCATGACCTTTGTTTTAGGTAAGATTATCTCCAGTCAAAATGTCAACCAAGAACTCTACAGATATAGTTGAATATGTTGACAAGTAAGTCTAAATTATAGCTAGTTTTAACTACTTATTGTATTTAATCATTCAGTTCGAGATTAAAGAGTTTGAAAAAGATTTTCCATTCATCCAAACTAGTCTCTGCTTTTGAAAGAGACTGCATTAAACCATTTGACAAAAGACAAGTCTCTCTATCCTATTCTTTTCTGATTGACAGACAGAGCAAGCTGATTTTACTGTCTGGTCTTTAATAACCTCCATAGGTTCCCAAATATTGATGAATGAAACTAGAGGCTCGGTGCACAAACTTTGTGCATGAGTATGGTCCCTAGTGGCTGCCAGCTGCCAGCCAGAGCCTTCCTTCATTCCGCTCCACCCCCTGCTGGTCAGCACACATCATATCGAGTGATCAAACTCCCAGTCTGTCAAATTCCTGAGAAGACACTTTACATGTTAGGCTTTTATATATATAGATAATACAGCATAGGCAATGCGTGACATACTAGTACAAATTCTGACATATGTAACTATGACTTTACAAATAAATCAAATAAATTTTCTAACATTTCATAATCAAAAGTCAGGAAAATTTGAAATATATTAAATTAATCATCAGAAAATTTTGATTGAACTGTTTACAGGGCCTTACCTGGAGCTCATCCAGGGGAGGCCTACAGAAGAGGGACAAGTGTGGGGAAGTGGGAACATAATGTTCAATGTCCAAAAGATCCTAGAATTCCAATTTGAGAAGGTGATATCACAACAGGCAATGTATATTAATTCTGTTGTTTTCTATTCCATTTGTCAGAGGAGGATTTATCCTTATACACAAAATAATGTTTGCAGAGAACTTGGGATTTGGTATCGGGCTTTCTGCAATTTTCTGTGTGACCTCAGTCAGTCTCACAATGTCTCTGGGCTTTGACGCTTTCATTTGCCAAATGAAGAGGTTAAATGCTATCTTGATGAGGGAAATGAAATTACTTTGTAATGAGGAACTGTCTTCCCTGGACTTTAGCCAATATGTACCTTAGGTAGTACATTTTGGGAAGATAAAGGTCTGGCTGACATCCAAAGAATGGCATTTAAAATTTAGATATATAAAACTATCAGTAAGTCAAATGGACAAAACAATCAATGATTAATGATTTCTCTCTGTGGTAGAATATGGCATTTAGGGTCTAGAAAGTATACATCTTCAAGATCTTCTTAGTACCATGGCAGATATTTTATTAGACCGTGATGTATTGCTTTTGTTGCTACATGATGGAGATGTATATTTCACACTACAGTACACAAGAAAGGAAGACAAAATGCTGTTGTTTGAGCTTTCTATGGGATAAATCATGTTAGGTTGGAGATCTTTCAGGTTTCCTTTTGCAATATCATATCCTTCTTTGAAAGCAATTAGCTCCCACCTGCTTCCTCCATAAGAAAACAAATCACAACAAGTATATCATTAATTCTGTAATTTTATATTTTAAATGTATTGAACAAGAGGAGTTTGTGTCAAACAACTTTTTTCCATAAAACACCCCCAATCAGTCTCCTTATACAGTCTCCTCCTGGCCTGGCCACTGTTTGGAGTCCTCTCCTTCCCAAGCCCCTTCACACAGACCCCAGTGCTGGCCTAACCTTACCGGCCTTGGTCTACTTCCTCCCAGACTTCACCCACAGAAACACGAATTGCCTCCTTCACCTCGCTAGAGCATTCAGCCCTCTGTGAAACTAAGCAATGGAGGCTGCTATAGCCACCAAAATCCATCTGCCAGGAGGTTATAATAAGCAATGGAGAAACTTTATAAAATATATCTTTAATTTCATTGCTACAAACACACACACACACACACACACACACGGTATCCCAAACAAATGTATACACACTTTGAATAATTATTCATTCCAATGGGTTAAATCTGAAGAGAAACAAACATCAAGTAAGCTATCAGCTGCTAAGTGTGTATACATTTTGGGGAACACTCTCTCTCTAGATAGATAGGTGATAGATAGATAGATAGATAGATAGATAGATAGATAGATAGAAAGATATATGGAGATTTATACTACATGGATATAGATGGCAGGACTCTGCACTGCTCATGTAACTAGGCCTATATTAGATCTCACAAAAATGAAAATTTTCATAAGTTATTATGCCCTTTTGTGTTCTGGAAAAGGGGTTACATTTTCAAATTTTTGTATTTTGAGAATTATGGGTTGCCAAAATGTTTCTCAGAATCTTCTAAGTAAATTTAGTTCTGTATTCGCAAGAACAGAACAGGCAGAGAAGTGAGAGGCTATATGCACCGGCGCATCTGCCAGCAACAGCACAGCTCGTGCAAGTCACACCAAACTGCAGAGAAACAGAATTCAGAGTTTGTGGAAAATCTGTGCAGATTCAGTTGCCAGCTGCATCATCAATGATTTATGTAATTTCCAAATCTCTTTCTCTCTCTCTCTCTGAAAGTCCCCCAGGAATTCTTCCTCCTGTGGTTAGTAACTCCATCCGGACTCGTCTGGAATATTCAGTTAAATTTCCTTTCACAGTTAAAGTTACATATGAGTCTCACTGATGTAACACATATATGAAGGAATGAAGCAGTAAATGGTTTTTATTTGGAAAAGAATCATAGTGGCCACATTTTGCCGTAGCAAAAAGCTTCAGGTTTAACCTTTGGGTGATCTGATGATTTGGACAATGGTATCATTGGGAATCTCTCCGAGAAAATAGAGTCTTCACACATTTGTGCTTCCAGTTGTTGATTTAGAAAAAAACTGACTGGAAAACTACATTCTCTTTTCTTCTGGTAAATAGAAATAGGGGGAAATATAAGCTCTGTGTTCCTTTTGTAGGAATCATGTAGATAGAACTAAACAGAACATCATTAGATGCTTCATTACGCATCATTACTAAATGGTAATAACACTCCAACTAATAGTAAATCTTAGGTATAAAAAAAATTTCAAAAAGGAACACCCTCCACTTAAATGTAAGATAACTTTATAATATAAATGTTAAGGAAAAGAAATAACTGCAGTCCAGAATTTATGTCACTTAATATCCTCATGATTTCAGGCAAATACATTTACATAGCACTAGGTGTGCCCTCCTTACTGGCTTCCTTTAGGGTGCCCAATAGCAACAACATTGAACCAGCCATGACTGGCAGGACCACAGATTGGCATGCCTTATTTCACTGACCTGTCTGCTGCCTTAGGTCTGCTTCCTTCTCTCTTTCTAGCACAATCTTGATGCCAGCCAACAGCACACTGGAACAATGAGTGCACATGGGTCCCTCATAACCCTGGACCGCAGAGCAGCTGTGTGGCACATGCTTCTCACATGTCATCTCAGAATTTACAACTATACAGTGAAGTAGGCCCCATTGGTCCTGGTTTAAGATGAAGTAACTGAAACACTTGGTTGGTAAGTGGTAGAACCTATATTCTACCCTCAGTCTATCTTGCCTTCCAACATGCCAGGCTGCTTCTGAATCCTATGTAATGAAAGGGTAATTTGCAAATTGACCCTAAGGGCAGAGCAACCGGGAACAACTGGGTGCTATGACAAACACTAACCGTCAGGGGCAGACACTCAATGCAGGAGCTGCCCCCTGGTGGTCAGTGCACTCCCACAGGGGGAGTGCCACTCAGCCAAAAGGCAGCCCATGGCTGGCTGGTGCAGTGGCGATGGCAGGAGTCTCTTCGAGGCAGTGCTAAGGATGTCCCATTAAGTTGTTGGTCATACATACCCTGAGGGCTCCCTGCCTGCCAGAGGGATGTCTGACTGCCAGCTTAGGCCTGATCCCCCAGGGAGCAGGCCTAAGCCAGCAGGTGGATATCCCCTGAGGAGTCCCAGACTGCAAGAGTGTGCAGGCTGGACTGAGGGACTTCCCCAAGTGCACACATTTTCGTGCACTGAGCCTCTACTTTCTATATAACTTGAGATCTCATATTCCATCTTTTACACATCAGCAGTTTATTATATACCCTGCCTTTTATTACTACTGATTCACATGACCAGCCTTACACCAGTGCTGTTCAGTCTTTAGAATACATTAGGATCACCTAAAAACTTATTTTTTAAATCTTCACTTAAGGATATGTTTTTATTGGTTTTTAGGGTGAGAGCAAGCGGGGAGGGAGAGAGAGAAATGTCAATATGAGAGAGAAATATCAATTGGTTGCCTCCTGCATGTGCCTAACCAGGGATTGAACCAGTCACATTTTGATGTATGGGACAATACTCCAACCATTGGAGCCACCTGGCGAGGGCACGTAGTGCTTATTTAAAATACATATTCTTGTTCTCCCTTTCACACCCAAATGTCTGGTGGGGCCAATGAATCTGCATTTTAACAGTATCCCTCCCTTCCCCACCCCCTAATATTAATTCAAGTTTCTTTGTAAGAAACACTGAATTATACTAATTTCCTTGGGGGATGAAACTATTGTATATTGTGTATGGACTAGAGTAGACATTCAGTAAATTCTGAGTAGCTGATATATTTCTATTGCAACTAAAATAGTTATTGGTAAGCTATTAATGTGGATACAGTGTTTTACAAATTCTAATCAAAATGGCTTAAATGTAAGGACACTGATTAGTTCACATAAAAAAATCTAGAGGTTGATTAAAGGGTTTAGCAACATCATCAAGAACCCAAGTGTTTTCTATCCTTCCTCCCTGCCATCCTCTTTCCCTCATGACCAAGTGGCTTTAAGAGTTCCAGTTATCCAGCACAGACATGACAACATCCAGCAAAGAGAAGGCCAGTTTCCTCCTGTGTGTAAAGAAACCTTCCCCAGAAGCCCCACAGCAGGCTTCTCCTGGAGTCTCACTACCTAAACCAATTGCATCCCAGCCCAGAACAACAGGACCACCATGATTAGCTTCCCTCCCCTGAAAGACACAGGGGGCAGGAGGATGAAGCAAATCAGGAAGAAGGGAAGGATGACTATTGGCAAGGTAACCTACAGTGTCTGCCACATTGGGAACTCCTCAGAGAAAATCTAAATGAGAGGACTGCAGCATAATTTATAAGTCTCTGTATAGAACTAAAGACTGAAGATAAGATACCCTTTCACTGACAAATTCAGGATGTACACTGTCTAGAGGCGAGAAAGAAGCACTTGCTCAAGAAAAATAATGAGCAAATTTGCAGTCCACCACTAAGCTATGTGTCACCATCAGCCAGGCTGACATCCTCCTTCCTCAGCCTGTGACTCATACATCCAGGGGAGCACTGTCAGCACGCTGGGATTTTTAAGAGAATAGATTTTATCTAGACAAGGCTCCATTTGGTAATTTTCCCAAAGAACATTTTGAGTCAATTCTGATTAATGAAATCCCTTAGCAAAGCCTTCTTCATTGCTCAGATGTGCAAGTGGTAGGGAAGAGGAATCTCACCCAGGCAAAGGTATGTTATGCTGCTGAAGAGAGGAAACTGTAATCCTTGAAGCATTTAGAACCTGTAGCTTGATGAAACCATTTTTTCATCCAATTTTCCAATAACTGAGCCCTAAGTGAACAAACAGTCCAGCTAGAGAAGTCGGGCAGTCAATAAATACTCACTGACCACCTACTATGTGTCAGGCACTCTTTTCAGTGTTGTGGAACAAGTTAGCATGCCTGTGCAAAGGGAGCTTTCATTCTAGTAAAGGAGGAAGAATATAAACACAAATAAGTAAAGAAGATAAGTTGGGTAATGACAAATGCTATGGAGACGTTGAAATGAGATATTATGATAGAAAGTGACTGAGGGGAAGGCTTGTCTCAGGAGGGGCCATTGGAGGTGAGAGCTAAATAATGAGGAGGCAGCCAAAAGTGACTGCAGAGAAAAGCTTTCCAAGCAGAAGAAAGAGCAGGTGCCAGATCTCTGAGCTTGGAACTAGCTTGTTTTTCGAGGATCAGAAAGAGGGCCTGTGTGGTCGAAGGAAAGGGAATGGAGGGAATAGTGGGAGGAGATGAGGCAAAGATTGTATTCTCAGAGAATGGGTAAGCCACCAGAGGGTTTAACGTAGGCAAGTGTGTCATTTGCCCTTTAAGAAAGACCCCTTTAGCTGCAGTGTGGAGGATGCAAACGTTGTTAGGAGGGAAAGTAGAGAAGGTAATAGCAGCCAAGACTGAGAAAGGAAGAAGAAAGAAAGAGTGGATATGAAGCTTGGGGACACGTCTGTCTGTCATTCTGCTACCACTCTATTAGGTCACATGAGTAGTTTTAATCAATTTGTGTCCCCTGCTGCTGATGATTACCTCCTAGAAAGAGAGGAACATAAGAGTTAAGGATAACATTGGATTTTGAAGTCAGACAGACAGGAGTTTCAAATTCTGATCTTGCTATCTCCAAACTGTGTGACCATTTCTTTTTCTGCCTCGTACATTTCCTTCATCTGATCTCCCAAATCTCTAGTTTATTCTTCAGCTAACCCCTATGTTGTCTTTATACCATGTTTAATTTTTCTTTATTTCAGTTATTATGTTTTTCATGCCTAATATTTCTACTGGCTTACTTTTTATGTTTCCTTTTTTTGTTTGTTTGTTTTTATTTTGCTAATATCTTCCCTTATCTTTTCTCTTAACACATTCATTAGCTTTTTAACAATTTCTTATTGTATATATTTTTTATTTAACTTCTGTAGGAATCTGCTGTCCAATAGCTTGTTTCATTGTTGGCCAGTTTTTTAAAAGACTGTGCTCCTCAAATGTCCTGTTCTTTTGGCTTGCAGGGATTTCAGCTAGATGATGGTCTCCAGCGGAGTACTGTCAGCCCCAGTGAGCAGGTGCTTTCCTACCATGGGGCAGTGTAGAAACAACTGCCCAAGGTCAGTTGTCCCCCATATTGGTTGTTGTTATTGTTTCAGCGTCTTCCCAACATAGGTCCCTGCCTTGCCTGATCTTAGTCAGAATCTGGAATTTGTTAGGAGGGAAAGCAAAAGCATAACTACAGTGACCCCTCTTCCCCATTTTGTCCACTTACAACTACGCCTGTCTCAGGCACCTGACTGAGGTTGGGCTGCCCAGGACACAGGCTCAGAGACAGAGATTGGTTTACTATGGAGTCCTCTGGGACGCATACCTGTGCAAGTGAAGGAAGGGGAACAATTGAGAAGAAAGAAAAGTGATGTGATGGAATGCAAGGAAGTATCAGCTGATCCCAGAAGCTCTGGAGCTGGGATGGTTCTCAAAGTTGTTCTGAGATAAACCAAGTGTGTCAGGCCTTTAGACCCACACACTGCCCAATGTGGAATTTGAGCTGCCTAGGAGGTGGGCAGGCCTTTGGCACAGTGTCTTCTTCACCAAGGCAGTTTCCAGAGAAGGCTAATAGCTGAGGGCTGTCCACTGGCAGTACTCCCAGAAGCTGGGGAGTAAGTCCTCTGTTCCTGACATATGTCAATACCCACTACACCTCCCACAGTCTCCAGTATAAACTACCGCCCACTGCTCGAGAGGGTTTTCCCCGTTTTCTCAAGAGAGAGAAAATGGGAGACAGTGGTCATGTAAATTCAGCAATTTGGTCAGGACCATGGTGAGCCCAGGAACTTGAGCTCCCCAGGAGCTGGAATCCATTTCCTTTCTTACTGTGTGCTGCCTCACCAGCTGTCATGTTGTTCAGGAGCAGATTCACTTTACTGACTTGTTCACTCTAGACCCAGCTCTCACTTGCTGAGAGCTTTGATTTTCCTGGGGAGCTGGAGCTAAGAGAATCCCCCAAGAACCAACCAGGGCTGAACAGAGGTGCACTGTGTTTGAACAAGCCTCACCCATGGGCTCTGCGTAGCATATTCCTGGGGCAGCAGCATATTCCTCAGGCCCCAAGTTTGTCGTGTGAACCCCACAGAACTCCCATCACTTCTCAGGCCCTAGCCCCTCACCTCAGAACAACTCCAGATTTACTTTCAAGCAACATTGTACTGATGGCATCAAGAGAACAGGGTGCAGGGAAAGGAACAGCTAGAGATAGAAGCCATTTACCTGATGGTGACAGGGTTGGTTTTTAAATGTCCATAAATCCATTTTTTAAAAGGTTAAGCTCAATTCTACCACTGCCTCCGCCCAAAAGTGTAGGCTGAACTTAGTGACCTGCTTCTAAGGAACACACTAAAGCAAAAATGCAGGTGTATGACTTCAGAGACTAAGTCACAAACTAAGCAAAGTAAGTTAAAGAAAAAGACACAACAAAAGTAGCTAGTCCTTCAAGAATTTTATCTGTAAAAGGAAGGAGTAACACGCTAATCCCAATGGGGGCTATCAGGATCTTATGTTCTTCACCTTATTACTAAACTAGTGCCCTGGTGCACAGATTCGTGCACATTGTAAAGAAATTAATTAAAAGGTGGCCAGTGGGGTGGGACTGGGCAAAACAGGCCAAACGGGCCCTTAGAGCCATCCTCCCATGGCCCCTCCTAGCCAGCTGCAGCTAGGTGGCACTGCAGTTCAAGGGTGTTTGCTGAGTGAATGGGGTCCCTCTGCCTGGCCTGCGGAGATTGGGCTGAAACTGGCTCTCCGACATCCTTTGAGGGGTCCTCAATTGCGAGAGAACAGTTCTTGGGTGACACACCCTGGAATTGGGCCTCTCCTCTCTGGTTTCGGGGTGCGTCACCCAAGAATCACTGCTGCCAAGTCACCCCAGCTCGGCAGTTCCTGCGTTGAGTGTCTGCCCCCTGGTGGTCATCGTGCATCATAGCTACTGCTCAGATGGTCACTTAGCTTTTTATCCTATCTAATAAAAGAGTAACATGCAAATATGACCGTACCTTGGCTCCTGATTGGCAATGCTACCAGTCAACCAGGAGTGGGGGGCAGGACCAAGCAGCACGAGTGCCCTGCCCTGGGGGAGAAGACAAAGCTGCGGCAGCGGTGGCAGGGAGCACCTGGCCCCTGGGCTCAGAGACGAGGTAGCGGGAGTGAGCGCCCGCCCTCAGGATGAAAGACTGAAAGCTCCGGCTGGAGTGAAGCCTCCAGCCGGCCAAAGCAAAAGCAGAAGGCAACAGCCAGAGGGAAGGCCTGGGTCCCAGGTTTCAGAGGAAAACTGGTCCTGGCAGCTGGGGAAGGAAAGCCTATTGCATGAATCTTCATGCAACAGGCCTCTAGTATATATAGATATAGATAGATATAGATAGCCCTAGCTTTTGTCTTTTCCTCTTACTCTTCGTTGAACTTCTGACTCCTGTGTTAATCTTTGCCTTTGAGCTCTCATTTCTTACAGCTATAAGGAAGCATCCCTGTTCACAATACAGAATTAACAAGTATTAAATTTATGTGGATTCAACTTGGCTTATTAGAATAATAGGTAAGATATAGAATAATTCCTGCTTGAAACATGAAAAATGCATGCTACAAGATCAAGGAGTAGGTCAGAACTGCTTTTAAGATGAGATATAAACCAAATCATGCAGGTGCTCAAGACCTACCAGACTTCTCGCAGGTGAGCAAACGCAGAAGAGAGCATACAGAGTACTGGCGCTGGCTCCTCCAAGCTCATTCTTGTAACGGCCCTGGTGTTGTTTCCCTTTCCTGACCAGGGGTCATTCTTTCCTTCCTGTCATTCCAAACACCCAGAGAAGTCAGATAGAAGACAAACTGCACAACCAGGAGCGCACCATAGCTTTCCTCCTTGAGCAAGCTTTCCGCATCAAAGAGGACATCTCTGCTTGTCTTCAGGGGACCCAAGGCCTTCAAAAAGAGGAGCTGCTTGCCAGAAAGTTACTGGAAAACCATATCCAGACCATCACCAGCATCGTCAAAAATCTCAGCCAAAACATTGAGGTAGTTCTTTATTTCCCATATGTTGGCATCATCGCTTGTCAAAGACTATCAACCACCAATGTCATTTTTCAGCTATAGAAATGAATTGCTATTTGTTAGTTTAAGTGATTACAATTTAATTACCTCTGAGGAAAACAGTCAATATTCCAACTGCTCATTTATGCCAAAAAGTAAAAGAAATTATATTCAAAAAGTGTTTGTTGAATATCTATGTGACAACAAAGACAACTCTTTTTAACATTATGTCAAACATTATGCTAAGGTATTTATCTTAGTGTAAATCTCCAAGATTATATTAATCCAATCATTAGTAGAGGTATTTATAGTGTATTGTTATTGCTGGTTTATAGGCCCATTACAATCTGACCTCCAAAATCGCTGTGATCCCATCTCCCATTGCTCTCTCCTTCACTCTGCCCATATTGCCTCCCTGCTCTTCCTAGAACATACCAAACACTCTGGCTCTGTGGCATGTGCACTTGTTATTTATTCACTCTGGCTCGATCATCTTCCCTCAAAATTCCAATGAAATCTTCTTCACTCCCTTCAGATCCCTGCTCAAATATCTCCTCATCAGAAAAGATTTCTTTGACATGCTATGAAATAGCACCCAACCCTCCCTCCCCACCGCACAACAGTCACAATCTCCTTTAAGCCCTCTGTTATTATTTTTCCTTTTTTATATTTTTATTGATTTCATAGAGGAAGGAAGAGGGGGAGAAGTGGAGAGAGAGAGAGAGAGAGAGAGAGAGAGAGAGAGAGAGAGAGAGAGAGAGAGAGAGAGAACTATTAATGATGAGAGAGAACCATTGATTGGCTGCCTCCTGCACACCCCACACTGGGGATTAAGCCTGCAACCTAGGCATGTGCCCTAACTGGGAATCAAACTGTGACCTCCTGGTTAATAGCCCGACGCTCAACCACTGAGCCATGCTGGCTAGACAGAAGCAGAGCTTTTTGAGGTTACCCAGAGTTAACAGAGGGACAGTTCTTAGCTCGTTTTTGTCTCCCAGGGTTTACTGGAATTGAGTGCTATTGTAGGTTAAGTGGAAGGCTCCTTTGGCTGATTCATTAAAAGTGGATCTCAGGGGGAGTGGTGATTGACATTAGTCACTAGGGAGAGAGAATCTGATCACTGGAAAAAAGAAAGATGCTATCACATGTGACTTTGTTTGCAGAACTCGGTTGAAAACAGGAGGAAGGAGATTGGAAGCAAAGCCATTTGGAGAGACAATGGGGCCAGAATTAGAGTGCATAGTTTCCTGAGTGGTCAGAAGTGAAGCTCTCTGTTGTTTTTATCTGTAGCACTTATCACAAACTACCACGGTCTATATTTGTTTATTGTAGCTTTTTCCCCTTCTAAAATATAATGTCTATGAGGGCAGGGACTTTGTTTTGTCCACTACTAAAACCCACACCAGATAATGAGAATGTTGGTAGGTAGTCAGCACTTTAAATATCTCCTGAATAGATGAATGAATGAATAAATGATGTTTAAGCTACTAAACGTAAACTAGAGTTTCTGATCAAAGAAGAAAATGCTTGGGTTAAACCATGATAGACAGGTTTTAACTACAGATATTTCAGTAAAGTGCTGATGGGCTTGACTAATCTGGGGTAGCAACTTCCACACCAGGGTTTCATAGAATACAATGTAGAAAGCTGGACAAGCTGTGTGGAATTATAATGCGAATTGATAACAGTTCCCTCCCATATGTTCTTTTATCAGAGAACATGGGCTAAACAAACAAACAAAAAAGAGATTGACCCATCAATGACTTCCTTATGACACTGTATGTAAGACTAAGAATACTGTATTTATTTATTTACTTTTAATCTACGGGGTGTGGAAAACCCCCTAAAGCACTTGACAAAGTGTAGGAATTTTAAAAATCTTAGTGAACTTTTAAAAGGCGCTTTATTGGTACTGCGCATATACTAAATTGACACCAGGGCCTAAAAGTAAAAGTTACTTGTAAAATCCCTGGAAGCTGTTCCAGGGCATAATAAAGTGTCATGAAAGTGACAAGAGATGATGAGAAAATCAGGTAAGGTAAGTACTCATATAAGATCCCAATTTAGCAGTCAAAACTTCTTGGTGATTAGAAAAAAAAACAGCATTCTCAGAAATACCAAAATGTTTCTAGGATATTCTATATTTTAATCTGAGTACTGTAGCTATTACATAGTTGATTATATTCATCAAAATTATTTGAATTATATTCATCAAATTATCTTCATATGTATACTTTGATTTATACATTTTAATACATATTAATTATACCCTAATAAAAATATTAGCATTAAGAGAAGAAATGTTGCCAAATCTCTAGAAGTTTCCCTAAGAGCTTTTTTCTATAATAATCATTTTAAATTATCTCTGAGAAAAAAAAAAGCTGAAACATTTTCCAAAAATTATGAAATCTCAAAATATTTACAATCATATCAAAGGTTTGGCATGTATAGGAAAAATTAGAAGGACTTCTCTGATTGTGCAGAAAACTGAATTAGAAAATGTTTTAAAGGCTGAAAACAGTATAGTTGAAATATTATGAAGAAGAACCCAGTCTGCATAGCTCAGTGGTTGAGTGTTGACCTATGAGCCACGTCTCAGTTTGATTCCTGCTCAGGGCACATTCCTAAACTTCAGGCTCAATCCCCAGTGGGGGATATGCAGGAGGCATAGATTGATGACTCTCATCATTAATGTTTCTATCTCTCTCCTTCTTCATTCCTCTCTAAAATCAATAAACATATGTATTTTTTAAAAATATTATGAAGAAGAAATATTAGACTACCTTTAGTAAATAACTATCAAGTAATAAACATTTTGTAGAGGAATGAATGATATTCAAGTATTTTAAAAGAATTTAAACTCATTAACCAGATCAGCCTATTTGCAAATTAGCCAGCAAGATAGATCTAAGTATGAATGGAAAAATTTTATAATTAATCGTAATTGCAATCAGTAAATTACTTGTTCCTTTTTAAAATCAAGTTATTTATTTAACCTACCAGCTAATTATTTTTTAAAATGAACTTAAATTTTTTAATTAATTTAAAATTTTTAACTCAAGAAAAGAATTTTAAGTGTAACATTGCTTTATTGTTTTTCCCCAACTTACAAAAGTAATACACTTGCTCATTGTAATTATTGGAAAGTTTAAGAGAAAAAATTTAAAACCTGGGAAAAAATTTCTCACAATTTTAGCAACAAATTCTAATCTCTACACTCAGATGTATCTTCCTCTAGTCATTCCAGACATTTTATTCAGGAAACTGAAATACTTTTGTAAGCACAATCTTGAATATAAAATTATGTCATAAACTCTTTTATATGTCATTTAAAGCTCTTTGTATGCTACATACATCATGAGTTGCCTAAGTATTCTCCTAATATTGAAATATATTTGTGCATAGATATGTGTTGGCATTTGGATTATTTCTATACTACATATTCTTAGAATAGAATTACCAGGGAATGATCACTGTGAAAACTTTTGAAGCATTTTTCTAAGTTGGTTTCCAGAAAGTTTATCATTATTTATACTTCCTATATATTAGCATTATATGAACGTGCTTTATTCACTGTGCTGATGCCAGCCTTGAGATTTATTGTTTCAATCTTTGCTATGATGGGATAGAAATGAGATCCTTTGCATTTTCTCTGTCAATAATCTGTTAATGTTTTTAGTCAATTTATTTGCGGGAGAAGTTAGTGCTTTTTAATTCTTAATGACTTGATGTGCTTTTTTATTAATTAAAAATAACAACCAGGGGTGCATTAGTGTTTAACAATCAGCAATCAATTTTTTCTGGGTGATAAAAATATGATTTGCAGTGTTTGTTTGTCTGTTTGCATTGTGTAAATACGCTGATTGATTTTGAATACCAACACTATGTTACTGAACACAAAGATAAGAAGAGGTAAATGCAGTTGACTCTCGCAAACAGATGCAAGCTGATTGCAGCACAGCACTGAAACCTTCAGCAGTGACAGTTGTTATAAATGTTTTTCCAGTTTGTTGTTTTTATCTTAATTATATTTATACTGTTTTTATAAGCTTTTTATAAACTTAAAAATTCCAATATTTGGTTTTGTGGTTGCCCTCATTACTTTTAAAAATAGAAATTTCTTTATTCAAAGATGAAATAATCTCCTCTATTATCTATCATTTTTTGGTTTAACATTTTATTTATTTATAATATATTTTTTCTAAATTCTATATTGATATATGACATGAGGATCTAAATGGATTGTTTTCTAAATAAGTTGCCAGAGAGCCCAATATCACATATGAAATTCCTTCCCCACTGATTTGTGAATCTCATATATAGCCTATTTCTTTACTAAATTTACCAACAACTTAATTTCATTTATCTATTTAGCTATACATATCTCTGTAGCTACACTGATTTACCTATCCTTATTTTATAAAATTTATAAAGTTCCCTTTCGTCACTGTTCTCTACAAAAACAAAGCATAATAGCACCTACTGTTATGATCTGAATGTTTGTGTCCCCAAAATTCATATTTTGAAATCCCAAAGTCCAATGTGGTGGTATTAGGAGGTGGGCCTTGGGGACCTGCTTAGGCTGTAGGGATGGAGTGTTGGTGAATGGGATTCGTATCCTTGCTAGAGAGATGCCACACAGCTCCCTAGGGAGTTGGCAGTCTGCAACCCAGAAGAGGGCGCTCACAGAGCCTGGCCGTGCTCGCACCCTGATCTTGGACTTCCAACCTCAAGAACTGTGAGCTACCCAGCCTGTGGTATTTTTATATATATAACAACCCAGACTGAGACATCTACACACATGCAGAAACAAATAAAAACCAAAAAATAAAAAACTCTAGCTAGTGTTTTTGACACTTTTATGTTTTCAATTAAAGCTTTATTTGCTCTCAAATTGTCTTTATCTGCCAGCTTATGATTCTGTATATGGTCTTTGAATTTCTATAAATTTTTTGCTACAAAATGTCTT
Organism: Antrozous pallidus; assembly: GCA_027563665.1. Taxonomy (NCBI): domain Eukaryota; kingdom Metazoa; phylum Chordata; class Mammalia; order Chiroptera; family Vespertilionidae; genus Antrozous; species Antrozous pallidus. Next base: position 56,946,810 of record CM050512.1, read on the forward strand.
CTTTTCCTCAGAAAATTCATAAGTACAAGTTTAAATATAGTTCACAGCAAATACACTTGGATGTTTTTCCACACCATAAATTTGTTTTCCAAAGTCCCATCTCTCACTGTTTTTTGAGTAAATATGAATCATTTTTATACATCCTGACTTTACACTGGAATTTGTTTAAGTGACATTTTATTTTCTATGGGCAAGCAAATTTTTTTTCAGTTTTTAAATTAATATTTATATTATCAGTGCAAAAATTTTTCAAAAATTCTGTTCTTGGGACCTCCAACCCAGTGGTATAGAGCAGTCAGCTCCACTTCAGAACACCACGACATAATGAAGACATGACTAAGGGTGGAGTCTGAGTAACATGTCAATATTTAAGCACTGAGAGATTTAACATAAAATCTGGAGTTCTGGCTTCTGTTTAAACACTGTAAAGCTTTCATTCCCTCCTGGCAACAATCAGCCGGAATCAAGCCATCGCTGCCTCCCTGCGATAAAGCAGGGATCGCTTCTCTCTGACATTGGACTGTCACTATTAGCCTAACTAGGAAATGCATTCAATTGTTTAACCTCTGCTTTAAACGATATTTTCTTATCATGTGTGAAGAGAAATTAACAGGAATTTTGACTCAAACTTACAGATTTTAGAAGACCAAATAAGAGCCCGAGATCAGGCGGCCACAGGGACTAATTTTGCAGTACAGGAGCTAAACAGCAAACACCTTCAAGGAGTCGGAGACCTTCGAGGAAGAGTAGCCAGGTGAGAAGCAGCACATGAACTAATTAATGTTTAGCAGTCTGCTCTTGGCCACTGAATTCTCATTCCCAAATAAGTTCCATGTTGTGCCAGACAAGGTACTGTATGTATATTAAGCTTAACTTATAAGATGATAGTTGTAAAAGTGTGTCATAGAATTTGAAAACCTCATGCTTCCTGTGAGATCCAAGGTTACAGAAAAGCACCTGTATATAGAATGTCTGGTTCAATTTTTGTCTTTATAGCCCTCAGTGTCCAAATGCCAACATTCAAAGACAGACCCTCATAACCACATATAAAATCCCCAAAGGTATCAAATTCTGATTAAACATTTAAAATATATAAGAATTACATGTAAAATCTAACGAAAGACATCTACTGCCAATGCATACAATTTTGAATAACATCTTATATATGATATTCCGAAATCAAAAGAATTAATGGTATGCATTCCGTAAATACCTTTAGGCATTTACAATGGTAAGAGCACTCTTTTAGAAACATCAAAAATGGCTGACCATGAACACCTTCCCATCTCTACATCTTCTGCCAGCACCTCTTTCCTCACTCCTGGATTACCCCTACCTCCATCTTGTTAATCACTCTGAAGTGTTAATGACCAAATAAGAATTAGGTGATTAATACCTAAGACAAACTTCTCCATCCAACTCAACAAAAATTTATTAACTTATGCCAGGCAGTATGATAGGAGTTAGGGATTCAGCAACACAGTCCCCATTCCTATAGCTCTTTACAGTCTACCTGGGAAAACAAAGCCACAAATGTAAGTAATGAGGTGAGCGCTATAATGAAAACATGGGTACTCTGGGAATATCCAAATGAGATTGGGATTCAGGGGAGACTTCCTGGAAGAGGTGACAGTTGAGATGAATTGTGAATGATCTGAGTAGCAGTCAGCTAGACAAGAAAGGGTGGGAAAGGTACTTCACATAGGAGAAATAACAGGTTCAAAAGAACCAAGAATGACTTATTATGACATGTTCAAGGGCCTACCTGTGAGAATATTTTAGTTCTAACATTTTGGGATTTGCATTTAGGGAGAGATGGGAGATTGGGAAATAAAGCTAGAGAAGTGGTTCAGAATTAGATGAGGAGGGACCTCATGGGTCAAGCTAAATAGTTTGAACATTATGTAGAAGGTTATACATAGCCATGGGAAAATTTTAAGTAAATGGATGACATAATTTGTGGTGACATTCTAGTGTAACTTAATTGATGGGGTACAGGAAGAAGGAAGCCTATGGCAGCAAAAAAGTAAGAAATGTCAAGGGCCTAAACTAAGCCCTAGCCATGAAAGTTCAGGGAAGATAACACAACACAGATTTTAGGGAAACAGAATCTTCAAGATAAGAGCTGTGTGTGTATGTGTGTGTATGTGTGTGTGTGTGTGTGTGTGTATGCATACATTTTATATATGTGTGCATATGTATTATATATATGCATATATAATTAACTATGCTATGTATAAATATATTTTACTATAGGCCCAGTGCATTAATTTTTGCCTGGATGGGGTCTGGCTGGCCTGACAATATCAGGGTCAATCAGAGGCAGGGCCGGCTGAGGGGAGGGCCCATGAGCAGTTGGCAGGGGGGCCCCCCTGGACAAACTCCCAGTCAAACTCCCAGTTGAGGGGACAATTTGCATATTAGCCTTTTATTATATAGGATATTTTTAATGTATTAAATTCCTACTTTATTATATATATTTGATACATACAAAATAATTTATCATTTTTATGCAAGTTATGAAGCAAGATAATAAAACAAACACTCTACTTAGATGTGCCATAATTTTGCAAAGAAGATAAACACTAAACATCTGTTTTGAATGAAACTTGGGATTTGGCTCCATTTGGTGGTGTACTGATAACACTCTAATCATTTATTTCCTTCTGCAGACTATTTACAAATCTCTTATTTTACTCTTGTAAATCTTGTCTTATATATAAGACAAAATAGCAAACAGATTTAATTGAAGCCAAGAGATGAATGAAATAATATCAAGGAGAAGATGTACAACTTTCTTTGCTTGTTCTTTTGTGTGTTTTTTAAATAAAAAGTGTGTATATTTAAGGTTTACAACCTGATGATATAATATACTTATCCATCATAAAATAATTACTAGTCAAGCTAATTAACTTTCTTCTCACATAGTGCTTATTTTTGTGAACAGCGCCACTGAAATTTACTCTTAGCACATTTCCACTCTTCAATACATTATTAAATACTAGTGGTCCAGTGCACGAATTTGTGCACATTGAAAGGAAATTAACTAGAAGAAATATTTTAATATTGCTGCTTCGTCCTTTCTCTAAAACAGAAGTGTCAACCAAACTTATAATTGACAATGACAAGTCCAAATACACACATGCAATTGGTGCCAGTGAGAGCTTTATATGTATTGTACATGTGCGAGTCAACTTGGGCTTTTGCTTTCTAATGTAGCTGAACTTTTTCCAGCCCAGTGAAGCACCCCAACTTCTCTTTCAGGTAATTGTTAGCAATGCAGCAGTAAATATCAGCATGAAGCACATTACTATTGTAGATCACGCAGGGAGAACAAAGGGTAAAATATTTAACTGCAGCAGGGTTTAACTATATTCTGTTCAGTGAGAAAACCTGAAGTCATTTTCAAGGTCCACCATTTCTTACTTCTTTTCAGTAGGATTAAGTTTCTAAGCTTCCTAAATCTCCATTTTCCAGCTAATGAAAAGAAAATAGGATTCCACCAAGTCTCCTATGTATCTATTCCAAGACTTCTGTGAGGATCAAAGGAGATGAGACATAGGAAAATGCTTCACAGACATTTGGTTCCAGTGTAAAATGTTTCCACCTGAGGCTAGTAGTTGCTAGGAAGAGGAAGCCAGGTATTGCTACTTGACATCATTACCTGGGTGGTCAGACACTTAGCATATTAGCCTTTTATATAGATAGATTAAATAGATAGTTATGATGCTGTAGTCTAAGGGCTCTAAACTGATTAATCCTTAATTATACTTTGTACACTGACCAACATCTTCCCATTTTTCCCACCTTTCATCCCTGATAACCACATTTCACTCTGTGCCTCTGTGTATTTGACTTCTTTAGATTCCACATATAAGTGAGATCATGGAATTTTTGTCTTTCTGGATCTAGAATATTTTATTTATAATGCCCTTCAGGCTAATATATTCCTCAAATACTAATATATCCTTCTTTTTGAGGCTGAAAATATTCGTGTGTGTGTGTGTGTGTGTGTGTGTGTGTGTGTGTGTATGACAATTTCTTTCCATTCATCCATCAACAGACACTTAGGCTGTTTCCATAGCTTGGCTATTGTGAATATTGCTGCAATGAACATGGAGGTACAGATATTTCTTCCAGGTACTGAATACATTTCCTTTGGGGTATACTGTTATTCAAAAGAGGGATTGCTGGATGTTATCTATCTTTAGTTTTTTTAAGAACCTACATACTGTTTTCTATAATGGCTGTCCCAATTTATGTTCCTGCCCATAGTGTACAAATGTTCTCTTTGCTCCATATACTCAACATTTCTCTCTCTCTCTTTTTTATATAATAGCCATCCAATGGTCTTAGCCATTCACAGGTTGAGAACCACTAGCAAGGTCACCTAAGACCATCAGAAAACACAGATATTTACATAACGATTCATTAACAGTAGCAAAATTACAGTTATGAAGTAGCAACGAAAATAATTTTATGGTTGGGGGTCATCACAACATGAGGAACTATATTAAAGGGTCACGGCATTAAAAAGGCTGAGAACCACTGAGATGATAGAAGATAGATAGATGATAGATAGATAGATAGATGATAGATAGATAGATAGATAGATAGATAGATAGATAGATAGATGATAAAGACTGATAGAAACATAAGGTTGATGAATACATCTTATAAGAGGTATTATCCAGAAAAACACCAGAAGGGTTCAAGGTTTCAAAGAAATGAAGAGCAAAAGAAACATAACAGATTGCTGATTGAACAGGTACATGTAATTTTGCTTCTTCCAAAAGCCCCACAGATCTATAGTAAAACGATTTTCTCTTTAAAACATCAATTCACAAAGACTGGGGATATCAGCACAGAAATATTAGAACCTAGAAAACAGATGGACATGTGGAAACTGACAGACATAATAAAACCAAAAGCTTTGAGATATGCTTAAAATGACTTGGTTTTGCACCACAGAATTCTGAAAAGGTTTAGGAGTTGGCTGTCCCAGGAGCCTCTGCAACTAGGAGTAAAGGCAGCACTTGCCTGTAGGGAGCAATTATTAGCCTGTTAGTTATTATTGACTTTTAAACTTTAGACATATTTTACTTTGATAAAAATATTAGGTAAAAGAGTTTCCCCCCAAACGGATGATCAGATAACAAAAGAAGATAGGCAGACTAATTACTCAGGAATAAGGTGAAAAAAATAATTAAAATATTACAAAGATTACATCTAGTTTAGAAGTCCCAAAATAGAATAAATACAACTAAAGGTAATAGAGTTATTAAAAAAAAAAACAAGCATGAGCAACCACACAAAATAAAGAGAAAATGTTTTTCAATATAAAAATGCTAATAGAGAAATGATATTTATGGCAGACAAGTAAAATTCATTCCACATCTACCTGATAGAAGTTCCTGAGGAAGCAGCAAAACAAATTCTTCAAAAGAAAAATACTCCAGGATATGAGAGACTTGAATTTGTAGCTTGAAATAAAATTAAAAAGTGACCTTGAAAAAGTCAACATAAGAACAACTAAACCAAGATATTCTGGTTGAAGTTAATGAGAAAGAATCATTAGATATCTTGGTTGACAAGACAGATCACATGAAACAAGAAAAACATGTAGTCACCTCAGATTTCTCCACCTTAACCAATGCCAGAAAAGAATGGAGCAGAACCCACCAAGTTCTGAACAACAAGTAAAAAGTAACCCAGTAATGTTGTCTTAATCAAGTTACCTTTCAAGGATAAGAGAACAGATAGGCATTCTCAAGCACTCAAGAACTTGATTCCAATACCCTTAAGGCCTTCTTTTGAAGTCTGGATGGCAAAATCTAGCCAACCAAGGAATAAATCAATATAAGGATCTCAGGAAAGAAATCATGGTTTGAAAAGACTGTCAGTGAACACAGGATCTAAATGTAGAATGAAGATTAAATAACAGTGGGAAATCTAGTAACAGAACACAGTGTAAATGTCACACAACTTGACATTTTAAAACAGAAAATTATGAACAAAAATTTTTAATAAACCAGTATATAGACTTAAAGTTTTGGCATATGGTCAATAAATAATGTCTAAAGTTGAAAGGGTAAGTATAAAAAGTCTGAGTCCAATCTACAATAGTTTTTTATATAACATTTTTTTAGAAACAAATATCTCTTTTTTCTGACATCTCAAGTGGTTTTTTTTATATGCATGCAAGTTTATTGGTTGATCTCTTCCAACCCACCCTCCCCTGCCTTCCCTCTGAAGTTCAACAGTCTGTTCATGCTTCTATGACTCTGGGTCTATTTTTTATCATCAGTTCATTTGGTTCATTAGCTTACACATATGATTGAGATATGTGATATTTCTCTTTCTCTGACTGGCTTATTTGGCTTAGCATAATGCTCTTCATTTCCATCCATACTGTTGAAAATGGTAAGAGTTCTCTTTTTTATTGCCGCATAATACTCCATTGTCTAAATATACCATGGTTTTTTAATCCACTCATCTGCTGATGGACACTTAGACTATTTCCAAGTTCTAACTATTGTAAATTGCACTGCTATGAATATAGGGTTGCATATATTCTTTCTGATTGGTGTTTCTAGTTTCTTGGGATATAGTCCCAGAAATGGGTTATTGGGTCAAATGAGAGTTCCATTTTTAATTTTTTGAGGAAAATATACTGTTCTCCACAGTGATTGCAACAATCTGCATTCCCACTAGCAGTGCACGAGTGTTCCCTTTACTCTGCAGCCTCACCAGCACTTATCATTTGTTGATTTGTTGATGGTAGCCATTCTGATAGGTGTAAGGAGGTACCTCATTGTTGTTTTAATTTACATCTCTCTAATGATCAGTAACTTTGAGCATTTTTTCATATGTTTCTTGGTCATCTATATGTCCACTTGAAGTATCTATTTAGGTCCTTTGGCCATTTTTTAATTTGGATTGTTTGTCTTCCTTTTGTTAAGTTGTATGAGTTCCCTATATATTTTGGCGAGTAACCCATTGTCAGATGTAATTGCTAAATATGCTCTCCCGTGCTGTGGGCTCTGTTGTTATTTTGATGATGGTTTCTTGCGCTGTGCAGCAGTTTTTACTTTTCATGTAGTCCCATTAGAAACAAATATTTCTTGTAGTGAAGGTATGCATATCCTATATAATAAAAGCCTAATAGGCAAATTGACCAAATGACAGAATGACCATGGAACGACCAGTTACTATGACATGCCTGGACCACCAGGGGGCAGACGTTCAATGCAGGAGCTGCTTGCAGGCCCCAGGCCAGCGAAGGCAGGTGCCAGCAGGAGCCGTCTCCCCTCTCCCCAATTGTCCTGCTGGTTGCCCCACAGATTGGCCCTGATTGCCAGCAGGCCTAGGGACCATACCCATGCATGAATTTGTGCATTGGGCCTCTAGTAGGTGTGTGTGTATATATATATATATATATATATATATATATATATATATATATATCTTGAGTTCAGCAATTTAAAAATGTTTTACTAGTTACCTTTTCTTACATTAAATTGAAATTCAATATAATATTTTAACTAAAATCGACATATATATAATATATTCAAAATTTATTTGACTTACAGAGTTCCTGTCTTTCTTCCGTGTGTGTATATGTGTGTGCATGCTTGTATGTGTATATACACACACAAGCTATATATATAGAAAATATTCCCCAAATATAGAAACCTGTTGGAACTCCTATGACTGAGTTAACAATAGGCTAAAAAATCTAAAATTTCTCCCCAGCTAACCCCAATGTCTTCACCTAGTCCAACTCAGTTCTCTGGTTTGGCCCAGAATATTATTATCCAGCCTGGTTTCTCTCTCATCAGGAAGAGAAGAAAAATAATTAAGAAGACTCCTATTTATGCTCCTACATCTAACAACTCATTATTCAAAGAAGTTTAGAACTTTTGCCATCAAATGAATGCACAGATCCTACTGTAGTATTTAAAATGTTATGACCATGTCCATCTTGCCACCAGATGTGATGCCAGCATTGTGAAGCTTTCTGGAGATATTCATTTCATCAGGCACGAGTACCGGCAAATTGAAAATACAATTCAAGAGCTCATATCTTCCCTAGAAACTGTTTCTAAGAACTTGGATATGAAGGTAACTGAAAATAATGGGATTCTTATATTATGTGTTACTGCACGAAGATCATTATAGTGTATCAAAATGCGCAGTCAAGTGGTAATTGTTCAAAAGAACTCTTGCTTCCAAAGGGTTTAAATATGACAGCTCATGCCCACATACCATGAGCACTGTCAGTTCAATCAACAAGCATTTAATGAGTGTCCCCTATTTATCACTGCACTCCCCATCAAATATGCCACTTGATTCCTTCCGCTCTGGCTTCCCCTCACAGACTGTAGAACTGAGCATTATAAACAAAAGAATTCCCCATGGCAGCTATTATTATTCAAGTCCCAAAATAAATGTGAGTTGATTATGTTATATCCCTGCAATGGGTATTATCTCTTACAAAATAATATACAAGATCACTGGCTAAAGCCATCTCTACACTGACCCCTGCTTATCTCTTTGGCTCACCCTCTGTGCCTTCTGGTTCACCTTTTATACCCAGTGATACTGAACTACCTGCAAGGAGATCCCCGTTCCAGTATTGCACTAGCCCTATCTTCTTCTTGTTTGTTTCTGCCTAAAATGTCTCTTCCCCTTTCTCGTGCAGTTAGTGGTTTGACTAAACGAGCCAGTGCAAAGTCTCTGTGCCCCACTTTGTCACGCGCCTGATGTGAAACAAACACATCTCTTCTAAAGCTGTTTGAGCAGAACGAGGTGGAAGTTCTTCGGAAACTGAGGACTATGAAAGTTTGGTGTTTGATTATTTGCTTCTGGGAGCCAGTTTATTAAAAAGCAGAAGGTTCACAGGAGTACACAGCATTAGGACTATGTCCAAGTTCACTCCAGTCCCCAGGGCTCTGCTTGCTCACCCCCCTATGCACCCATCTAATTATTCCTAATAGTTTTTTGTGTGCTCTCTTCATTTTCAAGGTACTCAATTCTGTTAACAAAAAATATGACAAATATATCTCTGGTTTTCTGATTTAATACCCAATTACTTTTTTCTTAAGGCTTGACCAGAATTTCTAGAACATCGTTAAATGAAAGTTGTCATAGAAGGCAAACTTATTTGGTTCCTGATTATATCGGAAAGGTTTTTGCTGTTAGCTGTTGATTTGTTATATTTTTAACCATGTTAAGAAAGTATCCATCAATTCCCACTTGGTTTTCATTAGGACTGAACATTTAATTTTACCAAATGCTTTTTAGACATCAACAAATGTATAAATCACCACATTGATTGTTTTTCAGTTTGGGTTTGTTTACCTTTTTGGCCTTCTCATGTGCTGTGTCATTACATTTCCCAGTACTAAAACACATTCTTGCATTTCTGTAATAAAATCTATGCAGTCCTGTAGTGGTATTTGATTCTGCATCCAAGTTCAAAAGTAAAGTGACATTGGCCTGTAGTTTCTCTCCTTAGTTTTTTTTTAAACAGGTAATGCGTACATATGGTCCAAAACCAAAACCATATAAGGTAATGTATCCTGAGAATTTTCACTCTTACCTGTCACCAATTATCACATTCTTTCATGCCTCTCATGGGTAATCATTTTTACCAGTCTGTTGTGGATCCTCTCAATATGCCTTTATGCAGATACAAGCAAATGCAAATACACATTCTTATTTTTCTCTTTATTATATAAGAGATAGCATATTATAAATATTACAATGCATCTATCTCTTTTTTCCCCTGAACAAATAAATCTTGGAGGTTCACCATATCAGGACATGAAGAGCTTCTTCATTCTTTGTAAACAAGTGTATACTCTTCCTTTGTATATATTAGTTTATTTCACTCTCTTTAAGGGACATTTGGTTCTTTTCAATATTTTGAAACAATGCAGGAATGTATAACCTGGCACTTAAGGCATTGTGTATATATGTAGGTATGTCTGCAAGATAAATATCAAAAGTGGGATTGCTGGGTGAAAGGCATATGTGCTTGCTATTTTGAAAGATCTTGTTCCCTGCAGGAATTTTACCATATTGCACACCCACCAGCAATAAGTAAAATGTTCTATATTTTGCCTCACCAATGACTATTGTTAGACTTTTCAATTTTGTCATTCTTATAGGAAAAAGAGAGCATCTCTGTGTTTTAATTGCTCTTTCTTATTATGAATGAGATTGAGCATCTTATCATATATTCAAGAGCCATTTGTCTATTTTTTTCA